>CM070024.1:6828165-7570665 GCA_036247105.1 Cirrhinus mrigala | reverse complement strand
GTATCGTTGCAAGGTGGGTAGCTTTAGGTGCAGAGTATAAAGTTTCATCGCTGTTATTGAGCATTCAACCGAAGGTTCACATGTGTGTCTGTTTAAACAATGACCCTGTCATCAAGGGCTGACCGATGTGTAACTCTTTCAGTTAGACTCGCTGGGAACAGCTTGATTTGGCATGATTTAAAATAATAATCCAGTATACTGAAAAACAGTTAAATCTCTCCCACATTTAAAAGTGTTGTATGTAATTTTTTTATTTATTTATTTTTTTGATTCTTCTAAAGCATAAAAATACCTTAGATATTTAGGAAACATGCTAAGTTCACATGCTTGGTTTTCCAAAAACAATGCAACAGCCAGTTATTCTACTTTTAAATGTGTATTCCATTTCGGAATGTCTGTTTTTGTTTTGGTTTGTGTGATTCCGCTCACTGTTAATTTACCCAATAGGATTTTGACACTCTGGGTTGCCAGTTGGTGGAAAACACAGCCAAATGCAGCCATGGAAGTCAACAGATGTCAGAGATTGCAGATTCTAGCAAAGTTAAAAAGCCTCAACATCTGTCTAAATATCTGTAAAAAGAGACATATTAAAACAATTAAATAAATAAATCAATTTACCAATTTACAGTATAAGGCACACCACCTTCCAGTGTCAATTGTGCCTAATCCTGTTGCGTTTCCTCAATCTGGCAACCTGCATCGAGTCTGCGTGCAGTACCTCATAATTTTGACTTTTTTCTCAGAATACCAGGATACAAACTCGCAATTGCAAGTTATAAAGTCAGAATTGTGAGATACTGTACAGTAGATCGCAATCAAAAAAAAAAAAGTAATTGACTTTTTTTTTTCACAATTTGGACTTTTTTTCTCAGAGTTGCATGATACTAACTCACAAATCTAACTTTTTCTAAGAACTGCAAGATATACATGCAATTGAGAGTTATGAAGTCAGAATTGTGAGATGTAAACTCACAATTCTGAGAAATAAGTTAGAATTGCATGATATAAACTCGCAAGTGCAAGTTACAAAGTCAGAATTGCGAGACAAACTCACAATTCTGACTTTTTTCCTCAGAGCTGTGTGATATAAACTCACAATTGCGAGTAATAAAGTCAGAATTGCGAGACATAAACTTGCAATTCTGAGAAATAAAGTCGCAATTCTGAGAAATAAAGCTGCAATTCGAGATATAAATTAAGACATCTTTCAGACATCTTGCAGACATCAGCAGATGCTTTCCAGATCAAGTGATCTTTAACAGACATCTTTTTTTTTTATTTTCATTTTTCTTTTATTCATATGTATGCTTAATAACTTGCAATTGCTAAGAAATTCTGAAGAAAAATGTAATAATTGCAAGATATAAACTCACAATTCTGAAATAAAGTCATAATTGTGAATTTATATCTCGAATTGCGACTTTATTTCTCAGAATTGCAAGTTTATGTCTCGCAATTCTGAATTTATAACTTGCAATTGTGAGTTTGTCAGTTCTGAGAACGAAAGTCAGAATTGTGAGTTTGTCTTGCAATTCTGACTTTGTAACTCGCACTTGCAAGTTTATATCACGCAATTCTAACTTATTTCTCAGACTTTGTAACTCTCAATTGCATGTTTACATCTCACAGTTCTTAGAAAAATTTAGAATTGTGAGTTTGTATCATGCAAAAAAAAAAAAAAAAAAAAAAAGTCAGAATTGTGAAAAAAGTCACAATTACCTTTTTTTTTTTTATTCAGTGTACCCATTTCAACTGCTAGCTGTCAGTGTTACTGCACCTTTAAACAACAGAGTGCTATCTTAAAAAATGCTTTTTCCGAAGAACATATGATTGTTTGTCTCTCATGTAAAATTCTATCACAGTTTTGGGTATATTATGGGGTTGCTAGGGTCGTGGTTAGGTCTTTGTGGACAATGGTGTTTTATTGGTTAAAAGAGCAATAGTAATAATGTTGCTTGACTCAACAAAAAACACGAATAGCATTGCATCAGTCCATGTATTTGTACACTTTTAAGAGGTTGGGAATTCAGGGAGCTGGGAGTGTAAAGTGAATCTCTTTCTGTGTATCTCTGTTTAAGAAAACGAGAAGGTGATTTTGAATGGCCACAGCTTTAGACAAAAAATAAACTACAGCAAGAGACAAATAAATAGCCAAACAAGGAGCGGAACAAGGAGAGGAGAAGTAAAACTCTGTTCTCTCAGTTTCTCTATGACTTTATATTCTATATAAGAGCAGATCCTAGTGTTTGCTGATTGCTTCCACATGCCGCTAAACACACACAGGCTGTAGCGATAGGGAGCAGACTTTCAATGTGTGCCTGTACATATGAATGTGCCTATTAAGAGAGGTCTCTGAGACTCTATTAATCTCACACTATGTCACAGGCAGCTTGGACGTCTGGTGGCTTCATCTGTTTTGACCTACTGGGATGAAAGAATGCGCTTGCTTTATTTAGAGACTTGAATGAGAGAAATCTTTGCATTTTTCTTTTCTGCAGCAGCTACGGCATGACTTGTCTAAATGAATTAACCTGCCGTTTGGCACTAGGATTTTGATTACAATATTAAATTATGACTCGTTGTTTGTCATATTGAGAAAATGACGTGCGTTAGTTTCATTTTACAGTCAGCATTAGGTTGACAAAGGAAATCAAAATATTTAATAATTCAATATGACTCTATTCATTGCTGTTTAAAGTGCAGAGAATGAACTTGCATACCTAGTGTCATAGCACTTCAGTGGGATGAAAGGAAATTGTAGAAAGAAATTGATCCGTGAGTTCAAATCACACATCATTTTCCTTCAAACGGGGACAAGACTATGCACCTGGAATAAAAACAGGCAGCAATTTGTAAGTCAATACAAAGGTCAGTTTCACCTCATCATTGCTGTTCCCCACCAAACGAGTGCAACGTCATTAATTATAATATATCTTCCAGACAGTGAAAGAATTCTTGAATAATGCTTGATGAATAGCGTTTTATATGTAACGACATTTTGCCTTTTATTCAAAGTAGGGCTGTCAAACAATTAATCGCGATTAATCGAATACAAAATAAAAGTTTGAGTTTGTCTAATATATGTTTGTGTACTGGGTGTAATTATTATGTATAAATACAAACACATTCATGTATATATTTACGAAATATTTACAAGTATATGTTTTTTCAATTTATTTATTACAATTTTTATATAATGTATATTATATATATATATATATATATATATATATATATATATATATATATAAATAAATATTTTTTACATAAATAACATATTTTCCTATAATGTATACATTCATTTGTGTTTATTTATATGTACATAATAATTACACACAGTACACACACATATATTTTGTAAACTCAGACTTTTATTTTGTATGCGATTAATCGCGATTAATCGTTTGATAGCCCTAATTCAAAGTCATTTTATTTAAATGAAAATAACAAAATGCTCTTTGGAAAATATTGAATTTAATACATTTTATTTTTCATGCAGATCTGAAATAGAATTATTAGTGGTTGTATGCATGGAGAGTTTACCTTTCAAGAAGCTATAAAACAACAGAGTAGTCTTAGTTTTGAACCTTAGACATGAAGTGACACATCTGTAGTTTGTTTGAAGCTGGAAAGCAGATGGAAATACTAATACTAAGTGGTTTGTGAATTACTTTTTATTTTTGCAATAGCTGTAAGTGTATTATAGCTGTAAAAAGTGGATTACAGTATGCACATGATCTGTGGAGCTCATTAGCACAGCTGTATGCTGTATTGGAGATACATTCCTGAAAAATTTTGTAACTAGTTAAGTGTTTTTCTCATAGAGGTCAGACTATAAGCCATGTGGACTGCATGTGTTATGCATGTGATAGTTGAAAAAGTAAATTAGTCTCTCTGCCTTTTATTCCCAGTACCATTTCTTATCTAATGCCTCTTATGTATGAGGAATTGCAGCGGATTTCTCTTGATTCATGGTGCAATTACATTTTTCATTCCCCATTCAGTGTGCTCCAGCTATCTCGTAAACCCTTTCTTTTCTAATGGATTGTATTTGGAGGAATGACCGAATATGTGGTTAACATCATTTTGTATTTGTAGTCGGGCTCCATATGGACCAAAGAACTTTTATTCACTTCATATTTGCGTTTCCAAAACTCATTTCACGTTGTGAATAGTTGGTTTGGTGGATGATGCTAATGGATTTTTTTTTTTAAATCGTATTTATTTTGAGCACCGCAGCTTTCTTTTTCAAAAACAACCTCAAGTTTCTCATCAAAGAGATCACAATAACAAGTAAATGAAACAAAATGAAAAACAACATATTGCTTTGTCCTTGTGACCTTTTTTCTTCTGTATCTCAGATGTTACTTCAAAAAACTCATTACGTTGGTAACGAGAGACCAAATATCCTGTAGTGCTTCATTATGGAATTGGTACCAACAATAGGAAGTCTTCTCTTCACACTAGTCACTTCAAAGCTGTGCCATTTTTTCAGTATTAAAATACTTTCTATTCCAGCTCGATATGCAGAGATGACTATAAATATGCAATTTGTATAATGTGAGCAGGGTCATACATTTTGCATGTGTTAAAATATTTTTCCTCCAGTTCTCAAATCTCATTTGCAATTGTAAAAAGTGCATTGCTTTGTGATCTGTGACAAGATGCAAAAGCCATTGACTTTTGATGCCACTGATGTCAAATCTCACATAATATGTCTAGAAGCTTGAGATGTTAATTTGTGCAAATGGGATTCGAGAGCTGCTGGAAAGGGAGGGGGGGGGGGGGGGGGGGTGAATCAGTAAATAGCAATTTAAACTTTGGTTTCCTTTTTCCTTTTGGAGCAGTGTGAACATTCTTCAAACAATTTCCTTTTGTGTTTCACCCAAAAAGGTTTGGATGACATGAATGTGAATAAACAATGATTATACTACACTCATGCAGCACATAGATTAGTTATACGTATAGCTTTTCTTAGTGATTTTACATTGATTTGAATCATTTCCAAGAAGCATAACCTAATTGCTGAGTTTCTGAGTATGAAATGTTATGCCTTAAAAATATTCTACATCTCACATACCTTGGACATGTAAATTATATATTATATTTTTCACTCCATTGGAGAACCGTGGCCCTTTCCATTAAGCGTAGGATGAAGTGAACCATTTGGCTTGATGCTCATGGAGCTAAAAGTAGATTCGAGGCATCGCGATCTAACAAAGCCATCTGTAACAGCGAGGCACAGCGCTCATATCTCAGAGCTGTCCGTTGGCTGTCTAACACAGCTCGTTATTGTTTGTATATATGCTACTGTATGTTTACGGCCTGTGATTATCCAAGCACAGCTGCCAAGGTACACCAGTGATGTCCAGATGGCTCAGACTGTCTTACTCGTGCAGACTGACTGTCATACGCCATGTGTGAAACTGCTTGTTCTTCCCTTTTCCTTAAGGGAAAGAGTGATATTTAGACAGTTTAACTTTATGATTGTATGATGATGTGACATAGAATATGTATAATGTAGTTTATCAGGAGGATTTAATCAGGCAGTTTCCTGTTTATGTTCTCTCAGATATGCAGATATTGACAACTGAAAATATTTTTAATCTACCACAATACATTCTTTAAAATGAACAGATTATAGATTAGATAGAACCTAAAAGCAGCCAAAATTGCACAGTCGCTCGCTAAAGAACGAATTTCGGTTCAGTTCATTTCAATGAGGAAAAAGAAAAAAAGGTTCATTGAAGGAGTCAGTTGTGAGATCTTTAACGATTCACTGATTCTGATTCAAACCGCTGACTCAGACTCAAGCCAGTTCAAGACGCATTGTGTGTTCTTTGAGAGACTCATTCAAATGAACAGAATCATAAGAGTCATTTGCTCGCAATTTGATCTTTGTTTTCGTGCAGAAAACGCTGTCGCACAATTTAACCTAATGAAACCTGACTACACTGTTCTTCAGATTGTTGTCAACAGTGTCTGTATTTTACATTATTGTCCAAAAAATCTTTATTTTTGTAATTTTTGTGACCGTTTGTTACAGTCTACAGCACTTGACGTGCTGTTCAGCTAAGCATTATCCAGTTTCCCCCTGCTGGTAGATGCTGTAAGTACACTGTTTTAATTCCCATCTGTTTGTAAACGTTTATTTTTAAGAAATTAATGTGATTAGTTGTTTTTTTTTTTTTTTTTTTTTAGGGGTTCAAGCGCGTAGCGCTGAAACCCTATTGTGATTTTTAGTATGGCCAAAAATGAGCAATCTCCACGTAAAACTGCTCGTGCAGACCAAACCGTATGTTGTAGAGACTTGAAACTTGGAGGGATGGTACACCGCTGACAACATCACCAAGGCTCACCCCAGTTAGCCTGATGGGGGCGCTATAGTGAACAAATGTACGAAATCACTCATAACTCCTAAACCAGTAGTCGCAGACTCAAGTGTCTTATGTTGTTGGAATCCTTGGCTCACGCCGGATAAAACTCAAATTTTGTCATAAGCCTGGCGAAATTTTTGGGTATTTTGGATTTTTTTGAAAAGCCTACTTTTGTGAACTAGTCATAGGTTCCGCCCAATCGGAACCAAACCAGTGCAGGAAAATTCTCTAGAGAGTGACTATCAGTAATTATCAAAAAAAAAAAAAGGGATGCCAAATGTTCAAAAGGGGCGGGCTACTTTTAGTAAAAGCCCTATAACTCATGAAAGGAATGGGGTATTGTCGCCAAACTCAGACCACGTATGTAAGAGCTCAACTAAGGTCACATGATAAAATTGTGAAGCTTGGCCACTTGGTGGCGCTATTAGAGGGGAAAAACATAAAAATGGCTATAACTGCACAACCATTTGTTCTTTCAACATGAAAATCGCTCTGCACAGTCTTGGTCCAGAATACCACAAGTGTCTATAAGGACATTTGCGTATCTCAAAAAAACATGGCCGCCATTGGCACATGAAGTTTGAGCACCTATTAGGGGTTAGACGTTAGAGGTTAATAGAGGCCGATCGAAACAAAACTCGGGGGACCTGTTTGACTCACGGCCCCAAAGGACTGGGAGAAATTTGAAAGAAATCGGCCGCTGGGAGGCAATATCACATTTTCCAAGGCTGTAAACAATTGTACATTGCAAGGTTTTTGCACATACATGCAATATTTGTATCATATGATAGAACTCCTCATTTCTCATTTGCCTCTAGAACTACTGCTGTCAATCAAACTGTTTGTTTAATGATTGAGAAGATTTTTTCTAGCTAGTCCTAGGTTTTTCACGTAATCTAGAAAAAAAACCCCACTGCAGTACAATTCTCTAGACTGTCTAGGTCAATAATTATCAAAACAAAAGTTGAAATTATCCTTTAGGAAGCTATAACGGGTTCATTTCGAAAAGGAGCCTGTCCGAATTTACCCAAAATCCTACAAAACGAAAACTCAAAACTTCACAAAACTTGGTTAGCACATGCCACATGTGATTCTAAACAAGCATGCAAAGTTTTAAGCAGATCGCACCAAAGGTGGCATTATAAAAAAAAAAAAAACATAATTCAATGGTAAATTACCTGGATTTGCCAAAAATACTTTCTTAAATCATTGGTTTAGGTGGTTACAGGCTTGCTAAATAATGTATTTTTTCATATGTGCTTGAATGCCTTAAAGCGCTTGAACCCCGGTAATCGCTGCTTGCAGCTATATATTTTTTGTAATTGGCTAAGCCAACAGCCTCTCAAATTTTCATCATACATGTCAGAAAAGATGACCGAACATACCTGCTTCCTCAACAAACCTTAAAAACAGTGACATGCAGCACAAATCATCTGTGTTGAGTCAGTTGACTTCTCTTTTCCTTTTACACTTCATTACTTGCTTTATTAAACTCACTCACAGCGTTTCCTTCTCCAAACTTACCAAATTACTGCATCGGCACAGGAATAACTCGGTCCCTGTTCCCATGGTAGCCATAACATGCAAGCTTGCAGGTTGTTAACAGCCATTTTAGTGACCAACCCACCTCGTTTTACAGGGTCTAAGATTTTTCACAGCTCTGTGGTGCGGATTATGTTCAGCACTACACTGCTAATGCGTGCCTGCAGATATGGGGACTCGGTTTTACTGGGCATTAGATTTCTTGTCCGGAAATAGAAATTTCTGACAAAACACAATTGACAACAATGCTTTCTCCAGATCCATGCACTTGCATGAACTCCTAAATCATATATTTTTAAACTAATTTTTACATCATTTTTTGCCAGAGGTCTCAGTTATACACAAACACACACTGTTTAACATTAAAAAGTACTTCTAAACACTGCAGACCTTTTGACATTTCAGTTATTTGACAAAATGATGGAGAAGAGGCGAGGTTTGTTTATGTGTACGACCGGTCGTAGCAAGACCATCAACTGTGTTTATTTGTTTTTAATCACCATATGTGTTTACAGTGCCTTTGTGCTGTACTCAGAGTGTAATTGCTAAAATGTGCACTTATGCACTGTTCATTATGATTTGTCTTTGATAGTACGGCGACGTGTCCCCACCAGCTTTTTGTTTGTGTTATGCTTCTTTTTTATAAATGATATAAAACTTCAAAAGGAAAGCTTGACTGGATTTAATCAGTGTAATAAAGTTTTTTTATTTTCACCATTAACATAGGGGGTAAAAACACAGGGGTGGAATTAATTAGTGACTGTGAGGGCAGAGAAACTGTAAACCTAGTAAACCGTGAGCTGCACGAGGGCTGAGTGGCCGTAAATTTGTTTAAGCAGTCATATGAAGTCATACTGCTTTTGCTCTCAAGCTATTTGTTGTGGAAAAAGCGCACTTAAATGTATTGATTGTATACTTGAAATCTAAAAGTGTATTTTGTAACAAGTTTAAATGAATAATACAATTTTAATCGGTTTAAAAGAGGTTTTGTAAACCGTAATGGATACTCACTTTCAAAATGATTGATAGTTAATACATATTGGAATGTTCTTCTGTATTCAGGGCATTATTTAGTGAACATGATGTTATATAAAGATTAAAATGTTAAACTTAAAAAGAACAGTATTTATTTAAAATAGAAAGCTCTTCTAACAATATAGTTTGCGGTCAGTAATTTTTTTTATTTTTTTTTTTTTAAGAAATTAATACTTTTTTCACTGAAGGATGTGTTAAATTAATTTAAGAAAATGATAGCATAGATTCACATTGTTAGAAAAGATTTATATTTTGAATAAATGCTGTTCTTTTTAACTTGTTATTCATCAAAGAATACGGAAAAAAAGAATGACAGGTTCCAAAAAATATTTGGCAGCACAACATTGGTAATTCTAATAATAAATCAGCATATTAGAATGATTTCTGAAGGATCATGTGACACTTAAGACTGAAGTAACAGCTGATGAAAATTCAGCTTTGCATCACAGGAATAAATTATACTTTAAAGTATATTAAAATAAAAAACATTATTTTATATTTTAATAACATTTTGCAATATTACTGTGTTTTTTCTGTATTTTTGATCAAATAAATGCAGCCTTGATGCCTGCTTTAACCCTGTCACTCCCATTTTTGAACACAGACATAAAAATGCACTATCCAGACTTAAATTTTTTAATGAAATAATTCATGAATGAAAACATTTTGTAATACGATTTTGATGTACATTTTCCATGGTAATGCAATGTCTGATTTTAAAATGCCTTTCAAAGGATAAATTTTGAGATTTTAAGTTTGAACTGATATATAATTTCTTATGATATCTAAAGCGTGAAAGGGAAAAAGGAAATGAAGAAAGTCTTTTGTGACAAAGGTCAGAAGGTTATGATGTAGATTTTTTAAGTTGCACTCTTGACATATATTAATTTATTACCTTTCCTACATAATTTGTAACACAAAAATATTGTAAGGATTTATTTGTAATATGGTGAAATAAACGTAGGTGTCCCACAGAGTGGACGATGACAGTTAAAGGGTTAAAAAATATTGCAAGTCTTACTGATCCCAAACTTTTGAGCAGTATATAATTCTATATATTTCTGCCTAATATTTCTGTGGCAACTGAAATGTTAATCACCAAAAAATATTTTCAGGATTCTTTGATGAAAAATAGAAAAATAATAGTAATAAAAAAAAAAATAATATAATAAATAATAATAATAATGAATGAATAAATAAATTATTAATTAATTTTAATTTAAAAATAATAATAATTAATTGTATTAATTGTATTTGTATTTGATTAATTGTATTCTGTCACTTACAACTGTCAATTCAGTTTGTCCTTACTGAATTAATTTCTTTCAAAAAGGGGTTCAAAGGTCTGAAACCACACCCCGTAATACTTTACAAACAGAAAGCATTGTATACAGTTCAAATTATATTCAATATTATATATCATGTATATATATCACATACATACCATGTTTTACTCATTCTACTACATAATACAGTCTAAACAAAGTAAAAATGATTCTAACTTCCATCTTGCACCTTGAAATCTTTCATTTTTAATTCTTTGTTGCTTTTCACATACTCGTTGTACACTGTGCCATTTAAAGATTTCTGGAATAAGCCCATAAATTCCAACTATCTGAACCCCAACAATTTAAGTCTGCAGTAGTAAAAACAGTGATATTTTATTACTACAAAATGCATTGGCATCTTATGAGGGCATTTATCATGCTAATGGTCTCCCAACTCCAGCTCTCACAGGCTGTGCTTATACTGCCAATAAAGTCAGCGTTGCTGTGAGATAAGCTTGAAATGAGACTATTTTCACACTCCAGGGTCCGCGAAACACCGGTGTGTGCCCACCTAAAGCAGGTGCGAGTGTGACCTCCAGATCATTCCCCCTCCAGAACAGCCATTGTTCGATCTCACCTCAGAACCCTGTCACCTCATTCAGCTTTAAACCTTGTGCATGTTGAGCAGTAATGATCCACACTGGGGCTCAGTCTCAATAAAGATAGGTTTGTAGGGTGAGGTCAAAAGCGATATATTATGAGCTTTGATAAAGAGCATCCTGGTCTTTAATGATTGTGATTTGTGCATTACCACTATAATGTCCTTCTGTGCTTTTTTTTGTATCTCACTCTCATTTTCCACTTATTGCCATGCGCAATATCAGCAACAGCACCACAAAAACCATTCGATCGAATGTTAATGTGTGACTTGAGTATTAGCCTAATGCTTTTAACAGCAGCGTAACAGCACAAGCGTCAACCGAACAGGCAGCCGTTGTTCACAAACAGCTCAATGTTAAAACCAGGAAAATTGAGCAATCTAAGCATGTAATTTAATATGACCAAACTGATTTAAGGAGCCGTTTGACCAGCCTGAAATGAATCCCTGCGGGCGTTTGAACGGCTGTGAAATCAACAGTTGCTGCTGCAGATTTTAGCACGTCTTAAGTTGGGGGTTAAACCAAGGCCTGGTGTGGAACCACAAGATTACTCCATACCAAACACATGGCCGGTGTGCGGTCAGAGGATTAGGTAAATTCTCACCAATACTGCTGTAGGAGACACTGAAGGCTTTGACTGAGGTTATAGATGTGATCCAAGTAAATGACAAGTTATGCTGTGTAAGTGGTAAATGGCAAGTTATGTTTTAATATTAAGGATTTGATTGTTTGTAAAGCAACTAAACACACTGTTTGGATATGATCACAGATTATAATGTTTAGATTGGATATATTACCATAATGTTTTCCATGTGTAATTTTAACCCACTTTTTAAAGGTCATAACACCAAAAAAAAAACATGATATAGATTTTCATTAAATTCTAAGACCTTAAAGTTAATTCATTAATTGTATTGCCATAATGCACAAATTATTATTATAGTTCAAAAAATAAAATAAAATAAAATAAACTGTATATTATTATTTTTTTTAATTATTATTTTGTGATTTTAAGAAAAAAAGTTTGAATTGTGACATATTAACTCAGAATTGTGAAACATAAACATAATTTTAAGATTAAAACTCACAGTTGTTAGAAAAAAAGTCAGAATTGTGAGATTTATATTCAGAATTGTGAGATATAAACTGTCAAATTTGCAGTTGTGAAGAAAATATAGAATTACCTTGTTTTTTTTTTTATTCCTGGCAGAAACACAATTTAGGAGATTTAAAATTCAGAGAAAAAAGTCAGAATTGTAAGATTTAAATTCATAATTTCAAAATATGAACTCGCAATTGCAAGAAAAATTCAAAATTGCGAGATTTAAACGTAGAATTGTGGATATAAACAGAATTACAAGATATAAACTTGGAGTTCTGAAAGAAAAAGTCAGAATTGCAAAATTATAACTTTCAGTTACGAGTTTATAATTTGCAATTGAGAAGTATAAACTCTTAAGATAAATCCAGTTTTAAGAAGAAAAGTCAGAATTCTGACTTAAACTCACAAGTTCTTCACAAGTGAGGAAAATTTTGAATTGTGAGATAGAAAGTCAGAATTACCTTGTTTATTTTTTATTTAATGGCAGAAACAATCTAGGAGATTTGGAATTCAGAGGAAAAGAATCAGAATTGTAAGATTTGAGCTAAGAATTTCAAGATATAAACTCTAAAATTTAGAATTGTTAGATTTAAACTTAGAATTAAACACAGAATTACAAAATATAAACTCGCAGTTCTGAAAAAAAAGTCAGAATTACAAAATATTAACTATTAATTGTGAGTTTATAATTTGAAATTGAGAGATATAAACTCTTAAGATAAATTCTAGATAATTTTAAAAAGAAAAATCAGAATTCCGAGATATAAACTTGCAAATTTGCACTTGTGAGAAAAAAAATCTGAATTGTGAGATAAAAAGTCATAATAACCTTGTGTACTTTTTTTTTTTTTTTTTATGGCAGAAACACAATTTAGGAGATTTGGAATTCAGAGAAAAAAGTCAGAATTGTGTGATTTAAATTCATAACTTTAAAATATAAACTTGCAATTGTGAGAAAAAAGTCAGAATTGTGGGTATAAACACAATTACAAGATATAAACTAAAAAAAGAATTGCAAAACTTTAAGTATCAATTGCAAGTTTATATCTTGCAATTGAGAAATATAAACTCTTAAGATAAATTCTAGATAATTTTAAGAAGATAAGTCAGAATTCTGATACATAAACTCACAAATTCGCAGATTTGAGGAAAAGTCAGAATTGTGAGATAAGTCATAATTACCTTGTTTAATTTTATTTTATGGAAGAAACACAGTTTAGGAGATTTGAAATTCAGAGAAAAAAGTCAGAATTGTGAGATATAAACTTAAAATTGTGAGATATAAATTCATAGAGATCTAAACTTAGAATTATGGGTATAAACTCAGAATTACAAGATATAAACTTGCAGTTCTGATAAAAAAAGTCAGAATTCCAAAATTAACTAGTTTATAACTTGCAATCGAGAAATATAAACTCTTAAGATAAATCCAATTTTAACAAGAAAAGTCAGAATTCTGATCTGTAAACTCACAAGTTCGCAATTGTGAGGAAAAGTTAAAATTGTGAGATTTAAACAGAAAAGATTTGGAATTCAGAGATAAAATATCTGGATTGTAAGTTATGAATTCGCAACTGAAGAGAAAAAGAGAAAAAGAAAATGAGACTAAGACTCAGACTTTTTTGTGAGATTCACCCATTACTGTATTTGTACCAACTATACCTGCAAGAATCTTGCAGTATTCGTACTTTTAACAAGGTAATCTGATGATGAAGTATTTAATCACGTCATGAAATTGCCTCTATTCACCAGTTCTGTAGCAAGCAAAGTAACTCGTGGGTTGTCATGTTGTGGTAATTGTTCTGCAGTAGCCAACTGTTTTTCACATCAAACACAGAAAGCACAACATGTCACATGGCATAACGATCAGATCAATCACATTTCGTGTACCCATAGTAATAAAATACAGCATACATTACATTGCATTAAATTGCACTTGCAAACTGACACAATGTATTAATAGGGTGGGATTTAATAAAAGCAGAAAATCTATGGCGCCACTGGTAAATACCAGTTGGCTCAATATCACAAAAAGTGCATTACCTAACCATTATATTTTTCATGTCTCTCAATCCATAGGTTGCTTTTAAAGCCTCGTGTGCATTTTCTTGCGTTGGGTGAGTAATGGGATGCTAAGTGAATGGAGTTTATATAAGGTCTCCAGTTCTATCTGTTGGCAGACTCAAAGACAGAAGACACCTTCCACCTGAGTCGCACCATCTGAAATGGAGGCCCGGCTTCTACAACAACAAACACACCACGACTGGATAGCGGTGGGATTCAGATTGATGTGATTTGCCTGATTGTTGCTGATTAAACCAGTCACACCCAGAGACATTGTGATATAGGTGAAGACGTGCTTTTGATTCTCATGTAAGTATATTGTCTAGAGAGGGAGTGTAGATGTCTTGAATGTCCTACGTGTGATACTGTGCTTTGGTGATGGATCCATATACCTCAGCAGACTGAATGCACCATAAAAAACTTTAATTATTGCAACTGATCTTAGACGCAAGAACTGCAATTGATCTTGTAACTAATTCTTCAACGGGCAGCTGTGAGAAATCAAATTTTCATTGATCATTTGAAAAGATTTGGATGTATTATGTAAACATTTTGTAACTTTCAGAACACAGAAAGTTCAAAAACATGAGTAATTGCTAAATTAAATAGCAAAACTTTTTGAAACTTTCTGACAGCAAGCAGGTGCACATCTGTGCATATTTACGTGTCAGCGTCACCTGTTTGGTGTTAGGAAACCTGGTCTACTCAATCATGGAAATGTAATGAGAAAATATATGTTATTTTTCCTAAACAGCAGGACACGATAAGAGAAAAATGTGGGAAAGTGCACCAAAACTTGGCTGTTCCTGGATGATTACACTGCCAGTCAAAAGTTTTTGAACAGTAAGATTTTTAATGTTTTTTTTTTTTTAAATAAGTCTCTTCTGCTCACCAAGCCTGCATTTATTTGATCCAAAGTACAGCAAAAACAGTAGAATTTAGAAATATTTTTACTATTTAAAATATCTGCTATCTATTTGAATATATTTTAAAATGTAATTATTACTGTGATTTCAAAGTTGAATTTTTAGCATTTTAATTTCACCAAAAAAAAAAAAAAAAAAGAACCTTTTTTATATTTGATAATAATAAGAAATGTTTTTTGATTTCTTGATCACCAAATCAACATATTGATGCTGCATAATGATTTCTGAAGAATTATGTGACACTCAAGTAATGGCTGAAGAATTATGTGACACTCAAGTAATGGCTGCTCAAAATTCAGCTTTGCTTTACAGAAATAAATTACATTTTAAAATATATTAAAACAGAAAACAGTTATTTTAAATTGTAAAAATATTTTAAAATATTTCAGTTTATACAGAATTTTTGAACAATAAAAATACAGACCTGGTGTAAGGAAATTAACAAGTAATGTATGATACAACCCCTATAAGGTCAATAGTGAAATTTTAAATGTTAAGAATATTACTGATGTTAATCTAAATTGAACCATTGAACAAGTCTATTCAAACTAGCAGCATCCACTCATACAGTGTGTAAGGTCCCATAACAGCTTAGCTCAATTATCCTGCTCTTGACTAATCTAATGATTACGCTTATCATTAACTGGCCTGTCCAGTCTCATTCCTCACGGGTCCAATAGGTCAAGAGGAAAACACTGGCTCTAAATTCACAGAGGTGGTATGTGTATGTTATAAATGCAGTGAGTTTCTTTTAGAGGGCACAAGTGTGTTTACAGTAATGACTCTGAAATGAGGCGGGTAATTGAGCTCTGTTTCCAGCCGCTGTTCCAGGTGTGAACCTCAGTGGAAGACAATTAAGTCATTAGTTCAATGTACCTGAACAGAGACCCACCACACATTAACTGATTACACCATCCAGCAGGACCAGCAGAGCACAATGCAAGCAACGTCATGGTCATTGGTTTGGATCTCAGAAAACGGATGTTGTTGAGTAGAATGATTTGCTAAATGCATTAACAGAAATGCGTAATAACTGAATGTAAATATTTCACTATATGTAACTGACTGCACTAAAAATAGCAATACGTAGCACCAGTAGCTCACCAAGTGCAGCCATTTCAGGTCATCAAAATAATGGCGCCCCCAATAGTCCAAAATATGAATAAAACAGTGTGGATTTTTTAAATAATGTAAAACTTTTATGGGTTTTCTACTACATATTTCAGCAAGAGACATCATCTAGTGTGTATGTTTATATAAGTTTGGGGTCGTTAAAAAGATGTGATTTTTAAGTTTTTGATTTTTAGGGGTTCAAGCGTGCCGAGCTGAAACCCTGGAGTGGCCAAGGATCAGCAGTCTCCACATAAAACCGATCATGCAGACCAAACCGTAAGTCATAGAGACTTGAAACTTGGAGGGATGGTTGTACTCCCAATTGGTCTGATGGGGGCGCTACAACGATCAAAAGTAGAAAATCGCCCTTAACTCCTAAACCGTTCGCCACAGGCTCAAGTGTCTTATGTTGTAGGAATCCTTGGCTCACGTCAGACAAAACACATGCCTTGGATTTGTCTGTCACCCTGGTGAAATTTTAGGGTATTTAGCATTTTCTGAATAAACTATCTTTCCAAACTAGTCCTAGGATCTTTGCTCGATCAGAACCAAAGCAGAGTAGGAAGATTCTCTGGAGAGTGATTATCTATAATAACCAAAAAAAAATTCGACTCTCCGTCGCAAAGGGACGCCAAAACGTCCGAAAGGCGCAGGACCACCTTTACTGAAACGGCTATAACTATTGAACGGAATGAGATATCTTTGCCAAACTTAAGCCGGGCTCACACTACAGGATTTTTAGCCCGATTTTCCCCTCCCGAGAATCGGAGCAAAAATCTTGTCGAGCACCTCGATCGGTCACGATGTTCAGCATGGATTATCTGGTAATGTGAGGCGTTCACAGATCGAATCTTGCAACTCCCGATCTGCTCTCACACAAATCGGGGTCAACCCGATCATATCAAACATGTTTGATATTCAGGATTTTAAATTGGGATGATCATGGCTATGATTACATCAGTACTTTAACAACAGCCAATGCGCGACCGCAAAACAGCTGCTGTACGGTCCATTGGATAGGGCTGAATCTGAGGTCACATGAAAAGAGTCATGGAGCTTGGCCACTTGGTGGTGCTATAAGAGGGAAAAAAACATAAAAACATAAAAACAAAAAACGGTACACACGCTCTTGGTCCAAAGTGCCACAAGTGGCTATAAGGACATTTGCGTATCTCCAAAAACATGGTCTCCAAAGGCCGATGAACTTATTAGACAAAAAGCACCTATGAGACAAGGTTAACAGAAGTCGATTGGAACGAAACTTGGCAGGCCTTTTTGACTCACGGCCCTGAAGGTCTGTGAGAAATTTGAAAGAAATTTGCCCCTGGGGGACAATATTGCATTTTTCAAGAGCGATTGTCTATTGCGTGGTTTTTCACACATACGCACAATATTCATATCATACGATAGACCTCCTCATTCCAAACAACTTTGGCTCTAGAACCACTGCTGTCAATCAAACCGTTTGTTAAATGATTGAGAAAATGTAAAAAACCTAAGTCATAGGTTTTTCGCTCAATCTGGAAAAGACCACTGCAGTACAGTTCTCTCTGGAGGTCAATAATTATCAAAAAACATTTGAAATTTACCCTTTGGAAAGCTATAACATGGTTGTTTAGAAAAGGGGCCTGTCCAAATTTGTTATAAAGCCTAAACGAAAAGTCAAAACTTCATGAAACCTGGTGAGCACATGCGACAGGTGATTGTAAACAAGCATGCAAAGTTTTAGGGAGATCGGACCACAGCTGCTAATATAACGGTGATAAATGTTAAAAAAAAAAACAAAAAAAAAAAAACATGGATTTAGGTTGTTAGGCTTGACAAATAATATAATGTCTTTTTTTCATATGTGCTTAAATGCCTTAAAGCGCTTGAACCCTGGGAATTAATATTTAATCTTATTACTATTAATGTTAAAAACAGTTGTGCTGCTTAATATTTTTTTTTCAAGATTCAGAATGAAAAGCATTTTTGCATCTTTACTGTCACTTTTGATACATTTAATGCATCCTTACATAATAAAAGTGTTAATTTCTTTAAGTGCCTTTTTTTTAATCTAAATGCACTTTTTAAGGGTGTAACAGGACTACCACTAAAAACCTAAAAATCTAAATGTCTTTACCATGTGCACTTCTAATGACTATATTTGTAAACTCCACCAATGTCCCATGTCTCCTCATGATTAAGGAGAGATACCTCACCAGAATCATTACTGTCGTCCTCTGCCAGTGCTCTTTTACAGGGCCATTTATAAAGAAAACTAACAGGGATGATTACATTTGGACACTGACTATCAGGATAATTTAAGGATGAGCGAGTCAGCGGAATCCAATACACATGTGTAAATGTTCTGTGGCGCTGATTTTAGGGACACTGATGAACATGCAAAAGCTGTTTCGGCTATAGAGAACACCAATCAGAGTTACTTCCACTAAAAAAGAAGGAGATGTATAATTCAAGCATATGTAAGCCATATATACATGCACTGCAGCAATAAATGTCTTGCTGATTGAGTATGCAATACATCACAGCTATGCCGCATGGGACAAAACTGCCTTCATGAGCAAATTCTTTTTTAATGCTATCTGCAGGGAAATTCCTAAATAGATGAAAAACAATGAGATGATGTAAACAATGCACAGCGGGAGTGAAACAATTTGTAATACTAATGTTGAAGTCTGAGTTGCAAGAGCATCGGGTGATTAATTTATACAAGCTACTGTGCAGCAGAGTTTTTGGTACATTGTGCTATTAATATAACCCAGACAGCTTTCTGGATCTGGATATGGAATGGATGCTACCCTGACAGTACATAACACTGATTCAGGCCATTGGCTGGCACAGTTAGGAAATAAAATATGGCTTAACATCTTTGAGTATAGACAGATCTTTCATTATCCATAAACTAAGCATTATGTTTTTGTATGCATTCATTTATACACTTCTTTACTCAAACCCATTAAACAGTTTTATGCTAAGGAACCACAGTTTGTAGTAATAGCTGGGACATTAACAAAAATGTTTATTTATGTGCACTGGATGACGTACAGTAGTGAGTAAAGCACAGAACTCCATTCACAATTCTCAAATGCTCTAAATGAGCAGTATACAGTAGTCAACATTTGAAGTGAATGAATTGAACTGCAGTGTTTTTTCCAGATTGAAAAAAAAACTAGAAATTGATTCCCCCCTCATCATTTTAGTTTATTTGACAGACAGACACTTTGCCAAAGCAGTGGCACAAAACAATGTTGTTACACTGCAAATAGCAAAAAGTATTATAACAAAATTATAACTTTACAAAAATGCATTACACAAATAAAACAATACATTTGAAAGTGTTTTTACAACTGTAACAAATATATATTTGCATGCAAAAATAGGCCCCCGCTTTTTTTTCCCCCCAAATTGTTTCCATTTTGTTTTTTTTGTCCAAATTCCATTTTTTTTTCCTCCCAAATTTCCTCAAATAATTTGTCTGGACTCCTTTTTAATGGTTAAATTTAATTTTCTTAATCAAAAAAAAACAAAACAAAACAAAAACAAAAACAAAATAAAAAAAAAAAAAATAATAGAACACACAAACAAAATATCTAATTAATTAAAATAATGAAACTTATACAGTTTAACATCAATTTATCAAAAGTTATGTTTAGAGCCCTATGAAAAGTTGAATTTTTTCTCACCTTATGTTTTATTGTTACCAAATTTGTTTTAGCATGTCTATTTATTTGAATGCATAAACAAATTTAATTTTATTTGTTTCTACAACAGCCTTATTAAAATTCTGTGTTGTGTATTTAAATTTTTCTGGTTATCAAATAAAGGCATAAAATATTAATTGATCTTTTAATTATTTAAAAATTTATTTTTGGCAAATAATGGGGATGAACAATTAAAATTTAAAAGATGGAAGAAATGTGTAAAAAAGTTTTATACATTTTTCAATAGTAGTAGTAGCAGTAGCACTGTAGGTAAGTACATTCTACTGAATGATATATTTTATTATATATACCCTATAATATATTTCTGACACAATGTCTATGAGCTAAACCAAACTTTTATTTGGATGGGTTGCCATGAATACCTTTAAATCTCTGTGAGTATGACCCTGGTTTTACTCAAATGAAACAGTGAAATGCTCACAAAGTACTCTGAGAGCAGTTCTGGAGATGTTATTCATGCAAGACGCTGGCAGGGGCTCGATCCCTGAATGATTAGCCCTAGCGACGCCCCTGACCATCCCTCCAAGTTTCTAGTGTCTGCGTCTTCCCTTCAAGTCTTCTAAGTGTCTACAACTTACGGTATGGTCTGCACGATCAGATGGTGGAGATTGCTGTTCCTTGGCCATTCTAACAATTACAGTAGGGTTTTTCAGCGCTGTGCGCTTCAACCCCTAATAACAGCGTGCAGTAAACCACAAAACTGTTTGCACTACAAACCAGTGTGTTCATTATAAAGATAATACATGAAAATAATATAGTAAGACAGACAATTTGCAATATCAAGCAGCAAAAACGAGCTGTTTTGTACAGCTAAAAATAGCTGGACGTGGATGAGACCGGAAGCCAGACACATACAATTTACAAATGGCTGTGCCTGCTCTTACAGCAAAAATAAGGTGGATAGAAAAAAATCTTCTAAGAACAAAACTGTAAATGTGATTAAAATTTCAGAAAGTTTTTTTATGTTTTAAAAATCTTGGTTATGTGAATGTTCCATTTTATAATTTTGCAAACATTACGGGAATGTCACTTTTGAATGTTCACAGAACCATCTGAAACCAATTAGTAACATTTAAAAAGGTTCCATAAAGAGCGTAGGCCTATAAAGACTAGATAACTTTAAGTGAACATTCTTTTAACATTACTGGAAGATAACTTTGAGAGAACCTTGCCAAAGTTCTGAGAACGTTCCCTGTTGGCTTTGTAATCAATAAATACTCCTCAGAGAAAGTCTTTCTTTGAAAACTATATTTTTAATAGCATATATTATATAAATAACATACCTTTTAATTTATATAAGCTTCAAACGTTGGAATGCACGCCAAAACTGCATATGGCAAGCATAAGACTGTTCAGGATATTTAGTGAAAGCAGAGAACGTGACCCTGTTAAACTTCATCCATAAAGAGAGCAGCAGTCACGCCTGTAGGAGTCAGTAAACCTCTTCCAGCCGCTGCGCCGCATTTCCGCTTCCACTGGACTCAAGAGTCCCTGCAAAAAGAGCTGTGAGGGGCTCAGAAGCACGAGAGGATTCAGTATATGTCAGAAACACATTTATGCCTCATATGAGTGACTCCGAAAGTTTGTAGCAGTACTCAGACGGAATGCAGAGTTAAAGGGAACGCGGAGGAAAGAGTTTCACCAACTCCAAACTTTGTTTTGGTCTCTGAGTGGTTGACAGACGTTTCCAGGATAAGACGTCGGACAGGTAAGAGCATGTTAATATAATGTACACTGAGAAAGGCTCATGATGAATGAGCTTTATTGTGCACTGGTGGCGGTGAATACTCGTATGTATATCGATTGTTTGTTTTTATCTACTGAGGGCTCTTTAAAGCTATTACCTGTTGAAAAAGTTCTCCTGCTGATATCTTTATGCCTTTGATGTGATGATTAATAGCCTTAAAGAAACATTTACGAAGTTGCTTTGAGAATGAAAAAAGAATGTTACAATGTAACTGTTTGTTGAAATTCTAAATCTACTAACAATGTAAAAATGATTTAACAGAAAAAGGGATTAAAATGATACAGTTAAAACCTGTTCATTTGTTAACTGTTAACTAAAATGTTTTTCTTTTTCTTTTTTTAAATATTGAGTAGTAAGAAAGGATGAAAGGACATATTTTATGTGTAAAATATTATAATGTCCTATGTATAATAATTATTACATGAATTCAGATAAAGCATATCTATCTATCTATCTATCTATCCATCATTCTGTCATGCTTCATGAATCCTCTTATTCACATTTTTTTCAGTTTACTGTTTTTTTTTTTTCTGTCTTTTTTTCTGTATAATATACAGGGTATGTTCTAAATAAGCAATGGTAACATTATAATCATTTGGATGGGAACTACTGATATGTTAGGACTTCTGATCATTTAAGGACTTATTAATTAAGGTTATGTATTGCCAAAAACTGAATATTATACAATGTAGCATGTCACAAAATGTTTAGAGGTGTAAGGAGAGTTGTAAGAGTCTGAGATCTTAGCTTGACATGAGGGAGGAATGTTAGAGCGCAGACGCAGAGGTATTTCAGGAATCAAAGCTTAAATTCAGAGCTCTTTTAGAGACAACAGCTGAGAAGAGATCAATATGCTCTAAAGTGGACAGTGGAGACAATATCTACTTTAGAGTCGCATGTTTTCAGCTGTCACATCACATGCATGGTCAGACCGAGACTTATAAAGCTCACAAGGATACTCGGAATGATTTAGCCAAGCTGAATGATTGATTCTGGTGTTTTATCAAATGTTTCTCGTTTGGGATAGTTTCCTTTAAACCTTATGGCCCTGCTCACTTAATGGCCCTATTTTGAGGAATGCTGAGGTTATCTGATGCCCCTTTCAGAGCCGTTCGTCCACAGCAGGACATTTTTGTCCTTGCGTAAACAATCTCCCATTCTGTTTTTTTGTCCATGTGGTCTCAAACTGGCCGTTGTGTTTACAGTCTAGAAGATCAGCATGTATCCCTTTGACCCTGACCCTCACATTCCTATTCTGCATCCTGCCTGGAGCATGCAGTCCTCATGACCACTGCTCTCCAAGGCCTTCTGCTGGGGGAACACATGTGGCAATATCCTCTGCGCTGCAGGGAGGGCACGTGGCACCATTTTTTTTTTTTTTTGTGGCTGATGAGTCCCCTCCCCAACAGCTTCATCGTCCTCTCTTTTAAAGAGGCTGTGATTAAACTCACCACACCAAGTTTTTGGTCTAATCAAACCCTTCTGCTGGATCTCATTGTTTTTTAGCTCTTTATTGGAGTTCCCGTTGGAAGATTAAAATGTCGATATAACAGGCATCAAAGCTTTTCATTGTGGATACTCAAAATGAGTATCGCCAATTACGCCAAATGAAAGCTTACGCAGTAAACAATGATTTTACAAAGTTTTAAATAAAACAAAGATTATAATATAACACTGTGTCTATGGTAGTGATCAAATTGATGTAAATCTCCCTTTAAAAGTAACTTGATGCTTAAAATAAAGATTGTATCAATTACGTTAGTAGGTGAAGTCAAGTGACTGCTAAATCATGGAATCATTAAGTCCAGAGATTCATTCAAAAGCACTGATTTATCCAGTAATGAAGTAAGTGGAGTCTTTATGAGTGAGTCATTGAATTGTTAACAACAGATTTGTTCAAAAACACTGATTCATCCAGTAATGAAGCAAGTGATGTTTTTGTGAGTGAGTCATTGAATCGTTTACTCAAGAGATTTGTTCAGATACACTCATTCATCCAGTAATGAAGCAAGTGAAGTTTCTGTGAGTGAGTCATTGAATCGTTTACTCGAGATTTGTTCAAAAACACTGATTCATTCAGTAATGAATCAAGTGAAGTTTCTGTGAGTCATTGAATCATTCATTCAAGAGATTTGTTCAAAAACACTGATTCATCCAGTAATAAAGCAGGTAAATTTTCTGTAAATGAGTCATTGAATTGTTACTCGAGATTTGTTAAAAAACACTGATTCATCCAGTAATCAAACAGGTGAAGCTTCAGTGAGTCATTGAATCATTCATTCAAGAGATTTGTTCAAAAACACTGATTCATTGAAATATTTATTCAAGCAATTTGTCCAAAAATGGTAATTCATCCAGTAATGAACCAAGTGAATTGTCTGTGAGTGAGTCATTGAATCATTTATTCAAAAGTTTTGTTCAGAAACGCTTATTGAACCAGTAATAAACCAAGTGAACTTGCTGTGGGTGAGTCATTGAATCATTTACTCAAGATTTGTTCAAAATGCTAATTCAACCAGTAATGAAACAAGTGAAGTTTCTATGAGTCATGGAGTCGTTTACTTAAGAGATTTGTTCAGAAACACTGATTCATCCAGTAATAAAGCAAGTGAAGTTTCTGTGAGTCATTGAATCGGTTACTCAAGAGATTTGTTCAAAAACCCAGATTCATCCAGTAATGAAGCAAGTGACGTTTCTGTGAGTGAGTCATTGAATAATTTATTCAAGAAATTTGTTTGAAAATGCTAATTCAAACAGCACTGAAGCAACTGAATTTTCTGTAAGTGAGTCATTAAATCATTTATTCAAGATTTGTTCAAAAACACTAATTGAACCAGTAATGAACCAAGCGAACTTTCTGTGGGTGAGTCATTGAATCATTTACTCAAGAGATTTGTTCAAAAATGCAAATTCAACCAGTAATGAAGCAAGTGAAGTTTCTGTGAGTGAGTCACTGAACCATTTACTCAATAGATTTGTCCAAAAATACTGATTCATCCAGTAATGAAGCAAGTGAATTACAATTTTTTAGATATTTTTTAAATACACTGCAACGATTAATATTTAGTATGAACCTCTAGTAAATTATGTTATTTTGTAGCGGTGTGTGCAGAATTGTGGGATTCCTCCAAAACCGTGCAGCTCTAAACAGCTCTAGGTCTTCTAGGTCTGCTTCAAAATTTAATGTATATTTATTGTTACTTTGTAATTATTTGTGATATTTACTAGCAAAGTAAAAATTGTTTCAAAATAAATCCTACACTAACTTTTTTCCAGTGTACTTGGTTTGTGATTCACACTTTGGAATAAATGAATCATACACTAGTGTTTTGTGTACTAGTGTAGTTTACATCATCTCTGTCTCTAACTCATCATATTTAATTGCTCTGTTTTTCCAGCCTGATGTTCACGAACGTTCCCATTATCTCCAGCCGACTACACAACTGCAACATCTACACGCTCTCACACCCACACTGAGTCCACAGTTGTTAAATCAACAGTTTTGTTCTCCCTTTGACCTCATTGGCTCATTCGCCCAGTGCCAGGCTGTTCAGTGCAGGGTAGGATCACTGGCCACAGACAGGAACAAGAGCTGCTCTGTGCCTCTGTGAGTACGGGACAGCATCGGCCTTATAGTTCAAGCTATGACTTAGCAGAAACAGAAAAAAGCTCAGCTTAACACTTCACTTACAGCTGTGTGACATAAGCACAGATAATGACATCTCGAGCAGTTAGTTTGAATGGCATTTGGGCTCTGTGACATCACCGATATAAAGTAGATGTCATAGTATTAGATAATGTGGAGCAGACAATATACAGTAGACTACAGCTTTTAAAACAAACAGAATTTAAAATATTAACTGAACTCTCATAAATTTGTCAATTACATTTTTTTTGGACAGAAATTTGCGGAATACATCCATGCATGGTTAAAATTTGTTGACCAGCGCTAGTGTGTATTTATAGGCATAATAATTTCTCTTTACTCTGTCCACTATCTTGGCTGGTGGGCTGTTTGCAATGAGGGATTGCCTTTTTTTAGATATAGATTGACAGCTCACTAAGTATTAAAATGAAACCAATGTTTTACTCTATTGACATCTGCACTCAATACTTAAGACATTTTCAGTTCATTTATCAATCCATCCATCCATGAAAAATGACATTTAAGTTAATGGTCCCTGATCCCTACTCTGCTTCTTTTTTTATAGATATTCTTCTATATCTCAGTAGCATAGCTCAGTTATGGTGGTAACTATATGGCAAGTACATTCTTGTCTATATTTTGACGCTGTGACTCAACCACATGCTGTTGTTTACAGTCTTTCTATTTTGGAGAGCAGACTGTGCTAGTTACACAGGAAAAAAAGTTTTTTAAATATTGCACTTTGTGGCCCAGCACAAATTCCTAAAGATGTGATGTTGATAAGTTTGTTTTTTTCATAAATGTGTTTGTGCATGTGTTGCAGGGTAGATAACTCACCGATGCCTATAGTGGGTTTATGGCATGTTGTTTACTGAGTCCAGCAACCCTGTTTCAAGTTTATTATTTGCTCTATGTGTGCCTGTTCCAATGAAACCCTCTAAGAGAAGTTGCCCACATGTTTAGCGTTCCCTGTGGAGCAGGCCTTCCAGTCAGTTTTTCATAGGCAATTGAAAACAATTGTTCTTCGTGTGGGTTTACGTCTGTTTTGACCTTTTTCAACAGCACCGCAGTTGATGTGTTAATGTGTGCCTGACACACCTCTGTGATGTTTGGGTGTTCAGGTTGGTTTCCAAAGCATTGCTGTGCAATTGTAAGGCTTTGTGAGTGTTGTAACATGTTTCATGCAGTTTCTAGGGTGATCTAGTTGCTGTATAGGTTGTTAAATGGCCCAAGTTTGACCTAAGTCTGGCTCTAGTCTTATAATAGCACACCACTCAACAAGCAGTGTGATTTGAGATATTATTCATGCTTGTTCCCCAAAGGTGCAGAGGTTTGTTCAGATACCTTACCTATAAGTATAAGCTGTAGTAATAATGAAACTTGTCTTTTCAAGCACAACTAACTAGTAATTCTGTGTACTTGGCAAATGATGTTGTTTTCATTGTTATATATAACTTGAAATTGTTCTCAATTGTTCTTAATTCAGAATTACACCTGTAATATTAAGTAATATACTACTTTTCAAATGTTTGGGGTTGGTAAGAATTTTAATGTTATTGAAAGACATCTTTTATGCTCAACAAGCCTGCATTTATTTGATTAAAATACAGTAAAAACAGTTATGTAGTTTAAAATAATGTTTGCTTTTTATATTTTATTGTGGATTTTTGTTTGTCAATGTTTAATTTATTCTTGTGATGGCAAAGCTGAATATTAAGAAATCATTACTCCAGTCTTCAGGAATCTTTGATGAACATAACATCAAATTAACCGCATTCATTTAAAGAGAAATCTTTTGTAAAATTATAAATGTCTTAGAATGAAAGTGTAAGTTTCTTTCAAATAAATAAATAAATAAATGTGATAGTGCTGTGCAATGAATAAATAAAAGTATTTGTTTACATAATGTAAATAAACACACATACAGTATATATTTTAATAATTTACATATATTTACATGTATATATTTTTATCAATATAATTCATATTATATATACATTTATATATTCATATATATCATTTTTCACTATTTATCACTGTCATAAAAGCATGGCTTCTAGGGGTTGAGAACTGGAGTGATGAGGCAGTAATAAAACAAAAAAAGAAATTATGTATGCAAATATCCATTTAAGGGGTCATATTATGGAAATAAATAAAAATTATTTGCCCAGCATGCCCAGTGTGTGTGTATATACTACCATTCAAAAGTTTGGGGTCAGTACATTTTTATTGTTTCTTTTTTTTTTTTTTTTTTTTTTTTTAAGAAATTAATATTTTTATTCACCAAGGATGTATTAAGTTAATAATTAAAAGTTTATTAAAAGTTGATAATAAATAATTTACATTGTTATAAAACATTTATATTTTGAATAAACACTGTACTTTTTAAACTTGATATTCATGAAAGAATCCTGAAAAAAAAAAAAAAATTACAGGTTCCAAAAAATATTTGGCAGCACAACTGTTGATATTATCCAACATTGATCATTCTAATAATAAATCAAATATTAGAATGATTTCTGAAGGATCATGTGACACTTAAGACTGGAGTAACAGCTGATAAAAATTCAGCTTTTCATCACAGGAATAAATTCTATTTTAAAGTATGTTAAAATAAAAAACATTATTTTATATTGTAAAAACATTTTGCAATATTACTGTTTTTTTTTTCTATATTTTTAATCAAATAAATGCAGCCTTGATGAGCATAAGAGACTACTTTAAAGACTATTACAAGTCTTACTGACCCCAAACTTTTGAACGGTAGTATATATATACAGTATATATTTTGAAAATATTTATATGTATTTACATGTATATATTTTTATGAACACAATATATTTTCTTAAATATATATGTGTGTGTATGTATTTAATATACATAATGAATATACACAGTACACATATATTATGTTAACAAACTTTTATTTTGTATGCGATTAAATGCAATTAATAGTTGCATAGCACTAAAATTTGAACAGTATTATATATTGCAAGCAGACACATTTTAGTTTATTTGGAGAAAGATTTGAATGGAACTTTATGGAACTGACTGGAAAGATGTCTGAAATGTACTCAGAAACTGAAAACGACTGGATATCTCTCCTGTGCTAGCAGCCATATCACGTCAGCTGAGATTTTCAAGTTTTGTGTTTCACAAAAGTTATGACAATTATATTCCATCAGGCTCCTGGTACATCTGACACCTATAGAGAACATTGACTTACATTGCTGTAATGCAAAGCATATGGATTCTTCTGATCAGACTGAAGTGTGACTTTTATAGTCTTTAGGTTGGCTTTTGTCCATTGCATCATCAATTCAACAGTACGTTCTGGTGGGTCATGTTTTATTGAGTTGGAAATTAGATCATCGTTAGGGAAAAATGACCACGAGCGGAGATCTTTGAGCCAGAGGTTCCAGTGCTGCCTTCCATCCCTCTGTTTCTACTCCCGATATGGAAGCCAAAGCAGTGTGACAGTTTGTTCAGAGCGTGTTTGAGGGCACATATGATGGTGTCATAGACAATACGAGAGTTTGACTAACTGAAGCCAGATGCCTCAGACTTTAGCCTTGGATGTGTCACGCTGCAAATTGAGGGAAACCACACGCACCATTGCAACAGACAGTTTATTGTGAGGTTTTCAAAGAAGGGTTATTATGAGTCATTCATTTTGGGGGATTTCTAATTGGAGCTCTAGCCATAAAACACATTTTCAGAGTCTGTGAGATGTTCACTCTATTAATATCCTGAATGTTGTTTGTTTAATTTCCATTTTTTTTTACCATTGTCTATTTACCATTTCTTTTAGAATTCTAAAATTCTTGCTTTTTACCCTGGCATCCTAATCAACCTGTTGAGTTCATATTACAATAATGACTTTACAGTTGACCACACATTTTATGGTACTTTTAGAAAAAAAAAAAAAATCTTTATTGTAAAGATGCATGATAACCAACCCAGTATCATGAGATTATGTAACTGTTTTTACGAATTGGCAGTTTGGTATGAATTCATGCAATCTGATTAGTATGTGACTTTTATAGGGGGGAAAAAAGCAAGCATTATGGTCCAATCTCAACCTTAAACTTAACCCTCACTGGGGCGTAAACAGATATTATGAAAACCTGTGAATAAGACTCTACAAATTCATGTGAGCCAATGTGCTTAAAGGATTAGTTCACTTCCAAAATAAACATTTCCTGGTAATTTACTCACCCTATGTCATTCAAGATGTTCATGTCTTTCTTCAGTCGAAAAGAAATTAAGGTTTTTGAGGAAAACATTCCATGATTTTTCTACAAATAGTGGACTTCAATGGGAGTCAACGAGTTGAAGGTCCAAATTGCAGTTTCAATGCAGCTTCAAGGAGCTCTACACGATCCCAGTCAAGGAATAAGGGTCTTATCTAGCAAAATGATTGGTCATTTTCTTGAAGAAAATACAAATTTATATACTTTTTAACCAAAAAATCTCATCTTGCACTAGCTCAGCTTCACACAAAGGTCACGGAAAGGTCGCGCATTGGTTACGGAATGTGAAGCTGTAGACGTGCATTGCAGAGCTAGTGCAAGATGAGCATTTGTGGTTAAAAAGTATATAAATGTAATATTTATTTATTTATTTATTTATTTTTTCCAGAAAATGACCAATTGTTTCGCTAAAAAAGACCCTTATTTAGGGATGGGTGATATGGCCAAAAAAAACGATCACAGTAATTTTTTTCATATCAGTCGATATTGATAATCATCATAATAAATGCGTAAAAACCAGATAGTTAATTGTGGCTTTAAACTATTCTTTATTGTCAGAACATGACACACTTCAAAAACACTTCATGTTTTTTAAATTCTTTACACTTTTTTTTTCAGTCATTTTTCCTTAACAAAATAAATATCTTAATAGAAAAAAAAAAAATTCTTAGTTCTGCATGTTTTAATGAGTAATATTGTTTCAAATCAAGAAACAGGTTTGTGTTGCCTGATAATGTTAATAATAATATAACATTTTTTGTGTCTCTTAGAAATACATATTTAATAGTAGCTTGAATTATGATGCAGATGTAATTTGTTCATTATCAAAATCAGTAATATCTGAAAAATTGTAGCCTCATAACCTCATTTTCATATGGTGAAATGTAATTATTTTGACTTTTTGAGTTCATTTATTTATTTTTAATCAACCATTTGTCTTCCATAGTAGCATACATTTAGATCATGATAATAACAATTAAAACCACAAATATAGCACCTCAATACCATGGTAAAAATGTAATATGGTTTCTAGGAGTTGCATGAAAAACAGTAGTGTAAATATATTTAATAAAATGCATAATGCTATAGCTTAATCATAAAAAAACCTGTAATTATATTCTATTACTCCTACTTAAATATATTTAATGCATGTTTACATTAATAATATAATAAAATTTGACTCAAATATATCCACATTTCTGACACAATACCACTGTGCAGTTAGTGCTACTACAGTAAATCTATGGTAAATGATGATTTGTAGATTAAAAAGCCTTCAGACTGTATCTTTGCGCACAGTGTTTTTCCTGTTTGTCAAGCACTTCACGCTGGATCTCAAAGCGCTCTTTAGTGACCGAGACTCATCAGCAAGTGAACGCATCTGCTGTAGTAAGCTTGCGCCGCGCCATTGTTTGAATGGTCCGAGTTGCGCTCTTTCATTCGCCTTTGCCGCACAAACATTAAAGGGGAAGTCCACTTCCAGAACAACAATTTACAAATAATGTACTCACCCCCTTGTCATCCAAGATGTTTGTCTTTCTTTCTTCAGTCGTAAAGAAATTATGTTTTTTGAGGGAAAACATTTCAGCATTTTTCGCCATATAATGGACTGCTATGGTGCCCTGATTTTGAACTTCCAAAATGCAGTTTAAATGCAGCTTTAAACAATCCCAAATGTGGTTGTAAACATTCCCAGCCAAGAAACAAGGGTCTTATCTAGCATAATGATCGGTTATTTTAATAAAAATATTACAATTTATATACTTTTTAATGCCAAACGCTAGTCTTGTCTTACTGGACTGTTACTGGACTGTCTGCCTGGACTGTTTTTGTTCCGGTTCATGACAGTTAGGGTACGAAAAACCCCCATCTCATGTTCTCCCTCAACTTCAAAATCGTCCTATATCGCTGTTCTACCTTTTTTGTTAAGGGTGTTTGATCTTCTTTGCATGTTCACTTTGCAAAGACTGTGTCAGTACTTCTGCAGTGATGTAGGATGATTTTAAAATGATTTTTGAAGTTGAGTGAGAAAATACGATTGGAGTTTTTCGACATACCCTAACTGTCTTGAGCCAGAATACAGAGTTCAGGGAGAGAAAGGCAAGATGAGCATTTGAGATTAAAAAGTATTTTAAATTGTATTTTTTTTAAATGAAAATAACCAATCGTTTCACTAGGTAAGACCCTTCTTCCTCGGTGGAGATTGTTTACAACCCCATTTGCGATCGTTTGAAGCCGCATTTAAACTGCCTTTTGGAAGTTCAAAAATTGAGGCACCATAGCAGTCCATTATATGGTGAAAAATGCAGAAATGTTTTCCTCACAAAACATAATTTCTTACGACTGTAGAAAAAAAGACATGAACATCTTGGATGACAAGGGGGTGAGTACATTATATTGTGAATCTTTATTTTGGAAGTGGACTTCTATAATTGTGGCGAACTCTTGTTATCACTTATCGAGGAAATTTGTATTGCACGATAATTAACATCATCGATTTATTGCCCAGCCCTACCCTTATTCCTGGGATTGCATTAATTGCATTAATTGTTTTTTTGTTTGTTTGTTTAATTTACTGATATTTTTGATTACTTTGTATCATTTAACACTCACTTCTAACACTCACTGTAATTTTGGTATAATGTGATTATAATCATTGGCTTATAAACATTTTATCAGCACATCCGTTCTTTAGTTGTTCTTTAGTATTTTTTTAGTCTGTAGTTTTTCTAGTAGACTGATTAGCAAAACTACTGTTCAAATCTCAATTTTCCCAAAATATGAATTGAATGTGAAAAACTGGACTTCTGTGTCTAGAAATGCACGTAGGGTAGTGCATGTGAGCACAGTGGGATGGAGAATGGGGCCCTGGAGAGCCATCCTCACTACCTGAATGAAACCCAGCTAAGTGCACACAAAGGGACCTTATTGGCAAGGCATAACCATCCCTTGCGTCCCTCTCTGCCAGCACTCTGTTCAAAAGCACTTTTGTGAGCCTCTACATAGTTCAGGCCTTTTTGGAATTACTACCTCACTGTGGCGATTAAAGATGTGGATAACTATTACTTGGCCCGGTCCACTTCGCTGTACTATTATCACTGGGAATTTGATTCTTTATTCTTAACAGACAGGAAGCGAGTAGTTTGGGAGCGTAAAGTAATGTACGGTGTGTGCTGTCGATGACATGTTCAAACCTGTTGCTGACAGTCTCGGCCCAGCAGTAACTGATAGTATTTCGCTTATCAGATAGGCAGCTTTGTATAGTCGTTTCGTGAATACATAACAAATGTGTTTTCCCTGTTTTGCCTCAGCTTTACCTCTTAAAAAGTGCAAGACCCGTTTTTGGATCATTTCCTGGCGCTCCAGAAGGCCTGTTAGATCTTAAGAGAGCAACTGAAGGCGATTTGTTTGGCAGCTACATGGCCACGTCTGTCGACCTGATATAAACCATATTTGACGTCGCTTTAATGCAGTCATTAGCGTATCAGAAGGCAGCAGAAAGCTTTTTGATTGCCTCATGTCCCTGCAGAGCTGGTAGTCCTGGGCCATTTATTTCTCAATCACACTAATTCATTCCTGAGGTTTCTCCTATATTACTGGACATACGGTATTGGCAGATTGAATGCTTGCCGCTGCTCACCCTGCTAGTTTCCCAAGAGATTGCCTTGTCATTTAGTCATTCGGACACTTTTTTTTAATTATATTGTCATTCTGTATTACAGGAATACATCTGAAAAAGACAGAGATCATTTTTTATGTTTAGTTGTCCTCAGGTGAACTTTTTCAGGTCATGTGGAATTAGAAGCTATATGAACCATTTCTGCTCAAGTGAGTTGTAATATCAATACCATATTCTTCATACTTTGTCGCCTTGCGGTACATGGCACTCGGCACACGTCTGGAACACTTGAATGCTGAGTGCCTATTTTTTTTTTTCCTTCCCCTTTTCCTCTTTTTAAGTGTGTTTCTTTTGGCCTAACCTTTGTGCATGTGTATGGACCTTTGGATTGAACAATAAAGGATGACCCGCTATATCATTTTTTTTGATCATATGCATGCATTTTTATGCCCTGCAAACATAAGCATTTGGATTTCTGTGGGATTGGTTGTGAATTCTGCTCTTCAGTTATTTTTGTTTTCTTTGTGGGCAAAATGTATTCTTGTAGCTTCAGTTCTTGTAGCTTTGTTGCTCTCTGTGCAGGTTCAGAAAGCTCTCGGATTTCATCAAAAATATCTTAAATTTGTGTTCCGAAGATGAACGAAGGTCTTACGGGTTTGAAATGACAGGAGGGTGAGAAATAATGACAGAATTGTCATTTTTGGGTGAGCTATCCCTTTAATAACAGACTGATGTTGGTCACTGCCTCTATTCAAGAGTCTAAAGGCACTTAACATTGACTTCGGTTGCATGAGTCAGTGTTTAATTGGCTACACTGCATGGAAATTCCAGCAACATTTGTTACTGTGTAGCTTCCTGTAAGACTCATCAGAAATTATTTATATTACAGGCTTCAAAGATATTGGGCATTATGTGACATTATGTAAATGTTTTGTGTCTTGTAAAGAATTGTGAGCCATTAAGAAAACCTGTATTTAAACTGAAAGCAAGCAGATTACAAAATTGTAATTGTATTTTGAATTCAAGGAAGCTGAGTAATTGTTGAAGCTGTTAGTGTGTAGCTCTAGGCGACATGAGGTGGTTTATCAAAGCTCAAGCAATCTAGTTGTTTTTCTCCATTCGTACAAAAGTACATCAGCCAGACCTCAAATTGTGGGATTTACACCAATGCCTCCCAGCAGAACAGCCGTGGTTGGTGAAATCAGCTAGTATGTGAGGTTGTACCACAGAGTTTGATTAGTACACGGGCCATAGTTTTTCTTGGAAGACCTCAAAAAGGTTGCCTTCATAAGAGTTTGCGTCAGTTCTATCTGATTGACTGTGGTGAACTGTTGCCTTGGTGAACCACTAATGCTACATTAGTTTTACAATCACAACGTAACACAATCTGTTTGATTGTTGAGCGATAATGTGCTTTTAAGTCAGTCTGCAGCAGCTGATGAATTTCAGGTGATAGACGCATGGTCTGTCTTGATACATTTGCAAAACTGAGAAGTTAGCCTATAGGATTTCTTATTATGGTGCATGAATGGCATCAGATAATAATACTGGATGATTGCTATATTCATATAGTACACTTTTAAAAATAAAGGTTCCAAAGAGGTGTTTTTTTGCAGTGATGCCATTAGCAGAACCATTTTTGGTTCCTCAAAGAACCTTTCAGTGAACAGTTTCTAAAAGAACCATTTTGAAGAACATTTTAAAAATCTAAAAAACCTTTTTCAACTATAAAGAAACTTTTCTGCATTTGAAAGGTTCCATGGATGTTCAAGGTTCTTCATAGAACCACTGATGCCAATAAAGAACCTTTATTTTTAAGAGTGTATAGTATTTCCTTTAACGATTCTTCAAAGAATAGCTTGTTTTTGTTGTTGTGCATGTCTAAAAATCATTGTATTTCAGCAGTATCATAAAAAATGCCAATACAGTGATAACTTCTGTATGTGATTTGGATTCATTCAGTTATAATGATTTTCTTTTCCTTGGTATTTCATTTGGTTTCTGTTAGATTCTGCAAACTGTGTATTAGAAATGTCTTGTCTGTGATGCTCATTGAAAGGCAGTAATTATGTACTATGTGCAGACTCTAAATTTAGACCTGATTGATATGCATAACAGGGTCAGTCTAATGTGTTCTATAATTCTAGCCTGGTTTTCATGTCAATCATTAGCCCTTGTTTCAGTAATCCATTTTCATTTTTAAATAGCTAATAGCTGGATGTCAATAAAGCCACTAGACAGATTGCAGATTTTGCACAATGTGTAAAGAATATTTTGTGCACAGCTCAGCTCAGCACAAATGACTGATTCGTTCTTTAGAAGATATTGCCAGAATACATAGCAGAAAGATGATCAAGCAACCATGCAATATGATCCAACATGCAAAAGTGATCTGTATTCAACCCTATTGTTGAGTTCCACGATCATGATTTCTGTTTGTTTTTTTTTTTGTTTTTTTTTTGTTTTTTTGTGTGTGTGGTTTTCTCTCAGGTTTTGGATAAGATGTCTGCTCTAGTCTTGTGTTTTGGAATGCTCTTCATAATTGCTATGTTGCTTTGTCTGTTTCTGGAGAGATTGTTTTCTGTTCAAAGGTGTGGCAGCGTACAGTTGTGCTATGCAATTTTGCCTCTGACAATCATCATGGAGATGCAGGGAAGGACGTTTCAAGAAGTAACATACCTCCACTAAGTATAAAAAAGCACTATCAGTCCCGTTTTAGTATAAAACTCACTAAGGTCAAATGAAACTCTGTCATTAATTACTCACCCTCATGTCATTCCAAACATTCCCGTAAGACCTTCATTCATCTTCAGAACACAAATTAAGATATTTTTGATGAAGACTGACACGGAAGAGAAGAAATTGTTGAATAAAGTCATTAATTTTGTTTTCTTTGCGCACAAAGTATTCTTGTAGCTTTATAACATTACGGCTGAATCACTGATGTCACATGGACTATTTTAACGATGTCTTTACTACCTATCTGGGCCTTGAATGTGGTAGTTGCGTTGCGATTTATACAGCTCTCGAATTTCATCTTAATGTGTTATGAAGATGAATACATTTCTTAAGGGTTTGTAACGACATGAGGGTGAGTAATTAATGACAGAGTTTTCATTTTTGGGTGAACTATCCCTTTAAGTAAAAAAAGAACCAAAGCCTTATGCTATTCTAAGCCCTAGATAATGAAATTTACAAAACATTTATGTTCACACACCTCATTTTTGAGAGAACGTGCAATAACAAATTGCAACTTATAATTTAAGTACAAGTCTTTTTTGGTTTTGTAAATCTAGTGTTACACAAAAACATCTTTTTTTATATTATTAAATAGTTTTATCAAAAGAAATTAGACATTTTAGCTTTAAGCTAAACTGTATTAGTGGCACGGTTCCATAATTATATCCCTGGTAGTTCTGATAGTGTGCTAGTTAAAGAGCAGCATTTTATATGCTTATAATAACCACTTTTCACTTTGTTGTTTTGTTGATTAACTTCATTTTAAGTGCCTAAAGTGGCAGATCTGAGGCCGCAAGATATTTAAAACATAAAATACCCAGTTTTAGTGTGATCGTGGCATGCTCTCTGCTACTTACTATAATTTTTCATGTGGTTCAGGTTTAGTGATGCCTGCTGTTGACCTACTGTTGTTTGAAAATAAATCATTTAACTCACATTTAACAACAGAGCACAATGCAACTTTTGGACTTACTAAAGGAGATCAATGATATTAATAAAACAAGTCTGGGATAACATTTGATCTATTATTTGATGGCTTGAATAAATGTTAATGTATTTGTCTCTTGGAGAACAGCCGGCTTTCTGTCATTCCGACATGAAACATTTGTGATCGTGATGGACTGAAGCCCTGTTTTTACAGCAGTGATTTAACCAGCTCCAGATGCAATTCCATAAATCTTATCACTTCTTTTCTAAGCCTTTTAAAACTTATTCAGAAGCTCTTATGCAAAGCCAAGAGTCCCCCTCTCTCTCTCTCTACGTGGATTTATTAGCTGTGGTGGGGTGTGCAATCTGCTCAGTTTGCCAATGTGAGAGGAAAACAGCTGGACTAGTGTGAACTTTGCTGTAGATCTGTGGAAGATAAAGAGTGGCACTTTGGTTTTCCACAAAGAGGGAAATAAATGGGGAAAATTATAGATGCATTAATTTTAAAATAAAAACACAGCTTTATATTTGATGAACACATGATGAATTGATGAATTAAAACCACTGATTTATTTATATTTTTTATTCTTTAATTTTTATACTTTTAATATTTTCTATCAAATGCAGTGTCATTCATATATTTAATGTGGATTTGGTGTGCAAATTAAAAGTCCACATGCAGGGTTCTGTACAGGAAATTCTTTTATTAAATATTTTAACATTTGTAGAATATGCTTTCTGTTCACTCAGCTCAGTTTAAACACATTTTAACATTAATATTTCCTTCAAACTAAGCATAGAAACGTCTGCTGATTTTGTTATGCAGCACTTTTTAAAAGACATCTTATTTCTTGGAAATAAGGGTTAGAAAGTCTATAGGGCAATTGCTCATATTTAATTTAATTTTTGGACTTTTAACTTATTTTATAGCAGTTTCTTATTCAGAGCAATTAATAAAGATGGAATCACTCAATAAAACATTGTTGGATGAAACAGATTCTTTGTTCCATTGCTTAAAGGAGAAGTCCACTTCCAGAACAAAAATTTACAGATAATGTACTCACCCCCTTGTCATCCAAGATGTTCATGTCTTTCTTCCTTTCTTGTAATGGACTGCTATCGGTGCCCCGATTTTGAACTTCCAAAATGCAGTTTAAATGCGGCTTCAAACGATCCCAAATGTGGTTGTAAACGATCCCAGCCGAGGAAAAAGGGTCTTAACTAGCGAAACGATTGATTATTTTCATTAAAACATTACAATGTAAATACTTTTCAACGTCAAACGCTCGTCTTGTCTTGCTCTCCCTGAACTCTGTGTATTCTGGCTCAAGACAGTTCAGGTATGTTAAAACTCCAATCATATTTTCTCCCTCAACTTCAAAAATCATTTCAAAATCATCCTACATCGCTGCAGAAGTACCGACCCAGTCTTTGCAAAGTGAACATGCAAAGAAGATCAAACACCCTTAACAAAAAAGTGAAACAGCGATATAGGACGATTTTGAAGTTGAGGGAAAACATGAGATGGGAGTTTTTCGACATAGCCTAACTGTCATGAACCAGAAAAAAAAACAGTTTAGTGAGACAAGACGAGCATTTGACATTAAAAAGTATATAAATTGTATTATTTTTATGAAAATAACCGATCGTTTCGCTAGATAAGACCCTTCTTCCTCGGCTGGGATTGTTTACAACCTCATTTGGGGTCGTTTGAAGCCGCATTTAAACTGTATTTTGGAACTTCAAACTCGGGGCAGCATAGCAGTCCATTATATGGAGAAAAATCCTGAAATGTTTTCCTCAAAAAACATAATTTCTTTACGACTGAAGAAATAAAGACATGATCATCTTGGATGACATAGGGGTGAGTACATTATCTAGGGCCCTATGATTTCCACGATGCGGAAAACACAGATGGAATCACAGAATCGCGGAATCCAGTCATAAAAACGGAATTTACTGAATAACGCGGAATGTTACGGAATTTGTCAAAGTTTGACTGAATTAATCAAAAGTAGGTCATTACACTTAAATCAAACCGCAGTATGGAGTAGCATCTGTAAATAAATACCATTTAAATGTGAATCCTGCATGTTCTGCGTGTCTCCGTTTTAATGAATGGAGCAGACGAGCGGTTTTGTTTACTACACACACTGAAGAGCGCGTGACGTTCGCAGTGATTTCAGCGTCTGTCATCTCACTAAATGAGGACATACATACATGAACAATATCTGGTGAGAGTCACTTCATGAGCATTTGACCGTTCCATCTCAGGAAAACTAGCGTTATATCATATACACACAGAAATGTAAAGGTAGACACGGCAACCTGTCAAAATAAAAGTCCTGTTTAACTTGAAGACATTGTGCCTGATATATATTACTACTATTACTACTACTACTACTACTAAAATGAAACGAACGTTATTTTTTTAGGGTATAATCACACAACATTTCTTCCATGTTTTAATTTTAATAGTAAATTCCCCTTTGTTTGCCAAAAAAAAAGTTTGCTTAATTTTTAATAATTATAAGAAAAATGAAATGAATGTTTTATGCCTTCATTTGATAACCAGAACATTTTAATACACAACACAGAATTTCCGAGGGTAAAAAAAAAACTTTTATAAGGCTACTTTAAGAATAAATTTGAATAAATTAAGTATGCATTCAAATAATTAGACATGCTAAAACACAGAATTTGATAACAATAAAACATATGGTGAGGGGAAAAAATAACACATTTCATAGGGCCCTAAACATGTCATTTTTGTTAAACCTTTATTAAATTGATGTGAAATTGTATAAGATTCACAATTTTAATTAATTAGACATGCTCTTTGATTAATAAAATTTAATTTAACCTTAAAAAAGGAGTTTTTTTTTTTTAATTTTTAAAAAATTTAAACGGGGAAAAAACAGAATCCAGAAAAATTAAAACGGGAAAAAAGGAATTTAGAAAAAAAAAAAAAAAACTAAATTTGGGAAAAAATAAAACGGATTTTCATAGGGTCCTAATTATCTGTCAGTTTCTGTTCTGGAAGTGGACTTCTCCTTTAATGTCATCATTTATTTCTACGTTTATTTCAACATTTGAAAGTTTAATCTTTCGGATCTAGAATGTTTAAGTAGCAGGCAACACCATCTGTGTTCTCACTGTGAGTATTATTATTCTGACTTTTATTTATATATATCTGTTGCATTTTGTATAATACAAAATACATAATGTATAATTCTCATGTCATCTTTAAAATGATCTAAAGCCTCTGGTCAATGCCTGACTGCTTTTGAAAGTAGTCATATTTTTTTGCACCTGAGGTTTCAGCCATCTGGCCACACTGCCATCCACAGCTACTGACCTCCCATGAATGATATCCTCATAGTGATGACCGTCTTTAGCCACTCCATCCCTCATTTCTCAGCATGGTGAATAGCCTGTCTGACTGATTGATATGGCGTATCCTTGGAGAGATCGCACTCGAATAAAATGACATGGCACAGCTGTATATCACCGTTCAAAGTTGGATATTGCTGTCGAAAACCATTTTTGATGTCAGCGTATTTCAGCATGGCTGGCGATTAATCTCTCTTTATATATTATTCTGTCTCTTCTGTATTACGGTTGGAGTGTTTCTACTTCAAGCTGTGCAGAAATAATTTCAATCTATGTACTGTATATGCTGTATGTATAATTTTAGTTTTAATGTTGTTATATTTAATCATTGTTTATTTTTTAAAAGTATTTTTTGTATTTTGTTATTATTTATTTATTTTAATACAATTATTTATTTATTTATTTACTTTATATATTTTATTTAAAAGTTTTGAAATCAGTAAGATTTTTTTGTTTTTTGTCTCTTATACTCATAAAACTGTATTTGTTTGACTAAAAATACAGGAAAAAAACAGAAAAAATGTGAAATATTATTGCGATTTAAAATAACTGTGTTCTATTTTAATATACTTTAAAATATAATTTATTCCTGTGATGCATAGCTGAATTTTCAAAGCTGAATCACACTGATTAAAGTAGTCTGATTAAACTAACCCCTAGGGTTTGCATGTTTCACATATGTATTTTGTACAATTACTGACTTCATCAAGTCCGCTTCAGTTGTGTTCAACTTCTGCCAGTTGTTCCATGATATAGTTGGGTGGGGAAATGAATGATCTATCTAAGATGATGCATAGAGACTTTTACACAAACCTCATGTAACTGTCTCTCATGCCATGATGCTTTGCTGCTTCATATTGGAGATTGAATGTGGACTGGCTGGCTTTGGCAGGATGTGTTGTGATGCATTGGCTGTGTTTGGATAAGACTTTCAATGAGGGGGAACTGAATGAGCTCCACACCCATTGTCCGGCGCTCAGCAGCAGACCAGTGAACAGAGGGTGTCAAGGAGAGGGCATGCAACCGCGCTGGTGTGTTTACTGAATATAAGCCAAGTAAACCCAACACTGATGGTTGTTCGTCAGAGGGTATAGGAAAGCAAATGGATGGAAATATTTACCACGATCTAGAAATACAGGACTGCCAAATACGGCAAAGTGTGACCTAAGCATCAGTGATTTTAACACAAGACTGTGTTGCTCTGGTTGAAGGTGCTTCCTGCATGCATTGTTCTAGTAATTGCTTTTGGACAAGGTTAACAGGCAGATGCTCGCCCACACAAGTTTATCAGTTGGACTATTTATATCATTTGCCCTCTTTATCAGCCAGTTAGCCTTGTTTTCAGGGTTGTTTTGTCATATGGAAGGTAAAATAAATGTGGAAAGGATGATATTTCTAAGGGGTCATATCAGTCAAATTTTCCCTTCCATATTTTGCTATAATAGGAGTTTGATTTATTATAAGACATTAGAATTTTTATTGATCAGCTCAAATTAAGTCTGAAATCTTGAATTTTTCTTGTAAATTTTTTTTTTTTTTTTTTTTTTTTTTAACAGTTTTAGTTCTGTTTTGTGTCTGTGTGATTCCCTTTAGTTTGAACCACATTTATAATTATTACAATACTACTACTACTACTATAATAATAATTGTATTAATAATTTATTATTATAAATTTATTATTGTATTAATAATAAATAATAATAATTTTATTATTATTAATAGTACAGCAGCAATTTAAATATTTCAATTTATATGTTATATAAATTATTCATTCTAACTTTATTATTATTATTATTATTATTATTATTATTATTATTATTATTATTATTATATGATTGCACAGCATTTTATGATGATGATGATTTAACAACAAAAATAACAACTAATAATAATAGTAGTAGTAGTAGTAGTTGTTGTTGTTAATGAATACATTACAAAATAATAAAAAAGTATTGTTGTTGTTATTGATTGCACAACATTTATTATTATTAATAATAAAATAATATTTAGCAACAACAGCAAGTAACATTATTAATGTTGTTAACAATCGTTGTTAAATAACTAAATAAAAAAATAATAATAATATATAAATGAATTAACTTATTATTATTATTATTATTATTATTATTATTATAGCAGCAATATAACGAATAATATTGTTAATAATAATTGTTGATGTTAAATAACTAAGTTGATTGTTGTTGCTGCTGCTAAATAACTAAATAAGTATTATTATTATTATTATTAAACAATGATTGCACAACATTTGTTATGAACATTATTCATTATTTGACAACAATTAATAATACAACAACAACAACAACAACAACTAATAATAATAAAAAATAATAACAATAATAGTAATAATAATTGGTGTTGCTGTTGTTATATAATAAATAAAATTTATTATTATTATTAATAATAATAATAATAATAATAATAATAATAATTGATGTTAAATAACTAAATTATTAGCATTATTAATAATAACAACAACACAACAACTGTTATGATGTAGCATAAGTGTTTTTATAGGTACAATTATTTAAGGAAAATGAATCATATGACCCATTTAAGTTACTTTTAAAGGCCTTTTCAGTTTTAGGAGGTAATATCATAGCTGAAAAAGAGATTTCCATTGTAGTCTGTAATTGTATTTAAACATCTCTGTGTGTGTCTGTGTGTGTCTGTGTGTGTCCCAAGTCTACAGAGACACTTCCAGAATTCTCCCTCCGGTGCAGGAACAGAGTGTGCTGCTGTGTGACACAGCGTTTCCCAAACAGGATCAATACAAACAAGGTTAAGCAGAATAAACATGACTGTCGCTGTTTCTGTTTTTAAAACCGCACACTGTGCAGACCTCTATTCCAAGCCACAACAACTACAAAAAAACAACCAAAAGTCATTAATGATATAGGCTCTCACTGGAAAATTCCAAAATAAAATGTAGGAATGGTTCTATTAAAAATGCCACGTATGACGCTGTACTCCCCCCCCCCCCCCCCCCCGAAAGATAGAGAATAAAAAAGAGGGAAACAAGGCAGTGCTTTGCGGTTGAGCTGTAAATAAAGTATTCAAGCATGTGCTGCCACTCGGGACAGGCTGTGGGCATGGGAACGTATACCAGGATTCAAGAAAAGGGGGAAAAGGAAATAAAAACGGTCCACCACAGAGTCACACAGCAGCTGCTGAGGGGAGACTCGTGCTCGTCCAGTCATTCAGTATGATCGCATGGAATGCAACCCGGCTCTGCTTTTGGTCCTGTCTAGTTTAGCAGCACTAAAGACAGACGCCTACAGGATATTGATCACATACCACAGTTTGCTTTGGGTCAAATATGAATGTCTCACTGCTTTGTCAGAATGAGCGTTACAATGTGATGTCAGAGGTGCTGTGAGAACTTGAAGTACTTAAAGTAATGGTTCACCAAAAAATATTTTAATGTTGTTTTTTTTTTTTTTTTTTAAAGAAGTCTCTTCTGCTCATAAGACTGCATTTATTTGATCCAAAGTACAGCAGAAACAGTAAAATTTTTAAATATTTTTACTATTTTAAAATAACTATTTTCAATTTGAGTATATTTTAAAATGTAATTCATTCCTGTGATTTCAAAGCTGATTTTTTTTAGCATAATTTCTCTAGTCACATGATCCTTCAGAAATCGTTATAATATTCTGATTTGTTGCTCAAAAAACCATGTATTCTTATTATGTTGAAAACGGCTGAGTAGAATTTTTTTTCAGGTTTCTTTGAATAAAAAGTTCAGAATTTATTATAAATGTCTTTATCATCACTTTTGATTAAATTAAAGCATCCTTGCTAAATAAAAGTATTCATTTCTATAATTTCTTTCCCCCCCCAAAAAACTGACTGCAAGCTATTGAATGGTATAGTGTATAATGTTACATGTATTATGTTACGTATAATGTTTTTATTTCTGATAAATGCTGATCTTTCTATTCAAAGAATCCTTAAAAAATTTACTCAACTGTTTTAAATATTTATGATGATGATAATAATAATAATAATAATAATAATAATAATAATAATAATAATAATAAATATTTCTTGAATAGCAAATCAGCATATAAGAGTGATTTCTGATTATGTGACACTGAAGACTGGAGTAATGATGCTGAAAATTTACCTCACAGGAATTAATTACATTTTAAAATATTTTCCAATAGTAAGCAGTTATTTTAAATAGTAAAAATATTTCAGAATTTTACTGTTTTTGCTGTATTTTGTATCAAATAAATGCAGTCTTGGTGAGTAGAAGAGACTTCTTTAAAAAACATTAAAAATCTTACTGTTCATCTTTTGACTGGTAGGGTGCATACATTTATTTTTTATTTTTTTATATTTATTCTAGTTCACTTTTTACTTTTATTTACTTTTTCGCTTTATTATATTTACTCTTTATATTTTTTTTATTTACTTTAAACATTTTTTACATTTATGTTTACTTGTTTATTCATTTATTTAACTTTTTTTATTATTTATTTATTTCATTTGTTTTCACTTATTTTTTTATTTACTTATTTAGTTACCTTTTTTTCTTATCTCAGAGTGAAGCAGGATATAAGAGTATTTTTAATATTTAGTATATGCATTGCTATTTGACATCTAGTATCTAAAATAATAGTGTACTTAGAAACTGCACATTTTCTGGACTGGCTTTGTTATTTTCACCATACTTTCAGCATTTTGATCAATATTTGGTTCAGTTTGTTGAAAACAGACTATTATAATGCTATGGTTTATTGATTTGTCCCATCAGTTGTAATATGAGCCCATCTTCACCACATTGGTTTTCATAGGCTATGACAGAAAAAGGTTTCAGGACCATAAAGCACATGTGGAACAAGGAAAACCATTTTGTTGGGAGCCATGTGGTATTTTGTCATGCATAAAGTTTGCAGGGCATTAAAATTGTAATATTGTTGGTACGACGTCCTAAAATAGAAGCTGTTATTTGATTTTAACAGCACAGCCCCTGGTCAAGAAAATGATTTATGTTTTTAATGCTCTAATTTTTATGGATCAATGAATTCACTGCTGCCAACAACAACAACCTGCACATTTGAACAGTTAGAGTTTCCCCTTCATCCTTCAAAGGAATAACCAAAGAACTAAAAATTAGTTGCATTATTCTTCTGTTTTTTTTTTTTTTTTTCCCAGCACGTTTGGTTCCACATCCTCTCCCGCCTCCATCAATTTCCCTGTCAAACCTGATGAGAGCACACCATGTTCTTTTAAATCAACGGTCAGAAATGACCTTGACTCTTTTGTAATTATTTTTTGCACATGACCTACTTATTAAGAGTTTGGTTTCATTAAACATTTCCCTTGTAAACCAATTAAGAAAATGGGTCAGTATGCCCTGTTGAAAAATAACATAAGGGAGTTATTAAAGTAATTGGGTCATAATCAGATTTTCATGTGTTTTTCTTCATTCATACTGTAATCGTCTATGGGCTTTTCTGTGAATGGGATGGTTTGCTGAAAAACTACGGAGTGAGATTGGCTGTCTGGGCAGTGTTGCTTCCAGTCAGGTAGTCTCTTTGGGCCAGTTTCCATTGTGAAAAGGAAACAGGTTTCCGGTTTTCTCTACTACTTCTCCTCTGGAAGGAAATGTTTACTTATATAGCATTAAAAATTGAGCAGGACAATATTAAAGTGCATCTCGGTAGGGTAGTAATTAATGTCTTATGTAAGCGGGCTGTTTGAAAGGATGCAGTACAGTGTCAGCAAAACACTAGAGGCTAAATTAGACATTAGCTTATAAATTAAAATAATGCATTGAGGTCAGGCTCAAAGTGAATGTTAATTTAGTGTAATTCAATTTTACCAGTGCCCTTGCTGCAAAGGTAAGAAAAGAGTCAAGGCTATAAATGGATTTAAAGTGATCGTTTACCCAAAATGTGCATTTTTATGTTCTAGTATGATTTGCTTTCTTTTGTGAGACAGAAAAGATGATGTTTTGAACAATGTAGTTGGTTGGTGAACTGGTTGTAATGGCTTAAAATATGCAAAATGACCATTAAATCATCATAAATGTCTTTTAAAAACGCATAATTCCTTTGTGTGAGGGACAGACTGAAATTCAAGTAATTTCTCTCTTAAAATCTTGATAGCCTCATGTTGAATCAATCTTTTGAATTGGATCTTTTTAATAAATCATTTGAACTATTTCACACAATAAGTCTGAATTATTTGTTAACAAAGATTGTAAGTGAATAAGGACTTACATTTTGGTCAAAGATATTGGATGACTTAAAGGATTAAAAATAAAAAGTTCCCAATAATTTACTCCAATATTTCATCCATGTTCATGTTTTTCTTTCTTCAGTCAAAAAGAAATTTAAAGGAGAAGTCCGCTTCCAGAGCAGAGATTTACAGGTAATGTACTCACCCCCTTGTCATCCAAGATGTTCATGTCTTTCTTTCTTCAACTGTAAAGAAATTGTGTTTTTTGAGGAAAACATTTCAGCATTTTCTTCCATATAGTGGACTTCTATGGTGCCCCAATTTTGAACTTCCAGAATGCAGTTTAAATGCGTCTTCAAACAATCCCAAATGTGGTTGTAAACAATCCCAGCCGAGGAAGAAGGGTCTTATCTAGGGAAACGATTGGTTATTTTCATAAAAATAATAGAGTTTATACACTTTTTAATGTCAAACGCTCATCTTGTCTTGCTCTGCCTGGACTGTTTTTGTTCCGGATCATGACAGTTAGGGTATGTCGAAAAACTCCCATCTCATGTTCTCCCTCAACTTCAAAATCGTCCTATATTGCTGTTTTACCTTTTTTGTTAGGGGTGTTTGATCTTCTTTGCATGTTCACAAAGACTGGGTTGGAACTTCTGCAGCGATGTAGGATGATTTTGAAATGATTTTTGAAGTTGAGGGAGAAAATATGATTGAGTTTTTCGACATACCCTAACTGTCTTGAGTCAGAATAAACAGAGTTCAGGGAGAGCGAGAGAAGACGAGCATCTGAGATTAAAAAGTATTTAAATTGTAATTTTTTTTAATGAAAATAACCGATCGTTTCACTAGATAAGACCCTTCTTTGGCTGGGATCGTTTACACCTGCATTTAGGATCGTTTGAAGCCGCTTTTAAACTGCATTTTGGAAGTTCAAAATCAGGGTACCATAGCAGTCCATTATATGGAGAAAAATCCTGAAATCATTTTTCTCAAAAAACATAATTTTTTTTATGACTGAAGAAAAAAAGACATGAACTTCTTGGATTACAAGGGGGTGAGTACATTATCTGTAAATTTTTGTTCTGGAAGTGGACTTCTCCTTTAAGGTTTTGGAGGAAAACATTCCAGGATTTTTCTCCATATAGTGGACTTCAGTGGGAGCTGATGGGTTGATGGTCCAAATTGCAGCTTCAGAGGGCTCTACATGATCCCAGCTGAAGAATAAGGGACTTATCTAGCGAAACGATGTTCTTTTCTAAAAAAAAAAAAAAAAAAAAAAAAAGATTTTTACTTTTACTTTGTGCTTTTTAACCAAAAATGCTCATCTTGCACTAGCTTGACTTCACAAATTAGAAAGTCATGCTGGAAAGGTCAGACGTTACAAAGACGGAAATACCAACTAAATGTTTACAAAGCGAACGTGCAAAGAAAGTCAGACACCCTTTACAAAAAAGCTAAAACAACAATGTTGGACAATTGTGAAGTTGGAGGAGAAAATGAGATGTTTTTCGCCCTACCCTACCTTTTTGAACCAAAGTACACAGGGGAAGAACCTTGCCAACGTGATTACGTAATGCGTCGTAGATAACCGTCACGGATTTGTGGTTAAAAAGTATATTAATTTTTAATTTTTTATATTTTTTTAGAAATAAGACTGTTTCACTATATAAGACCCTAATTCCTCGGCTGGGATCATGTAGAGCCCTCTGAAGCTGCATTGAAACTGCAGTTTAGACTTTCAACCCGTTGGCTCCCATTGAAGTCTGTATATGTAGAAAAATCCTGGAATGTTTTCCTCAGAAACCTTAATTCCTTTTTGACTGAAGAAAGAAAGACATGCACATCTTAATATTAATATTTGAATGAAAAACAACAACAATGTGGGTAAATTGATTGAATTTTCATATTTTGGGTGAACTTTTCTTTTGTAAAAGTTGAAAAGGAGTGTCAAACTGTTATGTATTCACGCACACGTACACAATGTGTTCTGTCAGGGCTGAATGCTGACAAAATGGCTGCTAAATTTAAATCCCGAAATCTGCTGAGAATATAGATGCCCTGTTTGGTATGCAGGACTGGCAGGTTTCTGAGGATTCTGATTGCCCACTGTGACGGTGGTTCCTGAGGCAGGTAACCAAAGTGTTCACTGCCTGGAGCTGAGACGCATAGTAACATTTGGCTCTCTGTACAGCCGTGCGAATGGGCATTGCCAGGAGAGAGACCTACACCCAGGCTTTGTCAGGTGTTTGTACTAGGAGGGAAAGCTAATGAATGCAGTTTCAGAACAAGTTAAAGTTGATCATTCTTCCTCTACAACTAAAAGTTGATGTCAACTTTTTGCCGTTTGGAAAAAAAAAAAAAAAAGGCTGGCAAACCACAGCTCCAAAAATGTTTATTTCATTTTCTCACCACAGGTGACATTTCGAGCTGTGTGGCTCTTCATCAGACAAACTTTTTGCAGTTTGCAATGTGATCAAACACACCACTGATGTGTTTGTTGTTTCTTCAGATGCTTCAAATTAAGGGTTAAGGTCAGGTTTAATTTAAATGGAATGCTGGATTAATTACAACAGGCAAGAAACAAACAAACAACGAGAGGCTTGTAAGTGTTTTGGGTACCTTGAGTGCAACTCAAGTGGTTTGCATTTAGCAAAATTTCCATTTCTGCTCTATCCAGTTGGGGCCTTGCACAAGTGTTTTTGCTGGATCATCAAGTCATATTATGAGGAATCCACATTTACTTAATGTTGTCAGATAAAAGAGCTTGATGAATGCATTAACACACAAACATTCACACTTATATGTGACCCTGAACCACAAAACCAGTCATAAGGGTCAATATTTGGCCAAGATACTGTTTGAAAAGCTGGAATCTGAGGGTGCAAAAAAATAAAATAAAATAAAATAAAAAAGACAGCTGTAAAACTGTCCTTATGAAGTTCTTAGCAATGCATACTACTAGTTAAAAAATAAGTTTTGATATATTTACGGTGGGAAATTTACAAAATACCTTCATGGAACATGATCTTTACTTAATATCCTAATGATTTTTTTGGCATAAAAGAAAAATTGATCATTTTTGACTTGTGCAATGTTTTGTTAGCTATTGCTACAAATATACCCATGCTACTTATTACTGGTTTTGTGGTCCAAGCTTGTGTTCCCAACGTTAGAATGACTGTCAGAAGTTTATTTTTAACAAGGTACATTATCATTTCTGTCTGTTATTTTTCTTTAATGAGTATTTTTTTGTGTCAGTATCAGGGAAGAATGACACAGAGCCTTCCTGCCTGTCTCTCTTGAGGGAATGAATTATTCAGCGTGTAATATAAAAACAACTGAAGTTTCTTCTGTGGCTTAACTAGTGAGAAAATAGAGTGGAGGAAGTTATCAGCTTAGGAAGGTTTTTTTTTTTTTTTTAATACCAAAATATCTGTGATATTTGCAATCAACCTTTCCACCACTTTGTCTGCGGCATATAATGGAATAGAGCTAAGCACTTCCCGCAGTGGGGGATGATGATGGTCTATGAATTGCATTTGCCAATTTTGTTCATCCTCATGTCTCAGAATTAAACTTTTTGAAAAGAAACGTGGATGGCCCCTGAGGGACCATATGAATGTTCGTATATAATCTGTTGTTCTCACCTGCTTGAATTAACTAGAATTCATTTTCAAATCAGCATATATTTAGTACTGGGCAATGATTAATTGCATCCAAAATGAAAAGTTTTTGTGTACATAATATGTGTGTGTACTTTGTATATTTATCATGCATATGTGTCTTTATACATAATAAATATACACAGTACACACATATATTATATGAACAAAAAATGTTATTTTGGATGCGATTAATCACGATTAATCGTTGCCCAGCACTATTTTATTTTTTTTTCCATAATATGACCCCTTAAATGGATATTTGCATACATAATCAATTTCTTTTTTGTTTTATTACTGCCTCATCACTCCAATTCTCAACCCCTAGAAACCATGCTTTTATGACGATGATAAATAGAGAAAAATGAGCATATCATGTTAGATTCTTTTATTAGATTCATGCAGGTGCTTCATCGTCTGGGAAAACAACTATTCAACTACAAACTAGGTCAGTCATACTCTAGTGCCTTGTATTAGCAAATAACACGGCCTGGAGTGCCAATTTTGGAGCTTTTGGAGAATTTATGATCGGGTAACATTTTTTTTGTTTGTTTGTTTTTGTATTTTTTTGGGGATATGAATTTTGATGCATTTACCTGCTAATGAAGACCTAAAGTGGCTGCATCAGCTTTGTTAGGAAAGAATATGGCGATCTTTATCGCACCATGGACACCAGGTTTGACTCAGTCTTAATGGCTATACGTGTTTAAAGATTCCTTTCCATGTAGCAGACACTTTTCATCCAAAGCAATTTAGGATCCTGATTGCAGTTAGCGTCCCCCTGGAGAAGGCGGCCGAGGACACAGTGTTGATTGTGATGGCAGTAATAGAGCCTGCAACGTTTCTTTTAGCAGTCCATGTTATTAACCATAATGCTCTTGTGTTTTCTTTTTTCTTTAACCTGATGTGTTTGCTTTCGCTATGTCCAGCCTCCAAAAGATCACGCTCAGAAATTGGACTTAACCTATTGACTTCTTTATGTATTCTCTTCATAAAGCTCCCCTTTCAGCAAAGCTCTCCAGTCTGCTCTTATGTTTTCATTGCAATTTTCAGTAAGGGTCAAAGTTGATCTCATGTCTTTCAGCAAGAAATGTTTCTACACGATCAGGGTTGCCAGTCTCTCTTGTGTATGAACAGAGGCACTGTGCTTTTAGTTGAGGTGAACATGGAGACTGCATTAGTAGACTGTTTGCTCAGTGGTATGTCCCAAATTCACCTTTCCACCTTATTTGCTTTAGATTTTCTGGTTGCTCTTTTATAGTGGCAATAGCAATATGATTGTGCTGTTCATTTGTTTATTTATTTATTTACCTATTTAATATTTTGAAAAGAAGTTTCTTATATGGAAGCCCATTTCCACCACTGAATAAAAAAGATGGAATTGTGACTTTTTATCTCACAATTCTTTTTTTTTCTCAGAATTGGATTGTAGAAATTAGCAGTACAGATTCTTTTTCCTCACAATTGCTAGTTTATATCTTGCAATTTTGAGAAAAAAAAAAAATCAGAACTGTGCTATTCTGAGAAACGAAAATGTCAGAATTGTAAGATTTAAACACACTTCTGAGAAAAAAGTCAATTGTGAGATTTAAACACTTTGGAGAAAAAACATTGTGAGATAAACTCACAATTCTGAGAAATAGTCAAAATTTTGAGATGCAGTTGGGTAGTTGATGTATCAGTGTGTCCTATGGTGTGACAGAAAAAAAAAAAAAAAACTCTAAGACTGAAGATAAACCTCTCTCATGCTATTTGTAACTTAAAGAATGAAGATACATTTTCTCATGTTATCTGTATGTTAAATTTTTTTTTTTCTACATTTTTTTTTTTGCTATGTCACACCTACAGTCCAATTTTTATTTGTCAACTACCCAGTTGCGAGATATAAACTCCTAATTGCGAGAAAAGTCAGAAGTGCAGATTTATATTTTTGAGTTCTGAGGATAAAAGTCAGAATTGTGAGTTTACATCACACAATTCTGAGAAAAAAGGCAATTGTGAGATTTAAACTCATAAAATAGTCAAAATTTTGAGATCGAAACTTGCAATTGCGAGTTATAAAGTTAGAGTTGTGAGATATAAACTCACAACTGCAAGAAAAGTAAGAACTGCAAGTTTATATCTCTCAATTCTGAGAAAAAAGTCAGAATTGTGAAATTTAAACTTACACTTCGGTGAAAAAGCCAATTGTGAGATATAAACTCACAACTCTGAGAAATAAAGTAAAAATTTTGAGATCGAAACTTAAAATTGCGAGTTACAAAGTCAGAATTGCGAGATACGAACTCACAATTGCGAAAAGTCAGAATTGAAAGTTTATATATCTCCATTAAGAGAAAAAAAGTCAGAATTGTGAGATATTACCCTGTCGAAATACTCTAATATTCATATGCTCACCAAAAATAGATGTAATAGATATAATAAAACACAAATACCATTTTTTCAAGGACACTTTGAATAGAAATTTTAAAAGAACACCTTTTTTAAGTATTTGTCAAAAAAGGTCTCTTTTGATCAATTTAGTACATCCTTTCTGAATTAAAGCAATCATTTCTTTCAAATGTAGAAAAAAAAAAACATTGACCCTAAACTTTTGAAGAGTAATTTTACATACTTAATAGTAATAAAAATAATGTTGCCAGAAATCAGTTAAAGTACACAAAGAGCGTTTTCAAATGTGCATTATAATACTGTAAAACTGTGCATCACCACCGTATTTCCAGGTTTTTCTTGAACATTTGTTCTTTAAGTTGGAGTGGTTATGTAAGAGTTTTCATTTCTGTAATATCTGCACGGTTGATCTATAGCAGGTAGATCCTCCTGGTACCATTTATGCGCTCTAGGCTTTTTTTATTGTTTCCAATAATGTTTTAAACAGATACTGTATCAGCACTGGGGTAAGGGGAACCCAAGAAAGGCATTCAGAGAGTAAAAACATGACTATTAATAAACCTTACATCCTCACAGAAGGTATTTATCTCTGAACACTGCCAAAATGTGTTTCATAGAATTTTTCCAGCACAGAAACACAGTACCAATCTATAAAACTTTTTCTCTTGGGGTAATAAAAACATTTCCAGCATAAATTACGCTTGTTCTTATTGGAATCAAATAAACTGTGCTATTTAGGTTGCAAATGTTCAAAGTGTTGCTTGAGTTTATCCACAAGTAGTCGGCAACCCTCCCTTTGTGCAAACTTTCACTCGAGGAAGCCTCTCATCTGTAGCGGAGTTACACAACTGAATCCAAGTTATATCAATCCTGTTTTCCATGTCTGGAGCTGCAGGGCCCATTTCTCCTAATCTCGCTTCTAAATTTGGAGAGAGCGCAGGATGATGTGCCTCTATCAGAGTGAGTCAGAGAGGTTTGATTAGGAGATATAATAGCATGTGTATCACAGTGAGTGCTCTTGGAGACAACTCCTTGCTCTAATCATTTTGTTAAGTACACATCTTGGATGTTATGTGAGCTGTGTTTCCAATCGCTGTACATTCTTTGCCACATGTACTATCTCCAGCGAGGGAGTCAGTGTATTGACACGAACCCCCCCATAGCATGTGTCGGATGTCCAGGCTTGATTTAGCCAGGGTGTGGAAGTACAACTGGCCGATTCCCTAGTGGTTCCTATGATTCAAGCACTGTTTTTCTTGGCCTCTCATTGACCCTCTGCATGGATGTATCTTCCAGAGCAGGAACTCTACACGTGGTCTGGGCTGGATTGAGTCTTTGACCTTAATCATATTTGCCTGTGGGTGTGCTCAACTGTTAGGGATGAGTGAGATTCTTAGGGCTTTATTTACTTGGGATGATATGATCATAGGATTGATGACCAACACCTCAGATTTGAAGGCCAAAAATGACTAAAGTGCATTTGCATATACTCAGAGCTCTAGCAAATGCCTCATTCTATGTTAAAGTCACAGTAAATGTGGCAGAAGTTTGGTTGAGTTTAACTTCAATAACTTTTCCTCATAAGAATGCACACACTTAGGCTTGTGCTCATGTGCAGAATCTGCAGAATGTTAATTATTTTACCAAAATAAGTGGGATCATACAAAATTCATGTTATTTTTTTATTAAGTACTGACCTGAATAAGATATTACACATAAAAGACGTTTGCATTTAGTCCACAAGAGAAAATAATAGTTGAATTTATAAAAAATTACCCTGTTCAAAAGTTTACATACACTTGATTCTTAATACTGTGTTGTTACCTGAATGATCCGCAGCTGTGTTTTTATCCTTCAGGTCCAACAACTTCTTTGGTTTTTCAGCATTTTTGTGTATTTAAACCCTTTCCAACAATGACTATATGATTTTGAGATCCATCTTTTTACACTGAGGATGCTCACTTATGCTTTTCAGAAGAAAACGTGATGCCTTAAGAGCTTTTGAATTTGAAGATTAGGGTAAATTTAACTTATTTTTCTTCTGGGAAGCATGTAAGTATCTTCTGTAGTTTCCGAAGGGCAGTACTAAATGAAAAAAGTTTGATATTTAGGCAAAATAAGAAAAATGTACACACCTTCATTCTGTTCAAAAGTTTTCACCCCATGGCTCTTAATGCATAATTTTTCATTGTGAAAATACCTTCTGTAATAGTTGCATCTGAGTCCCTAAGTTGTCCTCAGTGTGAAAAGATGGATCTCAAAATCACACAGTCATTGTTGGAAAGGGTTCAAAAACAAAAAAACGCTGAAAAACCAAAGAAGTTGTGGGACCTGAAGGAATTTTCTGAAGAATAGTGGCTAGTTTAACTGTTCAGGACAAACAAGGGACTCATGAACAACTATCACTAAACAAAAAAACAAAACAAAAATACAGCTGTTGATCATTCGGGTAACTTTTGAACTGGCTCATTTTTATAAATTCAGGTCAGTACTAAATACAAAATAACATTAACTTTGTATGATCCCTCTTATTTTGGTAAAATAATTTACATTTTTGCAGATTCTGCGAAGTGTATGAATACTTTTGACTTCAACTCTACCAGATTTTCCTGAGCAGAGAGTTACAGTGTAGTCTCCTTGTAGTGAGTGCCATCTAGTGATGACAAGCTGGCAGTATCTTTCCAAAATCTTATATGCAATCCCACAAAGCATTATTCAGCTTTGAGGGGCCAGTTCAATGTAGAACTGAAGAAAATGTGTTTTTAATTACATAAAAGCATTACTTCGAGTTTAAACAGTACAAAAAGTGCACTGAAGAAAAGTGTGCTGTAACTTAAGTGATCAACCTAATGAACCATAAAACAGCATCATAATACCATAAAATATAATTTAAGGGGGCTGAGGCATATCTACCGACCAAATTATCATAAATGTCATCTTGTTCCAATAAGCAACCACCAAAAAAAAAAAAAACCCAGCTGCAACTGCATATCAATGCTGTGGCAACCACTCACAACACACTATAAGATCATCTAATTAAAAGTGATCCAAACTTGATCTTTGGTAGGAAAAAAGATCATTTTAAGGAAGTCCTCAATTGTCTTATCTATGTTTTAGTTTTCTGTTGTCTCTATGGCTTTATTGTTAGAGTCCAACAAGCTGTTGTAAGGAATTGGAAATGCTTTAATTTACGTTAAATCATGTCTTTAGCTATGTGTGATGTTTCTAGTAAAGATATCATCTAGCAGAACCTCTGCAGCTTGTGCAAAAATCAATACCGCTCAAATTGAAATCTGTCGGCACCTCTGTTGTAGCTCTGGAGGAAGCAGTCGAGGTAATTGGAAACTTCAGAGGCAGCACATTTGATATTTGTGCACAGGCGAGGAACTCCCACGGGCCATTTATTCATATCATATCTTGGGCACAGGATGGGCATCCCTGACTCAAAATCAATGTGATTGTTCGATCACACTGAAGACAAATTATCCTTCTTATTAGACGCTCATGAGCGATTCAGATTCCATCCACTAGAGGGCAGCATACAGTTTGGATTCAGTAAATGTGCTTGACTATAATCTGCACTAGCATACTCATAATATACCAAGGCAAGTCACTAATAAATAGGCTAAGACATTGTACCTATTTGTCCTCCCATCTAACATCTGTTTAACAAGCTGTTTCCACTTTGCAAGGTCCTTCTTCATTATACTCCGAGCCAGACGAAAGAGACAAGTGTAAGTAGTCGAATTAGACCAAATCAGTGCTGGGAAAGGCAGATCCATTCATTAAATGGCTTAAAAGAATAGTTCAGCCAAAAATTTAAATTTGCTGAAAATGTACTCGCCCTCAGGCCACCCAAGATGTAGGTTGTCTTTTCATAGGAACAGATTTGGAAAAATTTTGCATTACATCATGCTCACCAGTGGATCCTTTGTAGTGAATGGGTGCCGTCAGAGTCCAAACAGCTGATAAAGACATCACAGTAATCCATAAGAAATCAACCCAACTCCAGTCCATCATTTAATGTCTTATGTTTTAGTTACGTAAAAGCATTACTTTGAGTTAAAGTGATGGCGCAAAAAGGGCACTGAAGAAAATTGTGCTATAACTTAAGCGATCAGCCTAATGAACCTTAAAATACTATAATAATACCATAGAATATAATTTAAGGAGGGATGAGGCATATCTAGGGACCAAATTATCATAAATGTCATTTTGTTCCAATAAGCAACCACCCAAAAATGGCTGCAACTACATATCGATGCTGTGGCAACCATTCACAACACATTACTGGGTCTTCCTTTTTTAAGTCTCAATGGCTTTATGGTGAGGTTAGAGTCCAACAAGCTATTGTAAAGAACTGGAAAAGCTTTAATTTACGTTAAATCATGTGTTTAGCTATGTGTGATGTTTCTAGTAAAGATGTCATCTAACAGAACCTCCGTCCATCCATTAAATGTCTTAAAAGAATAGTTCAGCCAAAAATGAAAATTTGCTTAAAATTTACTCGCCCTCAAGCCAGCCAAGATGTAGTTTGTTTCTTCATAGGAAAAGATTTTGAAAAATGTAGCATTACATTTTGCTTACCAATGGGTCCCTTGCAGTGAATGGGTGCCGTCAGAGTCCAAACAGCTGATAGAAACATCACTGTAATCCATAAGCAATCAACCCAAATCTAGTCCATCATTTAATGTCTTGCGTTTTAATTACATAAAAGCATTACTTTGAGTTTAAACAGTGACAGTACAAAAACAAGTGATCAGCCTAATGAACCATAAAATAGCATAATAATACCATAGAATATAATTTAAGAAGGGATGAGGCATATCTAGGGACCAAATTATCATAAATGTCATCTTGTTCAAATAAGCAACCACCAAAAAACGGTTGTAACTGCATATCGATGCTGTGGCGACCATTCACAACACACAATTGGGTCTTCTTTTTTTTATGATTAAAAGCGACCCAGACTGTTCAAAAAATGTTAAAACTTGATATTTGGTAGCAAAAAAGAGATAATTTCAAGGAACTCTTCACTTGTCTTATCTATGTTTTAATTTTCTGTTGTCTCTATGGCTTTATGGTGAGGTTAGAGTCCAACAAGCTGTTGTAAGGAACTGGAAATGCTTTAATTTACGTTAAATCATGCCTTTAGCCATGTGTGATGTTTCTAGTAAAGATATCGTCTAGCAGAACCTCCGTCTCTTCATTAAATGTCTTAAAGGAATAGTTTAGCCAAAAATGAAAATTTGCTAAAAAACATTTATTCACCCTCAGCCCATCCAATGTTTTTTTTTTTTTATCTCTCTATAGGAAAAGATTTGGAAAAGTTAGCATTACATCATGGTCACCAATGGATCCTTTGTAGTGAATGGGTGCAGTCAGAGTCCAGACAGCTGATAAAGACATCACAGTAATCCATAAGAAATCAGCCCAACTCCAGTCCATCATTTAATGTGTCATGAAGCGAAAAGCTTTGTGATTATAAGAAACATCCATCATAAAGATGTTTTACCTTTAAAACTTCAATTCTGGGCAAAATATGATAACGCATCCTCCAGTGAAAAAGTCCATCACGTTGTCCTCTCATATCAAAATCCACTGACATATTCGTTTCCAACTGTTTTGGACTGCTTTGACTTGCATCTGTGCTTATTTCACTCCTGATTCAGGCTAGACAACTTTTTCACCATAGAGGACTCATATTTATGACATTAAAAACATCTTAATGATTAGTTTGTTTATTGCAAACATGTGGCTTTTCATGTCACAAGATGTTAATTGATGGACTGGAGCTGTGACGGTTACTTGTGGATTGTAGTCATGTTTTTATCAGACTCTCATTCTGATGGCACCCATTCACTGCAGAGGATCCATCTGTGAGCAATTGATGTAATGCTACATTTTTCCAAATCTGTTCTGATGAAAAAACAAACTCATCTACATTGTGGATGACCTGAAGGTATAGTACATTTTCATTTTTTGGGTGAACTGTTCCTTTAAAAACAGGGCGAGACCCTTCCCTTGACTTTGCTAGTGGTCTCAGCATCTGGTCTGCATGTGATAGCTAGATTGAATGTGTGCGAATGCGACTTGTGATCGTAGCTCCTGTAGCCAGCAAGTGTGTGTGTGCGCATCTGAGTAAGAGTAACAGAATCCCAACGTGATGCGCCGGGATGCTTTAACGGAGTAAATATAGCCACAGCGGGCAGGGCGAGAGGCCCTCATTGCCCCTGACTCTCCTTCCCGAAGAGTGAGAGAGGAAATCGCCACTCTTACAGTATTAATCGCCCATCTCGACATACTTCGAGGCAGGATGTATCGTGTTACGGAGCATCCGTACGATTTCGAGCCTGATCATTAATAAATGCATTGAACTGGTGTGGTCATCTTTGCTTTTTAGGTAGGTCCACACATCACTTTGGCAAATCAGGATGCAGCTCTGTTTTTTATTGCTTTGCATTGGTTAATGAAACCCGGCTGCTCCTAAATTGGTCCTGAATTAAGGCCACCCAGCGTCTCCGGGCTGCATTACCTCAACCAGCAGGTCAAGGCTCGTGACTGACTGCATACAGCCTGGAAGGATTGATTGGCGAGCTGCAGGTCATAGCTATGTTGATGATGCCACGGTAAGTCTATTATTATCAACGACGGCCAGATCACCGTTCCTTTTATGGGCTCATTAAATGTGTTGAGTCGTTATGGTCGTACATCAAGGTGACTCAAGGGAAGGGTCATATTTTTTTACGTGCAAAGGTTCATAGTCAAATATCTGCTGATGCTAGGCAGGATTTTTTTATTTTTGAGCCTCGGTCTTTGTAAGTATGTTTGTTAAAGAGTTACAGCATGCATGGATGCGTTTATCAAACTCTGTTGACATCCTCTGTAATTCAAAATGCATTAAAATATATTTATTAGCCCATTAGGTTGCACTTGGTAAACAGCATCTGTGTTCTCTTTAGTTGTCAAACGCTCTTCCAGCTCCAAATGAACTTCTTGATCGAATGACAGGAAGTCATTTTTGATCGTATGACGGGAAGTAATTTTTTATTTGATCGTATGCAGTGAAAATCTCATCTGTAACTTTTAGATTTAAAGTCCCCCTATAATCAAAATTTGTATCCCTTAAAACTGATCTCTGATCATCAAAATGACATATTTAAATGTTTTTGTCTTGTGAAAATGATTTTCTCATGTCTTCAAACAGCTTGAATGTAACTCAACCCATCTTGCCTCATTTAGTATACACGGATCTATGAATATGCAAATTAGCCCCGCCCATGCGCAGACACGTCAGCTAGAGCCAGCTGATCCACTAACTGAACTGTAGTGAACGCGATATAACGGCGAAACACGGGTAATGACAGATAAAACTATCTACTACTACTAGCGGACAACTACAGTGGATACTGTAACATTTGTTAAAGTTACTTACTTGACGATGTTGTGCCCTCAAAATGCCTTGAAGGCTCGAATGCAGCCTAGTTTGTGATTCCAGTTCGCGCCCGCGAGCATATGCGAGTAAAGTGCAGACGGCAATGCGGGAGAGGTGCGTCTGACTTCGGGCTACTTTTACACTGTTGTCGCGGGTTATTTTTCAAGTTAGCGGTTAGCGCCTAGCGGTTGTGCTCTATTAAATGCTCTATTTAATATTTAATTTTGTGCTGATAATCCTATTGGTATATTTTGATATATCCTTTGGCGTGATTGGTTACTGAAGTAGCAAAAAAAAAAAAAAAGGGTTTCAAACCGCATTTCTGGGACAGCCTTTGGGTAACTACAGTTTTAAATAGAAAGTATTCTGCAATGGTGTTGATTAATGGATTTGCACATGGTTTGTCTAAAAGCATATTAAAAACACCACATAGACAAATAAACAACATAAAAATCTTGATTTTTCACTACAGGGGGACTTTAAGTATATACATTAAAAAATCGTTCAGACTACCGTTCAAACTTTGAGATTAATGTTCATGAAATATCTTTCATATGCTCACCAAGGCTGCATTTATTTAATTAAAAAATACAGTAAAAAGAGTAATATTCTGAAATATTATTACAGTTTAAAATAGCCATTTCTGTATTAGCAAACCAAAATTTTCAGCAGCCATTGATCCAGTCTTCAGACGCACATACTTCAGAGATTATTCTAATATGATGATTTGATGCTCAAAAAACATTTCTTATTATTATTATAAAATTGTGCTGCTTAATATTTTTGAGGAAGTTATGAAATAGAACTCTTTTGTAACATAAATGTTTTACTGTCACTTGATCAATTTAATGTGTCCATGCTGATTATAATTATTAATTTCTTTAAAATAAATCTTTTATTTTATTTTTATTTTAGAAAAAGTTCACAAAAAATTACAATTTTGTGCAGCTTTGTACATGTGATTAAACCGAAAATTTGAAAGAAAATGTCTAATAAAAATTGTGATAAAAATAATACAAAACAATTACAGTAAAATATTCAAGTATCAATTTCTTATTGTTTAATAATTCCTAATAATAATAAAAATTGTTGTTGTTGTTGTTGTTGTTGTTATTGTTATTCTTATTATTATTATTTTTTAATATTTTCAAATAGTAATATTTCTTATTTTATTATTATTATTATTATTATTAATAATAATAATAATTATTATTGTTTTAAATATTATTTTATTTCATTTTATTTTATTTTTAGAAAAAGTTCACAAAGTTTTGTGCAGTTTCATACATTTGATTAAAATGGCATGATTTGAAAAAAATGTTTCTAATAAAAACCGTGAGTAAAAAATTAGTGAAATTTTCAAGTATTAATATTTCTTATTGTTTAATATTTTATTTAGTTTATAATGATAATAACAGTAATACTAATAATAGTAATAATACTAATAATTATAATAATAATAATAATAATAAAATATTTTATTTTAGTGATATTTTCAAGTAATATTTCTTATTTTAAATATTTAGTAGTAAATGTTTAATAATAATAAAAATCATTTTTTACAGTTTTCAAGTAAAATTTCTTATTTTGTTTATTTTATTTAGTTCATAATAATAATAATAATAATAATAATAATAATAATAATAATTTTTTAAAATATTTAATTTACAGTGATATTTTTTAAAGTAGTAATATTTCTTATTTAGTTTAATATTTTATTCATTTAATAATAATAATAATAATAATAATAATAATAATAATAATAATAATACATATTTTTAATTTAAAAAACTTAAATATTTTATTTTATTAAATTTTATTTTATTTTATTTTATTTTATTTTATTTTATTTTATTTTATTTTAAGTCATTGCGAGGAACCACAATCTCCCTGTTTCCCTCTGCAAGGTCAGTTGCATGGCTTTTTCCCACTTGGAGGTTTTCCTGTGGTCTAATTCTGCAGTAGCATTTCTTAGAGCACTGGGTTTCGGTATGTTCACAGGGAGCAGGCGAATTTGCCTTATCATTTGCTTCCCAGCATGAAGGTAACTGCATAACTGGGATCGAGTTGCATGTAATGCCAGTCTTTGAAATGATGAAAGACACCCATAAAGTTGGAATCTTGTTGCCACAGAAATCCGTCACACATGTTGGCCGGGGCCTGATTAATGCCCTTGTGAAAATTCTTCTCAACATGACTGGGGCTCGTTTCTGCAAACTGAGCATGCCATTTTAAACCGAATCAAGAATTCCTCTATAAGCACTCGGGGCATTTATCGCCTTCCTTGGTTTCCTATGGCCAATGATACACTACCTGATAATGATCTCCTCCCGTTTAGAGCTTTAAAGTCCTCAGCATGGAAACATCTAGTACTCTCCTCCATTTAAGAATAGTCATAAATATGCAACAGTATGCTCTTCTATTCAGAAAGTCTGTCAGGACTCATTAAGGATGGCCTGTGGCCATTGTGAGGCCGTTTTGGACCAATAGCTTGGGAATCTTGAGAATCTTGATGTTTTTTTGAGCAGCAAATCGGAATATTGGAATGATTTCTGAAGGATCATGTGACTGGAGTAATGATGCTAAAAATTCAGTTTTGAAATCACAGGAATAAATTACATTTTAAAATATATTAAATATAAAGGAGTTATTTTAAATAGTAAAAATATTTCAAAATTTTATCAGCAATCTGTTTTTGCTGTGCTTTGTATCAAACAAATGCAGCCTTGGTGAACAGAAGAGGCTTCTTTGAAAAATATTAAAAATCTTACTGTATAATTACATAAGAGAAATTTTAAATTCTATATGTATATGTACATACATAAAGAGAAAAGCTATTTAAAATGTGTTTTTGATATTATTTTATACAATAAATAAATAAATGCATACATGCACGTACACACATGTACATAAAAAGAAAAAAAAACTAGCATTTGGATTATATTATAGAAATGTGTGTGGGTGTTTAGTTATCATATATATATATATATATATATATATATATATATATATATATATATATATATATATATATATATATATAATATATATATGTATATGTATATGTATATGTGTGTGTATATATGTTATATATTTCTGACCATGCTAGCAGTAAACAATCCTCATTGTTGTTTGTTATGATTTTTGTACTCTTGGCAGGGAATCTCTTTTGGCAGTCACAGCTATCAGTGACTGTTTTGCAGTTTGTAGTTAAATAATAAAAGCTTTAATTAATTAAATAGCAGGGCTCAGAGAAGCCCTACTTTCATTGCACTCTGTTATAATGCACTGAAAGGCAGTAATTAAGGCTCTGCTTGTCTTGGCTTTTAAAGTCTCTTGGTTTCCAAAGTTGAGGATCTATGCTGGTAGCCTGAAGATTGCAGGTATAATCCATTGGAAGAGAGATCCGTGAGCTATAGAGCTACCTGTGTCCTCTATCATGATTGTGCCTTTGAGCAAAGAAGCACTTAAACCTAGGTTCCTTGAGGTGACCTGTACCTACAATGTGCTGTAAGTCACTTTGGATAAAAGCATCTGCAAAGTGACTGGTAACTACTGTAGCAGAACATTGTAGCAAACACTGTGGACTCCTCTTCTGTTTTTTTTTTTTTTTTAACCTGAGACAGAAGCGCAATTCCTAGGTTGAGAATATCAAATGTTTGAGTTTCATAACTTATGTTGAGAATTATGTGAATATCCACCATTCAGCTCAAGGTTTCATTTAGCCAAGAATATAACTAAAGTGCGTAAGTGTTTTAAAGAAAAACGTTCACCAAAAATGTAACGTCTTGTGCAGTTTCGTACATGTGGTTAAAACTGCACAATTTAAAATAAAATGTAAAAATTGTGATAATAAAAAAAAATACTACACAATATGGTCTAAAATATCAAAATAAATATTGAGGTTACACTGATATATTTTTAAGTAGTAATATTTCCTATTTTGTTTAATATTTTATTTACAGCAACAACAACAACAACAACAACAACAACAACAATAATAATAATAATAATAATAATAAAATCTTAAATATATATTTTACAGTGATATTTTCTTGTAATATTTCTTTGTTTATATTATTTAGTTAATAATAATAATAATAATAATAATAATAATATCAATAATAATTGTCAAATATTTATTTTACTGTGAAATTTTCTAGTAATATTTCTTATTTTCTTATTTAATTTATATATTATTATTATTATTATTATTATTATTATTATTATTATTATTAATAACAGTTGTCTTAAATTTATTTTACAGTGATATTTTCAAGTACTAATATTTCTTTTGTTTAATATTTTAGTTAATAATAATCATTTAGTTAATATTTATTATTAGTTAATCATAATTGTCTTCAATATTTATTTTACAGTTATATTTCAAGTAGTCTTATTTTGTTAATATTTTTAGATAATAATAATAATAATAATAATAATAATAATAATAATAATTGTCTTAATTTATATTTACAGTGATATTTTCAAATAGTTATATCTTATTTTGTTTAATATTTCATTTAGTTAATAATAAATGTTTTACTTAAATATTTATTTTACAGTGATATTTTCAAGTAGTATTATTTTTTTATTTAGTTAATAATAATAATAATAATAATAATAATAATAATAATAATAATAATAATTGGCAAATATTTATTTTATTGTGAAAGTTTCTAGTAATATTTCTTATTTTGTTTATTATTTTATTTATTTATTATTAGTAATATTTGTTATATTGTTATTTATTTATATATATATATTATATTTGTAATAATATGTTAATCAAATTTATTTTACTGTTAGATTTTCAATTAGTCTTATTTTGTTTAATATTTTATTTGGTTAATAATAAAAAAGAATGTTTTTCTTAAACATATATTTTACAGTGATATTTTCAAGTAGTAATATTTCGTTTTGTTTAATATATTTTATTTAGTTATTACTAAAAAAGTTCTTAAATTTTAATTTTACAGTGATATGTTCTAGTAATATTTCTTATTTTGTTTAATATTTTATTTAGTTAATAAAAACTAATAATAATAATAATAATGTTTGTCCTAAATATTTCTTTTACAGTTGTATTTTCAAGTAGTAATATTTCTTATTTTAATATTTTATTAATTAATTAATTAATTAATTAATGAAAAAAATATTTGTCTTAAATATTTATTTTAGTGATATTTTTTAGTAATATTTCTTTTTTTGTTTAGCGTTTTTAGTTAATGATGATGATGATGATGATGACGATGATGAATAATAATGTCATTTTATTTATTTTACATTGATATATGCAGTAATTTCTTATGTTTAGTTTATTTAGTTAATATTAATATTAATAACAACTGTCAAATATTATTATATATAATATTATTTTACTGTCATAAAATATTTTTTACTGTGAAATTTTCAAGTAGTAATGTCTTATTGTTTAATATTTTATTTATTAATATTTGCCTTTATAATATTATTTTAGGTTATAAATATTCATAATTGTCTTAAATATTTATTTTAGTTATATTTTCAAGTAGTAATATTTCTTATTTGAATATTTTATTTAAATAATAATAATAATTATAATAATAATTAATAAAAATACAAAAAGAAACATTGCTATTAGAATTTTTTTTACTGTAAAATAAATATTTAAGAAAAACATTGTCATGTATGGAGGGCCACAGTGAGTGTGTGTGTTAACATGTTCAGTAAGAGTGTCAGTGGCACATGTCACTCTCTGCTGATTCATGTCATTGAAAACCGGAAGTGTCAGCGGTTGTGCAACATTTCTTTTACTGTACCATCCTTGATCAGCCATAGCTCGTGATGCGAAAAACATGAAAAAGGCGCCTGAACCAGAAAGACCAAAGAAATCGAGCTGGAAAGGTGACGCCCACTATTGTTGAGTGACGTGCCGACAACCGCAAACCTCAAAATGAAATGTGGAGGCAATAAATAAATGCAGAAATAAATGCGTAAATAAATAAATAAATAAATAAATATTTAAATAAATAATTAAATGAAAATATTTAAATAAATAAAATGTTAAATAAATAAATATATATTTAAATAAATAAATATTTATACATTTATTTATGCTTTCAATAATTAAATGATCCATTTAACGATTTATTTATATATTTCAACATTTATTTAATTATTTAATTTTGAGTAATTTGGCCCTCCATAGTCATGATGTCAATGATAATGATAACAATACATAAAAATTTCCAGTAGAATATTTCACTGTAAAATAAAAAATGAATTTAAGAAATGAATAAATGACTTTTACAAAATGAGTTTAAGAGTTAATTAATTTGATGTAATTTTATATAAAAATATAAATTTGATTAATTGTGCAGCCTTATGTGTGGTTTGGCTCTTTTAAAATGTCCACATTAGTAGTATGTGGAAGTTTGTGGAGTCATTGACCTCTGTTGACCTTTATTCTCTCCCTGCTAATGCAGCTCTTCACTTCTGTTCTTTAAGCATCTCCATCCATAAGAGTCTAGACGGGTATTCACTTACTCTGTGTGATGCCCAGGCCGTAGGTTTATGCTGTTTATAGCTGTCTCACACCCAGACAACAGCTCTGTATTCCTTTAGAGACTCCCTGGGTGGCCACTCTACTTGACAGTACATTTCTCGTCTAATCTTTATGCTCAGCAGGGGATGTGAGGGGATGTCAGAGGCTGTTGTCGTGAATCACTTCGACTGTGTGTATGTGTAATGATTACGGTCGCAACCCGCCGTCCCAGTTTTCCACCTCTGGTGTAACTGCTATCCGTCACTTACATCTTCGCAAATGATTATTCATTATCTATTTCATCTCAAGTTCAAGCGTGCATTGAAGAGGTTGAAAGTTTTGTATATTTAATGATTATTCAGACATGCTGATTTAATTCGTCTCTTTCCGCTTTCCACAAGGTGCCTTCTCGCTCCTGGCCTCTTTTTGATCAGAACTTGTGTTCTCTGCTCTGAAAAGTCCATTACTTGAGATTTTTGTACGATGGTAATATACCGCAAATCCAGAAATGGGACATTTCAGCAAGATTGACGGTCGTCTCTACGTACTTTGCTCATTTCATTCACTTGCTCACTTTTCCTTAACGGTGTCCCAGTCTGTCACTATAACACCAGAGAGCTTGCAAGACTTATGGGTAATGCAGACGAGAGTCAATGATGAAAACATAGTCGAGATTAAGTGTGAATCCTGCAGTTGCAAGATGGGAAAAACATTGAGCCTTGACTTTTTTACCTGCTGTGAGGTTCTTGTAAACGTTTCACTTCTCCTGCCAGACGTGGTTTTGCTTCTCTCTTGTTTTCATTGTGAAACTCAGACACATTTTTGTCACAAAGGCTTTTAAAGCACAAATAGTGGCCAGGTGTGTGCATGAGCATCTGTAAGCAGGACAGGATGTAAAGTTAGAGCTGTGATCTGTGTTGTGGCGTGTTGCCACCCAATTCACTCCGAGTTAATGGTTAAAAGTTAAAATAGGTGCACATCATTAACAGTTGCCCATCAGCCATTGCACTTTTCCACATGCCTCCCTCCTAGGGGTGTCTGAGCTATTTGTATCACATTTTTGCTTTAGTTTTGAAAAATCTTGTTTGGAATTTGGTTGGTTACAATATACTACCTTCCAAACATTTGCAATCAATATTTTTTATTTTTTTATAAATAAGTTACTATTTAAATTCGGGATACAGGGATACAGTTGAGGTCAAAAGTTTACGTTCACCTTGCAGAATCTGCAAAATGTTAATTATTTTACAAAATGAATGATTATTTTTTTTTATTTGGTACTGACCTGATGTTTCACATAAAAGGTGTTTGCATATAGTCCACAAGAGAAAATGATAGTTGAATTTATAAAAATTACCCTGTTCAAAATTTACACACATTTGATTCTTCATACTCTGTTGTTACCTGAATGATCCACAGCTGTGTGTTTTTGTTTAGTGATAGTTGTTCATGAGTCCCTTGTTTGTCTTGAACAGTTAAACTGCTCGCTGTTTTTCAGAAAAATCCTTCAGGTCCCACAGATTTGTTGGTTTTTCAGCATTTTTGTGTGCATTTTTGTGATTTTGAGATCCATCTTTTCACATTGAGGGAGTCATATGCAACTATTGCAGAAGGATTTAATGCTCACTGATGCCCCAGTAGGAAAAAACGATGCATTAAAGGGATAGAAAATTTGATGTTTATCTGCTTACCCCCCAGGGCATCCAAGATGTAGGTGACTTTGTTTCTTCAGTAGAGCACAAACAAAGATTTTTAACTCAAACCGTTGCAGTGTGTCAGTCATATAATGGCAGTCAATGGCTACCAAAACTTTGAGAGTAAAAAAAAAACACAAACAAAACCAAATTAAACTCTGCGACTCGTGACGATACACTGATGTCCTAAGACACGAAACGATCGGTTTGTGTGAGAAACTGGACAGTATTTATATCATTTTTTACCTCTGATTCACCGCTATGTCCTACTGTCTTGATAGCATGCGCAGCATCTGGCGCATTGCAATGTTCCATTCATGACAACAGATGCTCTCCACTTCTGTTGGCATCTCATAGCACTTACTACAAGAACACCACCACTTTTGAAGAGATCTCTGTCTCTCTGAAGCCTGAAGACTTGCTGCTGTTGCTGTATGTTTTTTTTTTTTTTTTTTTTTACTCTCAAAGATTTGGTAGCCATTGACTGCCACTATATGACTGACAGACTGCAATGGTTTGAGTTAAAAATCTTTGTTTCTACTTTGTTCTACTGAAGAAACAAAGTCACCTACATCTTGGATGCCCTGGGGGTAAGCAGATAAACATCAAATTTTCATTTTTGGGTGAACTATCCCTTTAAGAGCCAGGGGTGTAAACTTTTGAACAGAATGAAGATGTGTACATTTTTCTTATTTTGCCTGAATATCGTATTTTTCTTCATTTAGTACTGCCCTTCAGAAGCTACAGAAGATACTTACATGTCTCCCAGAAGACAAAATAAGTTAAATTTACCCTGATCTTCAAATTCAAAAAGTTTTCACCCCCCAGCTGTTATACATTGTGTTTCCTTCTAAAGCATCAGTGAGCGTTTGAACCTTCTGTAATAGTTGCATATGAGTCCCTCAGTTGTCCTCAGTGTTAAAAGAAGAATCTCAAAATCATACAGTCATTGCTGAAAAGGGTTCACATGCACAAAAATGCTCAAAAACCAAAGAATTTGTGGGATGTAAAATATTTTTCTAAAGAATGGCTGGCAGTTTAACTTCAGGACAAACAAGGGACTCATGAACAGCTAGCACTATACAAAAACAGCTGTGGATCATTCAGGCAACAACGCAGTATGAACAATCAAGTGTATGTAAACTTTTGAACGGGGTTATTTTTTTTAAATTCAACTATTATTTTCTCTTGTGGACTGTATGTAAACAACTTACATGTTAAAAATTTTATTTAGGTCAGTACTAAGTAAATAACATGATTTTTGTATGGTATAAAAAGATCGAGTTCATTCAGTAAATGATTCGTTAGACTGATTCAAACCAGCCTGATTCATTTTGAATGATTCATTAGAAGAATCGGTTTAGTCAGTTCTGCGTAAATTACTACACTGGGTGCTTAGACATTTTCTTGGTAAAATATTATGCAATGTTCTTTTTCTCATCATATTCTGTTAAGTTAAACCCACATTCACATCTTGGATAAAAGATTCAAACAATAAATACCGTTTTGCCGCTCTTGAACATGACGTGACAGATCGCTTCCGCCGCCTCAGTTCAATCAGCGCTCTTGAATCCATCGTCTCATCCGCTATACTGCTAAGCTAACATTAGTTACAGCGCTAAATGAAAATGAATGGACATCAAAAGGTATGTTGAAATGTACAGTAAAACTTACTGAAATGTTTAATGTCTAATCTAACCGCGTTTTAACCGCGGCAAGACCTCAGTGAAACGGCTCATAAACAACATGTTGCACAATGCTATACAGTACGTTACGTTCACCTCAGAAAAGGCATTCATTGTCCATAACTCGTTAGTTCACTAGAAAAAATTAACTCTAGAAAGGAACATTTTGCTAAATATATGAACTTCATTATATATTCATTATGTTTTATGTTTTGTATTCAATGTTTTGTATAATTTATTTAATCTGTGTTTGAACAAATCTGTCATGAAAGCGTTTGCTGCTGTTTAAATGTTTACATAATTAGAGTAGAGGCATAATTATATCATAATTATGTTGATATAAAAACTGTTTCTCATTTTCAGTTCATTTAAACTCACATTCACAACTTTAAAAAGCTTATTTCTTTTACTGTGCTGTTTGACAAATTTCTTTTGAACTCAACTTCAAGTTCAGATGCTCTGTTTATGACAGAGTCACTGTCCATGAATTGAGCAAAGCCAGTTATGGGGTCTGTCCCCAATGACCTGTCCTGGCCTAGCCTGTGTGTGTGTGTGTGTGTGTCAGAGAGAGATTTCATGAGCTGCCATATGCTCATGAAGAATCTCGCCATGGCCAAGTCTACATTTACAGGCTGCTATAAAGCCATTTGTGGATAAAGGGAACCGGGAGGTCGCTGGACTGTATCCGGTATCTCTGTGTGAGTGTACTAAATAAGAGGAAAGGAAAATGGAGAACCTCTAGTGTGGAACTCAGTGTGTAGTTTTGCACCTGCTTGTTGTGAGAAAGCTAGACATAAATGAGCAGGCAGCATCACTCTCACAGTTCATCAAGTGAGCCCTAAGCCTATCTCCTTATCCCACAGAAAGCAGCTATTCCTTTATTTCATGCAGGGCCCCATACTTTAAAAATGGCAAGGGAACGATTGGCTGCTTAAAATGGTGCATTAGGAGGCATATTACCTCTTTAGTTGCCAAATTACATAATCGCTCGATAAAGATGGATGTTCAGATGGGGTGTAGTTCATTGAGTTCAGCGTGTTTACCTTTGAATAACAGTCACTGCCGGATAGTTTTTACTGGGACTGGGTTTTCCCACTTTAATCAAGCTCAATTTTAATGCACAGATATTGATTATGAAATCCTACGATTGATCTTTCAATTACGCTTTTTTCAGTTGTCGGTGAATAAAATGTCACGAAATTTTAATTGTAGCAAGCCCCTTGCAATAAACATTGTACTTTGTTGCATTTAATGAGAAACAAGTCTCGGTTTTCCCACGAAATTCAAAAAAATAAATGCAGTTTTGACGCTCTTTGATCTGATCACTGTAGCCGCCTCAGTTAAAGCAGCAGTTTATGTTTTTATTTAATCTCTGTTTGAATAAATCTGTCATAAAAAGATTTGTTAGGTTCGGATGTTTCAATTTGATCTAATTGGTGTAGAAACATCATTATATCTTTATAAAGTTTATATAAAAACTGCATTATGTCGAGTTTAAATGTTTGTACATAAATATTAAAACAAACATTTGTATTTGAAAATTAATTATTATATCTAAAAATAAATAGCCTAACAATAAATAGTTTTGACTATGGCTGCTGTAAATTATTATAGTATTGTACCAAGTGACATGGTTCTATGTATAATTTACATTAGATGAGAGATTTTTTTTTTTTTTTTTTTTTTTTGACGTGTATTTAAAATACTTCCATATGAATTGATATCGAATTGATTCGAGATCAGAATCAAATTGTGAAATGTTTGTATTATCGCAAATGTTTATAGTTAGTTTCTGCATTTGTATACATTTTAGTCCCAGTCTGGAGCTCTGTCTTAGCCCTTTGTTTCTGTTATAAGCTCGATCTGTCTCTGGATCCATTATGCTTTCTTCGTTTACAGTGCTGCAGGGTTGTTGTATGACACTTCATGCATCTACCTGAGCTCTGTGTATTAATGCTTGTGCCTGTTTAGACTCTCTGCAGCGATCCCTCAATTCAGCCTGCTGCCCAAACAGCACACAGCGCTCAGCCGCTGGGGAGACGCTAACAAACTCCAGCAGAGCTCTGTACTGGGGGTGCGCCTTTAATTCATCCTGGAAAAGTTGTCCCTTGAGAACAGGTGGCTGTGTCAGCCACATGGAGCTTGAGGTGCCAGAGGTCATTACTAGCTGCTTTATTGTCCACAGCAGTCTGTGAAGGGACTTGTGGCGTGTGCTGCAAAATCAAGGTTATGGCCAGGGGTCAGATGACATGGGCTGGTGCTATGTGGCTCCACAGGGCAACTAATGAACTGTCTGAGGCAGTGAAATGCCTTCTGGCATGAGAGAGTGCATTACTTGTGCATCTAGTGGTTGTAAACGCTTAGGTTTATTTCTTTCTCCTTTGCATATTTATATGAATGGGCATGAAAGTGGCAGCAGTGATTAATTATAAAAATTGCATGATTGGATGAAAAAGAATTTCATTTTGAATTCTTTGATTTAGGAAGTTGGGACAGAAAACAAACACAGCTTGCATTTTTTGCATACATTGTAAATGTTTAATTTCAGCTGGGCTAAACTGCTCATTTGTCTTTTTTAAATTTAAATACTTTAAACTGAAACTGTTGATTTTGCTTTTTGCAAAGTCAGACTAACAGACCTATATAATGTAATTAAACAGTAGGACACAATGCAGCCAGGATTAGTTCACTTCCAGAATAAAAAATTCCTTATTTACTTACCTCCAAGTCATCCAAGATGTTCATGTCTTTCTCCAGTAAAAAGAAATTAAAGTTTTTGAGGAAAACATTCCAGGATTTTCTCCATATAATACGAACTTGATATGGACTTCAGTGGTGCCCAACGGGTTGAAGGTCCAGATTGCAGTTTCAATGCAGATTTAAAGGGCTCTACACGATCCCAACCGAGGATTAAGGGTCTTATCTAACAAAACGATCTGTCATTTTCTAGGAAAAAATTACAATTTATATACTTTTAATTCACAAATGCTCATCTTGCACTGGATCGACCTCACACATTATGTAATCACACACGCGTGACATAGGCGCAAGTACCGACCCAGTGTTTACAAAGCGAATGTGTTTTGCAGAAAGTCAAACGTCCTTTACCAAAAATGATGGACCAATTTGAAGTTGTAATAGAAAATGAGATGGAGTTTTTCGCCGTACCCTGGCGTTTTGCATGCGCATCGCAGAGCTAGTGCAAGATGAGCATTTGTAGTTAAAAACTATATGAATTTTATTTATTTATTTATTTATTTATTTTTTAGAAAATAACAGATCAGTTTGCTATATAAGAGCCTTGTTCCTTGACTGGGATTGTGTAGAGCCCTTTGAAGCTGCATTGAAACTCGTTGTGCACCATTGAAGTCCACTATATGGAGAAAAATTCTGGAATGTTTTTCTCAAAAACCTTTTTGACTGAAGAAACAAAGACATGAACATCTTGGCTGACTTAGGGGTGAGTAAATATTCAGGAAATTTTTATTCTGAAAGTGAACTAATCCTTTAAAGCCGTCTGACCATCGCAGATGTAAATATAAAATACCGCAGATGGTACTTAAAGTCAAAAAGACCCACATGCTCATCCCTTTTCTGAATATGATTAATATTTAGTTTAACTTCTCAGAGGTCTTCAGTATTCATCTGCTCTATTCTGACCTTTCAAAGTTCTTTCAGTATTCTCCATTCACAGTTTGACTTCTCAATAGCACTCACCTTACAAGATCAGTTAAGCGGAAGCTGAAAACCACATCTTGTCTTCTGGCAGATGTTTATGCATTTATTGTTTTCATCCTTTTTAAAATTCCTTTCTTCATCTCCCTACTGCATTAAGTGCTCGTCCCTTATTTAGCCCTTGTTATGCTTTTCTGTGGCACGCAACCCTTTAGCACACAACTATCATGCTACCAAGCAGGGATGTTTGAATCATGGGTAACGAGCAGCCAAAAAGCTGCTATTTATAGTGCCTGCCCCACAGCCTTGGAGCGGCATGTCAGAGTAACGTAAACCTATTAATCTTTTTTTTCATTCCTGTAGCATTTTAAATAAGCATGAGTATTGATGTATGTTATTATCTGCTTGCAGACTGCAGTTAAGACAGTGCTCTAAATCTCTTCTCAGGCTATTCCACCACTGGTTAGGTAAATTGTTTCCTCAGCACACAAATCACGATCATCTAGTACATACACTGACTCGATTTTCATTCAAACCTTTCGTTCATCCTCTTTAATCCTTTCAACCTAGAGTCTATTAGTTCAGATAGAACTTGAGAGGTACACTGGGACATTTTTTTATCCCACATTGTACAAAGGCTTACATCCCAGTGGAAACTAAGCAAGGGCCGGTTTGTTTTATCTGAAGAATAGCTCACTGAGTAACCGAAGCTCATTGAAAATATTTCCCCCTAGTTCACAGAGGAACTCTGGGAGGCTTGTGCGGTGATGTCATGCTGCCTTTAGGATGATGGGCCGTATCAGGGCTCTCGCAAGGTGCTGACAGCTCATCCTGTAGTTATGCCACACTCGCTGCTCACTGTACAGTGCCATGGCGAGCGTCTGAGCGGGATCAGAGGGGCTGAATATCCCAGGCTTGTTGGGGGATGGGGAAAGATTCACAGCTGCTGTTCACCACTCAGAATTCCACTCAGAATTCCACCGGCTCCTCGACCATTCACATTTGTGTAGAATTTGGCCAGCGCTCGGAATCTTGGCTAAGTTGCCGTTTCAGGTGCCAGCATTTGCACGGGGATCAGGAAGGAAATTCCTTGTAAAAGGGGACGGATGGTGCGGCTGTTGACTGGTGTGCATTTTTAAGAGCTGACCACTGAAGGGCCTTTCCTTGATTGCGTTATTAAATGAAAAATTATGATTTAAATTATAGATTTGTGGTCATTGGTTATAAATATAAAAATGGTGTTTATAATGCACTACTGTTCAGTTTCAAGGAGAAGGAATTAATACTTTTATTCAGCAAGGATGCAGAAATAGTTCAAAAGTGACGTATAGTTCAAAAGTCATGTATAATGTTAATAAAGATTTCTGTTTGGAAAAAAATGTTGCTCCTTTAGAACTTTCTAATGATTTACACTGCTCTTCAAAAGTTTGGGATCAGTGAGATTTTAATAATTTATTTTAATTTTTTTTAATGGAGTCGCAGGAGTGACGCAGCTCTGAATTTTCATCAGCCATTACTCCATTCTTTAGTGTCAAATGGTCCTTTAGAAATCATTCTAATATGCTGATTTATTATCAGTATTGAAACTTGTGCTGCTTAATATTTTTTGGAACCTGTGATACTGTAAAGTACAGAATTAATTCAAAATAGAAACCTTTTTAACACTATTTGTCTTTACTGTCACTTTTTACCCATTTAACACATCCTTGCTGAATAAAATTTCTTTAAAAACATTTTTTTTTACTGACCCCAAACCTTTGAATAGCTTTGTATATTGTAGCACAAAAATAAATTCAGTTCTTTTTGTCTTTTTATTTATCAAAGAATTCAGAAAAAGATTATCACAGGTCCCAAAAACTATTAAGCAGCACAACTGTTTCCAACACTGAGTATAAATCAGCATATTAAAATGATTTCTGAAGATCATGTGACAATGAAGAATGGAGTAATGATGATGAAAATGCAGCTTTGCGTCACAGTAATAATTATATTTTAAAGAATATTAAAATAGAAAATGGTTAAATTGCAATAATACTTCACTTTTTACAGTATTTTTGATCAAATAAATGTAGACTTGATGAGCATAAGAAACTTCTTTAAAAAACATTAAAAATCATGAACTGCAGTGTACGTATATTTTCTAAGCACCAAATTAGGATTTTAGAAGATTTCTGAAGATTAGATTTCTAAAGGTTCATTAAAGACTGGAATAATGGCTGCTGAAAACACAGCCATCACAGGAATAATTGCTTTTTAAAATGTATTAAAATAGAAATCAATTATTTTTAGTTGGTATAATATTACACAGTAATAATGCTCTTACTCTGTTTTTAATCAAATAAAAGCAGCCTTGGTTAAAATAAGAGACTTCTTATAAAATAATTTAAAAATCTTACCAATCCCCAATGTTTTGAAAAGTAGTGAGTGTATATTATTGATTAATGCAGCTCTTCATTTGGCTATTAAATGCATAAAAAAAAAGAAAGAAAAGAAATTGAAATTACACAGCCTGATGGTTTTACCAGAATCGCATATCATCAATTTCTGACCTCAGAGCCCATGGTAGTTCTGTCTGATGAGATTTATACAGATTTGTTAAAAATCAATTTTTCTATAGAGAAAATGAATAGGGATTTTGACTTCAAGAACCCAACTGTTGCACTCTGTTAGCCATGTGCTGTTATTTTATTGGGTGAGATCCTAATATACGGTGAAAAATGCATGCTGTTTGTTATTTCCAGGATCAGATGCTAAGCTGTAAGCTTATTTTGCCAAGGGCTGAATGTAAACTTTGGGACAGCGCTGGCATCATGATGAAAATGATAATAAGAATTGTGAGTTTTATAACCTCAGTGTGATCATTTTTAAATGAAACATGGTCATGCATATGTCATGCCATATGCCATATACACACATTTTTATTTTTTTCCTCCCATCCATGATCTTTCCAGTACCGCTCTTCACATCTCTGTCTGAAACACAACAGCAACAGGAGCCTGTGTCAAAGGTGACTGGCTGCTTTGTGGCGTAATTATAAAGCAGAAGGGGAAGACAAGGATCGCCTGCCCTCTTACGCCCACCCCACGCCGCGGGCTTAGTCTTAATAAAGATTACCTTCAGATAAGCCTGCGTTGCCTCGGGTATGTTGGGTGCAGTTTGAGGATGCGATCTCGTCTGCGACAATAAAAAGCTAATCACAGATAATCACCTCGCTGCAGGCAGCCAGCGCCTATATCTCCCCTTTCCCTGAACTATTGAGTTTGTGGCGTACAGGAGAGGCTTTTCAATCAGCCCGCCATCTGCTGCTCAGGTACAAACGAGCCGCACTTTATTTTGACTGTTTTCTGAAAAAACAACACTTTCATAAAGGAGACGTATGAGTAATCGACAGAAGAGACTAGACGGTATTTGTGTAAACAAAAGCTTTGCTTTATCTGCTTTTCTTTCTTGAAGAGCTGTTTTTTTACTGTGAGCTTCAAAAGCTTAGCTTTTTTTTGACATACCATCGAACGAAATACAAAGAGGCATTGAGAGATAGAAAAATCAATGAGCCTTTTGTGAAATTATTTTTTTCAGGATTAATTCGTCCGTATAAGTCTTTTCCTTGCCTCTTTTGTTCGCTCTCTTGTTTTATTTCTTCACGCTCTCCTGTCTCCTCCATTATAAAAACTGGATGAGCTTGCGGCCACAAACCGTTAATTGCCTCTCATACATAAAGCCTCATTCTGGGTTTAATGTGGCACTGTATCCTCAACACGCATCCTGCCCATGACGCTAGACAACCCTCTGGTGCTTTTTCTCTTTGCATAATCTTAACGGGCAAAGCCCTTGTTACATCCCTGCAGCTGTGGCAACGTCACTCATAGCGCTAAGAGTTTATTCCCCTTTTTCCTTCTCCACAGCAGTTGGCAAACTTGAGTCCTCACTTCCCAATCCCCTCCGTAAACGACACAAGAGCAGACATTTACATAGCCCATTAGGAGTGGCTCTGAATGTGAGAGTCCGCAATGTTTAATGGAAAACATTCTATTGCAAATGAATATTTTATGGAGAGGATGCTGTTGACATGCTGCGGCGACACTGTGCTACTGTGGCGTACATTACTCGTGTTAGACTGTGGTGAGGGCTTTTCTACTGACAGCAGATTAGACAGTCACCCGTCAGAAATGTTTATGTCACACCACAGGACTGTTGCTTGATGTCTTTGATCAAGCTTCAAGTTGGTGAATTGATATTTTTTTTGATGTAGCAGTTGATGTTAGTACGTTTGAAACAGAATTGTGGGTTTCAGTATTCTGTGATCATGCAGTGCACTACATTTTATCAATCCAGAAACTTTATTTTATTTTATTTAGTTTTATTTTATTTTATTTTGTAGTTGTTTTCTTTTTTTCTAGTTTTTATACACTACCAGTCAAAAGTTTTTGAAAAGTAAGATTTCAAAATTTAAGTACAATTTTGAAATATTTTTGCTGTTTAAAATAAGTTTTCTTTTTGAATATATTTTCAAATGTAATTTATTCCTGTTATTTCAAAGCTGATTTTTTAGCATCATTACTCCAGTCCAGTTCAGAAAAACAGCATTTATCTGAAGTAGAAGTCTTTTGTAACATTATAAATGTCTTTATAACCACTTTTGATTCATTTAATTAATTTCTAAAAAAAAAAAAAAATATATATATATATATATATATATATATATACACTGACGCCAAGCCTTTGAATGGTAATGTTACAAAGATTTTTATTTCAGGTAAATTCTGATCTTTGGATGTTTCTATTCATCAAAGAATAAAAAATGTATTCAAGTTTTAAATATTGATAATAATAATAAATGTTTTATGAACAGCAAATCAGCATATTAGAATGATTTCTGGCGGATCATGTGACACAGAAGACTGGAGTTATGATGCTGAAAATGTAGCTTTGATTTTAAAATGTATTCAAATAGAAAACGGTTATTTTCAATAGTAAAAATCTTTCAAAGTATTACTGTTTTTTTTTTTTTTTTTTTTTTTTTTTCTGTACTTTGGATCAAATAAATGCAGGCTTGGTGAGCAGAAGAGACTTCTTTAAAAAGAAAAAAAAAAAAAAGACAAATCTTACTGTTCAAAAACTTTTGACTGGTAGTGTAGCTAGTTTTATTTTATTTTTTTTTTTTTTATCTTAATAAAATCTTTTTTGTGAAAAAAACATTTCCAAACATTAAGACTAGCCACAGTTCCTAAACACCTTATGGAGCTGCGTTGTGATATCGACATATTGTAAAGACATGGAAGATACGAAGTTCTGTTCTTGTTTCGAGTCACCCGAACGGCTGCCACTGAACGTGTCTTCCATCACTCAACACTTCACAATGTCTGGCCCGTGTCCAATGCCACAGTCGCCGGCTTGCATTGAACCCATCTCCTTTACTGCATAGATTGCCATATGCTGAGAAGTTGATTCTATGATACTGTACTTCACACTTATGATACTGTAAATACTAAAAGTTCTTAAAATGTAATCTGAAGTAAAGTTTAAAGAGACAAACCAGATTGGTTCTTTTTGTTCTGTAAAAGTCAGTGACTTGATCGATAACTTGCAGAGTTAACCAATGTTAAATCCAATTTGCAGAGAAGATTATAGACCTCTTTAGTTACTTCCTAGATAGGAGTTTGGCTATGAATATAAAGGTTACAGACTAATCAGATTTTATTTTATTTTATTTCAATAACTGGCGTCAATTTTTATTTGTTAGTTCTTTAAGACTCAGAGATCTTTGAGTAACAGTTAAATCCCCCGTCTAACATTCCACAAGCATGTCGTCATGTTCTGGGTTTGTGTCCTTCATGCTCTTCCTGCGTGAAGAACGAGGAGGAGAAAGTCCGAGCATCCTGACCTTAGAGAACGACTGCAGCTGTTTGGGATTTAGGTGTAGTAGCCTTCCCTATGGAGCAGGATTACTAGAACTGCCTCGGAGACTGTATAGTGAGCTAGATTGTGGCATGGCACTGATGGATGAGAGCGTGCACACGTGAGTGCATCAGCTTGTTGACTTAGCGTGCTTGTGTCTGTGCTGTGTGCAAATGAACTGATGCGAACAGCTGTCGATCCCTTGTTTGGCGCCAGAAAAAGTGCACCAATCTGTTGTTTGTATAGTATGCGTGCAGATATGACCTCGGCAGGTCGTATCATGAGTGGCATTGTTTGCACGAATTCCCTGCGCCTTGCTCAAGGAGCTTTTCACAGCATAATCAATGAGTCTTACTCCTTGACATCAATAGAGCGTGGTGCATATCACTTACAGATGTGCTAAGCCTGCCCTTCTCCAGCTCATGTCCGCACTCCGCTGAATTTTCAACCCATATCGGATTTGTTTCGAAGCAGATGCACGTTCTCTCGAGAGCCATCCTGGAGCACCCTTCTGTACCTTGACACACAGCTTCTCTGACAAGGACAACTGCTGTTGTCCTCTAAGCCCCTCTACCGCCCAGCATGCACTCCTTGAGGTGAGCTCACAAATCAAGCCCCATACATTTTAATTCTCTTTCCTTTTTTAGTCATCTTATACTTTTGTGAAAGAACAGATCTCAGTTCATTGTGAAAAGGTCACATCGGTCACTGTTTCATATTTACCCTAGAGGCTGTAATCTTGCAGCACTGAAGCTCATTTTGATGATGAGTGGTTTGAGTTAACAGAGAATCGGCCTTTCCACCCCCACGCAGCTCTTCTGCTTGGTGTAATGAGTATGTGCTGTGAATTTTTAAAGATGTCCAGTTGTCATTGGACTGCTAGAAGACAGAAGTCCACTTCCGGAGCGCTGCGGATTGTTAGAATAACATCGGAATTGAGTAATGATGTCTCCGAGTGCACTCCTGTTTATTGTCCTTGGATCAGTGTTGATTGAGACTGTTTTATATAGCAATTCTAAGTATTACGTAGAACAAGCTGAATTTCATTTACTCTAATTGCAAATCTTTATGTATTGTATGTACTTAATTTTGCTTTGATGTTTTAACCCTTACTTTATCACTGGAAAACCAGTTTACTGATTGCATGGATCTAATTGAGGAAATTTCACTCAGCAAAAGCACACAATGGCTGTTATTTCTGTTATGTTTGCCTAAAATGGCTAATGAAAGAGGCCTTTCGTTCCTTGTGCAGTTGAAAAAGACTAGTTGTTAGACTTTCACCACCCTGTTCTTGTCAGATTCTCCTCAAAAGATGAACAGTATGACTTTAAAAGCAAGGTTTCGCAGCTTTATAATGAGAGACGGTGTCCAAAGAGATTTTGGTGAGGGCGAATGCAGCTTTGGTCGTGCAGATGAAAGACTAAATTCAAAGAATGTTCTGTCACCCTGGATGGTGAAATGGATTGATGATGTCGATCTAGTGCGTGGAGAGCAGGAATGATTGGGAAACGTTTGGATCGTCTTTAGCAGCCCCGCAGCTGCATTTGTAGCTCACTTGGATGGAGTCTTTCTATGTAATTTGAGGAATGCCGCAAAACCGTTTCTCATCTTAGGATGGAAATGGAAGGCGGAGGTGGCGCTGTTGTAACTCACGCTTCAATAGGAGAGAGGTGGCCCAAGCTGTGTGTGCATGCGTGTGTGAGATTGGGGTTTTAAATCTGCTTGTAGACATCTTCTGCGCCCCTCATCTTAGCCGTGTTATAGAGAACTATCATTCACTCAACACTGCCACAGCTGCTTTATTGCACTCACTGTATCCCGTAGCCTGCAAATGAATCCTCGATTGAATGTGTTTGAGAGTTTGATTGTTTGCTTCTGAATTCACACACGTTTACCTTTTATCTCATACCTCATCAAATTTTTAGATTCAAATTTAACCATTTCAAGCATTTTTTTTATTTTTATTTTTATTTATTTATTTATTTTTTTTTTTACCTTCACTAGTTTGTTTTGCATATAATTTCATATTTAAATTAAGTAAAATAAAACTACAGACATTTAATAGTATTTTAATAATACAAGATATCGGATACTTAATGTCAGGAATTGGATATTTCTTGTGAAATTAAAATTTTGATTCCGCTTATCGATTCTTATATACGTTTTTTTTTTTTTTTTTCCCATCTGTGAGGACCCGACCTAGTGATCTGCCAGGACCTTGCCTGCTAATCTAAGTCCATAGCCCTCCAAAGTATGGCTACGCTTGTGATCAGAAGTACAAAAAGCAAAGTAGCCTGTAATGTTTGTGATAAAATAAACATATGGCAATAGATGTCACCACCAATATGACAAAGAATTTTAATTTAACAGATCATTAAAGATCGTAAACACGATCCAAATACCAACGTGATTCTGTTCCTAAATTACGATTCATCTGTTGGATTCCTCAACCTTTCCGTGCAGCGTACAACTAGTGTGATTTGAACATTCAAATCTGCATTCGTACTGCCGCTGACCTAAAAAGAGCCACTGTCATGTATGTGAATGAAACAGTTTCACAGTCTTTTCAACCACACGGTTCATTATTTCTGAGTTACAAACATTGAAATAATCACAGAAGTACTGGGATAAAAGTTCATAGTCTGGATCAAAATTTTGGTAGAGATCAAAATAGAGTGAATCATCCTTTTGAAAGTTAATTTGACATTCCAAATAATGATAAAGATTTATTGATTACGTTGTTATGCCAGTAGATGGTGAAAGGGGGCTGTTAATAATGTATTTGTCTTTGATCATTCATTCAAAAACACTGATTCATCCAGTAATGAACCAAGTAAATCTTGAGTGAATCGCTGAATTATTTACTTATAAATTAGGCCTACATGTGATTTTGTTTAGTTGTCTAATGTCTTTTTTTCTTCAGAATCGTAAGAGAACCACAACTTTCATTTAAAGAAACAACAGCAACAACCCAATTTATCCAGAATCACGCAGCTCTATTGTGCAAACAGCTCTTAAGTGAATCTTGTTTTTATGTAGCCTGTTGATTTTTGTTCATGGTATTCAGCTGCAACTAAATGTTTAGCAAAAAAAGAAACAGAATAAATATGCTTGATATCATCTTTTATTCACATTGGAATCGAAACTGGGAATCGAAAAGAATCGGAATCGATAAGCAGAATCGGAATCGGAATTGATAATATTCTAACGATACCCAACCCTAGTCTTTTCTGCTCACCAAGACTGCATTTATTTTTTTAAAATAACTGTTTTCTAGTTAAATATATTTTAAAATGTAATTTATTCCTGTGATTTCAAAGCTGAATTTTTAGCATCATTTCAGTCACATGGTCCTTCAGAAATGCTCAAAAAATATTTATCATTATAATTATATTTAAAACATGGTATAGTGTATATAATGTTACAAAAGCTTTTTATTTTAGATAAATGCTGATATTTGGATCATTCTGTTTATCAGAGAATCCTGAAAAAAATGTACTCAACTGTTTTAAATATTGATAATAATAATAATAATAATTAATGTTTTTAAACAGCAAATCAGCATATTAGAATGATTTTTTGAAGAACCATTAGACACTGAAGCCTGGAGTAGTGATGCTGAAAATTAAGCTGCGATCACAGGAATAAATTACATTATAAAATATATTCAAACAGAAAACAGTTATTCTAAATAGTAAAAATATTTTCACATTTTTCAAGTTTTTTTTTTGCTGTACTTTGAATCAAATGCAGGGTTGGTGAGCAGAAGAGACTTATTTTTAAAAAAAAAAAAAAAATCTTACTGTTCAAAAACTTTTGTCTGGTAGTGTATATGCTAGTGTATATAGTGTACTTTCATAATTCATAAATATGGTGTTTGTGTGTGTTTCAGGAACCCGCTTTCTGTGAATTCCCCGTTTGTTTTGCGGAGGCAGCTGCCAACCTTGATTTGCTGTGAGCAGGACGGGTAAGACCACCATTTTCAAAAATGCATCACTGCTTTCATTCGATAATGATTGTACCCTATTATGTTTAAAAAAAAAAAAAAAAAAAAAAAAGGGTAAAAGAGGAGCCTGACTTTCTGTAAAAACAAATAATGTTTATCAATATACTCCAAATTCTAGCTGTATGAAAATAAGTGTCAATTTCACTCACTTTATTGATTAATGCATTGTCTGGTCTTTTTGCTCTAAAATGTGTCTGCGTTTCTTAGTTGAACCTGGACCTTTGCATTTTTTGCATGATTCTAGTTAAAGAAGCACAATTTATGATGCCATTGTTGTCAAATTTTATTAATATTTAGACAAATAGCTGCCCATGGCATTATCATGATGGCTGTGATTGAACCGACTTGCTCCACTGACAACTTTTAAAGATGCTGGGATGACATTACAATAACGATAGTTTATGACATGCCTTAAGAGTTTCCTCTAAATGAGAAACATCCATTCGGATTTAAGCGATATACCAGACTGGCCTCGAAGCATCATAAATTACATAATTCTCTGATTAGCGTTGAGTTCTGTTAAAATGATGTCTCACCATACCATCATATAATGCTGACATGATTTACAGAGATTCTCAAACGTATCTTAAATCATCTCTCGCTGCCTTCCTGCACTCTATGAATAGCCTGACCCTCTATAGATAGTCCTGCATCTCTTGATTGGGCCTCATACGAGACTCATGCTCTGATATTTGACGACATGGTTGCCTCGCTCATAGTGCTGCTGCTAGCGGTGCGCTTTGTAAAAATAGTGCATGTGATCTAACAGGACCTCTCACTCTCTCTGGGGCTCCTTAAATGCAAAGCAAGTGTGTGTGTGTGAAAAGGTGCTCTAGTTGTTCTCCTAACCGCCCGAAGGCCGGCACATCAAGGCTAGTGTAGCCAAGCAGGCCGGCTAAAATTAGTGTGAGGCCCGATAACCTGCAGCAATGGATCAAAGTGAAATGAACCGGCCGGCGTCAGCATGGCTAGAGATACATTTATGTTTCGTGTGTTTGTGTGTGTGCTTGCTAAATGTCGAGTCAGTGTTGTTGCCAAGCATGCATGTAGACTTAACAGACTGTGATATGATAGAAGTGACATGCTGGTTGAAACTGAAGGTTGGTAGTTGCTGTGCTAGGAAAAGATTACAATGGTATTACCATGTTTTTTTGGACATGGACTATGGTAATGCCATATTATATGAAGTGCCTTGGAATGACATGTTAATTGCGTGGTCTGAAAATGATAATCGTAGAGTTGTCATTTGCATTTTAGTAGTCAAAACATATTAAATTGTCAGTATTTATTTTTTAAAAAAATGTATAAGATTTTCCACAAAAATACTTGGCATCAAAAACATTTTTCAGCTTCGATAATAATCATTACTCATAATTGAACACCAATCATAATTGATAATAGAGCACCAGTATAGCATATTAGAATGATTTCTGAAGGATCATGTGACGCTGAAGACTGGATTAATGATGCTGAAAATTCAGCTTTGCCATTATAGGAATAAATTACATTTTAAAATATATTCAAATAGAAAAGTTATTTTTAATTGTAAAAATATTTTTCGATATATTACTGTTTTTAGTGTATTTTTGGTCAAATAAATTCAGCCTGGTTGAGCAAGAAGAAAGGAAGTGAGCAGTGAATGATTTTCTGTTTTACTTACCAATATTGCTTTTTGATTAACAGTAACAGCATAATAGTGAGCAGCGGTTCTGTTAGGTGTGTTTACATTGCATGCTTCGATGTACAGATCTGATATTTTGACAGATGTTCAATTCTTTCCTCCCTGTTTACATTCGCTGAACCACCTGTGTTTACATTAACATCTTGACAAGACAGGCGTTTTGACCGTATAAGTGCATCTGACTGTTTACATATGTACTGTATTTGTATTATCATGAGATGGTACTTGATTAGTCTTTACCTTTTTTTTTTTTTTTTTTTTTTGTAGCCTGCATTATATTTGTTGAATGTAGTATATTTTGTAATAAATATGGTACTTTGAAAACTGCAGCAGCGGTGCTTGAAAGAGAATGAATTGGGAGATGCATCTTCTCAAAGACTGTTTCACCATGCGGCAAATGCTGTACGCTAAAGAACAGCGTGCTAAAACCGTCTCTGAACAGTTGCGGTTTAAATTCATCCCTTTTAATTCACTGCTCCTTTAAATTATTAAAGCTGGAAAACAGATGTAGGCTGTCAGACTACAAGTTTCCCATTTCTAGTATTGCCTAATCTGATACCATCAATGGTGCTATTACACTATGTTATTGTTTTGTAAGGGTGGCTTGATCTCTACAAGTAGCAAGCCATGAACCAATGCTCTTGTGCCCTTGAGCAAGGTACTTAACCTCAGGTTGTTTCAAAGGGATTGTCCCTGTAATAAGTTCTGTAAGTATACTGTAAGTGGTGGCTAAATGACTATTGCAGTGCATTTCCTGAGCATGTTTAAGGACTCATTTTACATTAGGCTTTTGTGTCAGGATGTGGTCTAGTGGTGTGATGTGCCCACGCTCATTTATATATACCTATCTGTTTTCATGTGTATTCAGCTGGTGGATCAGCATATTGACAGCGGAGGTCACTTAAATATCACCATCTCTGCGTTGCGCTGCCCGTTCCGCCCTGACCACAGGCATGCGGCACAGCTCCGGCCGCGGTACAGGGAGGTCACACGTAACTCAAACCCAGAGAGGATAGAACCAAACAAGGCCTTCTAGAGGCAGTAGTATCCTTTTTTAGGGTGCTTTCACATTTGAGCGTTTGATCGGACCACAGCTTGTTTGATGTTGGTGTGTAAGCAGTTTTTGGAATTCCAGTGTGCATCACTGAACCATTCCCGATTCTGCATGAAATGGGTTACTCGCTGAAGTTGACCTCTATTGATGATGTGTGTTTGACACCTGTGGATTTTTTTTAGAAAATAAAGTCTCTTAAAATGTATTTTTGACACTACATTTTTACCTTTTATTTTACTTTAAAGGAGAAGCTCTTCCAGAACAAAAAATTTCAGATAATTTACTCATCCAAGATGTTCATGTCTTTCTTTCTTAAGTCATAAAGAAATTGTTTTTTGAGGATTTCAGGAGTTTGAACTTCTGAAATGCACTTTAAATGCAGCTTTAAAGAGCTCTAAACGATCCCATCCAAAGAAGGGTGTTATCTAGCAAAATGATCGGTTATTTTCTAAAAAAATTACAATTTATATACTTTTTAACCTCAAATGCTCATCTTGTCTAGCTCTGCATGTACTCTGTGTATTCCGGTTCAAGACAGTTAGGGTAGGTCGAAAAACTCCCATCTCATTTTCTTCTCCAACCTCAAAATCGTCCTACATCGCTGTTTTACCTTTTTTTTTGTAAAGGGCGTTTGACCTTCTTGGCATGCTCACTTTGTAAACACTCTGTCTGTACCTCTGCAGCAATGTAGGACGATTTTGAAGTTGAGGAGAAAATGAGATGGGAGTTGGGAGATGGGAAAACACAGAGTACGCACAGAGCTAGACAAGACGAGCATTTGAGGTTAAAAAGTATATAAATTGTCAATTTTTTCAGGAAATAACTTTACATTTTTTAGATAAGACCCTTCTTGCTTGGCTGGGTTCATTTAGAGCCTTTTGAAGCTGCATTTAAACTGCATTTTGGAAGTTCAAACTCTCTGGCACCATTGAAGTCCACTATATGGAAAGAAATCCTGAAATGTTTTCCTCAAAAAACCCAATTTCTTTACGACTGATGAAAGAAAGACATGAATATCTTGGATGACAAGGGGATGAGTAAATTATCTGGAAATTTTTGTTCTGGAAGTGAGCTAATCCTATAATTTTTAATTTGTATTATCTTTTTTCAGAAGTCATGAGCATTCCCACGGTCCACCAAAGTCAGTGTTGTATTTTGTTTAATAACATTTAAATATACTTTTTATTTATTTTTTAATTTTTTATTTTACGTTTTCGAAAATAAATTGCAGACACTATAAAATACACAATATTTAATGATAATGTCTTGACTGGAATTGATGCATAAAAATATTCTGCTGTGATTTAGATCACTTTCTTCAAGTGGTGTAGGATTTCCTTCAAAACAGTTTACACTCAGAAATTGCTAATAAATTTTACAAATATATAGGGTTGTGCACTATGACTTGTTTTAAAGTCATTTTTTATTTATTTTTTTTTTTTGTCATAATTAAAGTATGCAGCAATTCATTTTTGATGATGGATTTTCATAGTTTAGGATTGGAAGTATAGGTCTGTAACTACACTATTAAAAATAAAAGCTCCAAAGAGGTGTTTCTGCAGTAATGCCATAGAAGAATCATTTTTTTGGCTCCCCAACGACTTTCGCTGAGCATTTCTTAAATTAACCATTTTGAAGACATTTAAATCTTAAAAAACCTTCTTCCATAAAAAAGCTTTTCTGCATTTGAAGAGTTCCATGGATGTTCGAGGTTCTTTATGGAATCATCGGTGTCAATAAAGAACCTTTATTTTTAAGAGTGTAGGGTAAAACAAGATACATAATAAGTCCTCTATTGGGAGCTCAACACGCTTCTCTCTCCACCTAACTCACATTTTAATGTGTTTCCTTTCAAAATTAAAAATACAGTAATATTCAAAGCTTGACTTAACACTGTTTTGTAGACATTTCAAAATTAGCAAAAAATAAAAGGCATGGTAAAAGTTTCCAACTACAAAAAATATTTCAATAACACTTTTAATCTGGCGTCTTCTCCATTAATCATTAATTTTCTAGTTCCTGCTAGTACTCGTGGTTGTACTCGCATCGATGAACAGTACAATGTGAAAAGAGACTTGCGGACGCAGGGGAATCGACCCAAACTGTCGAACCAAGTGTGAAAACAGCCTTATACGCCATTTGCATTTAAATTTACCTCAAGCACTTTGTCTCATGGACACTTGCTCAAGGGAAAACGGCCGACTCTGCTTAATTGGGTATTGATTGACTACGTTTCGGCAGGGGAGACAATGAATTACCGTCTGGAAAAATGGCGGAGAGGCCCTAGACACAAAGACAGGCGGAAATACTCATTCACTCAGCATTTATTTATACAGCTGAGTAATTAATGATGCAGGAGGGAATGCCTGATTGGGCTAAAGATTCGTAAGATTGTGTTTATTTGTGGATGTCATGATGCAGCAGCGTGCATGATTGTGGTGCAGATCGGTGATGCTTGAGCTAGAAATGGTCAAACTTTTGTTTGTGTGGAAGAGAGTGAGAAAGAACGGAAAGGAAGACAAAAGCGTGTGCGTTACCCTCCGAGGATATTAATTTGGCCCTGAATTGGTTCCCTGCATTGGTTTTCATTATCCTGGGAGTAGTGATGAAGTTTGATACGCTTGCGTGGTCATGCTCATTTAGGCACAATTTAAGCAGACTTGTTCATTCGCACTGGCACAGCAACTGAAACTGTTTAAACACCCTATAGCTTTTGTCTGTTTATGTAATACATTCACGGCGGAAGAACAAAATGATAATAAATGGCAAAACGATAAACTGACAGCTAATTTTCATTGTCGTGAGTTTAATTAGCGCTCATTGAGTCAGTCGGAGCGCAGGAGAGTTCATGTCTTTGTCTCTAAAGCTTCACAGTGCTCAAATGAAGCTGTATACCAGCTTCACTATTTCTCAGTGCCAGTCCATTTCCATTTTAAAAATATACAGGGGAATTTGTGCTGGAACACAAGGTTAATTTCTTTCATGCTTCTGTTTTGTAGTACCCTCACTACATCATCCAAATGCCTGAAATTGAAAGTAAAATAAATGGTGGAATATGTCTTTTTTTATTCATTTATTTTTAAACTATGCAGACATTAATTCACGTAATAATAGCTGTCTGTGCTCTCACGGTCCGTTTCGTGCAGGTGCTTTTTGTTGCTATTTATCTTAATCAGCCTTTTGTTATAGGATTCCGTTTTAAACCAATTTGTTTGAAACAAAATATTTTTGTAGGCAGTATACAGAGTTAGGAACAAGGACATACACAATGCTTGTAGAAAGGTGTTTTTTTGCATACTGAATTTCAGTCTGTCTGTCTCTCTCTGTCTGTCTGTGTATCTATCAGTTGCAACCATTTCCATCATGTTTAACATATCAAATCCAATCAAAATTTCTGAAAAATAACCATTGCACTCCTTATATATTTGTTTGGTTGCCTCTAAACGTCACTTGTCCTAGATTCGTCCTAAATCATAGGACATGATGCACTGGAAGTGTGCGTGAAATCACTTTCTTATAACGACACTGACTGGGATTGGCAGCTGCATTTGGTTTGAGACACAGCCAGGATGTCATAACAGAGTTTAAATCATTTGATTATGAGAAATGGCCACACACCGTCTCTGACACACACAGCTTCTTTTATTAGAGTTAGCTGGCATCCTGCTGTTTATCTATTCAGTAGTGCTCATGTTTACCCAGCCTGTTTCTCAGCAACAGCCATCAATATTACAGGATTATAAATACGGTTTATATTTTAATATCCATGCGATATTGGCTATTTTTATATTGTCCGGGGATTGCAATACTTGACAGATGAAAGGTGTTTCATCTCAATTGATTTCTATTCTAATTTCGTTACTTGGTTATTCATAACAAGCGATAAACAGTTATCAGTGAAACAGGAAAAATGTAACATTTATAACACCAAAATTGGAAAAAGAAAACACTTTTTTTTTTTTTTTTTTTTTGTCATTTTTCGTGTGGTTCATCAGTATTTCTGTGCACTACAGTGTGACTGTGCCTTTAAGATAGCACACAACTTTTTACAGCAATGTCATTTGAAAGTTGCGGAAACATTCCACCAGCCCTGTATGTGTGGTGATAGATAAAAGATTGTATTCTATGTCTCATTATTTCTTTCTCAGTTCTCCACCGTAGGAGCAATTGCTCCAATCCCCCATGCTGAAAGGACCGCCTCTCTCCTGCAATTGCCAGATACAATTCGATTGTGGCATTCTCTAAGGACTGAGTTGCCTTGTATTGATCTATCACAGACTAACATCCATGGCCCATATTAGACACTTTAGCCCGTATGCATTACAATATAGCATCTGTATAGCACGCATCCTCAAGATAGACAAGACAAGGAAAAAATTCTGCACAGCAAGTGATAACGTCTTATTTAACATGTTGGAATGGGACCATTTTTAAAGTTGTCAAATCGATTTATGCGTTACTGTATTTCGGAGAATTGGGGGAAAACCTTTTGCGCGGGGAGTCTAATATAGTTTCCAATCTCGCGGTCGTATTAGATTGACTGCTGATAGAATAAACCCCAACTCTGAAGTTTGTGCAAAAACAATAACGGCTGGCAAAATAACAGGCTAGTTCCTGCCGTGGGTTCTGATTGACTTCTTATAACCTGCAGTGGGAGAAGTTTGTTAAAAGAGACCTTTCTCACTTCACCTCTGTTTCACCTCACTTTCGGACCACCGGTGAAATGACCTCTATCACCCTGTGCTTGAGCTCCAAGACTCATCTCACACCTTTCTGACAGCACGGTTGCACATTTCCTAACAGGAAGTGCTTTTTTTGTGCCAATGATTTGTCAGTCAGACCTTTCAGAGATAAGGACGTCTTAATGTAAAGCAGCTCTTGAAGATGAACTGCAGAACCTCATTAGTATTTTAGGCAGGTTTTGTTTTTGTTTGGTTTCTGCTGTACTCAAATAAAACCTGTTTTGTGTGAAGGGTAGTTTTCAAAGACAGTTTGGATACAGAAAACTCAGAAATAACCTATTAAGTCAACCTTGAAGCAAAAGAAGGTGGTATTACATTATCACTTTAAAGGTGGCATTTTATCATTTCTCACTTTATTATTTATAGACAACTATAAGTCATTCTAGGTTAGATAACCTATGTAATGTAAACTGACTTAAGCAATGGTTTGAATTTAGGGCAGGATTATCTGTTTGCCTGACCAATGGCAGATTTGAGAAGTGATCTGTGTGTTGCTGCTGATGCAAAAGTTACACAAATTAACTTTAAAAACAGAGCTGAGAAGGGACTCGGAATGAATGTTAAAGCTTGTTTGATTTTGTATTCTAGATTGGATGTCACACAGAGTTGTTCAGGCAGACAGACAGTGGCATTAGTAGTGGCAGCTGATGGGCATTGGACATTATTGCATTTTTAATTTGAAAGGAAACACATTAAAATGTGAGTTAGGTGGACAGAGAAGAGCGCTTCCAATAGAGGATTTTATTATGCAGATCTCATCCAAAAGAAGGTGACACAGAGTGGTAATGTTGTTAAAGGAATAATTCAGACAAAAATGAATATTCTGTCATCATGTTATTCCAAATTGTAGTTTTTTTTGTAAAGAAGGAGCTAATAGAGTTTGTACTATTGATGTCAAGTATGGCGTGACCTGCCATGTCATCTAACTCTAATAAAAGAATATACCAAACTTTTAAACTGTAGTATGGTTTGGAAAAAATATAACTCTAAATCTAAGACATAGCATGAATAATTTCTCAACATACTTTAATTTGACTGATTTAAGCTTTTAACTTATTAGAAGATGGGTGATTTTAAAAAGGTGGTAATCAGTATATGGATTTCTTTTTCTTTCTTTCCTTGAAGCAAATTGCATGCAGTGTGGATTAGTGTTTCATTTTGGATAATAACCACACATTTTGACAGCAAGGGGCCATTTGACAGCATGTACAGTGATCAACCACAAACTGTAAGTATTTTATAAGCGAATCAAGAATGCCAATTAGCTTGAAAAAGGCCAGACATGGTAGGACTTTATGGCCTGGATGTTGTCTCTATTGATCAGTTAATTCTCCTTTTCGTTAGGAATTTTTAATTCAGTGACTATTAAAGTTTCTCATAATTATTCAGGTGAAAATTATTGTCTAGCACATAGACTGTGTGGCTAATATTCATTTGTGATTATCATTTTAAAGATCATTTTATTGAGATTGCAGAAATGTCCTAACATTGCAATTGGCACTGAAGAATTCTGTTTTCTGAGGCGGTAAGCGGCTTCCTTTATGAAGACCTGTTCTGTCTGAGAAGAAATGGCTATTAGCCAACAACATTTAGCGCTTAATGTTGTTACATGATGTTTAGAGGTGGGCAAATCAGAAATCAATATTCCTGCATTTATATACTGCTGTTCAACAATTGTGCCTGAGGATATCTTGTTTACGTTTATACTCAGACAATACTCTTGAATGTGTTTGTAAGATTTATTGAGACTGACCTCACAAGCTTTGGCAAAGCCAGCAATCCATGAATGCATTTCACACAAAAAGAACCTTGTTATCATTTACTTATTCTTATGTTGTTCCAAATCTTGTTTAACTTTAAAGGAGAAGTCCACTTCCAGAACAGAAATTTGCAGATAATGTACTCAACCCCTTGTCATCCAAGATGTCCATGTCTTGCTATTTTCAGTCTTAAAGAAATTATGTTTTTTGAGGAAAACATTTCAGGATTTCTCTCCATATAATGGACTGCTGTGGTGCCCCGAGTTTGAACTTTCAAAATGTAGTTTAAATACGGCTTCTAACGATCCCAGATGTGGTTGTAAACAGTCCCAGCCGAGGAAGAAGGGTCTTATCTAGCGAAACGATCTATTATTTTCATAAAAATAATACATTTGATGTACTTTTAAATGTCAAACACTTATCTTGCTCTGCCTGAACAGTTTTTTTTTCTGGTTCATGACAGTTAGGGTATGTCAAAAAACTCCCATCTCATGTTCTCCCTCAACTTTAAAATTGTCCTATATTGCTGTTTTACCTTTTTTGTTAAGTGTATTTGATCTTCTTTGCCTGTTCACTTTGCAAAGACTGTGTTAGTACTTCTGCAGCGATGAAATTATTTTTGAAGTTGTGGGAGAAAAAGTGATTGGAGTTTTCTGTTATACCCTAACTGTCTTGAACCAGAATACACAGAGTTCAGACAGAGCAAGACAAGACGTGCATTTAAGATTAAAAAGCATTTGAATTGTATTTTTTTAATAAAAATAACCCATCATTTTGCTAGATAAGACCCTTCTTCCTTGGCTGAGATCATTTACAACCGCATTTGGGATCGTTTGAAGCCGCATTTAAACTGCATTTTGGAAGTTCAAACCTGGGGCACCATAGCAGTCCATTATATAGAGAAAAATCCTGAAATGTTTTCCTCCAAAAAACATAATTTCTTTGCGACTGAAGAAAGACATGAACATCTTGGATGACAAGGGGGTGAGTACATTATCTGTAAATTTTTGTTCTGGAAGTGGACTTCTCCTTTAAGGGTTCAGACAGCATTGGAACCCCAATGACTTTCATTGTTTAAAAAAAAAAACAACAAGGAATGAAAGAAAAAGAAAATAAATTCAATTTGTAAACTAAAAAAATAAAAATTCCTTGTCACAAGCAGTATTTATGTTATAAGCACAATGAAAGCTGCATGTACTACATCCTAACCAAGGTATTGATTTAAAACTGTATTCACACATGCATATTTAAAGGACTGTTTTTATCATCTTTTAATGAACAATGTTCATTCTAAAGCCCCGTTCACACTAGCAGCGACCTCTGTCGCTGCATGTCGCCAGAGGCTGGTGACGAGGTTGCTAGTGGGCGTTCTCACTACTGGTTGCCTTGACAGCAAATCAGGTTTCTTGCCACTAAATTCAAACATTTTGGAGGCAAAAGACTAAATACAATATAAATATAAAATAAAAATGTACATATAAACAAAAACGAATGAGAAGCGTAGTCTATATTTTTCCATTGCGTATGTTTATCTACGGCTGAGAGGAGGACGATCACATGAGCTCTACCGCCTTCTTTCCTATTGGCTGTCTCTCATTTAACCTTGATATGATTCATGAATTAAGCTTATGAGCATATAGTAGAGCACTCTTTGCATCTCATAGGGATGAAAACTAGTGATGCTGAGCTGCTAATAAGACTGAATTACAAATTAATACCGTCAGTGTTTCTAAATCTTGACATCTTCGATTCAGAGCACATTGATGAAACTTAATCCTAGGTTTAATAATCAATTATCACATTATTTCTGCATGCACAAGGTGCAGTGTGACTTCCAAACACTATTTGTCATCACATCCAGGGGGCTTTTGCACCGGAGGAATGTTTTCATAGTTCCTGTAAGCATTGGCGGGAAAACACACTTTTTGGCTTGTTCGCACCGCATGAGCTGGGAATAATTTTAGTTATAAATACACTTTTGGAGGGACGAAATTACCACCTACTTCAAAGTAGGGTCTTACCTAGTACAATAGGATCTACTCGTGACATGAGTGAACGCTAATTAGCGGAACACATTCCATACGAAACACTGGGACCTGCAGTTTTTAAAAAGAAAAACTTACTATCTGCTCAAACAGTAGATGGGCTGATGACATGGTCCAGGCACTTCTCCATTCTCCATCCTCCAGTTGTTGACATTGTTGAATGCCTCGCTTAATTGATGTTGCTGTCGGCTGGCTTATGTCAGTTCAGACTTCCTACTGGCAGTGCAAACGCAACCAGGAAAATAGTCTCAGGGGATAATGTAGTTCTCAGGGGACCGTCCTGGTGACTAGTTCCTATAACGGAGTCCCTACCTGGTGTGAAAGCCCCTATATATGCTGCCGTGCTATCAATGTTGGTTGCTCAAAGCAAGAAACTACAGGTAGAGAAACACTTTGATGCCACAGTGAACGATAAGGCTTGCTGGGTGAAAGGAGTATTTTGAAATTCTATGATTAAGGGCTGCAGTGTCTTTGCACCTCTTGGGAATGATTATTTTGTAGCTTTTCAGTTTTTCCATCAAATCTTTAAATTGCACGCTTGATCTTTAGACAATAATTGGTTCTATTTTGACAGTTAGACGTTTATCCCATTGATGTGGGGCTTAAAGAAAAGGGGGAAAGAAATGGCAATAGTGCAACAAAAAGATATGAAGAGATAGCTCTAATAAAACCATCATAACTAAATATAGGGAGATGCATAAAAACAAAGAAAAGCCAAAGAGTCAAAAGGGACATTTGTATTGTTTTGAGCCTTGCATTTCTGAAGTCTTCTCTAAGTGCGGCTAAGAGCCGTGATCAGTGGAAGTTTATGGGAATGGCTTAAGGCGAAATGAGCAGTAATGGCATCTCCTTGTCGATGTGCCCTCTGTGAGAGTACCGGACCAGAACAGAGTTGAGACGACCTGTTTACACAGTCCTGAGCACAGCAATGTGAAAATGTACCTGCGTGGGAAGGTGAAGCCTCTGCAGTAACCTTCACAGTATGCCGATCGCTGAACAACACCACTCCCATCGTTGCTGTCCTAGTGTAGATGATGGCAGTTTGTGTTTGTGAATGGTGATCTGAATGTGAAGAATCTTTAGGCACTTGATGACATGTTCTGTCATTGTAGGTTCAGTCTTCTACATATGTGTTGTTGTGTCTTTGTATCAGTCGTTCTGTAGTTTTATCTATTGAGTTCAAGCATTGTCATCTATCTGTAGTTTGTGCAGTCCATTTTTTCTGTCTTTCCAATGTTCTGTTATGGTCAGTCTGTCGTTCTTTGTAACATTCTGTCCTGTTGTTCTATTTGAGCGTTATTTCTGTCGTTCAGATAATTCTGTAAGTTGTTATCATTCTCTATATTCTATCTCTACATTCTATCATTTTATAAATGCCATTCTGTCATTGTTCATCTGTTTGTCAGTCTAGCTGTTGTTCTGCCATTGTATCTGTCAGTCATTCTGACGTTTTTTTTTTTTTAATCGTTTGACAGAACGGCAAGTAGATCTATCTACTTGTATATCTGTCTGTCGTTCTATCGTTTAATCGTTCTATCTGTCGTTCTATCCATCTATCATCTTATCATTCTGTCAATTGTTCTATTGTTCTATCGTTTTATGTCATTTTATCTGTCGTTATCTATTATCTCTTGTTCTATCTTTTGTTCTAGCATTCTATCTATCTATCTATCTATCTATCGTTCTATCTATCGTTCTATCTGTCATTCTATTTATCATTCTATCTGTCGTTCTACCATTGTTCTATTCTATCATTTAATCTGTCTTTCTGTCTATTGTTCTGTCGTTTTGTCCGTCGTTCTGTCCGTCGTTCTGTCCGTCGTTCTATCTACCCATCTTTCTATTTATTTGTCTATTTATCTATCTATCGTTCTATCATTCTATCATAATTCTGTCTATCATTCCATCTATCATTCTATCAATTGTTCTGTCATTCTGTCTATCGTTCTATCAGTTGTTCTATCATTTTATCTGCCATTGTCTATCTATCGAGCATTCTATCTGTCGTCCACTCTGTCTGTCTATCTATCTATCTGTCGTCTTTTCGATCTATCGTTTTTTTCTATCTATCGTTCTATCTATCCATCTATCATTGTCTGTCTGTCTATCTATCTATCTATCTATATTCTATCGTTCTACCGTTGTTCTGTTGTTCAGTCGTTCTGTCTGTCGTTCTATCTATTTATCTATTTATCCATCTATTGTTCTATCTTTGTTCTGTCTATCATTCTATCCATTATTCTATCTATCGTTCTACTAAATGTTCTGTCATTCTGTCTTTCTATCTATCATTCTGTCGTTGTCTATCGTTCTATCAATTGTTGTTTATCGTTTTATCTGCCATTGTATCTATCGAGCATTCTATCTATCTATCTATCTATCTATCTATCTATCTATCTATCTATCTATTGTTTTTTCTATCGTTCTATGTATCATTCTGTCGTTCTATCTACTGTTCTATCATTTTTTTTTATCATTCTGTCATTCTATCATTCTAGCCATCTCGTTCTATCATTCTAATGTTCTATCTACTTGTTGTTCTTTCTTTCTCTCTCTCTCTCTCTCTCTGTCTATTGTACTATCTGTCGTTCTGCCGTTCTATGGTTCTATCGTTCTATCTGTCGTTCTGTTGTTTTATCTATCCTTCGTTCTGTCATTCTATCACTCTGTTGTTCTATCTATAATTCTATCATTCTGTTGTTGTATCTATCATTCTGTCGTCCAATCTATCTGTAATTCTGGGAATGAACAGATGCAGTGAGAGGCTTTGACAACATCAGCAGTGAAGATGTCAGGGTGTGGGTGAAGATTTCACTTGGAACAGTGTGTAGTTGGAGGAAGGGAGAGAAAGAGCAGAAAGGAGACAGGCACGTCGGTCCGCCATGAGGTGCCTTTGTCTGCTGCTGATCTGCGTCAAAGAGGATTAGCTGTGTTATGACATTAAAGTTGAAACGACGTTATCATCTGTAGCTGACAGGCAGGATTTGCTCTCTAATCGGACTACTAATGCATAGGGAGGTGAGACATCATTGCACTGTGATTGGAGGAGGATTTTTTATTTATTTGTTCTATTTACGTTCGAAGACCTGCCTTTTTTATTTACTTAATCCACTCAACGGCCGCCGGCCTCAGAATGTAGACATTTCTATTGCACTGATCTCAAAGACCTTTTGTGAAGAAACAACAATTACCACATCCAGGAAATGGAAAGGGTAATTGTCCTCCTCAGCTTTTTTATTCAACAGTGAAATTTGAATTTAAATACATGCACGGTACCAAAAAAGCCCAGCGTTTTTGCATCAGCAAACACTTGAAGCATTTTCTTTACTTAATCTCACTCTGAAGTTCCTTTTACCTCAGGGTTTGCAACATTTAAACGGATGTCCTTTCTTCTCACCTTTTGGAATTCTCCGGCATGCTGCTGCCGCCTGGCCTGCTGCTGATAAATAGTCTTATATTTTTATAACTAATGTTTTTATGGCGGTAGACCACACAGAGGGCAAAGCAGCACCTTTAAAATTTATCTAGTCTCAAATGGTGAAGGCTTCAGCGAATGTAAACAGTACATGTACAAAAGGGATGGAGTTTTTTCAAAAGGTACACCTCTGTACCTTATTTATCTCTAAAAGGTGCATATTAGTACGTTGAAGGTACAAAGTACTACCTCTAGTGTACATATTAGTATCCAAGCAGTATATATTAGCATCTTTTGAAAGGACACTGCCACAGTAACAGATTTTGTACATTTTTTTTTTTTTTTTCTTTTTTCTGAGAGTGTAGGTGTATTGTTGTCTACTGATACTGTCACAAGGCAATAATACAGCGCAATACACTGTGACACTAAGGTTTGTTTATTTTTACAACAGATGTGTCTCCAGTGCACTTTATTTTGAAGAGTTATGTTTTTTGTGTGATCTGACTCATACAAAAACATACAATTTCTAGTAATGAAATTACACCATGAAGTTCCACCCCTAAACCTGTCCCTCAGGGGGAAAAAAACCACAGGAAAAGCTCAGTGTGCTTGGAATATATGTAATGCTGATTTCTGAAAATTATTAAACAGCCCAGTAAAATGAAAAAAAGTGAGTACAAATTAGTTGCAAATTAGTTGCACAGCAGTTTCAAAGCAAAATAGATAGAATAGGCATTAAACAGAGGGCTTAATTTTTGTCCAAAACAGTTGTGGCCACGTTTTATGTTGTTTGTTTGTGTCACGAAAGTTCAGAAATGAAACATCTGGTGAGTGGCGCTAAAAGGTTAAAGCTCTATCGCATTTGAAATGAACTTACCATTCATACTAGACCTTAAAATAAGCAAAATAGGCAAACGTGAGATAAATATACATTTGCCTAAGTAACCATACCGTTTTAGCTTTCATACCAGGAAAGGCATACATATGGAGCTGGTTATGTGATGTGAATATTAAAATGAATTAAAAGCATTTTGAGGTCAAAACATAGAATTGTATATGGAATCATGCAAAAAATAAGTCTATAATTATCGATTATCTGCCCTGTCGTTCCATTTTAAGAAAACTAGCGTCATATCATATACACAGAAATGTAAAGGTAGACATGGCAACCCGTCATAAAAGCCAGATACGTATTGCTACCGTTACTACTACTACTACTAAAATGAAACAAACATTATTTTTTAGGGTATAATCACACAACATTTCTTCCATGTTTTAATTTTAATAGTAAATTCCCCTTTGTTTGCCAAAAAAAAAAAAGTTTGCTTAATTTTCAATAATACAGTGTTTTATGCCTTCATTTGATAACCAGAACATTTCAAATACACAACACAGAAAAAACCTTTTATATGGCTATTTTAAGAATAAATTAAGTATGCATTCAAATTATTAGACATGCTAAAACACAGAATTTGATAACAATAAAACATATGGTGAGGAAAAAAATAAAACATTTCATAGGGCCCTAAACATGTCATTTTTTTTAAACCTTAATTAAATTGATGTGAAATTGTAGAAGTTTCATCATTTTAATTAATTAGAAATGCTCTTTGATTAATAAAATGTAATTTAACCATTAAAAAAGAGTTGAGAAAAATTAAAATGGGATGAAACAGAATCCAGAAAAATTACAACGGAAAAAACAGAATTTGGAAAAAAAATAAAACAGAATTTGGGAAAAAATAAAATGGATTTCATAGGGCCCTATGTTTGTCAAAAAAACGGGTAATTTGGCCAGGGATTTTTACTCGGGTGGTAAAAGATAAACAGAGACATTCTGGATTCGAACAGCGATAAAGTCATCCACTACCCCCTATAGTAGGGCTATAGTGTGCTTGGAATGCTATTAGTGTTGAGTCTTTAATAAGGTTCTAATAAAGTTAGTAAGTGGCTTTTTCATGCTACATGCTGAATCATGTATACCACCACTGAGCCAAATAATATTCAAAATTGTTTCTTCGTACTTAATTCAGTTTCTTTTTCATCGACCTGCTATCTGACCCATGAGTTTTAGAAAACGTACTGTATTTATTTGTCACATGAAGTCAACAATATCACCCACCAGGCTTAGTAACTGTATGGTTTAATCTGGAGGATGGGAAGGTTATAAAAGTACAATTTCAAAGCGCCACGCTGGGTTACTGCAGGGCCATAAAGACGTTCCTCTGATTTAGACTTACCGCAGATTTGGGACTCTGCGCCACATTTTAGCAGCAAAGTTTGTTGCTTTTAAAACACCTTAGTCCTGGTATTAGTATGCCGTTTGCGTCTGGCTAACTTTTGACTGGACTAAAGACCGTGATGCAAGCTTAAAAAGATATGCTTAAAGCTTTTAAAGAACAGAACAAAATTGATTTTTCTTGAGTCATTTAGCCAGGCTGCAACACTAATAGCTTTCTATTAAGTCACTATGCCCTCTGACTGCAGGCATTGAAGTGCCATTTGGCACACAATTAAATAAATGAAAGTTCGTGTCAACACAACATTTGATTTATAAACAAGCATTATTTATTCTGATCGTGAGACCATTTGGGCTTTGATTAATTTGAATACTCAGGTTGCTATTACTGAGCAAATAAGCTGTGTGGCTTTTATGCGTAGGCAATGGTGATGTGTCCGTATGTAAGCTGTGTCGCTCCATTAATTTTTTTTTTTTTTTTTTGTCACATGACAAATCAAAATAAATGACAGGTCTTTACAGGTCTACATTAAAAAATAAAATGCATATGATTTTTATTTATTTATTTTTGCCCGCATGTACAGTACGTTTCTGGATCAGTGGTTTCACACCTTAACTTTTGCTTTGCCCTTTTGTAATAGCCTCCGGTGGTCCTTGTTATTCTTTTTAGAGTGTGAGGATTGTGTCCAGAGGGCTTTGTCAAGGCCATCACAGATCACTCACACACTCATCCACCCGCTCAAGGACCTATTAGCCCACCACTGATCCTGGAAAGACCTCGTGCTCCCATTCGATTTAAAACACTGGCTTTTCAACCTGCAACGGAGTATGTCATTACTTACCCATTTCATTATTTCAGAGTGTCCATTAGTTAAAGGCCTCACTCATTAAACGCTCCTTTTTTGGTTTTAATAAGCCAATTTTAAATGGCTGCTTCACTCACCTGTAGCCTAATCGCTTTTTGAGTGATCTAGGATGATTAATCCACATGAAACTGGAGCGAGGACATTGTTTCATTACAAGGCAATCTCGCGAATAGCATTATGTCAAGTGTGATATTTTTCTTTGAATCGGTTTTTCCAAAGACAGCCACACAGGTTGTCCCAGGTGGTGCATCTGCGAGTGGGAGATTATGTGATTCTGATGTAATAATACTTGAGTCTTAATAATGGAATACAGGTGTGCATGTGTGTGTGGTGTGGTGTCTGTTTATTAGTTGTGGCTTTCCAGCAATGTTTCCTTGTGAATGGTGGCTGGACTGATAAGATTGTTACTTTTTTAATTCGCACAGAGAGAAAAGGACCACAGCAACAGCAACAGGTACTCAAAAGCAGACATGCATATAAATACAAAGAGAGAAAGTTGCAGTGCCTCATACACACATTCTTGACAGCAAATGCTGTTCCAGAAGCTAGGAAGCAAAATTATGTTGTCGTCTAAGATGCCATGTATAATTTTGTGCTTATTTCAGTATGGTCTGTCTTTCTTGCTAGTGCACCATATGGTTCAAAAGTAAAGAAAATTACAGAATTACCCTGCTCTAACTATATAAATATAGATACAAATATATCTCCTGGTTCACAGTTGCTATGCTGATCTATTGAAAAAAAAAAAATAAATTGTGTCTTTACTATATTGATTATTAAGATGATTACAAGCACTTTAGTCAAGACTGAAAGGTATTTTATTCCCAGTTCTCCACAGCCTTCACAGATGGACCCTGGGCATACTATTTCACAAATTTTATTTTATTTTATTTTATTTTATTTTATTTTATTTTATTTTATTTTAATTTATTTTATTTTATTTCCCAGTTCTCCACAGCCTTCACAGATGGGCCCTGGGCATACTGTTTCACAATATTTTTTTATTTTATTTTATTTTTTTTATTTTTTTTTCCCCCAGTTCTCTACAGCCTTCACAGATGGACCCTGGGCATACTATTTCACAATTTTTATTTTATTTTATTTTATTTTATTTTATTTTATTTTATTTTATTTTATTTTATTTTATTGTGTCTTACTTGCTAATGCAACATATGGTTAAAAAATAAAGCAAATCATAGAATTACCCTGCTCAAACTACAGTACTGTTCCAAAAAAGTGTGGTGAATTAACAGTGAAAATAAAAAGTTAATTTTAGCTATTAATAATACATTTTAGCTTTACATTGAACCTGGTTTGAATAACAATTATGTTAAATTACATTTGCATTTGCAAAAATCCTGTTGATTAACTTCAACTCTTAATAAATACATTTTAGCTGCAAATTGAACTTGGTTTGTATTGCACTTACGTTGTAATGTGACATTAATAAGCTTAGCCTCAGCTGTCATTTGTATCTCATCAACCTTGGATCTACCTTTGCACTCTATAATCAATCTATGCGTAATCATCTCAAAACCATTAAGCAGAGCTTCAGCTGATTTCCCCTTCATTGCTTTTTTGTTTTTTTTTTATAGGAGCAGCTGATTGACTTGAGACGTGTGAATAAGAAGGCGAAGAACTCTGTACGTTTACTGAAAACCCTTTGACAGGTAAATTAAAGACTCTGGTGTTTACATTTTCTTCCGTAATAAGCTATTTAATTTAAGTTTTAGCCCATCCTGGGGTCTCTGCAGACGTGACATTGCAGTTTCTTTCCTCAGTTCTCTAGAGTCTTAACTTCCTCTCCCTGTGCATGTGGGGTGAAGTCAGGTTAACACATGAGGTGATCTGGAGATGAATGAATCTGCCGCCGTTTGTTGGCTTTCATTTTTGCCACTGTGGTGGAACGATCTGATCTTTCATCACTCTTTCTTTCTTTCCACGTCCCTCTCCTCCACCGCTATTTCCAGCTCTCCGCCAACACAACACAGATGCTCGTGCTCGGCAGTGCGTCAGCCCTATCTGTCTGTGTGTCTGTGTGTGTATTTGTGTTTGTTTTTACCAAAGAGCCTGTTTGTTGGTTTGTTGGTGTATGTGCTTTTTGCGTTTGTCTTGCAAGGCCACTGACAGAACAGATTAAAAGCATGTTGTTCCTCAGGGAAAGAACAAAAAAATGAACAGAGTAACTGTCTGTCTGTCAAAAGGATTGACTCCCTTGTCATACACAGGTATTCTCTCCAGCAGTTCCTGTTCTTTTTCGGCACATGAATCACAGGCTGAATGTTATTTTGGGTAGTTCGTACCTGGGAGGTGCCATGCCCTCAGTGTAAAAGGTGATGGGGTTTTTATAAAACCATGAACAAATGCAGTGAACACGTTTTCTGTCTGAGAAACAAAAAATATAGGTACAAACAAACAAACAGACAAAAAACATTACTTGATGGCTTCCTAATTTGATGTGATTTGTAAATAAAATTCAAAAACCAAAGTTAATTGGCTTAGGCTAGGTCAGATGAAAAGATATATTTCTAATGATTTATGTCAGAAAATAAGTGAAATAATATATATACTTTTTTTTATTTAAAATAATGTCTTATTAATAAATTACATTTGTAATAATTATTTATATACAGTTGAAGCCAAAAGTTTACATACACCTTGCAGAATCTGCAAAATGTTAATTATTTTACCAAAATAAGAGGGATCATACAAAATGCATGTTATTTTTTTATTTAGTACCGACCTGAATAAGATATTTAGCATAAAAGACGTTTACATATAGTCCACAAGAGAAAATAATAGTTGAATTTATAAAAATTACCCCGTTCAAAGGTTTACATTCACTTGTTTCTTAATACTGTGTTGTTACCTAAATGATCCACAGCTGTTTTTTTTTTTGTTTTTTTTTTTTGTTTAGTGATAGCACTTCATGAGTTCCTTGTCTATCCTGAACAGTTAAACTGCCCACTGTCCTTCAGAAAAATACAGTTTTTCAGCGTTTTCATGTATTTGAACCCTTTCCAGCAGTGACTGTATGATTTTGAGATCCATCTTTTCACATGGAGGACAACTGAGGGACTTCTGGGAAACATGTGCAGTAAGTATCTTCTGTAGCTTCTGAAGGGCAGTACTAAATAAAAAAATTTGATATTTAGGCAAAATAAGAAAAATGTACACATCCTAATTGCGTTCAAAACTGTACACCCCTGGCTCTTAATGCATTGTTTTTTCTTCTGAAGCATCAGTGAGCATTTGAACCTTCTGTAATTGTTGCATATGAGTTCCTCAGTAGTTCTCAGTGTGAAAAGATGGATCTTAAAATCATAAAGTCATTGTTGGAAAGGGTTCAAATGCACAAAAATGCTGAAAAACCAAAGAATCTGTGGGAACTGAAGGATTTTTCTGAAGAGCAGCGGGCAGTTGAACTGTTCAGGACAAACAAGAGACTCATGAACAACTATCACTAAGTAAAAAAAAAAAAAAAACACAGCTGTGGATCATTCAGCAAACAACACCGTGTTAAGAATCAAGTGTATGTAAACTTTTGAAAGGGGTAATTTTTTTTAATAAATTCAACAATTATTTTCTCTTGTGGACTATATGTAAACATCTTTTATGTGGAAATATCTTGCTCAAAAAATAACATGCATTTTTTATGATCCCTCTTATTTTGCATTTTGTAGATTCTGCAAGGTGTATGCAATCTTTTGACTTCAGCTGTATAATGTTTATTTTTACATATATTATTGAATCTCTGGGACCCCAAATATAGTTCAAATATAGTTCTTTTCAACAGAACATCATGTAAATATAAATGCATGAAATGTAAATTAATATAAAAACATAATCATTTCAAAAAAATTACCCAAATCTTTGAAATCATTGATTCTGACTGGTCATTTGTGGCATACAGTGATCAAATTATTCTAAAATAATGACTATCATCCAGGACAGTCTAACCAATGGCAGACCAACCTACTTGAAAATGATTGTTGTGTTTGCAGTTGGCAAATTACAAACGCCACCTTTAAAAAGACATTATTTCTGTTGCATAGGGCCTTGATGCAGGAAAACATTGCATATGATTTGCATGTTAATGGTGTGTTTGTACACTGGACGGTGGCTCTCCAGAGATAAAACAGATGATTAATAAGTGAAAACCACAGTACCGTTTGTTTGTAGAATACAAGACACAAACTCGCTGTGTATTTTTCCACTTCTTTGGCTTAAAGGTATAACAAATAAATAATTTGTGCTCTGCATTCATCATACCATTTGTGCCAATTCTACCTGTCTGCCATTTGCTAAATATTTTAAGTTGTAAAATGATGTGTGAACATCTTTGAGTAGCAGAAATAACCTCATAAAATCATGAAATTGCATGGCTGATATGTAAAGGTTCAGTTTGATTCAATAATATTTTGGTTATATTGTGCTGTAATAGCATATCAGACCTTAACTGTCAGGTATTTACTTCTCTTAAGGTGTAAACAGAATGCATTACACTTTAGTTTACTCGAGGTAATGGAAAACACAAAGATGAAGGAGAAACATCAAGCAGGTATGAATGAAATCAAAAGATGTTCACCTCACTAAAAAAGGGCTTTTGGTATTGAAGTGGTGCACATTAAGAGAAGTGTGTAAAGGCTTGATGTGGGGCAAAATGCCTGATGGAGTGAACCTCATGTCCAATCACTTCTAACTGTCATTTCATATCTCCAGAGACGAGTCAGAGCCCTTTAGCCTCGAGAATCAGTTTTAAATCAGTCATTACTGTTTTACCTCAAGTGAACCTGAGGGAAGAAACTTGTTCCTTCCCTCAGTATTTTGTATGGGTAAAGCTGTGAGGAATTCAATTAAAATCGAATGGGATTTCAAGAGGCTAAATGCTTGTGGAAATGGTTTATACCCCTTTGTACTGCCATTTATAAAGGATGCCCACATCTTTGAGATCTTCATGCCACAGTCTTCTGCTTTGAGGTTGCAAATATGCTTTTTTTCGATTAGTGTTTTTTGTCTGTCTAGAAAAGGTCACCCTCATTTTTCCACTGCATGTAAGGTGTGGAGACATTGCTAAATGAGCGGTTTATAAAGCGTTACGCCCACCTCCCTGTTTTTGTTCTCCTGTTAGATGACAGGTCTGCGGGGTCATCTGAGACCACTGTGCTTGCTTTCACGTCATGTTGTAGCCTATTGTTAGAAAAAAACTCTTCGGTGGCACCTGTGTCAGTAAAGAAATCAACGTTATTTATGAGTGAAGCTAAATGTCATTGGACTGTTTTTAGAGACTGTGATGACGCATGTCAGCGGTGCAGCATTGTAAATTCTGCAAAGTTTTTGCAGAACGCAGTTTATAACGCAGTTCTTTGTATTATGTAACATTTGCATCAAATGACCAAAGAAAAAAAATATATATATGTATTTTTTTTTCTAATACACCAGCTGTGGTAGTCACAGTATGTTTGACATCATTCTGTTTTCTGACTGCCATTATTAGTCTCTCTCTATTTTTTCCTCTTTTTAAAAGTTGTGAAAATCTATCATGAAGTTTTTCTTTTGCTATTTGAGCAAATGGGAACGCAAAAAAAATATATTTGATGTTGTCCTCCGTTTTCCGCTATAAAAAAGTACTCAACCATGATGATTTCTGAGAAACTCAGAAATGTGAAAAGGGTCCATTATTTGTTATTATGGTCCCCAAACCCATTTTTTAACACAAATTTTGCAATAATGTTGTGAGAAACAATCATATTTTAGTGATTGTATTTGCATGTTTCTGCAAATTCACAACTGGCACATCAAATTTGACATGATGACTTCAAATGAAGTCAGATGTTGTTGGCTCTTGTGTCTTGAACCATCATGACACAACAGGTTTAACAGTGCCATTTGAGTATTGAGTATTTTCAATTGCAAACACAGTCAGGGTGATTGATGCAGGGTTTTTAGCGGTACATCACATTACCAATTTTACGAGCCCTTTTCTGAAAAAGCACTTGTGTTCTTGTGGATGCATGTGTGTTACTGCTGTGAGTCGTTGCTTTTCTATCTCCAAAGATTTGTCTGTATGTGCATCATTTGCATAAAAATGTCTGATTGGATGAGACGCAGTCAAATACGTTTGCTTTAAGGATTTGAAAAATTGGGGTAGCTCAAACATTCTGGTCTGCTAATAGATATCTGCTGAGTGCTTTTGAACTCATCTTTTAGATTTGCACATGAGGCACTTTGATGTATTGGGCAGTACAGCAATTCATCAAAATCATTTGAAGCTCCGTCAAAACATTTGTAACTGGCTGGATTTGGTTCATGGGATTACTAGTTGATGATCTTTGGTTTGGGCATTTAATAGTCTGGATGTGTCATTTATTGGCTTGATCTGTCTTGTTAGATTTCTTCTGTCAGCTTTGATCTCGCTTGGTGTGAGGACTTAATTAGTTTTACCAAGACAAAACAGACAATTTTAATGTCAACTCTCATTCATGTTTCTGCAAACTCACAATTTTTAATTGTATTGTGTGTATTAATAATAATAAGTAATAATAATAATCATAATAATAATTAATGTTTAATTTTTCAACATTCAATTGTTTCAATTTAATTGGTCAAATTTGTGTGTTTGTATGTGTAAATGCTGTATGCATGTATAGTACACTACCAGTCAAAAGTAAGATTATTAATGTAAAGTCAGAAAGAAGTCTCTTCTGCTTACAAAGCCTGTATTTATTTGTTTCAAAGTACAGCAAAACAGTGTATATATATTATATATATAAATTACAGAAATTAATACTTTTATTTAGCAAGGATGCTTTAAATTGATTAAAAGTTACAATAAAGACATTTATAACGTTACAAAAGATTTCTATTTCAGATAAATCTGAATTTTCTATTCAAAGAAACCTGAAAGAAAAATATACTCAGCTGTATGCAACATAATTTTTTTTTTAGCAGCAAATCTTATCAGAATATTAGAATGATTTCTGAAGGATCATGTGACTGGAGTAATGATGATAAAAATTCAGTTTTGAAATCACAGGAAAAAATGACATTTTACATTTTACAAAATTTACATTTTTTAATGAAATATATTAAAATAGAAAACAGTTATTTTAAAAAGTAAAAATATTTCATAATTTTACTTTTTTTGCTGTTCTTTAGATCAAATAAATACAGGCAGGCTTGGTGAGCCAAAGAGACTTCTTTAGAAAAAAAAAAAACATTAAAAATCCTACTGTTCAAAAACTTTTAACTGGTGTGTGTGTGTGTGTATGTGTGTGTGTGTATATATATATATATATATATATATATATATATATATATATATATATATATATATATATATATATGTATATGTATATGTATATGTGTATATATATATATGTGTGTATATATATATGTGTGTATATATGTATGTATGTATGTATGTATGTATATATATATACACTCACACACACACGCACACACACACACCAGTTAAAAGTTTTTCCAAAAGAGCGACGTTATTCTCCTTCGTCAGGTGGGCGTTGTGAATTGCAGCATTGTCCTGTTGAAAGACGAGGGCGAGGGCCCTTAGTCAAGAGGGATGCCCACTGCAACATGTCCACATAGCCAGCGGCCGTTTGATGCCCCTGCACAACCTGAAGCTCCATTTTCCCATTGAAGGAAAAAGCACCTCAAATCCTGATGGAGACTCCTCCACTGTGCTGCATAGAAATCATCTCTCCATGTCATGCCAGTAATGTTAGAAGTCATCAGGACCGTCCAGCTTACATTTTTTCTCGTCAGAAAATAAAACTTTCTTCCATCTTTCAATGTCCCATGTTTGGTGGTCCCTTGCAAATTCCAAACGGGCAAGTTTGTGGTGTGGGAGGAGATGTGGCCTTTGAAGACGTTTTTTGTTCTTGAAGCCCTTCTCTTGCAGATGATGTCTTGTGGTTATTGGGCTGCAATCAGCATCAGTAAGGGCCTTAAATTTGGGTTGAGGATCGGTCTGTGTCTTCATGGACAGACCCGTCAGATCCTCCGGCTCAATACAGGTGAATTTTCTTTGGGTCTACCACTTGACTTTTTTGTCCCATAACTCTCAGGATCTTTTGAGAAATGTAAAATAGCTGTCTTACTGCGTCCAATCTCGGCAGCCATGGCGCATTGTGTGAGGCGTTGGGCATGCAGCTCAACAATCCTGCCACGTTCAAAGACAGAAAGCCTTTTTGCCTGTGCCATCAGGAGGTCATGACAGTGTGACTGCCTGAAGAGCAATGACATGAAGGCCATTTTTTGTGCAGATTTTAACTTTTTAAGGCTATGGTCTTAAACTTTTGATCAGCTGATGAACAGCCGTTTCAGTTTTCTTCAGTTTTCTATAAATTGCCTACTCTATTTTTTGGCACTTGCTCTTGTTTGTTCTTTTGCCATTTTGAAGCATGTGTGTGTATATGTATATGTGTGTGTGTGTGTGTGTGTACTTGTTTTTGCTACATTGTGGGGACCAAATGTCCCCACAAGGACAGTAAAACCTGAAATTTTTGAAACTTCTGAAAAATTAGTAAAAATAGTAAATTATGTTTATTTGAAAATGTAACAATGCAAACATGTTTTCTGTAAGGGGTAAGTTTAGGGTTAGGGTTGAGTTAGGTGATAGACAATATTCTTTGTTCAGTATAAAAACTATAGAAGTCTATGGAAAGTCCCCACAATTCACAAAAACAAATGTGTGTGTGTGTGTGTGTGTGTGTGTGTGTGTGTGTGTGTGTATGTATATGTATATATTGTAAAATATTATTACATTTTGAATTTAATGTTTTCCATTTTTATATATTTTTTTAAATGTAACTTATTCCTGTGATTGATTGGTTGATTGATTGATTGGTTGATTTACAGCCATGACTTAAGTATCACATGGTCTTTTTGAAATAATTCTAAAATGCTGATTTGGTGCTCAGGAAACTTCTATTAAATGTTAAAAACAGTTCATAAGTGCTGATTTGCATTTTTGCAGAAACTGTGATAAAAAGTTTTTCAGGATTCTTTGATAATTATAAGTTTCATAATAATATAATTTATTTTAGATGTTTTTTACGGCCACTTTTAATCGGTATAATTTTTCTTTACTGAATAAAAGTGTTCATTTCTTTGACCGGTATTTTAATTTGAAAGAACATCTGACCTTCTCACATGGTCAGTGTCATAAATTCAGCTGGAAAATTCTAGAACTTAAAGCTGTATATCCATGAATTAGATGGGGTTTTATATCCCTGAATTTCAATGTGGTCTCAGTTTATGGACAGGACTACTGTATCTCACCCACAAAGGGAAAGAATTTCGTATCAGCCTCAGTTTGCTTCTATGCATACTTATTATTGTTATACAAGATCTCCAGGTTAATAGTTTATTTGTTTGAACTTGATTAATTCAGCTGTTATTGAATGTGACACTGTTTTTATTTAATCATTCAAATGAATTGATTGAGAGGTCTGGTAATTAAACCTTTTATTAAGTTGCGTGAGATGGAAAGGCTCAGTTCAGGCCAGCTCAGAAATTACGTCAGTGATGTCAAGTGATCAAAACCCCCTAGTGCACTTATGAAAAGCGGTATATCAACTACATTCTGAGTGGTCAGCTATGACTCTTTTATACCTCCCATTATAGGTTTTCAATTCCCTGCCACCTCCTCCTTACCAAGCTTAATTTGCTCTTAATAGATTTAATTAGCTTTGGAACATGGCCGGGCCAGACCCAGCAGGATAATTATGACGCGGATGGTTGGTGGTACAATGGAGCGGATGTGCAGGATTGAGCCCCGGTAGCCCAGCGGTAGAGGAGATGGAAGAATGAAAGCACTATATTGTCAGAATTGACTTACGGCTGTACTGATGTTATTTCTCTCTCTATCCTCCCCTCTCTCAGTGTTCTTTTTGATTCCATCTTGTTGGCAACATAGAGAACCATTGGCCATGTCCAGAGTCATCACCGTCTAAATGTCCTGATAGATTCAAAGTGATGCACCATCCATCAGAAAATGTATTGAATTGCTCCTGCCAAGACGGACTTGACAAAGGCGATAGACACACTCTAACTTTAGTGGTTTCTCTGAGAACATTTTCTGTCTGAAGACTTCCTATATAAGCTATGAGGCCACGCATACCCCTACGAACTTTTTGAGCCAAGCCAACAATATGCAGTTGCAAAATATAAAATGTATTAAATTTTATTAAAAATAAAAATTAAATTAAATAATCATTCATTAATTTGAAAAAACTATTTATTTATTTTTATTATTTTTTTTTTTTTTCCTGATGCCAGCATCCAGATGTCAGCTTATAGGTTTTGGACACTGTGTGTGCATATATTTGTTGTAGACTTTGTTTTTACATTATTGTCTTTTTAAACCATTTTTAGTTAATTTAGCAAAAAAGTCAGTCCTTTGTATAAATAGGCCTTCTACTGGCAAATAGTGAAGACAAAAATGGTTGCACACTCGAGTTGATTTATCCATCTAGTACTCAAGTAGTCAAAATTACCAAAATGCTCATCCATTGCTTCTACCAACTATAGGATTGTAAATTATCAACAGATTTTAGATTTTCCATTTCATTCTCATGTCGCAAGAGACATTCATAATGTTCAATATTTGTGCGCTTGATTGTCATTCAGGGCAGGCGTCAAGCGCAAACCCGAATGCAGCATTTCAAGCAGCGGTGAGAACATACAGAGTGAGTGATTGATGACTTCCACGCTCTGTAAAATGATACGGCCCCCCCACCTCACCATCATACCTGTGATATTGCATTGCAAATTGTCTCTGCATTGGTAATGGGGTGAATACAGGCATAAATCCAAGATTCTTCTCACCTCGTGGCATGTTTCTCTTCTTCATGTTTTTAACATGTTGTCATTAACTTTCCAGAACAGTTTTTTTTAATGCATCACAGATTAAAACGCAAATTAAATTCAGTGTTGAGCTCTGTTTCCAGTCATGAATGTGTGTCTACGCAATCATTGTCATCAAGGAGAGATTTAGTCATATGCCAACCGTCTGTTCACTATCTGAGGGACAGGTGTTTTTGTTCAGCATAGATGATTTCGAACAGTTCAGTGATCGTTTGTACCTTTTAACTCTTGCTTTTGTTTTTTCTTTCATTTTTCCTTGTCAATTTACACCTTTACTTCTTGGATCTATTAGTTCTTTTGTGTGTTCTTGTGTCTGAATCGAATTCTTTCACGTTTCATTGATGAATAGAAAGTTCGGAAGAACAGTATTTATGGAATGGAAATATTTTATAACATTATAAATGTCTTTATCATGTCTTTTAATCAATTTAAAGCATCCTTGATAAATATAAGTATCAATTTCTATAGTTTCTATAGTTTTAAATTACTGACTCCAAGCTTTTAAATGGTATAGTGTATAATGTTACAAAAGCTTTTTATTTTAGATAAATGCTAATCTTTGCATCTTTCTTTCTGTACTCAACTGTTTTAAATATTGATAATAATAATAAAAAATGTTTCTTGAACGGCAAATCAGCATATTAGAATGATTTCTGAAGGATCATGCGACACTGAAGACTGGAGTAATGATGCTGAAAATTTAGATTTGATCACAGGATTAAACTACATTTAAAATACATTTAAAATACATTAAAATATATTTAAATATAAAGCAGTCATTTTAAATAGTAAAAATATTTCACAATATTACTACTTTTGCTGTATTTTGGATCAAATAAATGCATGCTTAGTGAGCAGAAGAGACTTCTTTTAAAAAAACATTAAAAATGTTACTGTTCAAAAACTTTTGACTGGTAGTGTATATATAGAGATAGATAGAGAATATATATATATATATAGAGAGAGAGAGAGAGAGAGATCGAGAGAAAGAATGAGAGCTTTTCATTATTTTTTATTTAATTATTTTTTTATTTATCAAGATAAATGCAAAAGATTGTTTTGTGGTTTTTATTATAGTTCAATGTAGCTATTATAACACTAGTGCAATACATCTTAATTGGTCTTAAGACATGCTTTGTTTTCTCTTTGTAAAATATATATATTTTTCACCTTTAAACTGTAGGAAAAATGTTTTCGTGAGATTGACCCATGTAGCATCTGATCTGCTAGTCATGTGAAGTTGTAGAGGAAATGTGTGGAGTGCACTGGGAAAGACTTCAGATACTCTGGAGTTATGATTGGAATACTAATGGTGGCTGAAGATGCAACTGACTTTGCAGTCCTCACCCTCGGGGCCAGTGCCGTGAGACCAGAGTGAGAGTACGTGGTTGCATTAGAGTGCCGCTACCTCCTGTAACCTTGAGGCTTGTTGGCAAGTTGGTGCACAGTTTTGCTGCTGTGGATTTAAACGTAACTATAAATATAAGGCTGATGGCCACCCCGGAGAAAAGTGAGGTGGTGTGGTCGATGAACTTGAGTACTGCATCTTGATGCACAGACACTATGCTCATGGATGCACAGTATGCATGAGATGTTTTCCCCCTCTCCAACACAATAGCTTTAAGGGCTTTATTCCCTTGTAAGCATCTGTGTTATGTGCACAATCAATCAATAAGACAGTGTAAAGACAGAAAAGGCTCTGTGTGAATGAAAATGGCAAAAGTCCTTCTGGCAGATTATTTGGTGGAGGAGGAATCATGAAGGATGCTCATGTGCAAATACAAGGATGAGAGAGATAAAGAATGACTATGAAATAAAATAAAAGCTGAATGTATGCAATATGCAGCTGTTTTCTAAAGCAGCATCCTAACTTTCATGAAACCTAATATGCTGTCCGCTCTACAAAGTAACCCTCAATGTACAAAGTTGTCTCTTTTAGGGTACTGCCCCAATGACAAACTGTTGTACCCTGAAGGTAAAATTGTGTATGTAGCCAACTCATTATGTTTTAGAACAGGGATATAGTGTGAGAGTAGACAGGAAACACCAAGTAGATTGATCAGACATGAAGAGATATTCAATTTCTAGTCACCTGCACACAAGCACTGCCAAACAGCATGTCAGCACGTTCGTTACCCACCAGGCCCACAGACAGTTCCCCTGGAGCGGCCTGGGTTCAGTCGTTCTGCTCAAGGGTAGTCTCAGCCTCAGGGTGCCATGCCTGCAGGATGTCATGGACCCGCTCAAAGGAGTGCACACAGAAAAGTGTCAAGTAATGTCCAAAATTATAAGCTTCAGTGTAATTGGCTGATTGCTGCTGCATAAGTAATTCATGAGTCAGGGGCGAACAGGTTTGTTTTATCGGTTTGACTTTGACGAGGCTTGTTTATGGAGTATGAGGCTGCTGCAATAATCACTTCACTTCTGTTTTTTGTTAACTTTTGTTAACTTGACTGTGAAATAATCAGTGCTCACTGCTTTATTTTTCTTTCTTTCTTTTTTTTTTTTGGAAATTAGCATGATTTCTGAAGGATCATGTTTCCCGGAAGACTGGAGCAATGGCTGCTAAAAATTCAGCTTTGCTATCACTGGAGTAAATTACATTTTAAAATATATTAAAATCAAAACCCGTTATTTTAAATTACAATAATATTTCACATTTTTACATTTTTTTTTGTGATAGGACAGTTGAGATATGACAGGGTGTGCTGGTGATTAGATCATGGCAACAGTGTTGAAGCACAGTTTTGCCTGAATGATGATTAGATAATTTAATGATTAGATGCATTTAATCTGAGAATGCATGTACAGAATGACGCATTCAGTGTGTGATAGAGTAAACAGTAATAGCATATGCAATGGCAGCAGTGGCGGCAGCTTCCACCGGGTCCTAATGCCCGTTCAGTAAGGAGTTTTAATTCCATAGGGGGCGCTGTTGGCCTACTTCTAATAAAAGTAAAGTAAAATACACAAATAACAGTTAGACTCTGTTTCTGATTAAAAAGCAGTCATTAATGTCATAAAATCATGAGTATGTTTTAATTTAAAGGTCAGAAGTTATAGCTTACATGAATAAAAAAAACAAAAACAAACATAACACTAATAATTTTATATATACTGATTTATTCAGTAATGTGTAATGTTACAATTTTTTTTAAACAAATTTTGAGCTCTAAAATATTTTCAGAATTTTAAAAATTCTTTTGCTTTAGACCATGTTAAATCTTAAAATAAAATGTTAAAGTTACCACTGCATTTTTCTGAAACAAATTAAATAAAAATTGCAGCAATTGATGTGTAGTAGTATATATGATTTATAGTTATTTTCAAAGCTTCAGTGTACTGTCATTATAAAAAAACTTTGTTATTGTTTATTTAATTCTAACAAATAAGTTCTTGTTAAAAACGCCATACCTCTGCATCTGTGTACTTTAGTTCAAAAAGTTAGGGTAGGGCGAAAATCTCTCATTTTCTCCTCCAACTTCAAAATCATCCAACATTGTTGTAAAGGGCGTTTGACTTTCTTTGCTCGTTTGTTTTGTAAACACTGGGTAGGTACTTCCGCTTACGTCACGTTTGCTTGATTGCATAATGAGTGAGGTCGAGCTAGTGCAAGTTGAACATTTGTGGTTAAAAAGTATATAAATGTTGCACAAGTACAGTAGTGATACAGTAGTTCAAGGATACAGGATACGACCCTAGAGGTAGCAGCCCTAATCTTCACCCCCTAGTCTGTACCACCTCCTCATAATGGAGACTTATCCGCTGTATCGCACATTTAATGAATATTAAGTACTAGACGCTTCGAATCAGCAATCCATATCGGCACATGAATCTGCAGTTACAATCCATCCCACCATTAAACACTCCATCAACCTCTCTGTCTCCCTTTAATGATCCTCGTCTCCTTTCTTTCACACTCTTCCACCTCCATCTGGTCAAGGGCTTTCTTCATTCAACCTCTCTCCACCTCTTTCATGCACATGGGGCTCCTATGCTGTTTCAAAACTTTCAAGAGTTTTCCCTTGAGTAATGAGTGTCCTTGCTGCTTTCTGTGACACGCTTGTGTACGTATGTGTGAAAGGGACAGAAATCGAAAATAAACTTGAGGAAATTGATGAAGTAGGCGTTCAGTTGTTCTCTGAGGTGACTGATTTTAATGATCTGACGAGATGGCAAAGCCTGTTCATGTGCATTTATTACAGACTCTATCACAGATCATTGAGTAGAGGAGAAACAGACAGAAAGAGAAAGAGGGAGGGGAGAAATGCATAGCAGCTGTTCATTAAAATGCAGTTGGGGCTGCATTTGGACCCCAGGCGGAGTGCCAGATTTGCACATCTGAAGCCTCTGGCCCAGATTAAACTCTCACCACTTTACGTTTCTGATTTGCGTTTTGACAACGGCTCCAATTACCAGCATTTTCAGGGAGGGTTAAATACATCCGCCTGTGTGAAAGCTCAAACCCTCTGTTGCCCGATCCTTGCGCTTGGGTTTGTGGTGGAACGCAGGCACTGAAGCGCAGGTTACAGCACAGCAGTCATGTGCTGTACACTTCCTTGTTTCTCTGTCCCAGCTTAAACTCCTCTGAGCTCAGTTAAACTGCTGCTCTGCTCAACTAGAGTGCATTTATTAATTAATGGAGCTTAATAAGGCATGCAGCTCATCACACGGTTTATGCTACAGACATGAAAGCTACATTATTGTGTTGCTTGTTTAGGAGATGTATTCTATTGCTTTTCAGTGTGATTGCACTAATGATTTTGCGTAACATTCAACAAACAACTTCATAGAGGCCAGTAAGCTAGTAACCAACAACCAGTGCATTATAGCAGTTGCAGGTTGGAGAGTTGGGAAGATATTTTATGTTTTTGTAAGATGTCATATGTGCATCAAGGCAAAAAAAAAAAAAAAACTGTAATATTGTGAAATATTTTTGCTGGTTTTATATTTTTAATACGTTTTAAAATATAATTTATTTCTGTGATGCAATGCTGAATTTTTTGCAGCCATTACTCCAGTGTCACATGATCTTTCAGAAATCAATCTACTATGCTGATTTGGTGCTTAGGAAACATTTTTTGTTATTTTTAATTTTTAATAGTTTTAAATAGTTGCTGCTTAATGTTTAAATGTTTTTTTTTTTGTTTTTTTTTTTGGAAACTGGCTTTTTTGGATAAATAGAAAGTTTAAAGATCAGTATTTATTTGAAATAGAAATCTTTTAAAACATTAGAAATGTCTTTGTTAAATAAAATATTTATTTAGAATTTTATTTATTTTATTAAGAGTCTTACTCACCCTCTTACTGACAACTTTTAATTTGTAACCTATTTTAAAAACCACTTACAGTTATTAGCAGTGTTGTGGCAAAATCATAATTAAAGGGATAGTTCACCCAAAAATGAAAATTACCCCATGATTTACTCACCCCCCAGCCATCCTGTGTATATGACTTTCTTCTTTCAGGCAAATACAGTTGGAGTTATATTAAAAATGTCCTGGCTCTTTCAAGTTTTATAATGGCAGTGAATGGGTGTTGAGATTCTGAAGTCCAAAAAAGTGCATCCATCCATCATAAAAAGTACTCCACATGGCTCCGGGGGTTAATAAATTTATTTAACAAACACCACTATCTCGTGTATGTGCATAAAGTTTTAAATATGGATGTTTTTCTTATGCAAATGCATGGATTAACTTCAGAAGGCCTTTATTAATCCCCCACAGCCATGTGGAGTACATTTTATGATGGATGGATGCACTTTTTTTGGACTTCAAAATCTCAACAGCCAATTATTAGGATTGGAAGAGCCAGGTCATTTTTAAATACAACTCTGTTTCTGTTCATCTGAAAGAAGAAAGCCATATACACCTATGATAGCTTGAGGGTCTGTAAATCATGGGGTAATATTCATTTTAGAGAGAACTGTGCCTTTAAAGAGTTTAAATTGATTTTAAATTGATTTTAAATTGAATTGGCAGCGCCCCACAGGAAGTTGTATTGGAAGAAGAATTTACTTTATTGTGACTCAGAGAAGTTTGAATTGCATATAATTCATTCTGAGAGATTAATCTGTTTTTCTACTAAACAAAGTGTCACAGTTCTGACTTACTTAAGTCTCTTTTTGCTCTTTTCCCCCTTGCAATTTGTATGCCTTCCTTGTCTCTTTGCTTTGCTGTCTGTTGACGTCTTGGTGTCTTCTAGGGTTGAGCATGGAAAAATGCTAGGATGTATTTGAATATAAAGTGGAAACACTGAAGACTGCCATAATCTCTCAGCCACTCTGTGTGTGTCACCACGGGAGCCTCATGAATACCGTAGATGTCAGGCGGTGAAATGACAGCTTGCTTTTCTCAGTGACTTGAAACTATTCGGATGCTCTTCCTCTGGACAGCATCACACCCACTCGCCCTTCTGCTCAGTGTGACTGAAATAAAGACCTGAAGAAACTTCTAAGTGAGAAACAGAGCCATTATTCTGTAAATTGTGCCATGCAGAGAGTCTGTTTTGAACTTGTTTTTGTTGTGTTTGTCATTCTTCGACTATTGGCTTTGTGGACTTCTAGAGAATAAACTTCTTTAAATTGTCAAGGCTGTTTTCATAGCTAGTGGTTTAAGTATCATAGCTTAAAAAAAAAAAAAAAAAAAAAAAAAAAAAAAAAAACATAAAATCTTATATACAGTTGAAGTCAAAGGTTCACATACATCTTGCAGAATCTGCAAAATGCTAATTATTTGACCAAAATAAGAGGGATCGTACAAAATGCATGTTATTTTTTTATTTGGTACTGGCCTGAATAAGATATTTCACATAAAAGACATTTACATATAGTCCACAAGAGAAAATAATAGTTAAATTTATAAAAATGAGTCTGTTCAAAAGTTTACATACACTTGGTTCTTAATATTGTGTTGTTATCTGAATGATCCACAGCAAGTTTTTTTTTTGTTTGTTTGTTTTGTTTTCTTTAGTGATATTTGTTAATGAGTCCCTTGTTTGTCCAGAACAGTTAAACTGCCCGCTGTTCAGGTTGCACAAATTCTTTTGTTTTTGAGCATTTTGTGTATTTGAACCCTTTCCAGCAATGACTGTAGGATTTTGAGATCCATCTTTTCACACTGAGGACAACTGAGGGGACTCATATGCAACTACAGAAGGTTCAAATGTTCTTTTGAACATTTGGGGTGAAAACTTTTTGAATTTGAAGAGCAGGGTAAATTGAACTTATTTTGTCTTCTGGGAAACATGTGAGTATCTTCTGTAGCTCTGAAGGGCAGTACTAAATGTAAAAATATGATATTTAGGCAAAATAAGAATAATGTACTTATCTTCATTCTGTTCAAAAGTTTACACCCATGGCTATTAATGCATTGTTTTTTCTTCTGAGGCATCAGTGAGTGTTTGAACCCTTTGTAATAGTTGCATATGAGTCCCTCAGTTGTCCTCAGTGTGAAAAGATGGATCTCAAAGTAAAGGTATAGATCACGCATTTAAAAAAAAAAAAAAATAAATAAATTCTTTTTAATCTCAAACGCTCGTCTTGCCTTTCTCTCCCTGAACTCTGTGTATTCTGACTCAAGACAGTTAGGGTATGTTGAAAAACTCCCGTCGTATTTTCTCCCTCAACTTCAAAAATCATTTCAAAATCATCCTACATGCAAAGAAGATCAAACACCCTTAACAAAAAAGGTAAAACAGCGATACAGGACGATTTTGAAGTTGAGGGAGAACATGAGATGGGAGTTTATCGACATACCCTAACTGTCATGAACCGGAACAAAAACAGTCCAGGCAGAGTAAGACAAGATGATCGTTTGGCATTAAAAAGTATCTAAATTGTATTATTTTTACAATTTGTCCATTATATGGAGAAAAATTTCTTTATGACTGAAGAAAGAAAGACATGAACATCTTGGATGACAAGGGGGTGAGTAAATTATATGTAAATCTTTGTTTTGGAATGGACCTCTCCTTTAACAATGGATTTTTATTGTTTAAAATAGAAAGTCTACAAAATTTACATAAAGTATTTGAAAACTAGCAGCCAAAATCCAAGACCAATTTAATCTGACCTTCACAGGTTACCTACAAAAAATAAAACTCTTAGTTGAATAAAAATCAACCCCTGGGACCTTAAAGTACTCAAGGTTGAAAAGACACCCGTATGTACTTTCAAACAACAGCAGCATATCTTGTTGTGCATTCAGTCTGGCTAAATTAAGTCTACAGCCATCTCTTCCATTCGTCTTGGGACCTCTGAGACCTCAAAATGGGGTGTCCTTACGAAAGTAAACACACGGCATACTGCACAGCGCTGTGCCCTGTTTATCCAACAAACAATTAAGCAGTAACATGAGCACGGAGTTTCCATCTCTTCTGTTTTCCCAAAGGCACAGCCCTGGCAATATGGCAGGGGCTCCAGTGTCTCTCAGCACTTGTATACAGCATCATTGCAGCTGCGGTTGCATTGCCTTGGATGGATTAGGCCGTAACCTACACACTCACGGTTCTGTTTGACGTATGTGTACATCTGCAGCTCCTGCTTTTTAAATCTCAGAGACCTGTTAAAAAAAAAAAAAAGGTTCTTTGCCAAAATAGTCATGTCACAACCGGCTCCCTGTCACACATTCTGTCTTCCATTCTCACACTTCTTCCTCTTTTTCCCACTTGCTCTTTTTCAGTCTCAGATGGCACACCCTTGGACCTCCCACAGTCTGTTAACTGTCTGCCTGATGCATATTGCACACAAAATATACAAGATCTGGCTGTAACTTCGGTTTCTGATGCGGTTGGCTGACTTTATGCAACATTATGCTATGTTTACAAGGTCCTGGCTGATAAAGTATAAAGTTGTAAGGAAGAAGTAATGATTGGATTTGCCAGAGTTTCCAAGGTTAGAGACACTTGAAGAGAAGTTTTGAGGCACATATAGGTGAACTTGTCCAAGGGCGCAAATATTTTGCTTTATATATTTTAATAATGAGTAGTTCTGTTTGCCATTCAGTTACTGATGAATGAATGATTTTTTTTCCCCCTCTACAAGTATCTATTATTGTAGTATCAACTTTTTCAGATAAGGCAAACCTTTCTTAAAGAGCATGCAAAAACAAATTAAATCTTTTAGTCACTTGTTTGTTTTGCCAAAATAAACAGCAAAGTGGACTATTATGATTTGTAATGTTATTTATATACAATTATAAAATGTTTGATTTTTATTTATTTATTTATATTTTACTAATTTTCTTTTTTTTTTTTTTTCTAATTTTCATCAGTTTTTTTATTGTAAATGTTTCTATTATCTAATTTTTATTTTAGTTTTATTTTTAGTTATTTTAATTCCTAAACTTAAAGTTGCAAGTTATTATTCAATATATTTTTTTCACTTTAATGTTTTAGTTCAGCTTTTTGTTTAATGAAAACAATAATAGTTTTAGTTTCAGTTAACAACATTGAAGTGACAAATGTGGCTTTGTCAGTGTTATTCTTGGTCGTCTTTCTCATGAACCTTTCTCCAAATCATTTGGAGGCACACCATAGCGGTTCTCTCCCAGAAAAGATGCTCTAGTCTGGGTCAAAGCCCTGAGGTGGTAGAAGGTGTGATCCTTGCCTTATTACATGCTGAGAGCCTCCTTCCTCCAAGTAAGCTCCTGCGAGCCCTATTGTCTCCCTGCAACAGCTGCTCTTGACAAAGCCAATAAATCACTGCCTTAATGTGAGATTCTGAGAGCTGCGTTCGCTCCGGCAGTGTGAGAATTCACCTCATCTCTCTCATCACCTAGAGAGCCGAACGGCGTTCCTGACCCCTCTTCGTCTCCGCTTGGTTTGATGTCATACTGCACCGTGTCATCTTTCTTTTCACTGTAAGCTTAGCTTGATGTCACACTGTACAGTTGTTGGGCTGAATTGCTACACTTGCCTTTCATTTGTCATTTTTTTTGTCAGGTTTAATTGTCACAGCACTGGTGAGAAGCTGCATGAAAGATGTCTTGTTCACACGTCAGGGTTTGTTTTGGAGAAGGAACCTATTTCCAGGAATCACCCTGAAATCCCAGAGAACGTTTTTATTGCTCAGAAGTTGCTTCTGCAAAGCTCTGGAGACTTCATGGTGATTCTGTAATGAAAACAAATGAAACATTTTACACCATAGTGCATGTTTTTCTCTGAAAATTCTTTGAAAAGAAAAAACAAACATAAATGATACTTCTACATTTGATAAGCATGAGAGATTCTTTGCTTTAATTACTACACGCATACTCAAGTGCGTGACACTCATTTTCAGCCTCTGCCACCTCAATATATCAGTGCATAAACGTCATCTCTAGAACTGCTCTGAGAGTCACTTCATGAGCATTTTACCATTTCTTTTGCCATATCATATACAAACAGAAACTCAAACTTCACAGCAGCATGTCAAAATAAAAGTTTGGTTGACTTGAAGAAACTGTGACCAAAATATATGACTTAATGTAATAATAGTACTATTACTAATAATAAAATTATTAGTAAACATTTGTTTTTTAAGGAATATTATAGCCGAAAAATTATTTACCAGATTTTATTTATACGTAAAAACATACCATATTTCTCGGGGGAAAAAAATATTTTTTTAATGCAATCAATTAATTAGAGATGCTTTTGATTATTAAATTTAATGAATTTGGTTTTAAAGAAGATTTAAAAAAAAAAATTGTAGGTAAAAAAGTAAAAAAAAACTATTTTTATGGGCCTTAATTTAATTAACTTTTAATAAATTGCTGTTAAATTTTGCAAGTTTCATGGTTTCAATTAATTAGCTTTATGCTTTTTGATTAATGATATGTAATTTAATTAATAAAACAGAGTCTAGATAACTTAAAACGGGGGAAAAAAAAACGAAATCACGTAAAATTTAAATGGAAAAATAAGCACAATAAAAAAGCATGCTTTCTGATTAATAATATGTAATTTAATTAATAAAACAGAGTCTATAGAACTTAAAACGAAAAAAAAAAAAAAAAAACAATCCAGAAAAATTTTAATGAAAAAAAGCACAATAAAAAAAAACAAAAACAAACAAAAAAAATCAAATTAAATAAAGCAATCTATTTTTTAATCCAGTCGATTAATTATAGAATGGAAAAAAGAATTTGTTTTAAAAAAAAAAATCATAGAGCCTTAAATTCATTTTTTTTTTAACTTTTAATAAATTGCTGTTAAGTTGTGCAATTTATATGGTTTTAATTAATTAGACATGCTTTTTGATTATAATATATGAGTATGAGTCTAGAGAACTTAAAACGGAAAAAACAGAATCCAGAAAAATTAAAATGGAAAAAAATGATTAGAGATGTTTTTTTATTATTACGTTTAATAAAACCATTAAAATGGAATTTACAAAATTAATGAAAAACACATAATTTGTTTTTTAAAAAAACATATTTCACTCATTAAAGATGTCATTTTTCTTAAACTTTTAATAAATTGCTGTTAAATTATGCAGAGTCTGGAGAAAATTAAAAAAAAAAAATAATAATAAAGAAAACAAAAGAAAACAAAAACATTTTATTGCATATGTTGGTGTGTTGGTATATTCAAGTACAGTTTGATCCATTGTTGAGAAGCTTCTAGTAAACTTTAGGGTGGATGTGAGATTACTTTTTTCTCTCAGTGGAAAAATCTCAAAAGCAGGAAACTTGAGCAAAATCTCAATTTTCTCTCCAATTAATATCATTTCCACTTAAGAGAAATCAAGATTAAGATTAAATTTCCTTGGTGGTTTGCCTTCTCTGTAAGATGGAAAATTCTAGTTTCTTAGTAGCTTTTGTGTTTTATTTCAAATATCTTGGGAACTTTTTTTTTTTTAAAATACAGAACTATTTTTATATTAAGGAAAATGCCCAATACCCATATGTGGCACACTTCAGAAATGAGTAAACAATCCATTTAGTGACAGGAATGAATCATGGAGCTCTAGGAACGTCAAGTTTGCTTGTGGGGGAGGGACGATTCATCAGTGAGTGCAAATTACATTTTGTTCTCCTTGTAAATATTTTCAAAACACTTGCTCGAGATGAATGTGACAGTTCTGGGGGTCTCCCACTGATTGATCATCTGTTTCAACATGTGCCGTGAAACACAATTACTTGCTTCACAGATTTGCCAGTATTTCCTATATTTAGTGTTACTCCTCTAGTGGTTTCTCGCTGGATTTTTTTTTCACTCATTCTCATCCTCTTTACCTTGTTCTCTCTCTGCGCTGTCAGCAGACTTTAAAGAGAATTCAATCAAGGTGTGTTCCACACTCCGTGGCCTTGCTGATTTACTTGGGACACCGTGAAATATGACTTGAGGCGGAAAGACGCGACAATAGGCGGAAATGTTGCTACCGAACGCAAACTGCTGCTGAGTATGAAAGAGTGCAGACGTCGCTAGTTTCATAGGCGCAGCTTCTTCAGCTTGACCTTTAAGTCGTCTTCGGTTTTTCCTTTTGCTTTTGTTCCAAACTGCCTGCGGTGTTTTATTCACATACAAGTGCACATCATATCACCGAAATCCCTTAACCTTGTGACTCAGTCCTGGCCTTTTCGGCAGGGGTAATTATGAAGCTCCTTCCGTCATACCTTGGGAGTTTGAAATGATGGGTGTTTCACCTTGGACGACACGCCACCTTGAACAATGGAAATTTTGGCATAATTAGCATGGAAAAATGACTTTAAAATTGAACATTAAAAAGACAGACCTCTAAAGTCAACGGGGCCTTGAAATGTTGGAACACAGTTCTGTCACGTCCTTGTCATTCACAGACGATGAATCAACATATGTATTTTATCCCTTGAATTTTGTTTTATGCTTCTGCCGGTGTTCTAAGGGTCATGCGGAAGCCAAAGAAACTATAAATCATGAAATTCATGAGGCACTTTTCCTAAATCACCTCATGCTGCAAGGTGTTCTCATAAATAAAAAGGTAATCAAAGGCTTCAGGTTACAGATACCCAATAGGACATAAGCACTCACACACACACACTTAGACACACACACCTGTGGAGTATCAGGAATAGCAAAGAGACGCAGACATCCTGGAGCCAAGGGACCCAAAGCAGATATCTAGAGCTAGAATGAAATCACTGAGCTGACTACGCAAGAGTGCAAGCTTTAAACACACAGACACAAACATTTATTTTTTATCTAAATGAGTATACTTCTGTTGTTTTAATGCATATACATTTATTTATTGATTTATTTATTAAGAAAGTAGTACAGTTACAGCAGAGGTTGCGTTAGACTTTAACATTGTCTGTCATTTTGACGAACAGGGTCGTAAAAATTCCGTCATGATCTATTATTACCCGTCATTTTAATTTTCATATTTTAATAACACATTTAATTGCTTTTATTTTTGTTCACCTTTTTAATTTTAATTATGAACTTACAGAACAATAGGCTTATTTTATTTATTTTGAAGAAAACAGATGAACAGATGAGACTGCGTAACTTTTTATGTTCAGCGCCACACCCCACAGTGACAGCGATTTTAATATACTCTCATTTTTATGAACCAATATCGATTCGTTAATCCCAATCGATATTTTGGTCTATGCTGTTTTCAGTTGATGAATGAACAGTACATAGTGCGCCGCCTCCCATCCAATAAATGGCAAAAGGCTAAGCTTTGTGTTACTTTTGATATGAAACAAGGTCTCAGATTTCAAATTCTGTCCATTTAATTAGGAAATTGAAGCAATAAATACCGTTTTGGCACTCTTTAATGTGGCGTGATAGATCGCTGTAGCTTCTAGGTACTCGTTTGTGTGTAATCAAAAGCAGATAGCAAAACATTCGTGACAGTTTCATTTTTGTTCTGGATCCAGGGCTACACTGTAGCGCACTCGCCACCAACTGGACAGGGGTGGGAATTACAGTAAGAAGTTACAATAGATCACCCTCAGTGTAATCCGCCAAAGTGACGGACGGCCTTCAGATTTTTCCGGCACTGATTAAAAAAAAAATAAAAAGCCGTCAATGACGGACACTGAGTTACAGTTACCCTCCCCCTAATTGTAGGGCTGCCCCCTAATTGTCACCTAACCATTAGTCGGCAACAAGAGGCTTGGTCGACCAAAATTTTATTAGTTGCTTAGTCGCAGAAAAAGAAAATTCTACAGGAAGTGGCGAAGTCACGCAGTCCTTGACGGACAAATCGTTAATGGCTGGTCTATGTGGTAATGTAGTAGATAGGGCAGGACATCCAAATGCTCACCTATCATTCATTGGCCTTAATTTTTTTTATCTGAAAGATGTATGTAGTAGCAACTTTGGCCGCTCAATCTAATGTTAACCCAGAAAATCTGCGCTATTCAAGTGTCTGTGCGGAGTGTGGAAGCTGCATGACAGATGGAGGCCCCGGTGCGGTCACTTGCTCTTAAAATACTCCATCATTTTTGGCCATACAGATGAAAGTAATGCATCTTTCAAATCTGTAAAGACTCTACGTTTATTTGCGTGCACTCAGAATAACAACGAAACGTTGCTCTAAAATAAAGCAAACAGGATGTGTTTTCTGCTGTCTCGGTCTCTGTGAACTTGAGAGCGAAACTCTGTGTATACTTGCTTTACAGACATGAAAACTGTATCTATAGAAAGTGAAATGTCTCCTTTTAAATGAACCAATTCATATAGAAAACAAATATTCTCAATTATGTAATCCATATAAAACATGCGTAGCGGCACCGACTTCATCTCTTAAGACGAAAACAAATCAGTAACAAATCAGTTTATCAGTAAGTTATTAAAATGTTAATGTATCCTCCTTGCTGTTTTTCTGACATATTCATGATTATTATATCTGCCGGTGCACTGTGGCAAGCTTTATGCTTGCACTTGAGCGCTTATTAGGCTATGTAGGCAATTAAATGCCTACAATTAACTACCAGTCGACCAGAAAAATCTTTAGTCGAGGGCAGCCCTACTTAATAGTAAAACTTTTTGCAGCTTTAAATAGAATAAAATGAAATGAATAAACTAAGCGAACACAGCTACGCACTAAGTGAGTACAGCTAAGTGAACACACACACACACTCACACACTCTTGATTAGCTGTGAGGCATCTTTTAAAAACTACAAATAGCCGTGTACTTTAATACGCTGCGGTTCTCCATAAAACCAATGGCTGAGCAATTTTAGACATTTACTGCTAATTGTAATATTTCAGGCCTAGAGCAAAGCGTTAGAGATGCATTTGTGTGTAAACAAACTCCATGTTTTCTTAATGTGAAGCGGTGGAGATTAGCCGGAGATGTTTTCATTCTGTTGAAGGTCAATGTGGGTAGCGGTTTTAGAGAGCATTAAAAATACAGCACCTCTGTGGGCAGGTGTAGAGCACAACCTGGTATCTGGTTTCTAATGGTGAGGATGCTGGGACTGAACTGCTATATATATATTTATATAACAGTTGCATGTATTTATTTATTTAAAACTGTATTAATTTGTTTGTTTTAAAATGGAATAGGAATAGGTCAATCCAAAAGCACTAATTTGTAGAAACTAATTAAATACTAACTTCAGTTTTGATCATGAGGTTTAAATAACACATGCTTATGCTCTCATAAGCATGAATTGTAAGACTGGTGCGGACCTAGGACATGTAATGGGCAAATAAAAAAATGCATATGTACGTTTTTGTATTCGTAACAATATAATTTTGAAAACATTGTCATCCCGCCCTAGCATCCAGCAATATAACACGCACGCATGCATGCATGCTCGCTCATGCAGCAGAAGTTTAAATCAAAAATGATACAAAAAGCGCACAAGCTCATTGCAGGAGTCAGTACAACCTTTAATAGGAGAAGCAGTGTGACTCTCGACCTTAAGAGAGTAGATTTTTACCTGATCTGCACACATAAGCGTTCACATAAAAAAAAGCAAACGGCTGATGTTACTTAACTCGAGGGTCTGCTTTTTGGAACCTGTTGGTTGAGCCCCATGCCGTTTTTATGGCAAAAGATCTCCTGCGTGAAATTAAACTTCCAGCTATGAGTCGAACAATCAAAGACAGATGATAGCTTGGCTGAAGCACACTTTTTTCCTCCTAAATGGCTTAATTTTTCATGACACAGATGATGATTTTTACACATGGGAGGCAGATATTGTAATCTGTAGCCAGTGGGTTCCAGGGATGTTGTACTTTGACTATAAATCATTTTGAGTGAGGTTTTGCGCCTCTAGAGAGTGATTTTAAAAATGATGGTACCACGGCAAAGAAGACTTGAATATTTTTCCTCATGCACATGTCTCTGAAGTTTGTGGTGATCTGTCAGACCTCATTTGGATCACTGTTGCTCAAGATATGGAATGATGGTGTCAATGTATGCAGAAGATATTATATGTGCTATTGGCCTTTCTAATGTATTTCAGCCGTCAGCAGGTGTCTGCAGATTGGTTTCCAGCTGCTTGGTTTTGCCTGTGTCTCTTAGGCTGCCTCCAAGTCCTCTTGGGAATTTGCAACTTAAGAATTTCAGAAATTGTAACGTGAAGTATTCAAATTATTTTAGTATCGGGGAATTTCATAATTCCCAGGAAACACAGAAAGCTTTTTTCAGTATCTATCTATCTACAGGTTTCATATAGAAATTCCAGGACTTTAAAGGACTTTTCAAGCACTACTTTTTTGATTTTCAAGGATTTTTTTTCTTGGATCTCACTTATCCAACAATGTGTTCCATTTAAAATTCTAAAAAAAAGAAATGCATTAATACAAAATATACTAATAAAAAATGGCAAAAATAAAGCACATGCGAAGTATTACAAAGTATACTAGGCTTTTACTATAGTAAAACCACTGTTATTTTTCTTTAGGGATTTGTATTTGTGTATATTTTCTTTTCTCTTTCTCTTTTTTTATAACTGTACTGCATTAATGGTTTGATGTTTTCTACTGTTTAAGAAGAAAAAAATCAGAAAAAAAGAGATTGGCAAAATCGCTCTGAAATCCTGATCTGAAACAAATGGTTCGCAAAACTGAATCAAAGTCCCAATCTGAATCAAATGATTTGCGCTCCAAAGTTCCGATCTAAAGCAAAAGATTCATATGGTTTGAATTATTCAGTTCGCTAAATGAATCACAAACCTGTTCCAATCTAAATTAAATAATTTGCAATACACACTTTGAAGTCCCAAACTTAATCAAATGATTCACAATACGCAAAGTTCCAATCTAAATCAAATGATTCGCAATAAGTAATCCATTTGGAGCGCTTCAAAATAATGAATCATTTTGCAGTGCAATGGTTTAATTGATTCTGAGTTTCTAAAAGTTTCATTTTACCCATCACTACGTGGTTTTTAAAATTGTTACAAGTGATGTCGAAATTAGAAAATGAATGGCTCTTTTAATTTAATCTGTTTTTTGCTAATGAATCGGTTGAAATGAATGATCGAAGTCATGAGTTTAAATCAGTCAGAGCAGTTCCTGCGTAAATGACTCAATTGATTTGGTTCATCTGTTCCTCTTTTCGCATCTTCAAGCATGTTTACATTACACGGTCAGTACTACTACTTGCTTGGCTCGATTGACATTAATGGAAATAAGCAAAAAAGGTAGATGTTTTTTGAATTGCGTGAATTTTGCATTAAAGGGGTCATCGGATGCTAAGTTCACTTTTACATGTTGTTTGAACATTAATGTGTGTTGGCAGTGTATGTACAAATCTACCCTATAATGCTAAAAATCCATGCAGTGTTTTTTAATTAATCTGTAAAAATAATATCCCCTTTTTCAAATCGAGCCATTCTCAGATGCCTGTCATTGTGGCGTCACACCAACAGAGGCCGCTCCCACCATAGTTGATTGACATGAGCATCTTACCTTAGATCAGTTGTAACAGTCCGCCCTCTTTTTTTCGATGCCGGAGCAGGGATGTAAGTTAGACAAGAATATCTCCGATTGAGCGATTGAGGTGTTGTGTTGCTGGATGTAATAATGAACGTAGTGGTCGTCATTTACTCCCGACATCTGAGCCGCTGAAGATGCAGTGGATTACATTCGTTTGTGAAGGGAATGTGCCTCCCGATCTACATATATCCGTCTATGTTTGCGCAAATCATTCGTGATCCAGCTTCACTTACAGGGTTTTTTTTTATGAATCTTTGCGATCGCCTTTCCTAATAATGTGCTATTTAGCAAGTTTAGTGGCTAAACGCGTTAAATGTGGCTAAAGTAAACAATCTCTCAGAGCAGCAGAGAGAAGAGAGGGGCAGGGCGAGCAGAGCTCATTTGCATTTAAAGCAGCCTTGACCAGAATGAGATGATTTTTGCTGAGCTGATTTTGGCAAGGTGAAAAGGGTGCTGTTTTACACTACCACTGAGAATTTTTAACCATAGTATATTATAGACTTTTCATTAAGACCCTAAAGAATCATATCAACTTGTGGAAAATGGGCATCCGATGACCCCTTTAAAAGATATGTGCTTATTGACAAAATTAAATCCTTTTTTCATAGATGCATTGTCTTTCAATAATTCAAGCACTTTTCAAGTACCTCTTCAGGAATTTTACTATTTTAAAGGGTTTACCAGGCACTCTAAACACCTTGTACAAACCCTCCATCCATCCATCCATCCATCAATACATCAATCCATCAATCCATCCATCCATCCCTCCTATAAACCTCTCCATTTCAAGGCTTTTTAAAATATTCAAACAAGTAAAAATCAAAACATCCTTTAAAGCTTTTGACAAACTTTGCTTTAGTTAAGTTAGTTATTTGATTTTTTTTTTTGTCTTTCTTTTAAAATGATACTCATTTTAATTGTTTAATTACATTCAAATTCAAATTGCATTTCTGCATCCCATTGCTACTTGCTGCTGTTACTAATTCAAATTCTGTTCAGATTAGGAATTAAATTGCAATTTTAAAAATGATTATTAACTCATTTCTCAGTGGTGCCTTATCAATGTACAGCAATTGGTGATTCATCTAGCATTTTATTATTCCAAGATATGCTACGACATAGATTGATGGGAAGTATAATTTAGTTGTGCAAGGCTGTCACCACATCAATTGCCTATATAAGCTCTTTGAAAGTGTTTTTTTTTTTTTGTTTGTTTTTTGTGACAAGCTTTTAAAACTTTTTATTTTTAATCAACTGTACATTTTGTGTAAATGGCTGCAGTGCAGTGCTTTAAGCATTCATAATGGCTGCTTAACTCACAATATTTATTTTAAACACTTTTGACTTGGAAACCCAAAGAAAATGCGGGCATTCTGGTCTATGGCATCGCATACGTGAATATGTGAATTTAGATGCAGTTTAGTTTTCCAACAAAGCACTTTGCAAAAGAAATATTGGAATTTCATCGTCTTGCATTTGCACGCACAATAATCAATATGCCAAAGAAGTAACATAATTTATAATCTGTTGTACCTCAGCCATATTATTAAATACCTTGAGACTAATTTGAAATCCCCTTCTGAATGCAGACAAGGGTATTTGACTACAGGAAAGGCTATCAACAGAGACCCAAATAATGTTTCCAAACACCGCATAGTGATTACTCAAAGTCAATAGACTTGTTAATAATGTCATCACTTTTGTTTATCCGCTGACATTGTGCGAACCAGGACTTTGATGTGTTTGTAGAACACATTCATTAGTAATAGTGACAAGTAAATGGTTTTTGTGTTAACATCTGCAGACTTATTGTGGAGGTGGGTGTGAAGAATCTGTTGCTGTTTCCATTGAACTGTTTACTGTGGTGGTACACAGAGGCTTTAAGGTAACTTTGTGGTATCTGCTTGGTGTGCTTCGGCACATTAAACCTGTGATAAATTACTTTTTTACTTTGGAGTTTTCATGATCAATAAAACCAGCTTTTGAGAACTAGATGTTGTTTAAAACACAAACTTTGAGTTTGTTTCAATATGGGATTTTTTTGAGTTATGCATTCAAGATTCATCTTGATCAACTTGGTTTCATCCCTGGAGAGAATCCGTAATCCTCCATTGGATGGAGTCACCGATGCAAATCCGAATTGAAGGTTTCTGGGGCGTGATGTTAGGCTTCACTGCCTGTCCTGCTTGCCTCTCCATGCCATCTGCAGTCCTCTTTGGTCCCTGTGAAGAACGAGCAGCTTCGTTGGACCTCAGTAAACAGTGGACGGTCCCACACAGGACCCATCGTCTGCCATAGATTGAATCTCTGGTCTTAAGCCAGCTCAGATCATGGACTACAGGGAGCTGGCCATATTGCAATGCTGGGTAGGCCAGCTGGTGGGTTCACATCCCTGACACCAGTGACCATTGTCTCCTGTGGCTGTCTGAAACTAATTTCCTCCTGGTTAGCATAGCTGTGGTCAAATACTAAGTAATTATATCTGTGAAGTAGTGCGGAATGCAGTAATTATGTCTTTGTGAAGTTTGATTGCTCTAGAGCTAATAATAATTTTCTCCGAAGACATTGTGATGCTCATCTTTACTTTAAACTTTATTTTTCAGTCTTATAGTTTCTTCATAATGCCAGGGGACTGAGAACTTTATGCCCGTGTGGCTAAAATACACGATAATCGAGTGACTTTCATAGTGAAGACTTCTTATAAACAGGGAGCATAAAATATAAACTGAATCCAAGAAAGCAGACACTTTTCTTTGAAATGCATGAGGGCCAGTTGTTCTTATCCACATTGCAGTTCTTCTAGGAGGGCTCAGCCTGACTCAATATGAACCACTGTGGCTCAGAAAAGTGTTTTTTTTTTTTTGTTTTTTTTATAAAGTTTTTTTTTATTTTTTCCTTATTATTTTGTGATTTCACAAGAGTGCTGTGTACAAGCTAGTGTTCATTTTTACAGCTTTAAATCATAGTTTTTGTTTGTTTGACACATGCACTTTGTTTATCAAATGTGAAGTGGGAGCACATGAAAATGATTATTTTAAATTTTAATTTTACAATTTAATTTCTTTGATCGCAAAGCTACATTTTTAGCACCCATTACTCCAGCCTTCAGTGTCACATGATTCTTGAAAAAAGTTGAAAAGAGTTGCATTGATGCATTTTTTTTTTTTTTCTCCAGGATCCTTTTATAGATAGAAAATTGAAAATAACAGCATTTATTTTGGGAATATAAGTCTTTTGTAACATTATAAAAGTCTTTTGATCAATTTAATGCGTCCTTGCGGAATGAAAGCATTGATTTCTTTCAAAAAAAAAAAAAGTTTTGCTAAAACCAAACTTTTGAATGATAGTGTATGAATGATTTCTTGGTTTGCATCTAAATTGTAAGGAGTTTTCTGAGTAGTATTGATGTGAATAATAAATAAACCTTTTCTCTTGTGGTACAGGACAGAAAATCTCTATAGCATCTGCTGTCTTGTGTCTAATCCATATTTCCCTTTTACCCACAAACATGAATCCTTATCCACACTAATTCTGGGTAAGCTTAATGATTGGACTCCATATAATAAAGCTTTGGATATAAGAGTGGTAAGTCACAAGCCTTCCCTGCTGTGTTGCATCCACAGTTGTAGAGGCAGTGATGTATTGTTATAACGGTTTTGACCTCAATGAGCTGTATCAGCAGCTCCAGTTCCGACAGACCAGCTGGTCCCATTGAACCGCATGTTAAAACACCAAAGACGAGGCTGGAGCCAATGGGCACCATGCCTACCTCCAAAGTTTCTAGACTCCACCTTGTGCGTAAGCAAGCAGTTACCTTAGACAGCTTGTTTCCTGATAAGCTCCATTTACAAAACTTCCCCAAAAGTTTCCAGTCCCTCTACGGACGCTTGTGTGTTTCTATCTCCAGACCTCCTGATGTGTTTTCTATTGCTGTTTCCATGAAACACAGAGGAGGATTAAGTGTGTGTCGAATTGCCCGACAGGCGCCACAGGAATACTGCCCCTTATAGGCTTTTGCGATGGCGGAAGGGATCATTGGTATAATCACATAGCTGCAGAGCTGGAAATAGGTTGTAGTTGTGACCACAGCATCCGCAGGTTCTTCTGGAAAGGTGAAGGGACCGGCTGGCCGGCGTCACCCTCTCCAGGGATGCACACGTGGTGGGGAACGTTAGCCATAAACCACAACGCTTTTATCCGCCTCGCCCCCCTCTCAGATTCCCAAAATAAAAGTACCCGCTCTCTCTTTCTCTTCTAATCTTGGGGGGTAACGGATGACTGACTGTGCCTATCTTTAGAAGGGGGAAGTGTTATTCTGGTTGTGGTCCTCCGGTTTGTGTTTGACGCTGGAGACGACACGGTAATCTGCAGACAGCAACCTTGTGTCCGTACTGACAGTTATTTGATGGATGAATTATAGCTGTGCCATTCAGCTCTGGGCATTTTATGGCACGTTCCATGCTGAGCAGATTTTAGGCTGCAGGTGCAGGAAGAGGAACCTGTTGTAATTTGATGAGTGAAGGTCATCTGAACCATTTTGCAAGGTCTAACTTTTTGACAGTTTGACAGTTCCATTGCATATTTTTCACAAATCTGACTGATCCCATAGTCATGTGTGCTGGAAAAGAATATGTGCTGTTTCTATCTGATTTCATCATTCGTGCACTTTAAGAAGCCTTCGAATAATTAATTTTTTGAAGTGGATGTCTGAGATGGTCTGTTTTTTAACAGTAATTATTAAAGCAGCAGATTGAATGTTCTTGATAATTATGTTCTTGGTTATTGCTTTGTTCCAAGAACTAGTAAGCTGCCTAAACTGCCAGAAAAGAAGTTCGAAAATGGTTTCAATTGCTTGTAATTGGGGCAGTGCCTCAGAGGTACACAGTTGTACTTCATCTACATTTACATTTATGCATCTAGTGGATGCTTTTATCCAAACTGACTTGCAATAGAGAAGCAAAAGCAATTTGTCACAGAGCCAACAACATTTGCAGTATACAATGCCATGTTTATTAGAAAACTGGATGAGTAAACAATGTAAAGCAGAGGAGAATTACAGAGATAAAAAAATGCAGAGAATTTATTTATTTATTTATTTTTGTTAAAGGGGTCATCGGATACCCATTTTCCACCAGTTGTTATGATTCTTTAAGGTCTTAATGAAAAATCTCTAACATACTTTGGTTAAAATTTCTGTAAAACAACACCCTTTTTACCTTGTCAAAAATAGCTATGTTCTCAGCGACTCGTTTCAGTGCATGTCCCTTTAAATGCTAATGAGCTCTGCTCACCCCGCCCCTCTCTTCTGTTGAATGACGAGCAATTATTTGAGAGACTGTAAAACTTTAGCTGCATTTAGCTGTGAAACTTGCTAACTAGCACATTAGGGAAGGCGATTTGCAGATTACTTCTGTAGGTTAAGCTGCATCACCAATGATTCGCGCAAACATAGACGCATTTAAGTAGATCGGGGGCCGCATTCCCTTAAAAAAGTAATCGTCTGCGTCTTCAGCAGCTCAGATGTCGGGAGTAAATGACGACTGCTGTGTTCATTATTACATCCAACAACAAAACATCTCAGTCACATTCTTGTCTTCCCCTGCTCAGGTGTCGAAACAATGGCGGACAGTTTACATCTCACTCCAAATTTTGCATCCAATTACCCCTTTAAATGCCTTTAAAAGAATGGTATTTCTTTAGCTGCTGCTTAGAAGTTGTAATGACTTCTGCAGTTCAGGTGGAGGTTGGCAGCTTATTTCACCAGAGCAGAGCAGAGAGAATGAAGATACTGGAAAGCGACTTTGTGTCTCATTACAAAGGAACAATTCATTTACCGTTGAGATGTATTGTTAAAATAATTTGGTTTATCTAAAATCTGTTGTTTTATACAATTTTTGTGTGTGCAATGCATTTTTTGTGTATCAGAATGTGATGCTGTTAGCTTCAATCAACTTAAATCAATTGGAAGTTGAGTCTCTAGGTTGGTATGCAGTTTGTTTAGTTGTTGTCCAATGTAGAACCTTTTGCTTCAGCCTCTTATGAGTAGGGTTTGATATTGTTTGAATTTTATCTATTTTATTTATCGATTTTAATTCTTAATGATTCCTAGTTTCGATTCCAATAACAAAAAAGTCAATAAAACATGAAGTCAAACATTTTTATTCTGTGTTTTTACAAAGTTTTCTTTTGCAGCTGAATAACATGAGCAAAAATCATCAGCCTATAGAACACTTGGGCCTAAAAGGAACTTTTGCCTATGGATTTAACAAAAAATACCACAGCAAAAAGAACTAGACTAATATAAATTTCAAACATTAAATTGTTAAAGGCAAGTAAACAGTCAGTGATAACATTGGAATAAGCTAATAAATTAGCAATAGCATAAATAATTACAACTGAACAAATAGCAGGTACAGAAATTTAAATCCAAATTTTAAAAACTCTGCATAGCTTTCTTTTGATAAATAAAATATAGATTAATCCTCAAAGTTATGACAGATATTCAGTTAAGATCAGTGAATGATTTTTGTTCTTAGATTAACATTGATGACAGGTAGCACGTTTATTAGGCTGCTGTCTCTTTAACATCAAACGCATGTGGATCTGAAAACACTGTTACACATGTTTTCTTTCTCATCTGTTTACTTTAACTTAAGACAAAAAACGTCTGTGTTTATGATGATATGCTGATGTATTTTTGTGCATACTGAGTGGTAAATTTGAAAGAGAAGTCAGATCCAGCCCGGAACAAACTTTTCTGCAGTGGGAATGCACGGAACGGTTCGAGAATGGACGCAGGTCGGGAATCCACACCAGGACCGCTATTCACAATCCTCCCTCTTCAGATTCGCCCTTCCTGCACTTAAATCGTTTGATTCTAAACTTTAAATCACATTAAAATATGAACGCAGGAACTGTTAAGCGGAATTGAAATGCACGTCTTATCGAATACCCAGTTCTTGGAAATTTGGAAACTGTTCTAAAATGGAACCGGTTCTAAACCCTACTTATGATTCTCCCTGATCATTAGTTTGTATAATTTTCAACAAAGCTGTGCTAGTTTTATGTGACTTGTATCACTCTGCAGCCTCTTTCTTCTTGCATAATAGAATGATTTCAGCTCAAATAACTCAGTAATTCTTGTCCATATGTATACAGTATTTATGTGGTAAGCAGGCATGTAATTAGCAGGATAATGTACAGTCAGTCAGTCATTATCGCAGAATAAACCCCTTCTGGGTGATACAGTCAGGGTTATTTTGTGATAATGACCAGTTGGCTGAACATTTTACTAGCAGTGCTGTTTTAATTGACCATTTATGTACACAGTTTGTAGGCAGTGTTCAACATTCAACATGTCTCTGTCATAGTGTGCATAACACTTTTATCAAAAAGTCATTTTTCAGAATACGCTCTGTGAACATCAGTTAAACTCAGTGATGATAAATGAATAGCCGACATCTTTGACTGAGTGGTTTTTTTCTCACGCACAATTATTCATAACAGTGAATAATTTGTTCATAGACACTATTATTATGCATCGACGCCCTGATCCATTGACTTGAAGGGATGAGAAGTCCCTCTTGACCAAAAAGTGGATGCTTTGCTCATTAATCTACACATGCTTCAGGCTTTTTCATCTTGTTTATTAGAGAATTCATATACAGTGCTTGAACAAGTCAACTTCAGTTATGTTTTGCAGGCCAAGCGTTTCCTCTGAGGCTGTAAATGCTAATGTCGGGTTGAAGTTTGTTTGCTCTACTTTGTTTAGGTTGTTCTGTCCTCTCGCTCTCTTACACGCTTATCTGCTGTTACGCTGATGGATGGGGCCGCGGGTTTGCTGTTTAAACTGGAGATTGAGGTGCCGGGTCCATGTTTCCCTCATTCTTTCATTCACATTCTCTCCCTCTCTTGCCCTGCCTACCTGTGTGGTCCGCTGCTTTGTCAGCGCAGAGCTGACAGGAGGCCCAGCCCTGTCGTTTGTCTCCCAGTGCCATTCCTTGTTTGCTCAGAGCTCCGAGGTCACGCTGCTTGCTGAAGAGTTTGGAGTAAACTCGATTTCAAACTGACAGTCTGAAGTAGGCTTTAAGATTCTCTGACAAAACTGACAATGTGAAAATATACTTTTATTATAGTTTCACTGCAGGACTCAGCAAGACCCCTTCATAACTGCTTCTAGAGCATGTAGGTTTTTGCCTGCTTGATTTCAGCTGTGGTTTTGCTGAAGACAGCACACTTTGACAGCATTGGTGGCTGGTGGATTATTGAAGGAATAACTTGGACTCATCACTCATTTAAAACATTGAAAGCATTGGTGTACATGGCCACTTTTACTTGCATTGAAAAAGCCTTAAAGGGATAGCTCAGTCTAATGTTAAATGAGAAGTCCACTTCCATAACAACAATTTACAGGTAATGTACTCACCCCCTTGTCATCCAAGATGTTCATGTCTTTCTTTCTTCAGTCGTAAAGAAATTGTGTTTTTTGAGGAAAACATTTCAGAGATATTGAGATTTTTCTCCATATAATGAACTGATAAGAAAAATCCTGAAATGTCTTCCTCAAAAAAACATAATTTCTTTACAACCGAAGAAAGAAAGACATGAACATCTTGGATGACAAGGGGGTGAGTATGTTGTCTGAAAATTGTTGTTCTGGAAGTGGACTTCTCCTTTAACCTAGAAAAATGTGTGCTATTGAAGTGTCTGTGCGGAGTGTGGAAGCTGAATAGTAGTGCTCTGACTGCATGGCAGATGGAGGCGCCGGTGCGGTCACTTGCTCTTAAAAATTTTTGATCATACAGATAAAAATAGTACATTTTTCAAATCTGTAGACTCTACGTTTATTTGTGTGCACTCAGAATAACAACAAAAACGTTGCGCTTTTGTAAAATAATTAAAGCACAAAGAGGATTCATCTCAGTCTCTGTGAACTTAAATGCAATATATTTATAGAGAGTGAAATGTCTACTTTTAAATGAACTAATTAAAATAGAAAACAGATATTCTCAAATTATGTAATTTGTATGAAATATGCATACAGGCGCATCCACTACTGACGAGTCAGTGTCATAGACTTCATCTCTTAAGCTAAAAAAAAAAAAAAAAAAAGCACTAGTTTATCAATAAATTATTAAAATGTTAATTCAGTCTCCCTGCTGTTTTTCCCTGACACATTCATAATTATTATATCTGCCGGTGCGCTGTGGCAAGCTTGAGCACTTATTAGGCTGTGTAGGCAATTAAAGGCTTATCTGAACTAAAGAATCATATGATTTATATGGTTTATTAATAAATGTGTGACTAATAGTCGACTAATGCTTAAAATGAACGACTGCTAGTCGGCCAGAAAAATCTTTAGTTGAGGGCAGCCCTTGTAAGAACATCGTTAAAGTAGTCCATGTGACATTAGCGCTTCAACCATAATATTATGAAGCTATGAGAGTACGTTTTGTGCGCAAAGAAAACAAAATAATGACTTCATTCAACATTTTTTTTTCTCTTCCGTGTCAGGATTCGACACACGTTTACAAGAGTTCCACAAGGCACTGAAGCTAATCAAATATTCCTCCAAAAACGTTTATTTATTAAGCATCATCAGAGCAGCATTGTCTGCATTACAATGAACAACATCTTATTTTCTTTGACTTAATGATTTGTGCCCTGTAGTACTATATATAGACTTTATCACCTAATAAACTCCTAATTTTCCCTCTCTAGTAAACACTTTTACTGAATGTCCACCTTATTTCCCGGAATCTCTAGATAATGAGTTAGAACCTTGTTATCGACTCGTCTACTCAGACGAATTATCCAGACCTCACAAAAGGCCATGCTTATCAGCAAATATCACATGAAATCGACATCTGACTTGCGTGAAGCAATAGAGTTCTGATTGTTCACTTGTGTTTGAGAAGAGACATTTAACGTGAATTTCCAAATATAACCTTTGCCGAGACGGTGCTCTGCCGATTGGCAGACTTTTTGGAGACAAACTGTTATTAGCCGCAAAATGTGTGAGAGTCATTTGTTTGTTCAGAGAGTTCTGTCTCTTCATGGAGGTGTGTGGTCTAATTTGGGGGTCTTGTTGTTTTCACACCTGCTTATGTACACAACACACTAGCAACTGTTTCTGAACAGCTCACTGTGCATTTTCAAGGCCTTATTTGTGTAATTATTGTAGCACTCTACATGTTGTTGTTTAAAATCATATAGAGGATGAACAGAAAATAGATATTGATCTTTTTGAGATCTTAGCTTTTGGTTTCAAATGGGTTTCTGAACAGACTGTTATGTATAGTTCACGAAAAAGGCCTTGACCTTGAATGGATTTCTGCCTCTGGCTGTTATTTGTTTGTCTTCTTAAATGTAACTTGTTTTTGAATATTTCTCTTAGCTGCTGAGGCCAGTCGTGCTTCTGAGAACTTGTAATTCTTATGGAATCTGCTGTAAGTATGTCAAATAAATAATAAACCATATCAAATTGGTCTGCATCTTATGAAAATCAGTTTTGACAGGCACTGGATTCATTCCAGTTTCTATGGAATTCCTGTAATGCATTTTGATCTTAAAAGTTCAGCAGGTGATTCCTTGTGATTTTTTTTTTTTTTTTCTTTCTTTCTTTCTTTTTTTGTGCTTGGCCAAGAATTATGTTTCACCTACGTGTCTTCAACAGCCCTATTCTCAACAATTTAGAGCTTGTTTCATAATTAAAGCATGTGCAGATGACCTAAACACTTTTCAATCCTCTTTGCTGCAAAATTAGATTGGTTAATCTTTCAGATAATGTCTTGGGAAAGCTAGCACAGATCTCAACCGCAGTGCAATTAAAGATGTTCAACTTATGAAAGCAACAAATTAAGATTTAAACGAGTGGAGATAAGGTTCTTGCACGTGCATCGATTTCTTTTTATGTCTTTGTAATCACTCCACCATGTAGCTGTACAATAATCCACTTAGGCAGACTTTGAACTTGGTTTTTTAATGGTTCTCAGTGGGTCTTAGAAGTATCTTCTTCCCCCACTGTTTTTTTGCGACTGTTTGGCCTTTTGTGGAGTGAACTGTCAAAAACGGGAACTACTGAGGCGGAGATCACTCTGTTTTATCGTTTAGGCTCCATTGATTCACATTGGCGTGAGGTCTGTATGATTGTATTGGAGTGGAACAGCGGTGTAAATTAAGCTTTTTTTGTTCATAATTCTTTACTTGGCATTTGATCTTTCTGAATGCCTTCCTGTATGTGTTAACTGAAGCTGTCAGAGACACATGTGCACAAACATATACGCACACACACGCGCACACAAAAGTATTACCATAGATATTCATTGTGTGAATAAAAAAAAAAAAAAAAAAAAAAAATACCATGGCGACCAAATGCCGTTTGGATTATGGCATGGAATGATCAAAGTATAATCAAGTGTCACATAGGGACTTCTGGTAACATCCTTTTACAGTTGTTTACTGAACATAATTTAATTTATGTTATCATTTTAATTATATTTCACTGAAAAGGTGCATAAAATTGTAGATTTCACTATGAATTCTAAAAAGACTCATGCAGTTTACTATCTGTTTTTACAGTATTTTACATGGGTTGTCTAATTTTTTGTTGTATATGGTAAGCTGTTTTACGTTTAACTAATTAACAATTAAAACTGTTATTTTTCTAAATTCTAACCTAAAGGAGACCTATTATGCCCCTCTTTACAATATGTAATATAAGTCACAGGTGCCGCCAGAATGTGTCTGTGGAGATTCAGCTCAAAATATCCCACAGATCATTTATTATGTCAGTTTTAAAAATGCCTGTTTTGAGTGGAAGCAGAAACGTGTTGTTTTCGTGCGTTTCTCTTTAAATGCAAATGGTGCTGCTCCCCGCCCCCATCATCCCCTTCAGATTCCAGATTTTTAAATAGTTGTATCTCGGGCAAATATTGTCATATCCTAACAAATCATACATCAATGGATATTTATTCAATATTTATTCAGCTTTCAGATGATGTATAAATCAAACTCAATTTCAAAGAGAATTTTACACTTATTAGAGAAATTTACACTTATGACTGGTTTTGTGGGTCACATATTATAATAAGTTCCCCTTTTTTGAACTTCAGTACACATGCAACATGCATAAATATTTAGATATCATATAATTTTCCCATATTAAAGTAATGAGAATAAGATGATTTCAGATCTGAGATTTTTATGTAATTGTTACCTGTTCATACAAATACATGTCTGCAGCTTTAGGCTAGCGCTGTAAATTGCAGTTCTATCAATCCCTGAGTCACCGCCATTCTTCCAGAACTTCAGAGACAACTTTTGTGTGTGTGTATGTGTGCACATGTATGTCTACAAGACAACTCGTGCTTACTTGTGCATTTTTTGTCAGTCGTTATGAGCATGCTCTCTTGTGGGTATCGAATTCAGCGTGTGGTCTTGAGCGTGTGCTCACTGCACAGGATGGAATCAGGAGTAGATGGCCCGAGGGGTGGCCAAACGAATGCCCGTCAGCCCGCGTGCCAGCATTGACGCAGGCAATATTGAATCGGGCATTAGCACTGATGCCTTCAACCTGAAGAGCTCTGCATTTTGTAGCTTCCACATGGGGTTTCCAGCTCTGAATAAAGCCCGATTCTTCAATCAAGACCTTCCACAGCGTTGTCAATGGCATTGATATTAGGGGCTGTTTAAAGCTGTGAATCATGCTACTAAAAGCGGGGGATATCTGCAGGAAAAAGGCACAGTAAATTAGAGGCGGTATTGTGATGAAACTAAACGATCGATGACAGGTGAGTGATTTACTGATCTAAGCAGCCAAATTAACCGTTTCACACTTGCAGCTTGAAAAGCTTCATTAGTGCCTACTAACCATTTAGTCCAGGGTCTCTGCGGCGTGACAGTAGAGCGAACTAGAATTCTACTTTTTTGTGGAAAATGTGAGGGGTGCTCACCTGAGCAAATGTCACCTGCACCATCTGGTTTGTGGTCCACCCTTAAAGGAACACTCCACTTTTTTTGAAAATAGGCTCATTGCCCAACTCTCCTAGAATTAAACAGTTGAGTTTTACCGTTTTCAAATCCATTCTCCGGGTCTGGCGGTAGCACTTTTTGCATAGCTTAGCGTAGATCATTGAATCTGATGAGACTGATGGCATCTCGCTCAAAAATAACCATATATAATGACGATATTTTTCCTATTTAAAACTTGACTCTTCTGTAGTTACATTGTGTACTAAGACTGACGGAAAATGAAAAGTTTTGATTTTCCAGGCTGATATGTTCCTTTAAGTTTCTATGATACTCTTGTCCCTAAATATATATGACCCTGGACCACAAAACCAGTCATAAGGGTCAATTTTTTTAAAATTGAAATTTATACATCAAATTTACCCATGCCACTTGAGAGTGGTTTTGTGGTCCAGGGTCACATATGTGGTTTAAGACTAAGGAATTTCGATAGAAAGCGTTGTATTCACATTTTGAGAATTTGCTCCCTTTTTATTTGTACATTTGATTTAGAATTGCATTTGCCACATTCCACGAGAGCTTGAATTAGAATTTGAGTCGGAATTATTGAGATGAAATTATGGCTTGTTCTGTCTTGCTTGGAAAATCACCCTGTCTGTCTCTTTTTAAAGGCCTTTAAAACCAAAAACCTTCAAACAAAGTTCTTAAGCCAACATTCAAAGTTTCCTTTTTCTTATTAAAATGACTTTTATTTCAGTTCATTTTATTTCTGATTTGAATTTAAATTCTAGTTTTGTTGTCTGTCTTAATATAAATTTAAAAACATTTTCATCGATTCTGACTAGTGCATAATCCTATTAGAAAAGTAACAGCACAAACCATATGGGTCACCTCAAAGGTTTTAGGTTTTTTTTAACCCAAGTATAAGCAATATTTATTGTAGCTAAGCATGCACAGCTGTATTTTATTTGAGTTATTATTTTATTATTTATTTTATTTTGCATTATTTTATTTTATTTTGGGCTTTTTGTCATTATTTGTAGGATAGTTATTTGTAGGATTATTTGTAAGGATTATTTGTTTTTAAAAAGATATTTACCCAAGTCTAAACTATTATTCTTTAGATATGAAAAGCTAGTTTTTGTTTTTAAAGAATTCTCTTCTGCTCACCAAGCCTGCATTTATGATCCAAAATACATATGCAAATACAAAATACATATAAAATACATGATAATAAATGTTTTTTTGAGCAGCAAATCAGAATATTAGAATGATTTCCGAAGGATCATGTGATGAGTAATGGCTAAAAATTCAGCTTTAAAGTCACAAGAATAAATTACATTTTAAAATATATTAAAATAGAAAACAGTTATTTTAAAAAGTAAAAATATTTCAAAATTTTACTGTTTTTGCTGTACTTTGGATTAAATAAATATAGGCTTAGTGAGCAGAAGAGACTTCTTTAAAAAACATTAAAAAAAATCTTACTGTTCAAAAACTTTTGACTAGGCATAAAATGTGTTATTTTTCAACACCCCAATTACTGGATTTTTTCAAGTGAATATGGACAGAGAGAGCATAAAGTCACAATATGATAGAAACAAATCTGGAATTTTGCCAATTTAAATAATATTTGCTTTGAAGTAAATCACATTTTTAATTAACAGATGGTCACTTGCAGCCAGTACATCACATTAGTATCTCTAACAAGAATCAGATACTGATATTTCAAACATTAAATTGCCTAATTGAGTATTTACTTGACTTATAAATTCTTTTATTGAAATAATTAAATTAAATTAAATTAAATTAAACAAGACACATTTACAGTCTACAGTATGTATAAAACACATGATTGGTGTGAGCATACGGCATGCATCAGGTACTTAAGATGTAACCCTTATATTCCGCAGAAAAGCCTGAAGTATCTCCAAGCTCCTATCCAATGTCCATGCTTGAAATGGTGCTATAATTCCTGAGCCTGATGCGCTGCCAAATTATCCGTGCTCCTTACGCGGCAACGGGAGAGTGTGGATAAAAGGTTTTAAAGTATATTTCACTATATGTCACAGTTATATTTAATAAGCGCATGAATACAACTCACAGACGACTTATTCTGAGTCTTATTTTTGCACGCTGCAGCTCAAAGCGTCTTTTTTATTAACATACTCACTAGACATGTGCAGCCGTGTGCTTGTTCTCATATTCATCTCCAATCACCACACCTCCCCCTTCCACCATCAGCTCATGATTTTTTTTTAATTCATCATTGCCCTCCCAGACTTTCCCCTGGCCAGCCAGTGCAGTTGACAGCACTGAACTTGTATAGGCATAAAGCACAGTGATGATAAGCACATTAAAGCTGCTGTATTGGCTGGGGGAGGGGCTAGCACCAGCAGCTGCTGTCTTATTGGTGGTCTGAGTGGCAGGGGAGTGGCTGAGGGGAGTACAGGCAGAGAGAGCGAGAGAGAGAGAGGTGAGAGCTTAGCGTTAGGTTGGGAGGGAATGCCCACTAGATGCGGCTGCTGATAATAGCGCGTATCAGCACCAGAGCAGTGATTGAGAGCGCAGACAGAGAGAGGAGGAGAGGAGCAAGGAACAGCATGCTCTGCCAGAGATTGGTTAAATCACAGCAGCGTGATTGATTCAGGCAAAACGAGGATAAAAAAAAAAATAAAGAGAGCTCTAGAGAGTCTTACGGAGCATAAAATCCTGAGAGGAGGACGGGGGTGGAAGTTAGAAGGCTGTGGGAACTCATCAACTCCTCGTGGAAAGGCGGAGCTGAGGTCAGCAGGCAGGAGTGTGGGATCAAGCAGCAGCTGAACCAAGTCGGACACTGCTTGGGCTGGGGGTGGACACTTTTAGAGGGGTAACGAGGGTGAAGGAATACTGCTGAAACTTCAGTTGCGCTCAACGCGCACCTGCTTATGGGAGTAACGCTTCTGGATATTACAGCAAGGCTACGGGGCAAGCTGCCACATCCACTAGAGTGATTCTGCAAGCTACTGTCTGCTTGACTTAAAAGAGAGAGACTAGCACTTTTTGGAGCACTAGAGCGCAAGTTCAAGGTTCTGCTCAAGGGCTATTTTGAGAGACATGCTAGAGAATGAAATAAAGAACGCGGCTTCCGTTCCAGAGCATGGAGAAGTCAAGTAGCGAGGAATCTGCCATCCACCGTAGCCCCTCTGTGGACAGCCGCGACTCAGACTTTGCCCAAGCCTCCACCTCCGGACGACCGTTCGGAGGACGAGGCTTTAACGCCGGCGCCTTTTACGGGTCCACTGGCCCACGTGCGCAAACCGCTGCACAGAGCGCAGCGGCCGGCGACGACAAAAGCAACAATAAGTACAAGTCTCCCAAGGGCAGCAAATACGTGGTCTTTTATCTGGATCTATCCTTTGTGTTCCTTCTAGAGTTCAAGAAGTGCAACATGGCTAGAGGCTGCCTGTGCTGTCTGAAATACATGATGTTCGTCTTCAACCTCATCTTCTGGGTAAGTCACTCTTTGAATTTCCTTGACCTCTGCTCTTCTGTGCAGACAGTTTGTGGTCACTTAGTCAGAATTTGGTTGAAAGATAACAAGTGTATGTTGAGATCTCATGGTGCATGCTTCTCAGAGCGACCCGTGCCGGTACTGGGACTTTCCTGTCATGTGTTTTTCCTATGTTACGTCAGGCTAGCCATGCTCTCATTTACATACTCGCTACTATTTCTGGCTGCCTTTGAGTCTCCTGGGGCACCCTGGGAAAACTGTGCCACTCTCACGGAAGGAGTTTAGCTTGCAACTTGCTGATAAGATGCTTTGATGTTTACATAAGAATTGTCAAAAAAAGTGTTTTGCTTAAATCACATTCAGTCATTGCTCTTAAAAACTCTTAAGTTTGCTTGGAAGCTTGAACGTTCAGTTAAATGCATTTAGTTTTTCCTCGCTTCAACAAATGCTTAATTTATGGTGTATTTTATTCAGTTTTATATGGTTGATTTGATGATGGTTAGTCAGTTTGCAAACCTCAAGGCCACGTTTTTGTCAATTCCATTTGTTTATGAAGCACATCTTAGAAAAATGGATGCACTGGATTTAAATCTGATTGGAGAGAGTGTATGGAGGACATTGGGCTGAGTCTTTTGTGCGGAGGCACTCATGCATAAACGCTAATCGCATAAGCTAACAAGGTTTGCCTCACACTCGTACTCTCAGAAACTAATATCTGGGGCGCGTCTGAGTCTCTATGAGAGGTAAGGAGTCTGCCAGACCATGAAATGCTTCCCCCATCCATTCACCTCTCTGTCTATAAGATGTTTGAGTTTATATATGAATCCTAGAGCTTCAGTAAAACCTGGCTAAGTTGTGAGATGTAGTTCAGGATGGGTGGCCCATCAGGTTACCGGAGTCCTCAGACTTGTTTTGATCTTGGAAAAGGCTTAAGTATAAAGGGAGAGGAACATGTGGCATGTACTAGAGTCGTTCCCAGCTTGTGTGATCCTACTGTTTTTCACCGCAGATAAACCCAGAGTGACACCCCAACAGAAGCTCTCACAGCTCAGCAGGGCATTAACCCCTGCCTTAGCTATGAGAACAGACGGTAGATTCCAGTCAAAGGTTGTGAGCTTTGATACAACGTACTATCAGTGAAATCCTTGAATTGCTGTCTAAGAAACAAGGTCTAATAATAAGGGTTAGTTGAGAGAAAGTGTCTGTACATTAGTAGAGAGCTGCTGGCGACGCAACTCCTGCTGAGAGGTAATTTAGATGTTCTGCTGGTAATATTCTTTTAATGAATCTTCACACGACCTGAGTCGAGTCCCATGAGGTCATTCCTACATGGGCGGCAGTCAAAGTCCCAGAGCTATGCGTGTGCAGTTACCAGCGTGTGTGTGATTTTAGGGTTACGACATGCCTCAGAGAGTGATGGCGATCGAAGCTTGGTGATCTCCATAGGAGAGTGTGCCTCTGTATCATGACACCCCTGGGACCGCACTCCTCTCGCTTTGGCGCTCCAGGAATCGCAAGGTTACCATTCTGTGGAACGTTGAAGCCTGTCACCTCATCCGCTTTAGAGAGCCAGGTGCTGCCGCCTGCTGCTGCTTCACAGGGCTTACGGGTGTAACTCGAGGCACTAGGTAAATAGAAGCAGGAACCTCAGACATGTCATCAGGATCCTGTACAGGACAACTTCAGCAGTTGCTCGTGACCATCTGGCTCATCTTTCTTAGGTGGATTAGCTTGGTTTGAGCTGGACAGCATCAGCACAGATTAGAGCATTTAGTGGAGAGCTTGGTCTCACCATGCTGTGTTCTTGACTCTGTAATGGTCAGTAGTCGTCATGTCAAAATGGCTCACTACATTTTTGTTTATGGAGAATGCATTTAATTTGGCCCAGTAGCACCAAGCAGAATTACACAGACTATTTCCAAACAGGTTCTTATTTGTCTTTTTAATTCCTGTTCTAATCCCTATGCTAACATGGCATGTGTAAATAAAGAGAAAAATAGCATGTTGTTTTTAAAATAATACTACTGTATTGTTATTGTAAAGCTGAAACTTTTTATTTATTTATTTTTTTAACTGGCTAGTATTTGTTTTGAGATGCTATTGTATCTCTCTGCTCATTATTATTATTATTATTATTATTATTATTATTATTATTATTATTATATCGTTTTTTTATTATTATTATTCCAAATTACATGTCAAAAACTGTAGTTAGTAATGTAATTACACATTTGTGACTCTGGAACACAAAACCAGTCTTACGTAGCACAGGTATATCTGTAGCAGTAGCCAAAAATACATTGCATGGGTCAAAATTATCGATTTTTCTTTTATGCCAAAAACCATTAGGATATTAAGTAAAGATCATGTTCCATGAAGATATTTGGTAAATTTTCTACCATAAATCTATCAAAACTTAATTTTTGATTAGTAATATACATTGCTAAGAACTTCATTTGGACAACTTTAAAGGTGATTTTTCTTAATGTTTTGATTTTTTTTGTACCATCAGATTGCAGATTTTCAAATAGTTGTAAACCATATGTCAATGGAAAGGATGATGGAAATGGATGATGTATAAATCTCCATTTCAACAAATTGATCCTTATGACAAAACCCTTATGGTTTTGTGGTCCAGGGCCACATTTTAGGTATCAGACTACTTTTTGATTACTTTTGACCCGTTTTGTTTATCACATTGATTTAAATAGGATAATGTTGTACCAAATTGACAAAAATGCAACAAGCATTAAAATATATTCCATTTGCTGTTATTAACAACATAAAGTGCATTAAACATTATGATACGTCAAGGTTTCCCAAAATGGTGTTTGTGATGGAACTGCAGGGGGTTTATGAGTTTATTAAAACTAATATTTAATTAAATCATTTAAAAAAAAAAAGTTTAATTAAATTAAATAATTGTAAAATCAATCAAAATAAAAAGCTTTCTAAAAAAAATGATTTTATTTATTTACCTGCATGTCATGTGACCATAACCAACATCTGAGAACCAATGAACATGCAAATGTGATACTTAATTATATATATATATATATATATATATATATATATATATATATATAATTTTTTTTTTTTTTTATTTAATATCTCAGGGGTACTTCAACTAAAAATATTAGGTGAAAGAGGATCAGATGACAAAAAAGTTAGTGAATTTGTAAATTTTAATGTCTTTAAAAGACAAGAAATACAAGACATAGAAATACATGGTTGAAAAACATACAGAGTGATAATTCAAATTAAAATCAGTGTGTTCATCAGTAGTTGATGCAATGCTGAAACACTTCTTAACCTAAAAATGTCTTTGTAAATCTGTGGTAAATGCTGTCGTCACCTGTCTAATGAATGATCTTTAAATGTAAATGTCCACAAAACTTGAAGAATGTATTTAAACAGTGGACTGTTGTGGAAAAGACCATTTAAAAGATGAAAAAGAGGAATTATGAATAATTTATTGCTGTTGTAAATATGTAATCATGTACTCCATAAAAATTAACTGTAGTCTGATTCAGTGTATTTTAAAATGTGATTTAATCCAATTATAAGTACTTTTTTGAGTCTGTTTACGTTATCCAGATTACATGTAATCAGTTACTACTCACCTCTGATGTTATTCTAGTAAAAACGATTTTAAATTTATTTTTCAATAATATATTTCTTTTCAGGAGACTCTCTAGCACCTGCCCTAAACATTTAGTTCTGCACTTTATATAGTTGTCTTTGCACATTAAGCTGAAAAATGACATCAGCTCTAATTATATCACTTATTAATTGTTAATGAATATTGACTGCTAATTTTTGCTTTGGCTACCCTCTCATAAATGGCGCCAACAGCCTCTCAGATTCGGATAAGCTTACCCGATTCATTACAACCTCATTTAATTCTAGTGAGCTGGTGTAATTTGTCTGTATCATTCGAATCAGGCTGAGCCATATTTCACAGTAATGTTTCAGTGGCTCTGTGCTTTTTCTTTTTCTGTTACCGTAAAACACTATAGCATGGATGCCCCACAACATCCTAAATGCACAGCCTTATTTTGCCGCCATTATCATATTACATCAAACACATTCTTATTCAAACAGTACTGCCACCTCAGCAGTTTGCTTCAAAGGTGCGCTGCTCCTTATCAAAGCCGCTCCCTCTTTGTTTGCGCCTTTGTATTTATGAATTCCGAGTTTCACTCTTGGGATTGCAGGGGATTTATCTGCCATTTGGTCCAAGGTAACGAAGATTAGGATGCCTGTCGATTTAATCACCTGCGTTGACATTTTGAAGTTTGAAATTTTGGTATAGGTGGGTGCTACTGCAAAGCTCACAAAGTGAGAGGCAGTCTTAGGGTGCTTTGGGAAGGAAAGGGAGGTGTGCACTATAGAATGAATGAGGGGTAGAGTGGAGGTCCACACTGCGGCAGTGGCACACTCCCTCCACCCTCTCTACTACAGAGCTTCCATCCAAGGTAGCAAAGCAGCTTTTCTTTATCTTATTCTTTCTTTTTGTTTCCTCGCTTTTCCATTTAAGGGCTTTAATCGTTCTTTGCCGCAGGAAATTGCACATTTAACAAACTTCCACAAATCTGTTCTCACCTTCAACACTTTCTCCTGACAAGTTTGTTAATCTGCATCTTTTATTCGGAGAAGAAACACCTTTTTGTCTTTTTCTTAGAGCGATATATTTAAGAAAAAAAGAGAACTTCTAGTAACTAAAATAAAAGACTCCTGACTCACAATAAGATGATTGTGTGCTTATCGACATTGAGGATACGAATGTGATTCATATTTTCTCAGATGAAAAGAAAAACAAAAAAACACATGGCCAAGCTCTAATTTGCTCATTTTCTGATCCATGACAACATCACTTTCAGCTTCATTAAATAGGAACCTTTTTTTATCGTATTGAATGACAGCAAAAGCTAAAAAAATTTACATCACAATGTAATAAATAAATAAATTATATAATTTAATGTAAAGTCGCTTCTGCTCACCAAGCCTGCATTTATTTGATCTAAAGTACAGCAAAAACAGTACAATTTTAAAATATTTTTAATATTTAAAATAACTGTTTTCTATTTGAATATATTTTCAAATGTAATTTATTCCTGTTTTCAAAGCTGAATTTTTAGAATCGTTACTCCAGTCACATGATCTTTCAGAAATCATTCTAACATTCTAATTTGCTGCTCAAAAACATTTATTATTATAATTATGTTGAAAACAGCTGAGTAGAATTTTGATGATGATAATAACAATAATAATCATCATCATCATCATCATCATAAAATGTTTCTTGAACAGCAAATCAGCATATTAGTATGATTTCTAAAGGATCATGTCACACTGAAGACTGGAGTAATGATGCTGAAAATGTAACTTTGATCACAGGAATAAATTACATTTTTAAATATATTCAAATAGAAAACATTTATTTGAAATTGTAAAAATATTTCACAATATTACTGCTTTTGCTGTATTTTGGATCAAATAAATGCAGGCTTGGTGAGCAGAAGAGAATTCTTTAAAAAACATTACAAATCTTAATCTTTTGACTGGTAGTGTAATCTTTAAAATGGTTTAGTGAGTGAATAATTTCAGGAGCGAAATTACAGAAATGATTTTCTCCTGTGTCTTGCAATTATTTATTATTATTAGTGAAAGTGGTTAATTTCTCCTTAAAATACAAGGTGCAGATTTACAAACTGGTCAGGAGAAAGTGTTAAAGGTAACAACAGACTGTTGAAAGTATTAAACATAAAATTTCACACTGCAGAGAGTGATTGTTATGCACTTTATGAAATGAATGGAGTGAATGGGTTCTGCACAAAGAGAACTGTATTGAGGCAACAACTAAGACAAGTTCCCCTTGTTTGATCACCACTGTAGTATTGTCCTTTCCATTTAGAAGCACTTCCCTATTCCTTTTGGTTTTTGTCCGCACTACGAATTTAATATGAATTGAATGCGACAGATTTGTAATTAGTCCTGTTTGAGCATCTGATAAAGTTGTTTACCACTTTCTTGCCTCAACATAATTTACTCAGCTTCTCGGTTTTCTGCGTATCTGGGGAAAATTCCCTCAATAAGCGCATCTAGACATTCGATTTCCTGTACCGTTGTCTCTTGGCTTCTGGAAGGGCTCATTAGCTCTGGGCTATGGTTGAATCAGCTGGAGATGTTTCCTTCCAGGGGGTCTAACTTTGTGGAGTGGTTAAGAATCTTTATATATAATTAGTTCTGCACAACTCCACATTATTTAAATGCATAAGAATTAAGGCTGATGTGACTGTTAATGGTCTGTTTTTATCTTTATTTGTACCTTTTCATGTTTTGTACTTTCAGATATACATGCTTAACCATCCAAATGGCCTGAAGCACAGAGGTAGCAATCTGATAAAAGCCTATTCAGTAGTGGACCTAAGGCAGCAGGCAGGGTGGCTTTCATTTTAAGAGTTTGAGCTAATTCTCAGCATCAGAGCATATCTGTTTATGCCTTTTCGGCCTCAGCTCATGGCCCAATTAAAAATAAATTCACCCTTAAGAGCAAGAAATCTTTTTGAAAATCTCCATAACACCTTGAAAGACATTAAGTTGTTTAATCTGTCATTTTATTTTCCTCTCTCCTGCCTACCCCCATGAGAAAATCCTTTTACCTGTACAAAAAAATAATTCAAAGAGCTATACAGGGCGTAAACAATGGCAACCATAGAAACACAGACCTATGTGTCAAAATCTTAACTGTTCTTAAGACCTTGATGAATGATGTGTTTTAGAAATGTAGGGCATTCAGCACTTTCTTTCAGCATTTTCTTATTAGCTGTTGTAATTCTGCTGTGTCACGTAATGCAGGAACTAAGTATGTGCATTATCGTTATCGTATATATTTCTTAAATATATACATTTAATGTGTTTGTATTTATATATACATAATAATTACGCACAGTACACACACATATATTAGGCAAACTCAAACTTTTATTTTGTATGCGATTAATCGTTTGACAGCCCTAAAATAAATAAAGCATGCATTTAATTATCCTGATAGGCTTATGTTAAATACTAAAATTATAACAATTAAATTACTTTTTTTGTTTTTCTGTTTCTCAATTGGTGTAGAATCATTCTCCCAAAAGGTATGGAAGGTGAACTTGCTAAGTTGTTGCTGTTTAAGGTGTGAAATGTGTCAGGCAGGTGCAAATGCTCTCTTTAAAATGATTTTCTGTATTCCAGTCTGCGTATGGAGGGAATATAGCATCTCATTATAATGACTGTTGTGGCATATTTTTTTTTTTTATTTGATAAAAAGCAGGCACCATCATAATGCTCCATCAGTGTTAATGCAATTACCTCATGGGTGCTCATTCAGGACACATGGGCACCAAATGTGTGTCAAAATGAGTGCACTCTCATTGACTTTTATGAAATGCTAAAAATAGCAAGATTAAATGTGCAGCATAGATGTTTAGAGCTAATATTAATTTAGTCTACTATTTTCTTCCTAAAAGAAAGAAAGAAAGAAAGCCTGGGTAGCAGAAGCCCTTCATTTGAACAAGATGATTTTAGCATGAAAAGACAGTCATATGGAAGATGTCATGGCTCATCAAGAAGCATTTACTGATAATGACATCATGATGCCTCTGAGGACCACAAACCAGTTCAAATGAAATAAAGGCAAAGAAGCGGCCCGCTGCTCAGAGTGAAGCTGTTTATACATGTGTATGTTTATATATGTGTATGCATTTATTTGCAATTTATTGAAATTAACTGACCGTACTCCGCTTTATTGTGAGGTAATATCGCATCTCTGACTCTCAGGCTGCTGGGTAAATCCTCGCATGTTGGTTTTGGAGGTGGCTGAAACCATCATCATTATGCCATGTGACTATGAAGTGGTTTGAAATGTTCCTTCAAAGTCATTCTTGATTTAGTCTTTCATAGATCATTCCTGAGTGGGGAAACTTTCACCATCCCACTCCCAGCTCAACCCCTGGCAGAAGAATCAATGCTAATCTTCACCTAACCTGTGAATTAATGCAGATTGCAAGAGTAGCATGCCCCAGTCAGCACTTTCCCTGTCACCCGCAAGCAAATTATGCAGGAAATCAATGCCAACATGTCAGATCGTGCCCGACTCTCCCAGCTTGCACCTTTCACCTGGTGCTAGGATATGACACCAGAGCTTGTCGTGGTTAGCGCTGTGCTGTTTAATTAACAGTAAAGAGGATATTTAATGGGCCATCAGCAACTGGGGAGCTGCATTTTTAGCAGGGTTGTGCGAAATTCAGAATTAAAAAATTTGGCTGCCTCTATCTATCTGTCTGTCTGTCTGTCTGTCTGTCTGTCTGTCTGTCTGTCTGTCTGTCATTCTGTCATTCCATCGTTCTTTTGCTCTATTATTCCTTTGTTTTATTTATTGTTCTATCATCTCCATCGTTCTATTGTTGTATCTGTTGTTCTGTTGCTCTATCCGTTGTTTTATCTATCTATCTATCTATCTATCTATCTATCTATCTATCTATCTATCTGTCTGTCTATCTGTCTATTTTGTTCTGTCGTTCCATCTTTCTTTTGCTCTATTATTCCTTTGTTCTATTTATTGTTCTTTCATCTCCATCGTTCTATTGTTGTATCTATTGTTCTGTCGCTCTCTGTAATTTCATTGTTCTATCGTTCTATCTATCTATCTATCTATCGTTCTGTTTTGGCGTTCCATTGTTCTTTTGCTCTATTATTCCTTTGTTCTATTTATCATTCTATCATCTCCATCGTTCTATTGTTGTATCTGTTGTTCTGTCGCTCTATCTGTCGTTTGATTGTGCTATCTATCTATCTATCTATCTATCTATCGTTCTATCATTGAATCATTCTATCTGTTGTTCTTTCTATCTATCATTTTTTTGATCTATCATTCGATTTATCATTCTATCTTTCATTCTATTTATCGTTCTATCATTTTTTTGTTCTTTCTATCGTTCTATCATTCCATAGTTTTGTCTATATATCCATCTATCTATATATCGTTCGATCTATCGTTCTGTCTATCTGCCGTTCTGTTGCTCTATAGTTCTGTCATGCTGTCCATCATTCTATTTATCATTCTTTCTGTTTATCATTATTTCAGTCTGTCATTATGTGCATTTTTTCATTCTATCTATCATTCTTTCGATCTACAGTATCATTCTGTCTATTGTTCTATCTATCATTGTCTACTGTTCTGTCTATCTATAGATCTTTTTCTAGTTCTTTGATCATTCTATCCTTTTTTGCTTTTATAATTTTATCATTCTATTGTTTCACTGTTTTATCCTTCTATCATTCTGTTGTACTTTCTATCTAATCATTCATTCTATTCTTCTATCATTCTTTCTATTTATCTCTCTCTAAGGTCTATAAATCTGGTACTTCTAGACTTTCAAAATGGTTTTCAAAACTTTCAAACATGTTTTGAAAGGCCACCATTTAAGTTTATGGTCATTGTATTTTCTAAAATTTAAATTCAAATCACAATTCAGGAATTAAATCTGAAAAAAATTAAAATAAAATAAAAAAATCCACTTTGAATAACACCTGTTTTTGGGACGGTCTCACCAGAGACCCAAAGCATATGTGTCAAGCCTCCCATTCAAACATGCAGCATTTTTCTGTTTGTTTTCTGTTGCTAGAGTAATGATTGAAGAACCTCACGTTGAATTTATCTCTGCCATCTCCACCTCCAAAAGGTCCTCTGGAGGGCTGATTCAGTCGTTAACAGAATCTTCACTCCATATTCCTTGGGCACAACCTCAATTGGCTCTATTAGATGTGATTGCATTTCCACCAAAATCTCAAAGGCCTGGATACAATTTTTTTGTTGGGTTCCACTTATTTTTCAGAGAGAGAGAGAGAAAAACCCTCTCAGAATCAACCTACGACAGTCCGTCCGTTTTGGCTCTCTGGGACATCATGCATTCAGGAGACAGGTTTTTGCACAGCTTTTTGATAAGCACCATTCTGTCATCTTGTGTGCAGTCTGGAGTGAGTTGGAATGTCACTGTCGGAATGAGAATAGACTTGAGTCCAAGCTCAGCATGGATATGGGCCCTCTCCAGTCACACTATGAATGCCAGACACTGCAGTGTCAGTCTTGAGTAATGAAGACTATATGAATGGCTAAATCATTATTGTGGTCACTGATTTATTTCGTATAGTCATATAAACCTTCCATGTTATATTTCACCGCCTGATTGGAGTGCGTTGAGGATAGGCAAGTTAAATCAAATGCACTCTGGGAGGTAAAAAATTACCTGGCATGAATCATCTATTTTCGTGATTATTGTAAGTGGGATAATTCTATTAGGTAGAACTTGCTAAATCTTCCCCACTTTAAAGCTTATGTCAATCAACATGATTGTCATGAAGTCCCAAGGATGAGTCTTCCAGATGTCTCAAATTATTCTATATTTTAATTGAAAGCTGAGGGTTTGCCTATGCAGCGGACTGTGCTCGAGTAGAGTGCAGCAGTCCTAAACATGTTGAAAATCTAAATTCTGCTACATGATCTGAGCTGTTTTTGTTTTGCAACTGACCTTGCACGTCCTCATCAAAGACCAAGCATCTCGCCGTCTTGTCATTTAATTCCAAATCGAAATTACGCTCAATCAATAAAGCCCTGCATAAAGCGACATTATGGTTTGGATATCTCTGCACTTCAAAACTGATGGAAATTTATGTGTTTTTCAGTTTCTACTCTCTTTAAAGGAGTCTGCGGTTTTCTGCAGCAGAGAGATTGCATTTACATGGTGTTGTCCATCACTTTATGTACATATCCAGGGCTTTTTTTTAACCCATGAACAATGGATCATATAGCTTTACTGCAAATAAGACAGATGCCACACGTTTAACTGCAGGATTAATTGATTGAAAACGCTCTCTTCCTCCAACAGATGCTCCAGTTGCTCATATTTGGCTTTTAAAAGCGATCAGGTGTGCATAAAGGATGATTCTATTTGGATTAGAGGCACAACCCAACGAGTGCCAAGCAAGAGCAGCATGGGGTTTCATCAACCTAATATGGGAACACAAAACCACGAATGAGCTCACACTCAAGTTAGTTTGGAACGAGACCTCTGCTCTACTTGACACCCACATAATCATAAGACCTGAAAACATTTTCACACATTGGAAGATTTGCATTTCATTGCCTGTATGCCTAAAAAGATTTGTGGATATATTTTGTATTGGTCTCTTTGGAGCCTTTGCACTCCGACGTTATTTTGCTATGCTGATAATAATCGCTCATGCCCACTGTAGTCTTTCAAAGCCTTTGGCTTTTTTCTCAAAGGTCTCTGGAAAGACTCTGAAAAGACTTCTATACAGACTGTATTCTTCTTGTAAAGCCTTAACTCTCAACACAGCAGTCTGTTTATGCTGGGGAAAAAAATAAAAACACTGAATCTTTTTGTTCCCTTTTACTTTATCATGTTTTGCTCAATCGAAATGAGACAGCAGGAAAGCACTTTTGTGTTTTAAAGGAAACGGGTGGCCTTTTCAGTAATTAACCGATCAGAGTGACAGAATTCGCTTCATTCTTTTATCAGTTTTTCTTAAAGGTGTTTCATACTCCCATAAATCGTTCTTTATTAGAAAACAATTTGCCGCAAGCTATAAATGACACATCCTCACCGAGAGACTGCACTCATTTGATTAGACAGGGAAGGTGTGTTTGTAATTTGTGCTGGTAGAACGCACATCCTCCATAAAGATTTAATGATGTTAATAAAAGTTTGGAGTAAAAGAAGAACAATGGCCGGTTGATTAACAGAAACATCAAAAGCAGCTTAATTTACTCTTAAGAGTGAAGTGGTGAGCAGAACTTTGCTGACTGTACTTTTCAACCCTGATTGCATGGTGTTATTTCACTAATTATCTCAAACTGCTCATTAAGTTGTTTGGACATAATTGGGTGTTTGACAGAATTGCATTTGTTTAATTAAATATGCAGAAATTAAACAGTCATAGTATGAAATATTATTACAATTTAAACTGTTTTCTATTTAAATATATTTTAAAATGTAATTTATTTTTGTTATTATTCCAGTCTTCAGTCCATATGATTCTTCAGAAACATTCTAATGTGATGATGTCGAAGCTTTTAAGCATTTTCATTGTTAGTCCATCATGCATTTTGACTGCACACATTGCCCTTTCACCTTTATTATTGCCGAACGTGATGTTACAGCTCCACAAATGAATAACCAGTGACCAAAGGTCAGCAAGTACATCAGGCACCAACCTTAACATAGGCAAATGGCCTGGATAATTGGGTCAATAGCAATTTATGATGCCATTCTCCAGAAATATCGGTGGACAGCTGGGCAGGATGTAACTAGAGAAGCTACAGGAAAGGGCGAATGCGATGTAAAGTCATCCCGCTGCCTCACGTGTGCTCAATTGACATATTCATCACCGGCCTTGAAGTGTTTGCTTCTATATGCATGATGGAAAAGAGACTCTCCCAGAGTGACCATTGAGCCTCACAACAACTCTGAATGTAATGAAACCGCTTCACCAGCAAGAAAGCGATGCGAGTAACACTGTAACTTGACACAAATTCTTAGGAGCATGTAAAAATCTGGAGTAGAGATGACAGAAATACCTTTTTAAGCTCCCATCAGCCACTCTGTGAGTATTTCAGGGCAACAGCGCTTTAATAGCGTGGCACAGCTTTTGCACGACACTACAGGGAATTTCTGGTTAAACACAGTCATTTGAAGCCCTGAGAGTGAAATCTCACTTTATTCTAGTGCTTCTGTCTAATCTGAAGCTGTGGAAAGAGGAATATTCAGTTGTTTTATTCATGTTTCTGGTGCTTAATTTGAAGGAAAACCCCCTTCTGTCAACAGGACTGTACACTATACAGTGCAAGTTGTTATTTTTGTTTTCTTTTGCACACAAAAGTATTCTCATAGCTTCATAAAATTGCGGTTGAACCACTGATGTCACATGGGCTGTTTTAACAATGTCCTTACCTTTCTAGGCCTTGCGTGTGGTAGCTGCATTGCTGTCTATGCATGCTCAGAAAGCTCTCGGATTTCATCAAGAGTATCTTCATTTGCGAACATATTATTTCTTACACAGTGGGTCTTTATACATACATCATACTGCTACCTTTTAAGAGGATCATCATGTTTAGGAGGCCTTGGCGAATTTGAAAACCTCTAAAATAGGTTGATGGCGCTGAATGTAATCTTCCGTTTCCATTTTGCTTTACACAAAAAGGCTATTGTGTAAATAAGTTGGACAGAAACAGTTCAGTAAACAAAAGGAGTACTGTAACACCAACTGAGCGAGAACATATCAGTACGGCCTTGAAAACACATATGTAGTGCTCACAAGTGAATTGACTGAAGGTTTAAAGACTCCTGAGCAGCATTACAAATGAATTTGGCAGATGCATGCGGTGGCATTTTAAATCTGAAGCCTTGCAAACAGATCCCAGCCTGACACTGTGGGGCTGCTTCAAGGAAGCACAACACATATTTATGCATGAACATAAACTATTCAGAAGGTCAAGTATATGTTCCTAGCATCTTTAGCCCTTGATGCCTCTGACGTGAGTGAAATCTGTCTGGTCAGTAAGATTTCATGCATATGTCAGGTGTTTTGTGCTTTAGCCTTGACGAAAAGATGTTTTTTCTTCATGGTGGCCTCTGGAATCCCTCTGATAATACACATTGTATGGCTCACCATCTTTGTGTGGCCGTTTGATCCGTTAGTTGAGCCTCCTGAAAGAAAGGTCACGTGACGCGAGAAGAAGAAAATAAGGTTTATACAAAGGAAGCTTTTCACAGGCCTTGTTCAGGTCTTTTTGCAGCCTGGGTGACCTATTCTTAAAAAGACCACGAGTATGTCATGCGCCCAATGCCCTGGGAGATGAAGCGATTGCCCTTTTCGGCTATTTTGAGTAACAAGCGGCCCAAATGCGCACTTGCAGACTCTGATAATTGGAGGCACCTGGCTTCGTAAAATTTTTTTTGGTGTTTGCATCAGGAATGCATACATGTATACACTACAGTTTCTCATGCTGTTTGTTGAGATACTACAAGAACGTGTCTACCAGCTAGAAAAGAATCATTTGTATTGGGAATAATGCCTAAGGGATTGATGTTAGTAGTGAGTAATCTGTTTGGCCAGACTTCAGTTAGCATAAGTTGACTGGCAGACCTTTGCTTGATCACATGCTTTGCAAAAACCCTCCTTGTCAGCTTGATAAAGAGCAGAAAACCTGTAGAATGGAATTAGCCTCTGCAGAAAACACCGGTACAAGGTATATATCCAGCTGTCTGGACTCTGATGCAGCGGCATACACTGAGTACTAATGCTAGATGTAGTGTAGTCATGCCATTTAACAGTTTTTTTTCTGCTTCCCCTGTCCGAAGAAGCTGTGCTTTTCTGTGCAAAACTGACTTTAGGTAAAACTTTAGTTTACTGATAGTTGTTCATGAGTCCCTTGTCTGTCCTGAACAGTTAAACTGCCCACTGTTCTTCAGAAAAATCCTTCAGGTGCCACAAAATACTTGTTTTTTCTGCATTTTTGTATATTTGAACCCTTTCCAACAATTAATGTATGATTTTGAGATCCATCTTTTCACACTGAGGACAACTGAGGGACTCATATGCACATATGCTACTAGAAGGTTACAGAAGGTTAAAATGCTCACTGATGCTTCAGAAAGAAAATCAATGCATTAAGAGCTGGGGGGTGAAAACTTTTGAAGATCAGGGTAAATTTAACTTATTTTGTCTTCTGGGAAACATGCAAGTATCTTCTGTAGCTTCTGAAGAGCATTACTAAATGGAAAAAAATATATATGATATTTAGGCAAAATAACACATCTTCATTCTGCTCAAAAGTTTACACCCCCACCTCTGAATGCATCGTTTTTTCTTTTTGAGCATCAGTGAGCGTTTGAACCTTCTGTAATAGTTGCATATGAGTCCCTCAGTTGTCCTCAGTGTAAAAAGTTGGATCTTATAATCATACAGTCATTGTTGGAAAGGGTTCAAATACACAAAAATGCTGAAAAACCAAAGAATTTGTGAGACCTGGAGGATTTTTCTGAAGAACAGCAGGCAGTTTAACTGTTCAGGACAAACAAGGGACTTATGAACAACCACTAAACAAACAACGACAACAAAAGGATCGTTCAGGTAACACATTATTAAGAATCAAGTGTGTGTGAACTTTTGAATGGTGATTTTTATAAATTCAACTATTATTTTCTCTTGAGGACTAAATGTAAACGTCTTTTATGTTAAATCAGGTCAGTACTAAATAAAAAAATAACATGCATTTTGCATGATCCCTCTTATTTTGGTAAAACAATTAACATTTTGCAGATTCTGCAAAGTGTATGTAAACTTTTGACCTCAACTGTATGTAGAATATTCCTAAAATGTGTTATCTGCAGTACGCAAGACTTGAGCTGCTGTTCTCCTGAGGTGGAGTCCTTAATGATATAGTTAGTATGCTGCATTTCCACCAATGCACTCTCTGACTCGGAATCAATTCACATTTTTTGTGAATTGATTCTGAGTCGTTAAGTAAAGAATTGCGATGTAGGTTTGATTTAAGATATCATTCATTTTAGTATCAATTAGTGAGGTATCGATTATTGTATGAGAGAGCGTTCCACATTAAGCTTTCAATATTATCTATTCAGATGGATACTCTTTATGTTGTGTACTAACTTAAACGATCCGGCTATTCATAAAATGTGCAGTACATTAGAGTAGCTGTGCTTTATGCTGTGCTGTGCTCTTTGCAAACTTTTCTCTGTCATTAGCAGCATTCATTACTTATAAACAATAGCATAGCAGGTTTCAGGGACATCTTACAAACACTAAATAGTCTCACTGGTGTCTGTGACAATGCAAGCTGCTTCTCCATTCATATTAATGGAATGAAAACCAATAGACCTGGATTATGGTGCAGAATCAGCACTTTAGCACAGGATGACAGTAGCTGTATGACGCTGAGCTGTAATCCAGAGGGTGTTTGGCGAACGTCTGCATGCGGCCTGATAAGTCAACAGAACATGGATCAGCCTGACATAGAGCCAGTAGGGCTTATTGTTCTCACAAGCCAGATTTATATGTGGCGTTATCAGTGTATCCTGCGCAGTTTGCCTGTATAGGGCTATGAATTTATGCGGGCTTCCTGTGACAATGACATGCTCTCCTCTGGGGCACATGTGTTCGGCGTGCATAATTACTAGGTGTGATTCACCTAGTGTTTCATCTCTGTGTAATTAGACATTAGTATTTCTGCTAATATTAGCTTAAAAAGCACTGACTACTGGTCCCATGAGCCGTTCCTGTGGATTTCACCCTCAACTGCTTCTCTAAACATGGTAGTCGTCTAAGCAGGAAAGCTTGGTAAACGTTGCTCGCCAGAGAAACATAACTAGAAGTGTCATAGGCCAGCCTGTAATGACAGAACATGGTGGTCGCTCTCAGTACCCATCTGTATTGTATATCGATTTACTCTCAAGATGCTCCTTCAGCATGTGAAGTAGCAGCAGATGTCTTACACCATCCAAATAATGTTTTACAGCTTACTAAAGTACCGCTATCTTTTCTCCTCGCTCTAAGCCCAGACCGAGAGATGTGCTCTGGGGACACAGAACAGTGTAATTGGGACTTTTGTGTTGGAAATATAACTGAATTAAGTCTCAGGAGTTCAGCTAGTCTTTGGATCAATGATAAGAATGGCTGGACTTCAATATGCTGGGACTTAAAGTGTATGTGAGGCCTATTCTCATTTTTATGTATGTTCAAGTAGGGATGTGTGATATTTTAGATACGTATTGGTTATGGAGTTTCTATTTTAAATAAATGCTGTTCTTTTAAATGTTTTATTCAGGGAATCGTTAAAAAAAGTATGACAGGTGCCAAAAAAATTTTAAGCAGCACAACTGTTTCTAAGCATATTAGAAAGATCGTGTGTCACTGAAGACTGGAGTAATGATGCTGAAAATTCAGCTTTAAATCACAGGAATAAATTCTATTTTAAAGTATATTAAAATAGAAAGTGACTATTTTAAATCGCAATAATATTTCACAATATTACAGATTTTTTCTGTATTTTTAATCAAATAAACATAGCCTTGATGAGACTTCTTTGAAAACATTAAAATTCTTACTGATCCCAAACTTTTGAATGGCAGTGTATATTTAATGCTCTTTATAAAGATAAAAAGTGGCCTAGAAATATTGCAAATATGCAAGTAAGACCTAATAGAGCACATCACAGCCTGATGTTGAACCCTGTATTAGTAGCTGAACACACAATCAAATTAGCTACAGTATTTAATAAACGAACATAGGCGTGTGATTAATGGGCGTTTTGACTGACTGATTGAAAGTGCGTCATTGGGTACTCAAGCATGTTGTTCAGTGTTGTTTGTGAGATAAATAAATGTAAAGTGATCCTTGTGATCTAAATCTGCTTATTTGGCTGAGTCATGGAAACATGATGAGTCAAAGCTTGGTGGTTTCAGAGTAATCTGACATTTATATTCGTACCCTGGTTGGTGAGATGGCCTATTTGTGGTGCTGACCAGCCTGGCATCCTGCTTATGGTGCTGATAGTTGGTCGGGTATTAATAGCAGAGGAGCCAGCTGATATTTCCTGAATCCTGTGTGGTTTTAGACGAGCTGCAAGGTCCAATATTATCAGTCCTCATGGAGACTGTCACACCCACGTAATGTTTGTCATATTATACCAGGGGATGAATCATCCACAACAGGCACTTTAACGACTGATTGATATGGAAATGCATCGGGATTGGTAATGAAATGAGCTGATTTGTTGCTTTTTCCTTTCTTTTTTCTAATATAATAGAGAATTTGGATGTCTCTGTCTCCTTGCGATCACGATTGCACATTAGGCTCCAGCTCATTAGCTCCTCTCCTGCAATATGGCCCTTTGTGTTCATAATTGACAGAGCGTTTACAGTTGACCAACTCATTACAATATCTCTGCACGCCCCACTGACATGGCACTTGGCCTCCTGGGAGCTTTTTAAGCTCAGGTGATAGCTTGTTGATTCGAAGACAATGGCTAAGGAACTAAAAAGGGGGCACAAAAAGGACAAAGCATCTGCGGTGGTTTGTATGGTTTCTGCAGCTGCTCGAATCTCTCTTTCTTGGTTGTTTGCTATATTTTTTTTTTCTCCATAAACTTAACATCCCAGCAGACTTCCTTGCGGTTCAGTTTTCTCAGTTCCATTCTTTTGTTGTATGCCTTTGGCACTCTGCAGCTTGTGATAGATTGCAGTTGTTCCTTGTAGAAATGCTTGGATATGGCTTGTTTCTACCGAGTGGGCGTTAAATCGTAAAACCTACACAACTTTTGGTGTACATTAGTTGTGAGTTCTGAATGGGAAGGAATGGATCCCACACTGTGTCTGTCTAACTGAGGTTTATTGATGTTTCAGCTGGTCATTTCAGCAACATAGCTAGCTCAGGGAATTGCTCTGGGATGTAAGCTCAGTTTCTCTTAAATTTCTTTCTAAATCTTGCCAGATACTATAAGTTTGTACCCTAAATTTTATATAGTTTAAGTGTAGACTAGTGTACTGACTTGATTTGACCTGTTCCAAAAAAGAGAGAGTTACCCTTATGCCCCCGTCTTACACATCATTGGATAAAAAGGTATATATTTCATTATACACCAATCAAAAGTTTTTGAACAGTAAGGTTTTTAATGTTTTTAAATAAGTGTCTTCTGCTCATCAAGCCTGTATGTATTTGATCCAAAGTAGAGCAAAAGCAGTAACATTTTGAAATATTTTTACTATTTAAAATAACTGTTTTCTATTTAAATATATTTTAAAATGTAGTTTATTTCTGTAATTTCAAAGTTGATTTTTAGTATCTTTACTCATCATTCTAATATTCTGATTTGCTGCTCAAAAACATTTATTATTTAAGTTATTTTATATATTTTAATATTTTATATATGAAGAGTATATATATATGTATATATATGAAGAGTTCAGATGCAAAAACCACTAAATCCATCTGACGTATTTCTTTAAAATTAGCATTACTTTTTGGCTACTTTGTATAGGTTTCTGTGTAAGTACTGGTACTTCTGATTGGGCTGAGGCTGGAATTTAGCAAGTTTGAAGTAAAAGTATTTGATGGACGAATAGTATGTATCAGGAGCATTCAGTATCATTATCTAATTTTTGAGATAGCTGGTTTTGCATCTGAACTCTTCATATATATATATAAGTTATTTTTAAACTAATACATTCAGCATTGAATAAATTACAGCTATTAGTTTAAAATAATTAAAAAGTGACAAGATGCATTACCAAGAGCTCAGTGAAAACATAAATCCAAGATGGCAGATGATGTGACAGGAATGTTGATTATGGATTTAATTAACTTTATTTTGAAAGTATATGAATAATCAGCATTTTCACATAATTTTTCATTTATATATTCACTGAGCTTGCTGTTAAAATGTAGCCAAAATAAGTTATTTTAGGAGGCAGGATAATTAAGTCAACACTTTAGAACAAAAATGCCTCAAATGCAAAAATGCCTGTGACGCCGTAAAATGCTGCCTACAGAGACAGCTCACTAGGTTTTGGAAGAGAGCCTAATGGCAGTTCTGTGACTTTTTTAACGCATGTCTCTTCTGTTAGAATATGAATTCCCAGTTTTCCCATCTTTCATATTCCACGCACAGCATGGTGCCATGTAAAATAAGGTTGTTTTGTGTCTCAGATCAGATCAGAAGACACATTGGGGTATACGGCAGCTCCCAGCATCAACCCGTGACTGATCTCGGTGCTCAGCAGAAAGCATCGAACGCCATGAGAGCATTGAAGGAATCTGCAGGAGTGCCGAAAGCCCTCAGGGAAATCGTGTTTACTCCCCCCGTCCTCCCAGATCTATGGTGCTTGCTCTCCCCCTCTCCTGTTTATTTTCCTGTTCAGAAGTATAGGCTAAACATTCTCAACCACACATATGATGAAACACTTCAAACTGCATTTGGAAAGGCGCCCAGTAATAATTTGTGAATATAATTACCGTCACCCTTTCTACACCTCCTCTTTGTGCAAAAAATGTCTCCAAACATTGGCTGGGGGGTGATGTGGGAGACTCGATGAAAGAACTGGCAGTGACAGAACCTGGCGCAAATGAATAACACCCGCAGAGGTGATGACATGAGCAGATGGGCTGGTATGGTTGGGGTGGACACCAGAATACATCTTTTGGGCAGCACCTCTGGGAATCTACTGCCTACACCTCTGTGTAAGCTATTAGCCGGTGCCGACCACATCCACCTGAGAGCTCAGATTGCGTTGGCCGCAAGGCAAGAGCTGAATGGAGTCGGTTTATGTTGAGTTTGTGTGGAGATGAAGTGCTTTGCTCAAGGCCACAACATAGTTAACCACAGGGAGAAGAAAAGGGTGAAAAGGGATGAGCGAAGAGAGATAGACAGCAAAAGAGTCTTAACATGAGACCTCCCGCCTCTGATATATCTTTAAGGCATAGTTCATCCAAAAATGTAAAATTCTGTCACCATTTTTTTTTTTTTTTATCCAAATGACTTCATTGCTATATTTGAAGTCCTCCTAAGACACACACTAACTTTGTGTTAGAAACAAATTGAAATTAACTTTCACTGAGTCAGTGAATTTATTTATTTTTTTCTTTCTCATTGTGCACAATTTATAGGAACTACTTTTGTGATACTTTATAATGCTTTTGTCTCTTTAGAAGCTTCCAGTCTTTCTACAGAATAAAGGAAGAAACAAAGAAAGTCTGTTCCGCAGCCAAATTCGCAATTCGCAAATAACTCTGGCAGCTTTTACAGGCATGCAAGACCAACTCCTGTCTACTAAAATGGGGAAATACTGAAATCTTAAAAACTGCTGGCCAAACTCCCATATAGATACCATATTTCAAATCAGCAACACAAATTGTGCCGTAAATGTTGTTCTTATGCTCGCAGCCCTAATTTCAGGTTGGTAAAACCAATGTGCATGTCTAATTACAAGTATGCATCTACTTGTTGACTTTACCAATTGACGATTGGCTCTTTTATGTAGAAGGTGGGACTTGTTACACCATGTTGCGCATTGCGCATTTTCCCATTCATAGTAAACTTTCATAGCGAAACATCTTGCACTTAAACGTCGTCTTGATATTTATTCAGTCTTGATTAAGAGTGTTGCAGCATTGCCCTCTCTGACTGACCATCTCAAAGTTGGCTCTGGCACTAGGGTGACGCCCCGGTTTTGTCTATCCGTTTTACAGCGAAGGCCCCCATTAACCTTTTCCTCCAAATTAGCATTTAGAGCTTCGGTCCTTATCCTATCCTTGCATTGCTCTGCATGCGGAATGGCTGCTGACCTTTTTGAGAGCGACTGAGAATAGCTTTCCTTGCTCAAATTCGAGATGGCAAATAATTGGCTTGATCAGCGCCTGCATTCGTTCCAGAGGGTGACAGTTTTTGTGTCAGATGGAAACATAAAAACCCATACAGTGTAATCATGCTAGAGATTAGTGTCACTTTTAAAGACGGGCCATAAGCATCGACTCTCTGTCCGTATGCTCTCTATCTCACCACCGATGCAGCTTTGCACTAATTAGCTTTTGCACCTTCTGCTGTTGGACCGGCAACAGATTTATGGGGAGTCCTGGGAGAGAATCGGGAGATTGGTTGATATCGATCCACTCAACAAAGCTTCACACACCACTGGCTTTTCCCAGACTGAGTCTTTCTCAAGGATGCACATACACACTCACTCACACTTTGACACTTGGATACAATGTTGTTATCTACACCCTTCCCCACCACTTTCAGATTATCGGCGTAAAAATAAACTCGGTCACAGCCTTAATAAATGCATATGCGTCTCCTCATGATTAATGCAAACGGGCTATGTCTGTACAAACATCTTTGTCGTTTATATGAAATATGGATGATGGATGCGATGTCTCAGTAAACAGCATAGATGCATGGCTTGCAAATGGGACTGTCGCTTGAAGTCTATCTCGCATAGGGGTGGGAACTACGCAAGGTATTTACAAGAGTCCATGAGCAATTATTATTCTCAGGGAAACCCGCGTTCAATGGCAAGCTAATTAATGAAACTGTAATTAGATCACCTTGTGACCTTTTATACCCTTTTGTGATCTCTGGCTTTTGTGCACTTTAGGTCCTGGGAGAGAGATGAGTGTGACCGTCTTATTAATATTTCCCAATGATCCCGCTGGCTTTTACTTAGGCTCTATTCAAAGTCTGTTTGAATTCCAAGTGCATAATTTAAAGAACACGTCTGCCAAAAATAAAAAATCTCATGTCATTTCAAGATGTTTATGGAGTTTTCCTCCACAAAAGGAGATATTTGACAGATTGTTCATGCTGCTCTTTTCTGTACAATAAAAAGCTCCAAAAATGACAAAAAGCACCATAAAAACTTGTTCAAAAGCCACATGATAGCTGTGTGTGAGCAACCTGAATCTCTGTACGGGTCTGAAATAACATGAATCTGAGTAGCTGATGTCAGAATGTCTTTTTTTTTTTTTTTTTTTTTTTTTAACCGACCATTATTTTTTTTTTTCTACACCTGAAATTAAAATAGGCACAGTTTTTTATGTGTGAAGTATTCAAATGAAGTGCAGAAGCCTATTTGCATTAAAGCTATTAATGGCTTGTTGGTTAAAGTGTAATTATAAATTTAACAAAAGTGAAAATGAGACTTTGAGACGGTTTAAAAAGTGTCATAAATGTTATAATGCATATGTTCCATACATTGTGCTCTCAAAATAGCAACACAATCACACATTACTTTAACTGCTTTAATGTTCAGGATTGAAGGAGCGTTGGCACTAATCAGTGTGCATATCCCATTGGAGAACTGTGTGACTATGTGTAATATAGAGACAGAGAAGTAAGAGAGCGAGCATGATAACAGTGCAAGTTTAGCATTGTTGCTGCGTGAGAAGTTGAGATAAGCAGCGGGGGTATCTTAGGGGTGTTTGTGTAGTTAACGGTAATTATCTTTGACTGATAAGTCTGGAAATCTGCTTTTCAATTAATTAGTGGAGAAACATTCACCCTCTGCTGTGCTCAGCTGTTTTCAAATTGTCAAATGACTGGAACTCACACTTTTAAAAAGATGCCTGGCATTATTTTCCCATTACTTGTTTGGGGTGATATACTACTTGCTGAAATCTGTATAGACGGAATCAGTTTGTCATTGTGCAAGTTTATGAAAAGTCATAACTTCCTATGTAGAAATACGCAAAAGCACTACTGCTGGATTTCAAACATTGAGAGATGCTAGTGTAAGAATGAACTTGGTGGCACCCAGTGATGTGTACACAGTTTATGATAAACTTTTGAAATCCCTCAATGAGTCAAAGTTCCTTCATGACAAAACAACAAACCTTGCTCAGCAAATGTTTGCAGAAGCAGGTGTGTTAAATTATTCTCTCTTGATAAATTTACATCTGCAAAACAAACGCTAGCACTGTATAGCGTTGTTCGTCCTCCGCAAGTTTGTTTGCCGGGAGACTTTATTGTTGACAATCAGAATCAGACACCTGCAAAGTAAATAGCAGCAGTGCCATTTTGATATCAAGGAATATCTCACTTTCAACAGTGCATGGAAAGCAGCATTAACGGCATCCAGTTCTTATAAAAAATATTATTTGATTAGATGTCTTGTTTTAATCCAGTTAAAAAAGTCAAGAAATTGACTTACTGTAACACTGAATATGGAAGGTCAGTTTGAGTGCACTGCACTGTCGGATTGCAATAGAAAAAAAGTAGTAGTTAATTTGGATATTCCATGCAGAAAGTGGACATATTGTACACTGTTTCATACCGCAGAAATAGTATAGACTGTAAAATAAATAAATAATATTATTAATAATAATAATAATACAGAAAAAACAGTAATATTGTTAAATATTATTACAGTTTAAAATCATGTTTTTCTATTTTAATATATTTTAAAAATATAATTTATCCCTGTGATGACTGGAGTAATGATGCTGAAAATTCAGCTTTGCATCACAGGAATAAATTATATTTTAAAATCACATAGAAAACAGTTATTTTACATTGAAATAATATTTTACAATATTACATTTTTTCTGGATTTTGATCAAAAGATTGGAGTATGTTTTACAAGAAAATACTATTTCATACTTTTTACTTTAATTATTTGTGAAATTTACTAGCAGTTTCTGAGTGTAAATTGCCCATTTTTTTTTTCAGTGCATTTGTCTGCAAACAATTGCACATTAGCAGGCTGCTCTCATTATTTGAGTTGCATTTTATTTTATATTGGATGGAACTGAAATGGCATACTCCTAACCTATCCTGGCCCTACAAAATCAGTTTTAATTTTTCCCAAATGTAGTTTTTTTTCCGTTTTCATTTTTCAACAATCTCTTTTATAGTTAAATGAAAAAAGAATAATCAAAAAAGCATGTCTAATTAATTGAAATCATAAAACTTACACAATTTAACAGCAATTTATTAAAAGTTTAACAATTATTACATTTTAAGGCCCTATGAAATCCATTTTATTTCTTCTCAGATGCAGTTTTATTTTTACCCAGTTCTGTGTTTCCATTAATTTTCTTGTTGTGTATTTACATTTTTTCTGGTAAATACATTCTGGTAAATATTTTATTTTTTCTGGTAAATAATTTTTTAATATTTGTTTTGTAGTAGTAGTAGTAGTACTATCATTACATTAAGTAATACATTTCTGCCATAGTTTCTTTGAGTTAAAAAAACTATTTTGAAGTGTTGCTGTGACCTTTAAGTTTCTGTTTGTATATATGATGCTAGTTTTTCTCAAAAGAAATAGTAGAATGCTCATGAAGTGACTTGGAGCAGTTCCAGGGATGTAGTTCATGTGTACTCGTATATTGGGGAGGCAGATGCTGAAAACGCCGCTAGCATCGTGCACACTTCGGTATGTGTGAAGTAAACAAAACTGCGGCGTCTGTGCCATTCATTCACACAGAGACACAGAACATGCAGGAAATAGAAAGAGTATGCACTAGAATGCTAATCTAAATTTAGCCAATTTCTCACTTTAGTTGTTGAATATGACTCCTGCTGACACCTGTGCAGCCCCAAGTGCATCTGCTTCCACATACTTTGAAGACGCACACAAACATGATTGGCTCTCATCTCAAGGTAAAGTGCTAGTGGGACAGCTGGTGGTAAAGAAGTATAAGGAACACTGTTGGCCCTCTTCCTGTTTACTAATCACAGTTTATTGCAAGTGACAATAACTAAAGTGAGCGGCGAGCCTGTAGCACCACTGCTGACGTGAACACACGCAAGATTCGCTAGAAGAGGAACAAAGGGGAATTAAAAGGAGGAATAACTGCTGCGAATGTTCCCAAGGATGCCAATGCATGGCACCGTTAATTTAGTTTAGGCCGATCCCAAGCAGCCTCCCTTCAGAGTCATTTTCCTGAACATTAGAGGATGAATAAACAGCCGATGAATGCACCTCCTGTGACTCCATCAGAGCTCCTCCTTGGTTTCATGTACTGGAAGATTGAATGAGAAAGATATAGAAAGTGAGAACGAAGAAGCCCGGTTTGGTTTTCACCCGAGATACTGACGATGGATAAAAGATCCCGCCCCGTGTCCCTTAGGCAACCCTTGATAGGTGCACTTCATCTTTTATTCATGTCTTTAATGTACTGTTGCTGTGCTTGTGTGCCAGAACATTCTCAGCTTGCTGTTAATTAACATCTATCATATGTATACAGTGATCAAAGGTGCAGCATTCATACTGTATCTTTTATTTTGGGTTTGGGCTGTTGCTTCTTCAACACTTGGATGGTTGTGGGGTAACCGGGGAAAGGTCACAGTGGTTGATGGTTGTTTTTTGAAGTTGACTAGTTGATCTCGTTTCTTTTTTAGATTTTTAGCAGCTGTGCTTGAATTAATGTGCTGACAGCGTGTTGTACTTTAGTTGTTTGACAGGTTGCATTGTGAAACTCCCTCGGAGGAGTTGTCATTCATCCTCTTGAAAGGACAGAATACTTTTGCCAAAAGATTTTGCCAAAACTTTCAAACTAGCTGTTTTTAACACATTTTCAACATAGAGATTTAACAGTACAGCCTTATAATTAAATGAGCAACATTCAACATTCATTTATAATATGTCAGTTTATCACGTGCCGTTTGGTTTGATTCAGTGAATTTGTTCTAAAAATGTTTCACATGTTCATTTGAATCATCACTGAGCTTTGTTCCTTCAACTCGTTTTGTAGTTTTAAAAATATTTTAAATGTAATTATAATAATGTATTATAATAAATATTTAGAAATATGTATTTTAGTAATTTCCTAGTAATTTATAGTATAATATAATAAATATTTGAAATATTTTTTTTATACACTACCAGTCAAAAGTTTTTGAACAGTAAAATTTTGAATGTTTTTAAAGAATAGTCTTTTCTGCACACCAGTCCTGCATTAATTTGATCCAAAGTGCAGCAAAAACAGTAACATTTTGAAATATTTTTACTATTTAAAATAACTTTTTTCTTTGAATATATTTTAAAATGTAATTTATTCCTGTGATTAAAGCAAAATTTTCAGCATCATTAAGTCTTAAGTGTCACATTATCCTTTAGAAATCATTCTAATATGCTGATTTACTGTTCACAAAACATTTTTATTATTGTTATCCATATTTAAAACAGTTGAGTACTTTTTTTTTTTTCAGGATTTTTGATGATTAGAAAGATCTAAAAGATCAGCATTTATCTGAAATAAAAAGCTTTTGTAACATTCAAACCATTCAAAAGCTTGAAATCAGTGTAATTATTTTTTATTTAGCAAGGATGCTTTAAATTGATCAAAAATGATGATACAGACATTTATAATGTTATAAAAGATTTCTATTTCAGATAAATGCTGTTCTTCTAAACTTTCTATTTATCAATCAGAATATTAGAATGATTAGAAATTAAAATTAGAAAGAAGAATCATGTGACTGGAGTAATGATGCTAAAAATTCAGCTTTGAAATCCCAGGAATAGATCACATTTTAAAATATATTCAAATACAAAACTTTATTTTAAATAGTAAAAATATTTCAAAATTGTATTGTTTTGCTGTACTTTGGATCAAATAATGCAGGCTTGGTGAGCACAAGAGACTTCTCTTAAAAAAAAACATTATAAATCTAACTTCAAAAACTTTTGACTTGGTAGTGCATGTATTATATTTTTATCACTTTTTAAAATAAAGTTTTTTTTCTTATTAGTCATGGTAACTGTAAAAAATTGTGTTTTAATTTATTAGGTTTATTTCTGTCACCCCAATTGCTTTTGTTGCAGATATTGGTTTGGAACCAGTTATCTGATAATTGTCATTTAATAAATAGTTTTGATGCAAAAATGGCTTTTTGTTGTTGCTGTTGTTGTTGTTGTTGTTGTTTGAACTATTGGCACATCTGTAAAATGTTTGCTTGACTATACTTGACATTTATTATTTGAGTATTTAGGCAGTACTCAAAGTCCAACACTGCTGACACAGTGTTTAATGTGTGAGCTACATCTATAGTGACTACTTAAATGTTAGGGAAATACGAATAATGACATTCATTCTTTCATGCAGTTATTAACATTTAACTTTTTTTCCATAGGTATGAAGTTGCATAATAACTTGGATGCTTGCAAGATTAATCATCTGTTAAAATGATCTTCCCCAGTCCCATAGAATCTCTGAACTGTCACTTGGTGCGTACAAGAAAATTATTAAAAGGCCCAAGCCGCTCTCATTCCCGAGCAGTGTCGCGTACAGAAAAACGACTCTCCCTGAAATTCGTCTTCCGTTAAAGAGAATTAATTGCTGGCCACTGCTGAGAGGGCATAGAAGTGTTGTGAAGAGAAGAGACTGGTAACCCAGCACTGTGTCCTAAATTGGATTTGGCTAAATCCAGGGAGAATCCATTGTTTATCTCCTCCAGAACAGCAGAGGAGGATTATCTGTAGGCTTTAGGGGAGGGTACATGCTCCAGGTGTGAACGGCCAAATAATTTAATGTAATGAAGAGGTTGAGAGAAACCTTGAGGTTCATTCGCCTATAGGGAGCCGAGGCCACTTTATGAGGATGAATATAGTTCATTTATTTCCACTGGAGCGTGCGGTCCATTACACCGCAGTGTTTTTTCTTTAGTGGCTTCCAGAGATCCCCATGTGGCAGGTGATCACAGTGAATGAGGACTGGATGGATGGAGTTAAGCTGGGATTTAGCACTGGCTTGGTTCTTAATGACCCAAGAGGGCATAAAACTTGAATCTTCCTTCAGATATGAGAACGTGGATGACTCTGTCAACAAAAAGAGTGGAGGGAATTGCCTCTGCTTGCAGATCAACTCTTAATCTTCATCTTGTAATGCCACATTTCATCATGCGAGACCAAAACCACTTTTTTGTGGTGTAATTACTACTGGAATATGAATAAAATTTTTATTAAAATAAATAAATAAATAAATAGATATGATAGTGTTATGTCAGTGAGATACTATTATAGTTTTTTTATTAATATTTTAATATTTTAAATTTTATTTTCTGTTTTTCATTAAAGTTTTAGTAGTTTTTTTTAAATCATTTTTATTAGTTTTATTAAATGTGTCTATATAGTTTTTTTTTTTTTTATTGCAGTTTTAGTTATTTTAGTACATTGAGTTTAACTAAATGATAATGAAAAATGTTGCCTTAGCAATAGCTGAAAAAAATGAATAAATAAAATAAAAAATAAAATATAAAATACAAACAAATTTTCATTTTATTCACATTTTGTAACGCCACACTGCATCATGCTTGACTGAATTCACTTTTTTGTATTTATTTACTACTGAAATATAAATAAAATTATTATAAAATAAAGATAATACATTTATTAATTAACATTTAAAGAGAAGAGACAGTTTTATAATGTCAGTGAGATAATGTTTCTTATTAATGTTTTAAATTAGTTTTATTTTTTGTTTTCATTAAAGTTATTTTAATAACTTCATTAAAGTCATTTTAATAGTTTTTTGTCATTTTTATTAGTTTTATTACATAGGTCTATATAGTTTTTATTAATTTTATTGCAGTTTTAGTTACTTTAGTACGGTAAGTTAAACTAAATGATGATTAAAAATGTTGGCTTAGCAAAAGCTGAAAAAAATCATTTAATTTAATTTAATGATGTAATTTTACTCGCATCTCATAATTTTCGCATTGCATCATGCGTGACCAAAACCACTTTTTTGTGGTCTAATTACTACTAAAATTTGAATAAAATTGTCATAAAAATAGAGAGAATAAATGAATAAATGTAAACAGAAGAGGCGGTGTTATGTCAGTGAGGAGATTATATAGTTTTTTTTAATTAATATTTTAAATAAGTTTTATTTTCAACAAAGCTTTAGTAGTCTTTTGTCATTTTTATTAGTTTAATGAATTATGTCTACATAGTTTTTTATTTTATTGCAGATTTAGAACAGCAAGTTAAACTAAATGAAAACGAAAAATGATGCCTTAGTAGCTGAAAAAATATTAAAACAAAATAAAATAAAATAAAATGAATAATTTTACTTGCCCTAATATTGATCCAAACCTGTATGACTTTGCTTGAAAATGACTTCTCATGTTTTTTGTCCATTAAAAGTCAATGGGGTCTGTTGTTGCACAATATTATCTGAAACAATCTTCAAAACCTCTCCTTTTTGTGTTCTACAGAAGAAGGAAATTCCTACAGGTTTGGAACGACATGAGGGTGAATAAATAATAACAACTACTGGGTAATGAATCAATTCCATACACAAGAAGTCAATGCCAAGAAAACAGTTGGATGTGTGATATAGCTGACAATGGTGTTAAAATGAGCAGCCTAACAGGTGTAGGAGGATTGTTTAGAAATGTAATTAAATCCATTGTGATATGAAAATAATCAACATGTAGAGAAACACTGGTCGCATATGTTTTAATTATGTTCAATAATGAGTTGTAGTAATATCGAAGTGAACTAGCAAGTCCCCGGCCTTTAGTTCGCTGACAGGAATTAGACCACTGATTTGATTCTTTATTGTTTTTGGAAAGTCATATGGGAATCTGACTCGCTCTCTCAAAAAAGAAAAAAAAATCACCTAATTCTTTTCCATTTCCTGTTTTTTAATTCTCTCCTGCTCTTTCTGTGATTTTTAATTAAAACTGCATCACGGATCAGAAGGCATATGCTAATGAAAAAGATAGTGGAGTGAGAATGTAAACAGCATGTTCAGATCTAGAGGGATATACGCATCTTTGAACGCTGACTATGACACCGTGAGTGGGTGAACGCTTCTGTCTCCACGTGTTTGTTTGAAATATAATTTTTAACCATGTAAATGTATTTGTCATTTGATGCATTTTTGCTGAATAAAAGTATTCATTTATTTACAAAAAAAAAGTAAATAAATAAATAAATCAGTATTTATTTATTTATTTATTTATTTATTCATTCATTTTTTATTTTAATTTTTTTTTTTTTTTTTACCCCAAAATATGCTGATTTGGTTATTGGAATAAAAATATAGCAATATTCTGAAATCTAATTTAAATTTTAAGTAACCGTTTTCTGTTTTAATATATTTAACATGTCATAACAAAGCTGAATTGAAGCAGCCTTCAGTGTCACATGACCCTTCAGAAATCATTCTAATATGCTGATTTGGTGCTCAAGAAAAAATCTCATTATTATAAATGTTAAAAATAGTTGTGCTTCTTAATATTTGTGTAGAAACTGATTTTACAGGAATCTTTGATCAATAGAAAAGTGTTTATTTGAACATTTTTAGTAACAAATGTAAATGCATTTGTCATTTCATCAGTTTAATGCATTCTTGCATAAAAACAAACAAACAAAAAAAAAAAAACTACTGACCACAAACTTTGTAATATGCTAATATGTTGGTTTTATGCAATGTCAGAGCTTAAATCTGGTGTTATCAAACGTAATCTTCTTAACACTTTTGCACATTTATGACTGACTTAATATGTCTTAGATATAAAAACAGTTTAGTAGCTAGAATGGTTTAATGGAGTGTTTATGATTGAAAGACAATCACCCCGTGTAATCTGTGATACTGGGGCAGAGACCCATAAAAATCAATGTTATCAACATTAGTGTACCCTCAGTGGAGAGCACAGTTATTAAATGGGCTCAAACACAGCATGGTTCTGCTAATCAGTATTCATGCTTCCATGAGTTTCTGGGTTTATTTCTGGAAATCTTTAGCTTCTTAACATCTGATTACCTTTTTGAGCTCAAGTCCCAAAAGTTACACTCCCGAATTCTGAATAAGACTATTTGACTGCCATTTTAAATCTTGAGAGCTTTGAAACACTGCCCAGATTATTTATATTAATTTGAGGAGACAGTCAAACACAGGAATATGTTAACAGCCTTTAGAGACCATCGTAATAAATTAATGTGTCACTATCAGAAATTCCTGGAGGGGCGAAACCTTATAGTCTCGAGTTCTTGACATATTTCTGAGGAACTCCTGCAGGGTGCAGACTCAGCAGTAAGCAGCCTCTCCAGAGGAAGAAAGAGTAGCACTAGTTAATTCGTGGAAACATACGGACTTCAAGAGGAATGGGGAGGATGACATATACTGTAATGTCAAATTGCAAATATAGCCTTGAAATCTGCCCGGCCGCCCAGAAGTGATACAGCCATGTCAGAGCGAATGTACTGGGTCTGATGGATGAGGCGGTCAGCCCTGTTGATCACAAGAGCTCCCATTTCCCATAATAGATCACAGCTCAGCCCGAGAGGCCTGGGTCTCTCAGAACGGCCCATAAGTTCAGGAAACAAGCCTTGGAGGCTGACACATGAAGGGTAGTCTTTCTGTGGAACGTCAGTCTTCCAAAGCCTTTAAAAGTTGAAGATAAAAGGTTGGCGAAGGTTAAGCCTCTAAGGTGCTGAGTTGTTGACATCTTACTGAATCAAATAAAAAAATAATAGTTTTAAAAATAAGAAGAATTTCTGTTTGAATCTGCTTCGAGTACAGTAGCTGAGAGATGACTAAGTCGACAAATCCTCCTGGAGATTACTTCAGGCTTCGTGAAGTGGTTTACCAATTTTGGGGGCAAGCTGAATCAAAACATTCAAGCCTTTGCTAAGGTTATACTAGTAGGGGTTTTGAATCTTTTGATTCAGTCCTGATTCTGATTCAGTTTATGTTTTTGAAATGAGCTCATTTAAAAGGTTGTTGGATGATTCGAGATTCCACCTGTAGTAGTAGTAGTAGTGATTTGTGATAGTGACTCAGTGATTTGAATCTTTTGATTCAGTCCTGGTTCTGATTCAGTTTATGTTTTTGGAATGAACTGATTTAAAAGGTTGTTGGATGAATCAAGATTCCATCTGTAGTAGTAATAGTGATTTGTGATAGTGACAGATTTAGTTCTGATTCAGATTCTAATTCAGTTCATGTTTTTGAAATGATACAAATACAAACACCAATACAAACCAGCCAGATTTATAATATTATAAATATTATGATATCTAAACGATTACATTTATTGATATAAATAAACAGTGGTGTAGTGGTGCCTGAAGAAGTGAGTATACGCGTAATTTATCCCCCAGAATAAATTATTCACTGGTTTAAGAAGCTTCTGATTGTAAAAACCTGCTTCTTTTCATTTTTAGGGTATTGTTTTCGTTTTAATGTACTGACTACATTAGTAATCAGTAATAATTATTATTATACCAGTCTGCACGCCTCCCCTGACATGCTCTTGCATATGAACAGACAAAATACACCTGCACTAGACCACTGTAAATAAATAATTCTACTCACTTTTAATTAGACACCTAATACTGTCGGGAGCTGACCAATTTTGTGAAATTCGCCTCGAAAGGAATAACAGCACAATGAAGTTGCGATTGTAAGATGCTGTCTGTAAGACGCGCATGGAAGCGTGACTTGACATTGCAGAAAATGTGCGTTCACAAATGTAGTCTCTGTTGATCCAAAAACACGTTCAAACTTAATCTGAGGATGAATGCTGCGTAGTATGGGTGTTTCCTTTTGCCTGAACATCTATCAATTCATCTTTTAAGTGAGTGGCGGGGCAAACCGAAAATTGATTCCGAAAGTCAGCACTCTTATACCTTCACTGTTGATACTGCGACTTTTCTTGTTTGTGTGTATTCCTTTGTTGGCATTTTTTACATTTTGTTTTTCCCCCTAATAACAAATTTGTTCTTTCTGATACTTAATTTTACTGAACGAATGGCTGCTGATGATGACTATTTAAACTGAATTCTGCCAAAGCACACACTTGTATATGTTCGTTAAATGTGTAACTAGGCTACGTGAATACATAGGTCTGCACATGGCTGAAAATAATATATGAAAAACAAAATTATTTCATATAAAAACATTATAGTTTATATTTCTTCAGTACATTTTTTAATTCATGTAAAAAAAAAAATGAATTGTAAAACTGTAAGTTATTTTGTAATGTGTTCGGCGGGCCGCATTTGGATTCGTGATGGGCCGCGGGTTGAAAACCACTGTTTTATAGGCTCTATACCCTTTGTGCTTCCTTTTTCTTTTTGTTGAATGGGATAAACATGCCCTTTCTTTTTCTTTTTTTATTCTTTAGTTCTTCAGTTTATAGTCGGCCCACTCTCTCAGTCTCTCAGACCTGACACTTAGCAATCCGTTTGCTATTTCAGCTTAAACACTCTACTATACTGACCATGTAACTTCAGAACTTTCTTGAAATGAAAGACTCTTGTTTCACAGTAGTTGAGAAATAACTAAGCCGACAAACCCTGCTGGAGATTACTTCAGGCTTCGTGAAATGGTTTACCAATTTTGGGGGTGAACTGAATCAAAACATTTTAGTGGGATGAGTGAAAAGTACTACTGTTACTGTGGTAGGGGTTTTGTATCTTTTGAGTTCTGATTCTGATTCAGTTCATGTTTTTGGAATGAACTGATTAAAAAAATTCAAGTCTGTGAGATGAATTAAAATTCCTTCTGTAGTTAAAGTAAAGGTTTTTGATTCATCCCAATGATTTGACTCTTCTGATTCAGTTCTGATTCTAATCTAGGTCATGTTTTGCAAACAAACTAATTCAAAACATTCAAGTTTCAGGGATAAATTAAGATCCCTTCTGTAGTAGTAGAGAATTTGATTCATCCAAGTGATTTGAATCTTTTGATTTCAGTTTACCTCACAAACTTTCTATAGGCACTATCCCCTCTGTGCTTCCTTTTTCTTTTTGTTGAATGGGCTAGACTCACATGCCAAACTGAATGAACAACATGCCCTTTCTTTTCAGTCATTATTCTTTAGTTTTTCAGTTGTCTCAGTTTAATGTCAGTCCGCTTTCTCTCAGTGCCCCTCAGGCCTGACACCTTGCAATCTATTTGCTATTTTGGCTGATACACTTTAACTATATTGACTGTGTAACTTCAGAACTTTCTTTAAATTAAACACACTTGTGTGCTCTGGTGAAACTCTGTGGTTTAGCATCTTTCATTCTGACAAAAGTGTCCAGCATATGTCACAGGAAATGACATTAGACACCCAAAAGTGGTGGGAATTTCTGGAAAAAAAACATTCTGTAGAGTGGTAGTGTTGGTTGAAGAGCCTCACAGCACTCATTCCAATATGCTTGTCAGGAGAAGACCACCGAGGCGCGTTCTCCACGTCTTGAGCTAAATTAAGACAAGTGCCTCAGCATGTTCCACTTAAGTCACTGTGAAATACTTATTCACTTGTAAAGAAAAGCCTAACCAGACTGCTAATATTACAACTCAGCCTTTCACTCAGCCCTTTAAGAACTTTCTTTCTTTTCTTTGTATCAGTTATAGGACTTCCGAAAGGTTTTCTATCAGGAGGCACAGCGCTGGGAGGTGTTAGCCATAGAGTACTGCCGGTTTAAGTGGACTCTGGGGCTTTAGTGTCTTATTAGAGAAAGGTGATTATAATATTGTGTTATTTTTTTCCCCTTGCTACTCCTGTTGTCATATAAACTCATCTGCGCAGACTTTCACCTGATTGGTTAGATGTACTGAAACAATAAATAGTTTAAAAATGGACAAAAATGTCCAGTTAATAATCTATTGAATAGTTTAAAAAAAACAAAAACAATCTGATTGCAGGGTCGTACAGATACTGTAAAATGAAATTCCAGGACTTTCAAGGACTTTTCAAGCGCTACTTTTTTGATTTTCAAGGACTTCAATCAGAGATTTTACTTATTGGACAATGTCTTCCATTTCAAATTCAAAAAAAAGAGATATAGATAAATAAAAATATACTAATAAAAAAATGGCAAAAATAAAGTGAAGCACATGCGAAGTATTACTACTAAAATATTACAAAGTACTTTCTTTTTTTCTTTTCTTTCTTTTTTCTAATAACTGTACTCCATTAATGGTTTGATGTTTTCGGCTGTTTAAAAAAAAAAAAAAAAAAGAAATCAGAAAAAAAGATTGGTGAAATCGCTCCGAAGTAATGATCCGAAACAAATGATTCGCGAACCCACACCAAAGTCCCAGTCCGAATCAAATGATTCGCGATTCATGATCTGCCCTCCAAAGTTCCGATCTAAATCAAATAATTCGCAATCCACACTCTGAAGTTCCGACCTGAATCAAATGATTCGCGATACGTGAAGTTCCAAGCTAAATCAGATGATTCACGATATGTGATTTGAAGTCCAGATCTGAAACAAATAATTCCTGATACGCGATCTGATTGGAGTGCTTCGAAATAGTGAATCATTTTGCGATGCAATGGTTTAACTGATTCAGTTTAAAAAAAGCTTTGAAGTCACGAGTTTAAATCGAAGTCACGAGTTTAAATCAAACAGAGCGGTTCCTACATAAATGACTTGATTGATTTGGTTTATCTTCGGCCATGTTTACCCGACACTGTCAGTACTACTACTTGCTTAGCTTGATTGTTTTCTGATTTTAACGGAAATAAGCTAAAATGGTAGATGCTTTTTGAGTTGCGTAAAAAGAGATGTGCTTATTGATAAAATGGATACATTGTCTTTAAGGAATATTGCTATTTTCAAGGGTTTTCCAGACCTTAAATTTCAAAAAGTCAAATTTAAGTACTTCAAGGACTTTAAGCACATTGTACGAACCCTGTGTTTAGCAATGTTGATTTTATATATTTTAATATTTTATTATAATTTACATTTTTCCAAAAACGTTTGAACTTATGTTTTAATTGAAAAAAATTACTGAGGCACAGGAACGAATTGCTGCTGTTGCATTGTGGAGTTAAATGGCTGGTCGGCATCCTGACACAGTCAAGGCGGGCACTGGTGGCCCATGTGTGCACACTGATCCTCTCTCTGGGCAGTGGGCACCACATCAGACTTTATGTAATTGCCAATGTTTAGCCAACATCACCTTTGCAGGATTATGCATGCCATGCATGCTATGCTAGACCAGGCCATGAATTTAGCGCCAAGCTGCTCTGCAAGCAACAGCTCCTTGTTGGCCCACTGGGCTGTTGCTTAACCTTTGAAAGAAGATAAAGCGAATATTCAAATGAGTGGGGTCGAGATCACCTGATAAGAAGTCTGCTAGGGAGTTTTTTTTTTTATTAAATTGATCTAACCTTCCTCTACTCGTCACTTAATCACTTTATTATTAGTTGATTCTCTCCAGAAGCATTAGGTTGCTGAAAAATGGTTGTTTGCAGTGCTCCCGATGTATTTGTAACAGCTTTTATGACAGTAAATCAGGCTTTTGCTTGGCTTAGCATTTCAGCTCTTTGCCTTTAAATGGCAATGCTCCCATTATGCATTGCATGAGCGAGACTAGATGAGATCTGTTCTCTAAACATCATTTATTCATGGGACATGGTGCCTTTTGAACATGTGAAAACACCCTGGGAGCGTGTTTGCATACGCATGTCTCTCTAATGAATGCATGACTTCTTCAGATGTGAATTTTGCTGAAGAGGGTGCCAATTTGACAGGGAATGTCGTCACACTGACTGGTGAAGGGAAAAAAAAACTCTACCCGGCTGTGGGAAATTCAGAAACATCTTCTTGACTGATTTGATTTGTTCCTGACTCAGGTTGCTGTTGTAATCTCGTAAAAAAACGCTTTGTAGATTTTGACGCATGGTAGACGCGTACATTTCATAGCCCCACGGGAATGTACGTACACAGTAAACTCCACTGACCAGCCTAATCGCCTCACCGGCTGCGTCAAACACGAGTGTCAGAAATCCTCCTGAAGTAGCTGCAGCTAGATTAGAACACTCATCCCACATGGACACGTCTGCCTGACAGGTGCGGCAGTATAGATTTGGCCAAGCATTAATGGAGACCATATCTCTCGTTCTCTCTCGCTCACACACTGACATTAAGGTCAGGAGTGAGCAAACACTGAGAACGAACATAAAATGCTTTTTTACACAGATAGACACAGTTAATCCAGAGCCATAGGAACCATCAGAGAACAAAAGTCTGTCTGTTGTCAGCTGCTTCCCTTAGGGCTTTCCGGTTCTTGCCTAAACTTTGCTTTTTCTGCAGATGAACTCTATTTTTCTGCTTTTCCACATCTTATGTTTTTGTTATTGCTAGTCCAAAATTGAACCCGCAGTGGAAACAAGTTAATGAAAATGTTCATTAGATTCATTTAACTGGAACCCTATCGATCTTTGAATGCTCTCAGGATGAAAATGAAGAGGGGGGAAAAACTGTAATCAAATGCAGGCTAGCAGAGCGGCTTTACAAAGCAAGTGGTTTTAGTCATAATTTCCCACCTGAAAAATCACATAAACAAAGTGAAGTGGAAATTCTAAGTGCTAATATTTCACCCAAAGCCCAGGATGTATTTTCTTGTTCCTAATTACGATTTAATTTATAAAGCTGCGAGTAGATTTTCTCATTTCTGTTTCTCAGATTCAAAGTGGATATATTCAGCTATTTGTCGAGTCCTTAGAAAGACACGATTTGATTAGATTGACCATTTTTATTTATTTACTCTTTTAATGCCAATATAATTTACATTTAATTTAACACATTTGTAGGTATCTTTAATTTTTTAATTAATTGATTATTGGCCAGTGCAAACAATCAACTTCTAAAAGTCATATTTTAGGATTAGTGCATATGAATTAATTCAAATTTGATGCATCAAGTTGCAACCCTAATTTGTAACAAAGAGAAAAAAATACTTTTTTTTTTTTTTTTTTTTTCAAGGCGATCACTTTATTAACCATCATTTGTCTCATATTTGCTCCAGTCTTGGTGTTACATACTCTTTATAAATGCACTTTAGCAGTAGTTTATTTTCTCACTGAATCTACTGCAAGTACTAACCTTGATTCCACTGAGTTTTATTTTGAATTAACAGTGGCATTTGTTGGACTTTGGCCTCCAAAATTGAGAACTGTTTCCCATGCCTGAGGCTTTATTGTTTGGCCCATAAAGTGAGCCCTTTTCGACCCCCTGTCAGAGCTAGGTTCTAAATTTACCTCCCATCAGCTGAGAGTCTGGCTGGACTTCAGATGACCTAACAGTGTGATTTGGGTTAGAGAGGCCACATGGCTTTACAGTCAAAGATACGGTCACCAAGACCTTCCCTGTTAAATAGCTGCGGCTTCTGATTCTGCTGAAACGGCTGTTCATTCCTTCCATTTTTACAGGACAGCAAGCTTACAAACTCTGTCACTGTCCTGTAGAGATAAATTCTTTCTGCTGTCCTTAAACAGTGATTGAAGTGTTTTCCAAAAACAAGCCTTCTCAGCAGAATTGTTCAAGGAAAAGTTGGATTGTGATAGAGTGGGTGCTTATTGTGTCTCAGACAGCATTTTACAGTAAAAAAAGCACTATCCTCACTTGTAGGCAAAAGAGACAGTGGTTTGTCATGTTTCTCGCCATGTGATGTTCCTCAAATTGTTGATCCAGCTGTAAGCAAGGCCATAGATGGCAGGCCTGGCCAGCTGTACACATCCAGGAATTTTCCCATGGGGCCCAGTGAGAGGAAGCACAGGTGACTGGCCCCTAACCTTCGACACATGAACCTGTCATGAATATGACCTCAGCTGACCCTGTTTTTCATGTGCCCCATGCCAAACGTGGCTTACATCATCTTAGCACCAATTAGTTCCGGTCCGAAGGGAGGAAGCTTCTGTTATATGGCTTGTGGTAGAAATGCTGATATGGTGACTAGGCAAATTTGTGACTGACAAGGGGCAAATGTAACACCTTGACAGTTCACATCAGAGCCAACAAGCTGCATTGCTTTTTGTGACTTTATTTCTCAGATTTTTGATTACTGTGGAAAAATGCAGTATTTTTATTTATATTTTTAAATTTACGTAAGTTCAGAAAAAAAAAAAAAATACTCCAGTGCCGGACAATCCTTCAGAAATTACTCTAATATGCTGATTTATTATTAATTTTGGAAACAGTTGGAAACAGTTGTGCTATTTAATATTTCTTGGAACCTGTGAACTTTTTTTAAGTGTTCTTTGATGAATAAAAAGTTTAAAAGAACAGCATTTATTCAAAATAGAAATCTTTACTATCACTTTTTATCATTTTAACACATCCGTGCTGAATAAAAATATTAATTTCTTTCAAACAATGAAAAAAAGAAAAAAAAATACTGACCCCAAACTTTGAACGGTAGTTTATATTGTTACAAAAGATTTTAAATAAATGCTGTCCTTTTTAACGTTTTATTCATCAAAGAATCCTGAAAAAAGTATCACAGGTTCCAAAAAAAATATTAAGCAGCACAATTGTTTACAACACTGATAATAAATCAGCATATTAGAATAATTTCTGAAGGATCATTTGACACTAAAGGCTGGAGTAATGATGCTGAAAATTTAACTTTGCATCACAGGAATAAATTCTATTTCAAAGTATATTAAAATAGAAAACCACAATTTTAAATTGTAATAATATTTCGCAATTGTACAGTTTTTGTCTGTATTTTTAATCAAATAAACAGCCTTGATGAGCAGAAAAGACTTCATGTTTTTTTTCATGATTGATCCCCCCCCCCACAGTTTACAGTACATTTATTTATTTAAATATAACATTTATAATTAATTAAAAAAGTACAATTTATACAATTTATCATTTATAATTGTATTTATATCAATGTATTTAGATTTTTTTTCTACAGTATGCAGTACATTTAATATTTATACAAGTTAAAAATATATTTTATATAAATATATTTTCTTCAGTATACTTTTTATTCTGATGTTTGTTAAAATAGTTTTTTTAAAAATATAAAATAGAATATTACAAATATGAATAATGTAGTATAGATAAATATTACCTATTATGCAAATATGATTCAGAACTTTTTAGCTGATGACTGAGCAAATGATTGTTTCTTCAAGTTTTGAGTTTATACTCTCCTTGATTTCAGAGTCTCGAATGCACGTTGTCAGCACAGTTGTCAGTTCAGTTATTCTGTGGCAGGCAAAGAACTCTCTGAGCTTTTTTTAGATCCCGTCTAAAGGGATGTATTTTGATTATGACATCTATTCATTACAAAAACCTTGATTCTGAAATATTAAGAATCAGACAACATTCTCAAATTGAATTTGCTGCGTGCAAAAGATATAAACGACAGTTGCCTTTTTAGTCACTTTAGATTAGTCAGTTCCTGTCGCAACCATATATTGGACTAAATCAGCATTCCGGCATCAGCGTTTCAGTGGGAGTCTTTGTAATCAATGTGACCTCTGAAGATTCTTCACCCTGGCACACAAATTTCCCTTTCCAAGAAGTAGGTTAGCAGGGACTAGAGTTTCTATGTTGCGAAAAGCCCATTGAAGGATGTCCGGCGCCGGCGACCATGTGCTCGCGCAAGCTCGGGAGGCCTTTGAAGATTAGAGTGCCGACAGAGGTACGTCGGGTCAGGGTTGCTTGTGTCTGCGCATTAGATTCACTTCACGTGGGACTTGTAGTTACTGTGCGGTACTGTGGCTGCTTCCCACACAGCCTGCTGAGATGGAAAGACATGCTGGCCGCATCAGAATAGATCAGTGGTATCAGACGGATATGGAATAGAGGCCAGTCATTCCAGACTCTCTGCTACCTATAGGCAATTACTACCCTGTGGGCCTCTGCTAGTCACACCAAGGTTGTTTGAATGGGGAAGTATTTTCCGTCCTGAATTTCAAACCCATTCACAAGCCTGAAGAAGCTAGAAATCAGGTCAGAGCTGTTTGATTTTTGCACTTGCAGAGCAGACTGAAATATTGGCAGCTCTGAAGGCTTTGATTATTAATCCACACACACACACACACACACACCTTTTCCTGTTGGTATGTGATGAATATTAATTTCCGTTATATATTGCGGCCTTATCTGGCTGTCCCGGTATGAGTCTGCCTCACATCTAGCCTATGGTCATATGCCAGCTTATCTGCCAGTCTCAGTAAACAAAGTTACAAACTCCTCTTCTCTGAAAGTCACCCAAATTGTATAATTAACCCTCTTCTGGACAAAAAAACCCTGAAGTTATGTCCTTTCATTTTGATGTTTGCCTTCCCAGAAATGTTAATTAGACTGAGTCTTAGAAGCTGTCAGGATGTCTTACATTTTTGATGATGACTGCTTTTGGTGAAAAAAGCCTTTGCTTGGCTCCAAGCATCTGCAAATATCAGTTTAAATACTATGATAAATACTACTGATTTTTTGGTTTTTAGTTTTTTAAAGTGTTAGTGACATAAATTAATGTAAATACTCTGTTAACAGTATATCAAGTGTGAAAAACGCTGTAAAACCTCTTTTTGACATTAAGTATGACAGGCAAATGTCACTCTTACCTCCACAGGGGGTAAGGTTTTAGGCGTAAAGTTTAGGAACCCCTTGCAGAATCTGTGAAAATGTGAATAATTAACAAAATTAGAAAGATCAGACAAACTTTTGAACAGGATGAAGATGTCCAAATTTTTCTTATTTTGTTGAAAAAAAAAAAAATTTTCCCCATTGAGTACTGTCCTTTGGAAGCAACAGAAGATACTTGCATGTTTCTTGGAAGACAAATTAAGTACAATTTACCTTGATCTTCATGCCCGGCTCTTAATGCATTGTGTTTCCTTCTGGAGCATCAGTGAGCTTTTGAACCTTTCTTAATAGTTTTGTTTGAGTCCCTCGGTTGTCCTCAGATCTTAAAAACATAGTCACTGCTGGAAAGAGTTCATATATGCAAAAGATGCTGGAAAACTGAAGAATCTGAAGGATTTTTCTGAAGAACAGTGCTCAGTTTAACTGTTCAGAACAAACAAGGGACTCATGAACAACCATCACAAAACCAAAAAACAGTCGTAGATCATCCAGGTAACCACACACAGTATTAAGAACCAAGGGTTCCCAAACTTTTGCAGGTGGTTATTTTAATAATTTCAGCTATTTTTTGTGTTGTGGACTATATGTAAACATCTTTTATGTAAAATATTTTACTCAGGACACTACTAAATAAAAAATAACATGCATTTTGTATGATCTCTCTTACTTGGTTAAACTTTTTTCACATTTTCACAGATTTTGCAAGGGGTTCCCAAACTTTCGCATACAATTCTCTTATTTGTTATTTGTGTTATTTGTGTTCTTGAATGAATCATGGTCATTTAACCCTGTTTTTAAGATACTGAAAAAACCCACAGATGTCAGGGCATGTCAAAACTTTTCTAAAGCACCAAAACCCCCAGACCCCAGAGGGTTAAGTGAACAATTCAGTGACCCATAAAGACATTCATTTGTTGAGTCAGGATTTTTTAACTAATCATTTAAGTGATTGGGATGACACATTCATGAAGATCCTGTCACTACCTACTGGCATAACAATATATAATTTATAAAATCATGTTATGTTAGCTCTTTTTGCCTATTTTGGATAATCGAGTGCAAAATAAATATAGCCATTTACAAGTGAGAGGTATGCAATAAATATGTTCTTTTTATTAGGAACTATATGGAAGCCAACTTTGATATTATTCGTAGCAAATGAATGTCTTGGATCATTGCAAAAGAATTGCATCATTGCAGACACAGCTTTACATTATTCAGCACGTCAGTTCCAGTGATTTATGTTTAAAGTGGTTGTAAAATAGTCAATATAAGCTACTAATAGGTATCACTGGATGTAGCAGTTGAAACATCTTCACCATATTAAATATCCTTGCTTGGTATATTGAAAACAGGTTCATGTTTCATCAGAGGGATTTGCATAATTTATTGTTCATATGGGACCACCGACAGGCATGCCATATTTTGCCAGTGGTCTAAGCCTTGGCGAACACCCATTATCAGCTACGGTATGAGGGTCAGTCCTTACACACTGCCACAATGCCTTGCTGAATGAATCCCTCATGCTGTCATTGCCTCTTTGAGCCTAAATCTGTGCAGCGCTGCTGTGTATGAGAGCTTGATACCTCAACTTAAAATTGTCTCAGGATGGAGTCTTCAGGCAATTGCAGGTTTGCTGTACTGGTATATTAGATGTCTCTGTGCTATTACTGATCCCTGCGGTTGTTGAGTCTGTTAATGCATGTGGTGTTACAGCTAGAGGAACGCTCGTTTTTTTAACGTTGCCCAATTTCATTGTGATTCACAAGCTTGGCTTATAAAATGTTGATGCAGATGACCTCGAAGTGGACGAGAGTGGACTGGTCAGCTTGAGATATCAAATGAAGCTCCAGATATGGCATATTTTAAAATACTGTTATTCTGCCCAGCCTTTGAGTGGAAGCTAATATAATGAGTATTGATTAATTCTGGACCAGTCATACGGGAGAACAGGAAACTCATAAATTTCTTCTAACTCCCTGCCCCTGACCCTCATGTTAACCTTGCCGCAATAAAACGAAACTGTATTATTACAACAAGGCTATCAAAACCTTACGTTGTTGCACGCCTGAGGTTGACGTTATCGACTTGACCAGAAAACCGCAGTAAGACATGCACATGGCTCCTCTATTTATGACCAATTTCTCACAACCTCGCCCATGTGATCTGTATCTGTGAGATATGACCTAGAGGGCCACGAGTGGGTGGTTGATAGCCACTTCATCATTGTTCCCTTATGTGACTTGGCTTCCCCGCCGCTTCAAACTGGAGGTCACCCTCCATATCACATTACTGCATGAGCTTCAGCATGGACATAACTGCCAGGGCAGACACGCATGAGCTCATTTGGTTTTCTACCTCTTCTTCTCTGATGGCCCTATTATACTTCATGAATAGGCTCTGTGATTCATACAATACCTCCGCTTTATGAAAGCCATCAAGATACGGAGGAGTCTCTGAGGCGTGAGCGTTGAGTGACAGTTATTCATCGTGATAGACAGGCCTTATATTTTCACCAGAGCGCTGGAGTAATTAGCATGTTAGCGGTAAACTGTCGGGTAGTGTTCTTGAGAAGGTTCATAAAACAGAAGAGAGATTTTGCCTGCTTTTAATTCCAGCTTTTTTTTTCAGGTCAAAGGTGAGCTATGTGCATCTGCTGGCAGAATTGACTCTCAGACCAGGCCTAATGGGAAAACTGTATGCGGAGGCAAATATCTTCAAACACTCGCATGCATACACATGCAGAATTTATCCTTTTGCTTATCCGAGCTAGGCCTTGTGGGAATTAATATGGAGTTCAGCCCAAAATAGAGAGTGGGATGCCTGCAGAAATTCAGGTTAAATATTTGGATGCAGGATTCGCTCAAGGACTTCCTGTTCCTTCTTATCACATCGAGCGGTAGGGGATGTTCTTGAGATAAAATCAAAACATTAAAAACTTTATCTTTCCACACGATGGCAAAGTTATTTTCCTAAAGACGTTTTTTTCGCTAAAGCTTGTGTTTGTTCTTAAAGGATGAAAGTGTGGTTTCGGGGGGTGCGTTCATAGGACCTTGAGGCTGGTTTTCATGGGAAAAGTCTGCCTGTGGAGTTCAGATTGTTGCTGTCTCAGCATGCTAAGCATTCCCTTAGCACCCACGGCGGCATTAGTGCCTCATGCATACAGATGGAGGCGCTTTCGTTTGGCCTGTTTACGTTCAGAACTGATTACCTGTAAACTAAAACTAGTTTTGTGTTCACATACTGTAAGTAATGATCGTTCGCTTTGTGTGTTTGCGTTAGCACACCATCACATATGCTTTCGTGTTTCATAGCCTTAGGCAATTGTGGGTTTTTGTTGAATCGACTAATAGATCGTGTTGAACTCTGAGGAATAGAAAGTTTAAAAACAGCTTTTATTTAAAATAGAGATATTTTGTAACATTATACATGTCTTTGCTTTTGATCAATTTAATGCATTCTTGCTTAAATTTCTTTGAAGGGCACCCTAGTTATTAAGACTTGTATGGCTTAATATAACATAAATGATGTCTCTTACTGGATTAGAAAATCCATATCACTGTATACATATTTTGGCCATTATTTCGATGCTGTTTAATGGTTGCACTTGGTGAGCAACTGGCGCTACCTTTTGCTGTTTTTACCTCAACACAACTCGGAATACGCTCGGGAAACAAAATACTGTTACAATGCAACAGCTACTGAAATGGCTTGCAGGTGGCAATGGATGTAAGTGTAGACTTAAAACAAATGCCATACCATCATTTTTTTTTTCTCCACAAGGAGTCTAAATGTCCCCGGATGTCGAGAGAAATCCATGCCGAGAAACTCCTTCAGTGGCTGTGGCGTCACGACAGACCTTTGCATGTATACATCCTGCCAGGATGGCATCTAACGTTTCTTGTCTCTGCCATTTGTAAGCTCTTTCAGTAGCTGTGGTCTACTAAAAGCCTCAAGCACATCAGGGGTAAAGAGGAGAGAACAAATATGCAGGTCTTTTAGAAGTTTTATGCATCCACAGGCATCTTCCCTTTATTTTCTCCTCTTCTTATCATTAGGAAAGCAGTGAAGACTTCAGTCACCTCTCTTCTTGCCTTTCGACTGAAAATTACAACCATATGTTGCACAATGTGGCATCGCATCAGTATTTTGTTTTCCTAGCAAAAGGTAGCACCAGTAGCTCACCTAGTGCAACCATTTCACACCATCCAATTGGCGCCCCCATAGTTAAAAATATGTATAAAACGATGTGGATTTTTAAAATAATGTCATGGGTTTTCTACTACATATATCAGCGAGAGACATCATTTACATTATATTAAGCTATAAAAGTCTTAATACCTGGGGTTCCCTTCAAAAAGTTAAAATCTTATTGAATATTGGTGTACAGTAATGTACATTTTAAGAAATGCATTCAAAATCTAAAAAACAAGTAGTTACAACTTCAGGGGAAAAAATGCTGCATACTTTATTCGTTTGACTGACTAAAATCCTTGTTTCCTGCTTAACACGACAAAAAGTCAATGAAAAATAGAGAGGGAGCAAGACAGAGAAGCAGGTTTGTTGTATGCTGAACGCATGACAAATAGTGTCTGCCAGGAGAGCGTTCGCTTGGTGGCGTGTGCAATGCAGGAGAGAGACAATTAGTCTGAAAAACGTGCTGTGTAATGTTGAAAACAAGCTGAAAAGCAGTCAACAGTGAAGCTAAGGCTTGTCACGTTGACGCTGGCACGAAATTCATTGTCAGTGTGCATCAAAACGCGTGAGCATGTGTCACTCATCTTTTTTTTTTTTAAGAATAATCTCTCTCACTTGCTCTCTGTGATGTTATAACTAGCGACGGCAGATACATTCTCCATTTAAAGACCTCACTAAGAGTCCCGGCCTCTCCAGAATGGAAGGAAGTTGTCTACTTTCCGCCGTCATGCAAAGTGACTATTGATTATGCTGTATGTCTTTGATAGCGGATTTCCTCTCTGTACCAGGGAAAGAGAGATCATCCTTTAGCACTTAAGCGGATGTGCATATTTAACAGCTCTGGTCCTGCGGGGCTGTGTAATGCTATGATGTGCATTGCTGTGTTGTTGTTGTAGCTGCAGGGGCTATTGTGTTGCGTGATAAAAGCCCATAAATTTATTTGCATCCTGTTGGTGTGCATGCAAAGCATGCAAGATGTACAACTCTTTGAATGATTCGTGGATTGTTATTGCACTTCTAACATAGGGAAATCCTGCACAGACGTCGTACTGCTGAGTGGATTAATATAATAGCTATTTTAGCATCGATTCTGGTTTGGATTTCAGCCACTTAGGCCTCAAGTATGTTTGCATTTCAAAACTGGAGTTACATGAGTGCAGACTACTCTCCAGATGAGTGTCAAGATGGAACTTGGGTGGGAAATTGAAGTACTTCAAATAAAAACGTGAGCGGAATATTTCATCACCTCGGCTTCGTTGCGCTATAAAGCCAAGGCGAGCAGGTCCAGCTCACCTCCCTACCACCTTCTGATGAAATTTCATCACCACATCAGCTTCAGACGGAGTTGACAGGTGCCAGTCTGCATCTGCGTGTCAACTTTTTCCAATATCATTTTATTTTCTCTGTGACCTGGTAGTTCAAACAATGTTTTTGAATTAAAAATGAACTTGGAAACCACCAATGATTGCTTTTGGGGATAGACAGAGGATCTGTTTGCCAAGAGCTCTATGTCCTTCAAATGAATCAATGGGAAAAGAATGTTTCCTGCTCATGACTTTGTCAGTTAGATGAGCGAAATGCTAGAAAAAGAATAGAAAATATGCATTGACATCTCGCCCCCCCCCAATCCCAGCCTGCGTCTTAAGTTTCTGTGAAGCTCAGGTCTACGTTTGCAGACAGCCAGATAACACACCATTCTTGAGAGTGAGGTTGGCAGCAGGTCTCAGATTAGAAGATAGATGTGCACTTCTTGTTGAATAAGGGAAGAATTCCAATAACAAGAGCTGTTCCTCAAACACAACAGCCTCTGCCTTGATAAAACCCTTTATTTATATAAAGGTTCAGGATTTTTGTTGCTGCTCACAGTGAAAGATTGTTTTTTTTTTTTTTGTTTTTTTTTCCCCCTCAGGTTTGAACGACTGTGGAATATGTAACACATTAAGCATTAATGACCAAAATCCTCACTCAATAGATCTGTACTTTTGCTACACTCAAACAATCATGATCTGACTGCAGAAATCAGTTATTTAAAAAATGGGTTATCCTAAAATGAAAATCATTTACTCAACTTAGTGTCATATCCTGGACCACAAAACCAGTCTTAAGTAGCACATGTATATTTGTAGCAATAGCCAAAAATACATTGTATGGGTCAAAATTATCAATTTTTCCTTGATGCCAAAAATCATTAGGATATTAAGTAATGATCATGTTCCCTGAAGATATTTTGTAAATTTCCTACCATATATATATATATATATATATACAAAACTTAATTCGGGGGCAGCCGTGGCCTAATGGTTGGGGAGTCAGGCTTGTAACCGAAAGGTTGCGGGTTCGAGTCCCAGGTCCGGCAGGAATTGAAGGTGGTGGGAGTGAATAACCAGCACTCTCTTCACCCTCAATACCACGACTGAGGTGAGTCCCTTGAGCAAGGCACCGATCCCCCAACTGCTCCCCGGGCGCCGCAGCGATAGCAATATGGCTGCCCACTGCTCTGGGTGTGTGTTCACGGTGTGTGTGTTTGATCACTTTTCACTACTGTGTGTGTGCACTTGGATGGGTTAAATGCAGAGCACAAATTCTGAGTATGGGTCACCATACTTGGCCACACGTCACGTCCTTTCCTAATTTTTGATGAGTAATATGCATTGCTAAGAACTTAATTTGGACAACCTTAAAGGTGATTTTCTTAATATTTAGATTTTTTGCACCCTCAGATATCAGATTTTCAAATAGTTAAATCTCGGCCATATAGTGTCCTGTCCTAACAAAGTTGACCCTTATAACTGGTTTTGTGGTCCAGGGTCACATTTAGTATTGTGTAAAACAAACAAAAAAAAAAGATGTTTTTGCTGAGCTGCAAGATGTCAAAAAAGTACCATTAAAGTCTCTCCATATGACAGCTTTCTGTTCCAGATAGAAACTTAAGTTGTACTGTTATAGTTTGTTTATTCAATTTGTTTGCAGTAGTTTATAATTTATTCCCATCTGTTATAGCTTTAATATCTCATTCCATACTTAATATAGTTTTACATTTTTAATAGAATTGTTTTACATTTTGTCTTTTAAATGTGTTTTTTAGTTTCACTGTATTTAATTCTTATTTTAGAGCTGCCATTAACTGGTATAATTGAAAAATGTTTACAAGCATTACATTTCTCTGCACATTCTAGTGTTATTGCTATTGTATCTAGTGGAATTTTCATTTTTAATGAGGCAAGGTTTCAGGTTCTATAATATACCATGTATCTGTAGCTAAGCTTGTATGTAGTTTAGTTTCAGTTCCTAAAATGTATGCACCTCAAGACACATTGCGATGTCAATGAAGTCAAATGTCATTGCCTTTCATGTGTCTGCTCAGCATATGTTCTCCTATTTTTGGAAGATAAACATGACAAAGTTTTAAATGAACTATTTCTTTCAGTCACAACTATAGAGATTTGAGGTCTTTTAAAATAAATGTCATTATTTAAGCTCTGCAACTTTGTTGGACTTGTCCTCTGTCATCTTTGGTCCTCTGAGTCCAATACTGCTCATGTTCTTGGGCTCTTTAGACCCATATCCGATGCTCTTCAGTCCTGGCTTTGTTCCAACATCCCCTCTGGTTGCCCAGGCCTGTGTCTCTTCCCGAGATGAGAGTGCTGCTTTTTCAAGGCCGATAACAAACTAGTGTTTGCTGTTCGTTTGCCCAGAGCAGCAACAGCTGTTTATCTTGGGAAACTGCAAGCACTATAACTCTAGCACCATTTGGACATTGGGTTTATAGCCCTGTAGAGCCATTTTGATGGTGTGTTCAAAGCTTTTTAAAGTCTAGCACACATACAGACACCTGTGGTCCCAATATTTCTTTTATGAGACACTGAGGGCATAATAAAGAGTATCCATTGTTTATTGAAGCATTTATGCATTAGTTTTTTTAACCATAAACACAAACTTTCTTTTTTTAATCATCTCATTTACTGCTTCTCAGAGAATTGTGTTGGTAGTCATGTGTGCACTACTGTTTAAAAGTTCAGTGTTGGTAAGTTTTTTTTTTTAAATGGTTTTTGAAGTCCCAATGAAATCAAAATTGATTTTTTTTGTTTGTTTGTTTGTTTAGTATTAATACGTTAGCCTCAAGGTTAAGCTAGTGTGCTCCAGAGCAATAACAAAGTTTACATCGATAGTTTTGTGCATGGATCAACCATTTTGATGACATCACCCTGCACTTCAGCTTCTCATCAAACTTTGTCCAATCAGATCCTCTCTAGAATCTGGAGAGTCCCACCTCCTACACTATAAATAGACGCAGAAGCCATGGCTGAAATCAGTCACCTGATTACAGAATTAGTATTTTCTGTATGGTGAATGGCACATAGTGCACTATATAGGGGACAGAGAACAATTCAGACTTTTTGTGTCATGCGAAATGCTGCAGGACACACAGTGGATCAAATGGGCGAGTCGAGTTGGTTTAATATCAGTTTAATATTGAATCTAAAAGGGAAATCTAACAGACTGTGGCTGTCATAAGCCGTCACATGTGTCTCAGCAGCTCTGGGTCAAGCCTTAATATAAATAAAATGCTGTTGGCTATTTAAAAGGGGACGGGGCTGTTCAATATGTCCCACCCTGTCCTTTTGTTTCGGTTGAAATTATGCCAACACAGAATAACGCTGTGTGTTTTAAAGCAGTTGAGTGGATCTTTAAGTCTCTTATGCTCACCAAGGCTGCATTTATTAATCAAAAATACAGTTAAAACAGTAATCTTGTAAAGTATTAAAACATTTAAAATACTAAAAAATTTTTAAATGGTTATGTATAGCAGCTGGCTCAAAAAAAGAGCTTCCATTGACGTTCAGTGGATGTGTATGTTTTCCTTTATCACACATTCTAGCTTTCATCTTCTGGATTTGTCTGCTCTATCCTAATTTCAATCCATAATTAAAGAGTCCTAGTAAGTATTCTGTTGAGCTGCCAGAAATCTGGGGAGCAGAGCGGCACAAATTAGCCAACGGTATCTAATAGTTTTCCCCCCTCCTGCTACAATTCCTGTTGCTTCTTATCCTCCGCTGTGGGAAAGTGAGCTGTGGTGGCAGGTGTCAGCTGAGAGAGCCAGCTGATGTTCAAATTGATTTTGAGTCGTTGAGCCCATTTAATGCCAGATGTGAGATTCAAGATAAAAGCTGAAAGCACCAAACTTCTGGTTCTACATTATTTCTCACTTAAAATTCTGTTTTAGTCAGAAAAATGTCACGGTGCATGGTTTTTATGTTGACAATAGGCAATTCTTTTTTTCTCATCATTACTTGTTTGTAACAATCATATCCATGTCAGTGAATACATACTACACAAAAGCTCTCAAACAGTTTGTTTAAAATCGGCACAAAGCAATGTCTTCGTGACATGTGATTTCACTCAATTCCATCTTCCCAGATGATCCCGTAAGAAACTTTAAACTGTAAGTATTCCTGTTTAATCTTTCTACAGCGCATCTGTCTGCTTTTAAGGCTCGCTACTTATTCTCTTCAGCAGTACATTTTTCCCACAGTTCTGCTGCATTATTCACTGTCAGGCTTCTCTTTGAGACACTGCTACGGCAGACTTGACTCTCTTCTTCGCTGTGGGGGGGGAAAACTGTGCCTTGTGGAAACAACGGGGGGTTTAGTCAAAAGCGAAGACAATGTGAATTTGTCATGACTGTTTACAGCTGTTTTTTTATTAGTTTACTAAAACCTTTCATGTAAGGAGCCAAGGAGACAGATCCAGTTGTCTAAGCTGAAAAGCAGAGAACAGCCACAGCCATAGCCCCCCCCACCCCCCCTTTTTTTTTTTGACTTCGTTTGACTGAGATGGCATGATGTTTGGGTGCTCATTAATTCTCTGATAATTGCCGAAAGAAGCTGCAGGCGACACTCTGAAGAGCAGCAATTTGGAGCTATCATTCTTGGCTTTGTTATTTGTAGGTTTGGGCTGGTTTGGAGAGCTTCAGTCCATTACTTTTTTTAAATAGAAAGTTTCAAGTTATGATCCATTTTGATTAACCTCCTGAGAGTTGAACCTCCTGGGAACCTTCTTGAAAGGTCTGAACTAGTTCCTAATTTAGATAACAGCAAATTCAGATATATTTTAACATTCTGAGAACTATTTATGCTTAAATTATGGATTTGGCACACAGCTTTATCTGAAGTGACTTACAATGCATTCAGTCAAACCAGTGACATTGGCATTGCTAGCATCATGTTAGCAATATGAAATATAACAAAATGAAAAAGAAAAAAAAACACACTCAAAAAATAAGCCAGTTCAGCATTTAGCCAACTTAAGTGTGCAATCATTTTTATCATCTGTAATACTGTACAAAATAAAATAAAATAAAAAATTCTTATATGCCACAAAATATTATCAATAGCCATATTTTTAGTAAATCAGCTGAACATTTTTTTTTTTTTTTGTAAGCACTAATATTTTATCATTCATATTTATTTTATTTATGAACATCCTCGTTTTTTCAGTGCAAGACTCCCATGTATGACTGTTTAGAAAGCTTAAATTGCTGAACGTTGTTTATATCTCTTCTTCTCGAGCTAAATATGTTTTGTCTATCCGCTCAGATGCGCAACTATTTAGACTTGGCTTTTTCTTCGTATCCATCTATGATTTATTCTCTAAAATGGGTGCCACTGGCTTGACGAATGAAAAGCAATGATCAGTTGCTCTCCAAGGACAGTTTCATCAGATCATCTGCTCCATCTGATCTGTTCATGGTATCAAAGAGATGTCTGAATTTCCCAGATCTTTTAAATTAATATCATGTCAAGTTAATTCAATATTTCTATCATCACTGGGAGATTACAGGACTACATTCTGTACAAATAGTACTTATAGCCTTTAATGTGATTTAAAACTGCATTACTTGATGCTAGGGACTCTCTATAGTCTGTTTGAGTAATAAAGGGCCAGTGGTCATTTGAGCAGGATGAGGCCGATCAGTAATGGGGTATCATTTCCCTCTTGGTGCAGAGTGCATACCAGCCTTTGTGTCTTCATTACAATAGACTGTTTTATTTTAGTGTAAAATCAATGACGACTAACTGGCTTCTTAAAGCGAAGCCCGCAACCCTCTGGGGCGGTGCAACTCTCTTCGTTTTTCTTAATCTCTATCTCGGTCTCTTTATTTCTTTTTATCACCCTTGTATGAAGAAGGTTATAAATGCTGCACACCGGAGAAAATAAACATGTTTCTTTAAACGATAGATTGTTATTCTGTATCTTCTTACCTTTAAGTCTACAGTCTGTTTTGGTTTCTTTAATCTTAAGCGGTAAACCACACATGGCCTCTTTCTGAATACCAGCTACTCTGTGTTCAGTTAAGCTTCATCAAGAGCTGCTGTGACTAATGTATGTTGACTTGTCCTGTGTTGTGATTTGCTATCATTTTAAACAGCTTTTGCTAATTATTTTGTAATCATCTATGACCTCATATCACATGAAATATTATCACACCTTAGGACCATTTAATCAACTACTGAAGGAAAACGATGTTAGAAATCATATAAAATGTGAAAAAAAATTGAAATTGCTGTCGACTTACAAAATAAAACTATATTATTATTAAATTTAGTGCTGTCAAATTGATAAATCGTGATTCATCGCATCCAAAATAAAAATTGTTTGTTTACATAACATATGTGTATATTTATGTGTATACATAAACACACACACATGCATGTATATATTAAAGAAATGTCTACACACACACACACACACAAACACAAACTTTTCATCGCAATGAACTAGTATGACAGCACTACTTAAATTATGTTGAAATTTGACTATTCCAGGTAATTTACAGTGATTTTATAATTATTATACATGCAGCTTTTTAATGACTAAATATCACATTAAATATTTTCACACCATAAGACCTTTTAAAATTGAATAAAAAACAAAGCTTAAAAAACAAAACAAAGAAAAAGGTTTTGGAAATGGGGAAAAGTACAATTTTATAAACTCTTATAAACTTTATAAACTTTTAAAAAAATTTTGTGATATTTTATAATAAAAAATTATTATGTAATAATTTGACTATCACATTTTTGTGATACATTTTAGAATTATTAAAATTAATTAAAAATTCAAACTAAACTAAAATTTAACTACAATTTGCTGTTTATTTATTTATATATATAATTTTTGTTTATTATTATTGCACAAGCAGCATTTATTGCCTCAAATCAAATGAAATCAGGTCTTTGAACTGAAGGGCAAAAGTGACATTTTAACTTAAATGTGTTTATATTATTATTATTATTATTATTAAATGACTCTGGACCACAAAACCATAATGGTCCATTTTTGGAAATTGAGATTTATACATCATCTGAAACTGAATAAATAATCTTTTTATTGATGTACGGTTTGTTAGGACAATATTTATATGTATGTATGTATAATATGTAAAGGACAATATTTGGCCGAGATACAACTATTTGAAAAAAATTCTAAATATTGAGAAAATCGCCTTTAAAGTTATCCAAATGAAGTTCTACTAATAAAAAATTAAGTTTTGACATATTTACGGTAGAAAATTTACAAAATATCTTGATCATCTTTACTTAATATCTTAATAAATGTTGGCATAAAAATTAAAAATCGATAATTTTGACCCATACAATGTATTGTTGGCTATTGCTACAAATACACCTATGTTACTTATGACTAGTTTTGTGGTCCAGGGTGACAATTATTTAATAATATAACTACCACAGATTATTTTCTGTGAAAAACAACAGCATGTTGCAGCAGCTGTTGATAAAGCTCAACTTTTAAACCTGGAACATTCCTTTAATGTCCTTCAAAAACACACATGCCCACCGTTTTGAGTTACTCCAGGGCTTGTGTGTCCTAATAAATCGTAAAGACGCGTGGGTCAGAGTGATATAACCTCTCATTAAGGCTGGTTTGCTGGACACACACACTTTGACCCTCTTCTGAGGCAGAGCATGAAAAGGTTAATCGCTCTCTCTCAGCGGACCCATACACACATAGACCATTCTGGAGGCCGTGTTAGTCACGTCCATCACTGGGCTGCAATAAGATTGAAGTTGCATGAGTGCGTGTGAGTGAGCAGGTTTCTGCTGCAGCTGATATAGTGGTCAGAGTGATGGATAAGTTTCTCCCTCAGCTCCCGGAGAACCTGTTCCATAGTTTCAATTACACTGACCTTGAGCTTAAACCGCATGCCTCTTTGCAAACCCCTTTCATCCATTTAAATTGAGTTGTCTTTTAGAGCTCCAGCCCTCCTGTTCTTTGATGTAAAATCCAAGAGTAAAATTAACATTCATAAAACTTGCAGAAAGCCTGACTTTTTTCCTATTTTTTTTACCACCAGTGTTTTATGATGTTTGTCAGTATATTATAAAAGTTGGTTTTAAATATTTTAATACTTAAGTAGGTTGGTATTAAAATTTTATCACTTAATGAAGTGTTAATAAATGAATAAATTTAAATGCAATTCATAAAATCTTAATTGCATTTTTTATGGTAAAGATCTGGCAACCCTAGTTGTTTTTTTATATTTAAATTACACACTCTGTGTCCTCTTCGTCCTGTGAGAAATCGGAGGTGAGAGGCATTGTGTTTACGCGTCCAGTGTTTATCCCTTGGGGGCTCTGCTTAAGACGCACCAAGTTGGGTACGGCGTTGCGAGACAGGCTTCCCATGATAAATGTCCTTTCTGGGACACTTTGTTTACTGAGGAGCCTGCAAACTGCCATGTCGCCTTTCAACTCCAGCAGCAGCTTAGCGTTAGAACTGTGCCGCTGTAAATATAGCACAGTGCTTTTCAAAACAAACACTCGCCATATAGAACGTCAGATGTGAACATCCCCTGCAACCTTGAATAACATTGATAGACTTGGGCACATTTTGCATGTTGCTTCTAATCCAGTGAAGCGCATCTGTTGAAAATTTTGCTTTGAGAGTCAGATGCAAGGCTTCTCCCACACACATTCAGTAGTGTTTAAGATGCAGTGGAATACTAGTGCAAGAGCAGTGCTGAAGCGATGTCTAAGTCTAAGCCTCCAGCAGCAGCTTGAATTGTGACTGACACCTCCATCTCTAACAGAGCGATGCAGGCATCACTCAGTCTTATGGAAATGATACGATTCAGTTTCCTCATGAATATACCATGTCATAGCATATACTATCTATGTGAAGAACGTTGTTGGAGCTATATATATACACAGTTGAAGTCAAAAGTTTACATACACCTTGCAGAATCTGTAAAATGTTATTTATTTGACCAAAATAAGAGGATGCATGTTTTTTTTGTTTTTTTTTTTTCAAGTACTGACTTGAATAAGACATTTCACACAAAAGACGTTTACATATAGTACACATGAGAAAATAATAGGTGAATTTATAAAAATGACTCTTTTCAAAAGTTTACATACCCCTTGATTCTTAATACTGTGGTGTTATTTGAATGAATGATTTTTTTTTTTTTTTTGCGCGTGATACCAGTTCATGAGTCCCTTGTTTGTCCTGAGCAGTTAAACTCTCCACTGTTCTTCAGAAAAATCCTTCAAGTCCCACAAATTCTTTGGTTTTTCAGCATTTTTGTGTATGTGAACCCTTTCCAACAATGACTGTATGTTCCGTTCAAAAGTTTACACCCCTTGCTCTTAATGCATCGTTTTTCCTTCTGTACCATCAGTGAGCGTTTGAACCTTCTGTAATAGTTGCATATGAGTCCCTCACTTGTCCTCAGTGTTAAAAGATGGATCTCAAAATCATAGTCATTGTTGGAAAGGGTTAAAATTTACAAAAATGCTGAAAGACCAAAGAATTTGTGGAACTTGAAGGATTTTTCTGAAGAACAGTGGGCAGTTTAACTGTTCAGGACAAACAAGGGACTCATGAACAATTATCACTAAACATAAAAACAACTGTGGATCATTCAGGTAACAACACAGTATTAAGAATCAAGTGTATGTACATTTATGAACATGGTCATTTTTAGAAATTGAACCATTTTCTCTTGTGGACTATATGTAAACGTCCTCCATGTGGAATATTGTATTCAGCTCAGTACTAAATAAAAATAACATGCATTTTGTATGATCCTTCTTATTTTAGTAAAATAATTAACATTATGTAGATTCTGAAAGGTGTGTGTAAAATTTTGACTTCAAATGTATGTTCACCAGAAGTGTTTGAGAGCTGCTGGCTCAATAACTAAAGCTGTTTAAAGCAGATCAAGGAGGTTAACAGAGGATCTAAGTTCACCTGAAATCATGTGATTTATGAATATTGCTGTAAATACAGCATCCCAAGAGTCAATGATTGAAATATTTCTGTCAACAGTTCTTGCAACTGAGGTGAAATACATGGTTTCTTGCCCCTTAAACTCTCTGTGCCACATCAGCATTGGCTTTTTTAAGTCCACTTCAGTTGAACGTAAAGATTTGACAACTTTAATATGCACCTATGTCATCGATTCAACTATGTTTTTTTAAAGAGAGCTTAAAAATACTACAAACAGAAAGTCAAGAAAGGATTCTTGGAGTGCTGAGCTCAGTTGGGTGTTAAATTATTAAGTCTGTCCAGCGAGTCAGTCCAAAACAAGTGAGAACTGAAGCAAGGGGCCAGAATCAGCCTGTCTCTCTTTCTCTCATCATTTTTTTTTCATCTGAGACTCATCAGAGAAGAACAAAGCCTCCATTTATGTCCCCCGTCGAGGCACACACTGCTAATGCACCATTATGAGGCACTCGCCTCACCCCACTCACATCCTTTTCCTAGGCTTTCAGGACTTTGCTGTAGCTCCGAGGACACTTTTTTTCCTGTCTTTCCCTGCACGTTGCACCCCGACCCTGTCTTTTTTTGCTCACGCTAATGTGTTCGCTCACGTTCTGCCCCTGCCTCTCACCTCTGCTTCTTCCTGGAGTTTTTGATGTGACGGCACAGGCTGCCGTTTCAATCACAGGAGTGGTTTTACAAATAAGGTAAATGAGTTAAAATTGCACACAGCCTGAAGGATAGTCAGAGGGGCAGCACGGTCGATTTTTCCCAAGCGTGCTCCGACTTTGTAAAGTGTTGGAGGATGTTTTAAGCAGTGCTGAGGTAGTATGACCATGCTAATGCTAATGACCTTCAGTCACTGTTACACATATAAATGCTGCATGATGGATGGACACAAAATGGCTTAGTGATTTGAGAAATGATGTTGTTAATGTAGATAAGTCTGTTAGCTTAACCCTCAATCGTGCATTCATATACAGAAATATAGTGCTCCGGCAAATTTCTAATGATTAATTTGTATATATTTTAAATGCAAATAAGCTTTGTGGTATATTGTTGGAACATAATTTAACAAGAGAAAGAATATTCAATAAGGGGGGAAATGTAAGAGAGTGCTTTGTCCATTTGGATTGTGAAAAGTAGCCTCTGTACTATATTTCTATATTTTTATATGAATATAAAATGTGTATTTCTTTAAATTATATATATATACAGGTGCACATCAAAAAATTAGAATATCATAAAAAAGTTCTTTTTTTTTTTATTGTAACTTATTTTAAAAAATTAAACTTTAATATATTCTAGATTCATTAAATGTAAAGTAAAAGATTTCTAAAGTTTTGAAAGTCAAAAATGCAGTATCTCAAAATATTAGAATATTTACATTTGAATTTTATTAAATGTCCAATTCCTACAGTATAAATTCCGGCTCTAATAATCAAAATTATAACAAAAAAAACGTTAGAAATGTTACATATATAATATATATATATATATATATATATATATATATATATATATATATATATAGCATTTATATTTTAATGCATTAAATTGATCAAACATCATAGTACAGGCGTTTACATTATTACAAAAATCTCTTTAAAATAAATCAGCAAATTGAATGATTTCTTACCGATCATGTGACACTGACTGGAGACTGGAGAAATACCTGCTGAAAATTCTGCTTTGCCATCACAGTAAAAAATATATTTCAAAATATAGTATAATAGAAAGCAGTTATTTTAAATTGTAATAATATTACTGAATAATAGAGGTCTTTGTATGATTTTTACATTTGGTATTTTAGATTTATTTATTTACATGTGATTCATATCATGCAGTTTAATTAATCAGTGTAAATAAGCATAATCTGGACAAGAGTGATGTGAACTACAACTGGCAACACAGCTGCTCTCTTGTTTTCTGCAGTTTCAATTGTTTCCCAATTATGATATAATGATGTGCTGCAACACATTAAATTGAATCATATAACATATAATTATGTGCACAGATATCTCTCACATCCTTGTTTTTATTTGTGTCAAATTAAATAAGTAATCTACTCTGACTAAGGCTTGTAGAAGCAGGTTCTTCTCAGGTTATTTGACAACTCGCTGCTTCACAACATGGACGTTGATACATCGAGTTCTCCATGTTACATTAGCACAGAGCCATTTCTCACCTCCCAGGGCATTAAAAAACGGCCCTCGCCCTCAGGCTAAAGTGCTCCCTCACCAAACAGAGCATCAGCGCCCACTTTTAACCTGCCAAGTGTGAGATACACACAGCCTCCGTGTCTCTCACAGCGTTCTTTATCTCACCCGTGGTGGAAAAGGTACTCGGCAGAAGAGCGTGCTGATAATTTCAACCACCGTGACTGAAGGAATTTGTTTCACTGGGTTTCTGTCCTCAAGTTTTCTGCGTCAATCTCGAAGGCATTGTCAGGCAGTTGAGTTAACCGTCTCGTTTATGCTTGAAAGTGAATTAATTATTTACAACATCAGACAAATCGAGGATGCGACTGTCGCGTTTGCTTTTAGCGCCATTGGTCGGTTATCAAACACGCTTACACTTCAGCGACACACGGGGAAAGCACTCGTGATGCTTTTTGATTTGCCACGTGGCACCCGTCAGTTTATCACTGCCGGGTGCGATTGCGTATTCACGAGGAGATTGCTTTGGGTATTCCAATAACAGCGAAGGAAATGTCAGCCGCTGCTTCCTCGTCATCTCTGCAGGCATCACTTTGTGCCCTTAACGCAGATTGATGGGGAAAACAGCCTCTCCTTTCAGCGTTGTCAATCAGAAGCTCCTATAAACATTACAGATACGCCACTGCAGTCACACAGCTGGACTCTGTGTCTGCACACAAATGTCAATGGACAGTCTTTTGTTTTATCAAAATTATGGTGTTATGGCCCTCAAGGGACCAAGATGGCAGGGTGTTTGTGCCCCCTAGAGGAACCTAATGGCATGGCAAACTGTTGCTGCATCAAAATCTTTACAAAAGACTTTGAAAAGAGTTTGAGACACTGAAAAGCTGTATTTCAGGTGCATAGTGAATCTCATTTTTCCAAACAACCGCTTTAGCTCTGAATCGATGTTCCAGAATGCATCAATATCTCATAATCTTCTGTTTCTCTCTGCAGTTGTGTGGCTGTGGGCTGCTGGGAGTTGGAATCTGGCTCTCTGTGTCTCAAGGCAGCTTCGCCACCTTCTCCCCCTCCTTCCCCTCTCTCTCCGCTGCCAACATGGTTATCGCCATAGGCGCCATCGTCATGGTGACGGGCTTCCTAGGTTGCCTGGGTGCCATCAAGGAAAACAAGTGCCTGCTTCTGAGCGTAAGTCATGCCACACCTACGCACTTTTACCCTCCTGAGGTGTAAAAATACAGTAATAGCCTGTTGTAAGTAGAAAATTATTGAACTTAACTTTTAACCTTTTAATGTCTAGTCTTTAGTGTTTTTTTATATATATATATAAGTTTCATATTATATACACATTGCTTTATATGTTCTTAAGTAATTGTACTAGGGCTGTCACGATTCCTCAGTTCAATTCGAGTACTCAATTTTTTGGAGAGAATACGTAAAATTGGAGAGAATACATGAAACGCGTTATTAGACCGTTTTCCAAGACTGCATTATATATTTAACCCATTTAAAATCGTAATAAAGCACAATGCTATAGTGAATTCACAAATGCTATGATTCAGTTAAATATATAAAATGCAGGTTTAATATATGCGCTTTAATTATTTACATGCGTGTAGGTTAAGTACATCAGTCTCGCAGCGCAGTCTCATTTACATGTGTGGAGCATCTCAAACTCCATCTCTGCATATTGCTGTGAGTTTGGGTTTCTTATAACCAGATTAAATAACTTATAAACCTACGTAAACACAGGAGAACGCATCAATATCTTTCTATATGCTAACTGCTCATTGCAATTTCAAAATAAGAGTTTAAACCCTCACTCTTGAGTTTGCATGTTTTGATGTCCACATATTCAAGAAATGGCTGTAGCATTTTTGTTTTAAAGAAACAGCCAAATATTTAAGATTAAGTGGACATTTGGATTAATGTTGTCAATATTAAACAGGGATTAGATTGCCCAGTAAAGTGTAAAAACAATCAGCTGGCCGTTGGCACCCTCTGCAGGTATTTATTATAATGTACATTGGCTCTATTGTTTATAATACGTTATGTATTTTAACAGTTTTGTTCAATAAAATCACATGGTTACTTGCATTTGATATTTTATTTGAGCTAATTATTTTTGCCTCATTGCTATATGTATTTTAAGAGATTTTAAAGGCTATTGTTCACTTAGGTCTATTTTTATTACAGTACAGTTAATCATAGTAATACGATTACTCGATTAATCATCAGAATAATCGACAGATTACTCAATTACCAAAATAATCATAAGTTTCAGCCCTAGTGTGGAGCGTCTCAAACTTCATCTCTGCATATTGCTGTGAGTTTGGCTTTATTATAACCTTCATCCGGGAATGCAACGTACACCATTTCATCAGATTTGTGAGGTAAATCATTCATAAACCTACGCAAACACAGGAGAATACATCAATATCTTTTCATATGCTAACTGTTCATCACAATTTTAAAATAAAATTGTAAACGTTTTAAAATAAAAACGTTTTTGATGTCCACATATTCAAGAAATATTCATAGCTGTAGCATTTCTGTCGTAAATAAATGGCCAGATATTAAAGATTAAGAGGACATTTGAATGAAATGTTTCTTAGTCAATATTAAACAGGGATTAGATTGTGCAGTAAAGTGTGAAAACAATCGACAGGCCGTTGGCCATTATATATTTTAACAGTTTTGTTCATTTAAACCATATGATTACTTGATTTTGATACTTTATTTGAACTAATTATTGTTGCCTCATTGCTGTTATATATGTATTTTATATAGTCATTTTAAAAGCTATAGTTTGCTTGGATCTATTTATATCACCAAAAAAAAAAAATGAATAAACGACCAATAACTCGTTTACCAAAATAATCGTTAGTGACAGCTCTGAATTGTACCACAATAATAGTTTTGCATTGTAATAAAAATTCTTAATTATATCTTTAAAATGTGTAATGCATTAAAAATGTGTTAAAGCTCATTAGGTAGCGCTAATTTTCATGTATTTTTAAAAAGATATGATTTAAAAAATTGCAGCACTGTGCACATTATGCAAATGTTTTTATAAAAAATGTACAATCGACTCTTTCCCCAGTCAATTTACAGTTCCCTACATCATTGTGCTAGTTTCATGGCTCATGTATTGGTCTACAGTCTCTTTCTCCTCGCATAAAACAATCATTTCAGCCAAATTAACATTTCATGTCCTTTCATTTATTTATTCTGTGAGTTGCTGTGTAAAAAGTGGGATAATGTACAGCTGGCCAGTCATTATCCCAAAATAAGCCCTGTCAGGATATGAAGTGGCTTTATGAATACCTTTTATAATACATTATGCATACAGGCTTAAAGTAAACTGTTAGCAGAGAGGTTTGCTAATTATCAGCATTGCAAAATGAGTCTCTTCATTGCACTCAAGGGTTTTGGTTCAGAACTAGAGTTAAACCACATGCCTCTTTATTTTTTTTCCCTTTTTGGCTGCCAATCTTTCTTTGATTTTACACTCATTTTGACTTTCTCTCTCCCCCACCACACCAATCATTCGGCTAATGGTGTTAAACACAGTCTAATTGAAAAAGGTTGTCACTCGCATGCTTTTCTGTCATTTGCAGAAGTGAATAATTCATCTGTCAAGTCTTATTGTTTTGTTCTGGTAAACGAATATTAAATACTGCACTATCCACTTGTGAACTTGCCATGTGATTCGAAAAGAAAAAAAGTCACCTTAGATTCAGTTCAAGTGAAGGAAGAGACATTTGGAGAATTCACAAATCCAGTCAAACCCAGAATCATCATCACCACCCCTTCTTATTAATTTTTAATGTCAATCTCCAGTTCCCGCGGTTCACTAAATGCCTATTAGATAGGAGCGGTATAAATTCGTACGGCCTGACCTTTAGATTTCGCTATCTGTGCTGTATATACGCCGTGTCCATGGCTCTGAGGAAGAGTGAGACATCAGAGAAAGGTTTTCACGTCACTGGGTTTGAGATCTAAGCACCCGGCCCTGTTTCTGGATGTGGTGTAGCGCTCTCTTCCCCCAGAGGTCTAGGAAGGAAGAACCTTCAAAGCTTTTGCCGTCTTCACATCCATTCCTTCAACTTTGCTCTATTTACGTACCCCATATGGCCCGGACCAGCGAGTAAAGTCGCAGCAGAGCAGACGTATACACAGATTGTCATTCAGCGGTTGGCGAGGCCACATGTAGTCAACGCAATCGCTCTCACCCTCCTCTAATGGCGGAAGGGAACTTATTTTGCGGACCTGTCAATGTCGAGGTTCAATAAACAAGTGTCTTAAAGGCTTTCAGATGGCCCGAATCTGCGTTTCAGATGGACTTTGACAGGAACGGTCATCGGGAGATGACTGGAAAATGTACTGAGCACTCAGCGAAATAATGTTTACTGGCTGACAGGCGCATGCTGTGTGGAAGGCTGTGTAAATATTTAGCTGAAGAAGTGAAATAGAATGAGAGGGAGAGAGTGAGTGTAGAAAGCTGAGATGATTCAATCAGACAGGTCTTTCCCTGTGTTTCAATCGTACCACACACTTCCTTTTTTTGTGTTTTTTCTTCTTGCAGTTCTTCATTGTCTTGCTGATTATTCTGCTGGCTGAGCTGATTCTGCTCATTCTTTTCTTCGTCTACTCTGATAAGGTAAGCCTGTTCACCAGTTTTATATTGTGCAAATGATTTTACTGTATTTCCATACAAATAGCGCTATCTAATCCCTAATTAGTGGCAGATACTTCGGCTTTGATTTTGCGTGGCGGATAGAAAAATCCCATTAAATTGCATCTTATCCTAACCAGGCATTACGTAAATCATTAAACAATTAAAATCTGTTTGGGTTGTGCTGTTTAGCCACGCCCACATGAAATCTCATTAGTCCAGAATGTCCTGTAAACATCAGTTATTGATTCAGGAATGTATTTTCATTGTAGTTTGTGCATGTATTCTTACTAGTACTGTCAAAATTACCATGTTAACGCAGGCTATTAATTTTTCCACTGTAATGGCGTTAAAAGTATTTAACGCAGGGTTGGAGCTAGGGTTGGCCACCTCACTCACAACCGCTACGCCTGTCTCTTTTTTTTTTTTTTTTTTTTTCTTGACAAGAATTGAGTTTATTTAGATGCAGAACGTCTTTACGACCACATCAAACAGGATACTTTTCAGACACGCACTCCACTTCGCCTCAGCGCCAGGCGCTAGTCAATCAAGCGTGGGGAAACGTACAGGTGACAAAGGAGCTTCAGTAGAACAACATCTGAACTGTGGTCAGATGCAATGTTGGCAAGCCATATGTGACCCTGGATCACAAAACCAGTCTTAAGTGGCATGGGTATAGTTGTAGCAATAGCCAACAATACTGTACATTGTATGGGTCAAAATGATTTTTCTTTTATGCCAAAATTATTAGGATATTAAGTAAAGATAATGTTCCATGAAAATATTTTGTAAATTTCCTACTGTAAATATATCAAAACTTAATTTTTGATTAGTAATATGCATTGCTAAGAACTTCGTTTGGACAACTTTAAAGGCGATTTTCTCAATATTCAAATTTTTTTAACCTTAGTTTCCCGATTTTCAGATAGTTGCATCTCGGCCAAATATTGTCCTATCCAACAAACTATACATCAATGGACCCTTATGACTGGTTTTGTGGTCCAGAGTCACATATGTTAGTAGAAACACATTTTGTTGTCCTGTCCTGCGCATGCTCTTCAATTGCACGCACAAATACAACGGTTCGCACTGTAACCTGTATCATTTCATATTAAAGCACAAATGAAACTACACACATGCGTGTCAGATCCGCATCATGTTCAACAGAGGCAGCTCTTAAAGTAATAGCAGCCAAATAATCTATAATCTAATAACCCAGCTGCTGTGATGTCTATTAATTAAAGAACAAAAGAAAAAAAGAGGAAATTGATAACTTTTGCAGCTTTAAGGAATCTATATTTATATAGATTTATCTATAATCTATATCTATATTTAAATTGGAATTTAGTGTTTGTTTGTATTTGTTTATTCAAATTCTGTATATTACCTACTTGCTAAAGGGCACATATAAATATGACATTATAATGGATTTATTTCAAGATTATTTTATGTTTACTTAAATTACAAGTTATTTTTTAAAGTCTAATAAATGTTCAAATGTATAGCTCTCAATCATACTGTAATGTTGAATGGCTATAGTCAATGGTTAAATATTATGAAAAAAAAAAAATCCTAGAGATATCAGGGTATCAGTGATACTCGCCTTCAGTCACAAAAAAAGATGCCATTAAACAAATGTCACAAATATACTGTCTTTATGTTGTTTCTACATTATTTAAAGATTGAATGTGAAATTATTGCAATATAAAAGTATACTTAAAAACTTTAATTTTAGGTGGGATAATCACAATTAATTTCAGAAAAATGTGCAATTAATTTTTTTTTTTCATTTTTTTTTTTTTCATTGATTGACAGCACTAATTCTTACATGGCAAAAACGACCCACCTCAAGCAATTACATTGTTTTAATACACAGTTTGTTTTTTCCGGTCAACCACTGTAGTATCCCCTTAAACTGTGTGGATGGAAACCCAGCTATAAACTGTCGATTGCTTGTCCCATTTCCCCAGCTTAATCAGGTCAGCAAGTTCTTTAAAGAACAGCCGCCTCTCTTGTCTTGGGCAGTGCAGGTTAAGAGTTTTCATCACCAGGCGAGCACTCAAAGGTCAGAGGTCACCCCACACAACAAGGCCTAATCCCGGCCAGTTGTCACCAAGTAATTGGCGCTGAGCTCTTTCTCGGTCAGTCCTTCCACCTGCCTCAGCGTTCAGCCTCTCTCTCATGGCCTTCGGGGCAGCGCGCACGCACACACACAACTGGAAGCGATACTGTGCCAACTGGAATATCTAAAACAGGGCAGTCTGACCTTTTGACACCATGCAGATCCTGGTGGATTACTACCCACCCGGAGCATGCAGAGGTCCCGTTTCCTCTTTGATGAAGTTGCGAGTGTCACCAAACAGATGCTTCAGTCTTCTTTTCAAGGGCACTTCCCAAATGTACGGCAGGATGCTTGGAGGTGTTAAATCCCGTCAAGGATTTCTGGGTGGTTCATTATTCACTCCGTTTGCCACGCTCTCTGTGGAAGCTAAAGTAATTCACTTAGCCACAATCCATTTAGAGATTAGGATCTCCAAGGTACGAGGACTGCTTGGTTGTCTTATCGGAGCATGTAACTCAAACTCAAGTGTGGACTGCAAACAGGCTGCGTTTTGGTGGCAAAATGAACGCCATGGTTTTTCAAGCATAAGGCTTGGTCCTGTCTGTGGAAGTTTGTTTCTGCAAGCACACTTTTTTTTTTTTTTTTGTCCGTTGTGTGCCGACTTAATGTTGTACCTTCGTATGACGAAAGCTAGGTTGAAAGCAGTGTACCCAACATGCATTCGTCTTTAAAGACCACTCTGAGACCCCCAGTTATGTATTGATGTTGTTCGTACTACCGATATAAGATACCTATATGACCTTTAACACAAAGTGATGAAGGAGATACTTCAGAGAGGAGCGGGGGAAGATGAGATATAGAGATTTGTATCAACCGCACAGGGCTGTGAGCACGTCTCTTTCATTTCTCTACCTCATGAACTGGGCGGCAGGGGTACCGCCGTCACTCAAAACCTGCAGCTCGGTCTGCACAGAGTGGCGTGAGTGATCAGAGGAATGTTTAATTGACTCCATTATTTGATCTGCAAATCACAAGGCATTCATTATCACATCTGAGGGAAAAAATCATGCTGGCAATGTATGAAAGCACGCTTTTTCTGTGCACAAAGTTAAGCCAAGCATTTTGCTCAGGTAGCACTGGGCAGGATGTTATATAGAGGTAGAAAAAAATGTAATTTATAATTTTTAAAATTCAGTATTTTGTAATTTAGAATTTGAGACGTGACATTTAATAAACTGTAGCTTTTTGCAACATTTTGTGTTTGCTATATCTGAAAACTTGAGGCTGTAATTTTAGAATTGAAATATTTCCAGCTAATTTCACCTACAAATAAATCAAGGATGCGTTAAAGTGACCAAAATGAAAGCAACACTTTTACATTGTTACATTATTTATTTTTTTTTTTTAAGAAGTCTCTTCTGCTCTCCAAGCCTACATTTATTCAATCCAAAGTACAGCAAAAACTTTTGAATTTTGAAATATTTTTACTATTTAAAATAACTGTTTTCTATTTGAATATATTTTAAAATGTAATTTATTCCTGTGATTTCAAAACAATTTTTTGCATCATTACTCCAGTCATGTGATCCTTCAGAACCCCCCCCCCCCCCCCCCCAAAAAAAAAAAAAATAAATAAATAAATAAAAAACTTCTATTGATCAAAGAATCAGCATCTATTGATCAAAGAATCATTTTTTTGAACAGCAAATCAACATATTAAAATGATTTCTGAAGGATCATGTGACACTGAAGACTGAAGTAATGATGCAGAAAATGTAGCATTGCATCACAGGAAAAAATTACATTTCAAAATATATTCAAATAGAAAGCAGTTATTTTAAAAATATTTCACAATTTTACTGCTTTTGCTGTATTTTGGATCAAATAAATGCTGGCTTGGTGAGCAGATGAGACTTCTTTAAAAAACATTAAAAATGTCCAAAAACTTTTGACTGGTATTTAATACGATATATGTATAAATATGCCACACAAAAACCTACATTGTTAAATGTCAAATTTACAAAATTCAAATCTATTTCTCTTTGTTACAGCTTCATAATGTGAGATCTGTAAAGTTTCACTCTTGATGTTTTGTGCCATCCTCGATCTGTAACTCAGCAAGATGCTTCCCTCCTGCAGATATGTTGGCGAAACAGAGGTATAGTAGGTCTCCACCTCACCGAGCGTACGTGAACGTGGTGGATTAAAGCACACATGTGGGTCCTGCAGTGACCCACCATCTGACTGCGGCAGATGGCGAAGGCTAGGCACCAGATTAGAGCATCCGTCTTTACGCTCATGACCTCATTCCTGCGCGTGTGCCGCAGGACGGCGGCCAAATGAAGCCATATTAGCTGGTTTGAAAAGGGGGGAAGCACGGTAGCGTGATTTTTCGGATAGGCTTACAGAGACAGATGAAGAGCATTACCATGCACTTTCGCCTCCTCAGCTGTGGCTATGGTTTAATCCGTAGATGACTCACAGTTTTTAGCCTCTAATGTTGTGCCATTACATGGTAAAAGCGACACAATTAGGGATGTTCTAAAAATTAGTAGCGACCCACATGTGCAGGGAATGGACTGAGAGTGTCTTTTGCTATTAAGTCCATTTTAAAGGTCCCCAAATTCGTATCATAATTTAGTCAAACAAAACACTGCTCGTCACTGTATGTCCTGTTATTTTCAATTTACACTGTGATTCTGGTAGTGTGAAGCTTGTGATCTCATGTAGCAGCATTATTGCGGTTGCTTGTTTACTTGCCGATTTTAGCTCTGAATTACTCACGTTAAACAAATCAACAATGAATGTGCCAGTGTTGAAATGATTTACATCAGGCTTGACTATATAAACAGCCATTTTCCACTTCATAAGCTTAAAGCAGCAAATGTGTCTTGTAAACCGCCTGAACAGGTGAGGCGGTCAGCCAGGGTTTTGAGGACTTCGAGCCAGGTTTCTAAGCACCTGACGGCGTGACAGTAGGACCCACGCTGAGTCTATCTTGCCAGCTCACAGCATGGCCAGACTTTCCCTTGCTGATCAAGAGTCTGGCCCATCATCTGGGCTGGAAATTACCATCCCATGACAGGCACTTACGTCGGTAGGCTCTTATGTGTGCTAATGGAACATTATTTCCAGTGTGGAAGTGGTTGTTAAAGGGATAGTTCATCCTCAACTGTGGAAATTTAGTCACTCACTCAACCTGATGTTGTTTCAAACCCTTCCAGCACAGACGAATTTTAAATGATGTATTGGTCTTTCTTTTCATGTAAAATACATATAAATGCATGCAAAAAGATACAAAAATACCATGGGTTGTCCGTATAATTTGTACGTGTTAACTGCTGCTACAAGAAAATCATAGAGTCAGTGAGTTCAACGTGACTTGGAATTTGAGTTTGATTAATAAACAAATCAGTCAGATCTGTTTTGTGAACTGGACTGACTGATTGATTCATTGAAATGATGAAATGATGAACTCATTATTCTCATGAACTTGAATTCCTATTAGAAGAGCTAAGCAATGAAAAACAGCTTAATTTTGGTTTGTTCATTCATTTTTTTTAGGGCCCAAGCACTGATGGTGTGAGGATCCTTTTGGAAATGCTCAGATTCTTCTTCTCCAAAATCACATTTTTGAGGGTCTAAACATGCTCAAACTCATGATATGGGGTTCAGAAGCGAGTGTAGCAAAATGGCTCAATAGTGCCACCTATAAAATTTTAATGAAGTGCCCCTCGAGCTGTTTCACATACATGTACGAAATTCGGTAGACACGTAACACCATTACCTACAAAAATGTCGCTCGGTATGAAGACCGAAACCCAACAGCAAGTCTGTTTTTTTTTTTTTTTTTTTCTTGGCAAGTTTTGTGTCATTTTTGCCATTTTCAGGTGTTGTATTTTAACAAACTTGTCCTAGAGATTATTTCAGATTAGCACTAAATTTGGTCAGTCTAATCTAAAGCCCTTTGTGACGATAAATTGTGAAGACCTTGAGTTTTCGTTGAAGGGCGTGTCCATGGTGGCCTGACAAACTTTGATGTTTCGCCATGAAAAAACTAAATTGTTATAATTCAGGCATACAATGTCTGATCTGCACCAATATTTACATGTTTGATAAGAGACCTGTCCTGAACACATGCCCATGACCATGTTCAGTCATAGCCACAGCGCCACCTGCTGGCGACAGGAAGTAGCATTATTTATGCTCTAACAAACTCCTCATAGAGATTTGCAACATTATATTTTTATACAATATACTACTCTAAAGGCCTTTGCAATGTTAAATTGCGAAGATCTTGAGTTTTCATTAAAGGGTGTGTCGGTGTTGGCCTGACAAAGTTCGATGTTTTGCCATGGGAAAAGAAGGTATTGTAGCTCAGCCATACAATATCCAGTCTGCCCCAAACTTCACACGTTCAATAAGAATCCTGGCCTGAACACATCTAAAGGCCAATATTCTGTTATACAATAGTCAACATTTGAAGTGGATCCAAAACTTTTAAGAAAGGTTTTGATCCACTTCAAACGTTGACTACTGTAATCATAGCGCTACGTATTGGCAACAGGATACGTCATGCTTTGCACTAACTCAAACATACCACGTTCAATCTGCACCAAACTTCATATGTTTAAGAAAAGTGCTGGCCTGAAGACATCTACATGCCAGTATCCAGTTATAGTCATTGTGCCGCCACCTGGAAGCAAGAAGTTTGGGACATATAACTGACTTTGACATATTTCTTCTATATTTACCACTTTAAATGCATATTGCCCACCGTTCGCTGTTTTCCTAAAGCCACCGTGCGGTGGTAACCCCTTGTGCGAGGGCCCTTTCAATGCTGCTTGCAGCTTTAATTTACATTTTGAAGCTTGACAGATTGAAAAGAGTGGCCAAAAAAACCCACTTCTTTCATAAACTCCTAAAAGGAGAGTAAACCAATGAATAGTAACTTCATTCTGGTCTGTTCATTGTTGAAAAGAGTGGCCAGAATTCACTTTTTCAGTTCCACTGAAAATCATGTGGTTGAGAAATGACTTGAGCAAATAAACAAAACCTTTTCCTCTTTAAATTGAATTATCCCTTGAAGTTAGGATTTAGGGGTGTTTGTTTACAGACTGTAAATTGCTCAAAACTTTTTTTTTTTGTTGGCGTAGCAGAGGTGATGGACGAATCTTCTGTCTGACCTCATCTTCTTTTACTCTTTAGCAAACAGCAGGCTTTCCTCAACACACACATTGTGCTGACACATCTCCACAAACCCAAGCCCCCAGGGCAACAATATGACAAACCTGTCCAAACCTGTCCACACTCCGGAGACTCAAATACACACAGACGAGACTTGAAGAAAAGCACACGGCTTCCTCTCTACATCACCATTCACTCTCGTTTCCGCTCCCAGTTCAACCCAAGAAATGTTGGTATAGATAATGATGTCATCTATTAGCTACATCTAACATGTGACCTTAAGGTCAAACCTTCCACATTCCCAAACAAACACCAACATCTTTACATTCACTTGTTGCCTGAGAGCATAGGAAACTAACGAGAGGAATGATTACAAATCAAACACCAAAAGCCGCTAGGTCATTCACACGGCCCAGATGCTTACGCTGGCTGAAATGGCTTTGGACTGTGCATTCATGAGACTGTATCCAACTGGACAGACATTATTTAAACACAACCCAAGGCCAGGTATACAAACTCCTAATGAGCTATGCATTAGCAACAAGCAGCCACAGGCCATGGGAAACATATGCTCCTTTCGCTCTTTGAGAACTGTATAGTATGTAACAGTGGATTTAAAGGCTCTTGAGATTTTTCAAACATGCAAATAAGTTTGTTTTCCAAGAAAATGCTATTTCAGACTCTCTACTTCAAAATGTCACATTAATTCAGTGTGTTACTTTTGAGTTACTTTTTGTTTCTGAGTGAAAATTGTTTCCACACCAATTCTGCTAATTAAGAGATTGTATGATTTGAACCCTTGAACCCTTTAGTAATACAGTTTTGGCCTTGGTTGTGCAGCTGACTATTTGTCCCAAAACAGATAAAACACTGCTAACCAATTGGGCTGCAGTTCATCCTTCTCGATTTAGATTGACAGTCGTGTCTGGACTTCTTTACAGTAACCTTTCATTCACACCGGCACTCTTCCCATGAACTCAATGTCTGAGAAAAGAACTAATTAACTTTCTGCATAATATGATGCTTCTAACAGTATGTTTCATTAGCATAGCTCGCCCCTTAGGGCTTGCAAGATGGCGACTGGAGCAGAATAGGAGCAGAGCACCATCTCACCACTACTTTTCATTTCAGTGACAGGATATTTATCATTGCAGATAGCGCTCGCCTCTGAGGATAGGACAGCTTCCCTTTTGTTGTCAGAAGTTGTTTCAGAGTCCTCCGCTAGCCCTGTTTGTGGGTTTTTGGATGAAAAGAAAGATGACTAGATTATTTGACATGACTGCTGCATTTCAACCATGACTTTCAATAACTTTTCCAGAGGTCTGTGATTACTAGATACATTTTTAAAAAAATGCAGGCATGCTTGACAGGCTATTGCTAAGATAGTTTGGAGTGTTTTCTCATTTCTTACCCCCATCTTATTCAAAAGTTTCTTAAGTTTTTTGATCACAGGTATTGCATTTATTCAATTAAAAAATAAAATAATACAATAATATTGTGAAATGTTATTATCATTATATTAACAGTGTAATTTATTCCTGTGGTCTATATTTTCATCAGCAATTACTTCAGCAATTGCTGCTCAGGAAACATTTTTATTGATGTTGAAAACCATTTAATGGCTACTTGAAAATTTTGTGGAAACATAATTTTTTTTTTAATGTATAGTTGTATCAAAAGAACAGCATTTATATGAAATGTGCATTTTGTCATAACAAGTTGAATTTTAAAATTCGAAGAATTTCATCTTTACTGTCACTTTAAATTAATATAATGCATTGTTGCTGAACAAAAGCAACAATTTCTCCAAAATACTTACTGAGCACAAACCTTTTAAGTAGGGCCCTGTGAAATCCATTTTATTTTTTTCCCCAAATTTCTTTTTTTTTTTTCCATTTAAATTTTTCTGGATTCTGTTTCTTTTTTTTTTCCATTTAAATTACTCTAGACTCTGTGTTAATAATTAAATGACAATTTAATAAACAAAAAGCACGTCTAATTAAATCATGAAACTTACACAATTTAAGAGCAAATTATTAAGAGTCTAATAAAAATTGAAATTTGAAGGCCTTATGAAATGTTTTATTTTTTCTCAAATTAATTTTTTTGACAAAATTCTGTTTTCTATTAATAGTCTGGATTCCATTTTAATGGTTCAATAATCAAAAGCATCTTTAATTAATTGATTGTAATATATATATATATATATATATATATAATATATATATATATTTTACAATCAATTAATAATTATTATTATTATTATTATTATTGTTGTTATTATTATTATTTATTTATTTTTTCACAAATATTGTTGTGTATTTACATTTTTCTGGTAAATAATTTTTCTGCTAAATATTCCTTAAAAAATAATCTTTTAATAATATCTTTTTATTAGTAGAAGTACTATCATTACATTAAGTCATATATTTCTGTCACAATTTCTTCAAGTTAAACCGAAATTTTATTCTGACTGGTTGCTGTGAAGTTGTATAAGTTTCCGTTTGTATATGATATGACGATAGTTTTTCTTAAAAGAAACTGTAAAATGCTCATGAAGTGACTTTCAGAACAGTTTTATAGATGTTCATGAGGCTGAAACCACAGCGAGCCTCAGGCACGCTTCAGTATGTGCGTAATAAACAAAACCTGTGCCATTCATTCACACAAAGACTTTTGTGGCTTAATATTCACAGATACTAGTCCATATCGCATTTTGGTTTAAGTGTACTGACGTACTTTTAATTTATTCATCCAATATTTGGCAAATTCCATGACATTCTGCATTATTCTGTAAATTCCATTTTTATGACTGGATTCCACGATTCCGTGGATTCCACATCATGGAAATCATAGAGCCCTACCTTTAAAGTATTTATTAAGCACAGTCTTTTTTTATGGCCTGATACTGTACATTGTGAGCTATCAGTGCTCTGTAAGAAAATTAATTCTTGTCTAAAAAATAAAACGGTTTTCTAGGAATCCTACTCAGCTCATGGCATTAGGGAGGCTTAGTCGGACATGTAACATCCCTCCATTAGACATGCTATTTTGCTGTTTGAACAGGATGAACAGAATTGCGTGACTTTTTCAGGCTCAAGCTGATTAAGAATTTATTGTAAGTCCGAGTCTAATTGTAAATTGTAATTGGACCTTGTGGGATACGGGATTCTCGTGTGCTGGGTAATTGGGACGCTTTCTTTAGGTATGAAAGAACAGCCATTACCAAACAGTTCTGATCATCATGTGTTCCAAGCAGGACGTGAAAGGAGTGATGTCACAGTGTACCCTGATGGAGCCGAGAGTGTGCTTTGATGTATTCTTGTATAATGAGACTCGGAGGTCTCGAGATTTTTCCGTAGAGGATGATGGTGCTTATTCACCTTTCATTTTATTCTCTCCATTCTAAAACGTGGCTACTCACACAGCGTACCCACCACGAAAAATATCTGGCTCTAATGAGTGCACACTCCAGCGAGAGAGACATATGCCTTCTACCAGCTTTTTAATATCTTGTCTTGACTTAGTGCTATTGCTGCCGTTCTGCATCACTGGATGAATTTATTTCATCATGGCATGACTGGAAAGAATGTAAAAAGCATTTCACATGACGGGGGTCTCCAGAGGACAATTTCCACATATATTTGAAAGATTATCTGAATTAAAATTTCATGCTCTTCATTAAATAATTTCCCTCAACATTCAAAGATGTTTCACAAGCATGAATGTTTCAATTTGTTATATTATTAGTGCTGTTTGCTAAGGCAAGTCTTACTGTTACTCGTACTTGTACATGCGCCCTGTAACTTTACATTTATGCATTTAGAAGACACTTTTATCCAAAACGTGCTTTTTTTACATTTATTATAACCAGTTTGTTAGCTGAGACATGAGTGATACCACAAATTATGTGGCTTATTGAGCAGAGCTGTGTTAGTACTTTTATAAGTGATTTAATTCATAATTTCTGCCTGGAAGATGAAAAAGTGTGGCAAAAAAGATCCCATAGATTGACTTGCATCAATGAACATTCCCAAACCATGTATATTATAACCATTTTTATGAATTTAGAATATGATAGAACTTGAAATCATCCACAACACCCTAGCATCGTGTACGGAAAACCATTTTCTTCAGAAGTCTTTTAGACCAGAGTAAAACCCTGAATGTTGTGATAATGTAATAAATACAACAGCAATATGAAGCGTGACAATAAATCATCATTTTAAAGTTGTAAGTGCAGATATTATCTCTATATATCTTATTTATAGCTCTGTGTGAGAGACATTCACTGAAATATGCCCGAAGTTCCAGGATATGGTATTTTGTCTTTTCTCTGGGGTGAAATGATGTTAATCTAGTGTGCGTCTGTATCAGGACCGGCGCTCTGTCAAACTCTAATCATCCTGCACTTCCGTCGCTCTGGGCCAGAGTGCACTGAACCACTAATGTGAGATCATACACCTCATTAAAACTGCCAGCGAAATATTTATCTACCCCAGCCGAGGGGGAAATGATAGTGATTCCAGCGTGGCGTATACGAGTATGTTGTCTTCCGGCTTCAATGTTGGCATGCTTTTTAACGCTCCGCTCACTACGGCAGTCAATGAATGATGCTAATTATATTAATTTGACGCAGTAGGCGAGAACCCGATGGCAGGTATTGACTAAACACAGACTGCTTATTAGGATAGACAAGGAGGTGAATTTCTCTTAGGACTTGCGTATTGTTTTTTTTTTTTTTTTTACTATTTCCAATGCTAATATTTATAAATATTTGCTTTTATTTATCCAAACTACTTGAATGAATGCATAATCCAGTTTTCAAACTATACATTTAAAGGATTAGTTCACTTTCAAAGTAAGAATTTCCTGAATCACCCCCATGTCATCCAAGATGTTCATGTCTTTCTTTGTTCAGCTGAAAAGAATTGAAGGTTTTTGAGGAAAACATTCCAGGATTTTTCTCCATATAGTGGACGTCAATGGTGGTCAAGGGTTGAAGGTCCGAATTGCAGTGTCAATGCAGCTTCAAAGGGCTCTACACAATCCCAGCCAAGGAATAAAGGTGTTATCTAGCAAAACGATCGGTTATTTTCTAAAAAAAAAAAATTATACTTTTTAACCACAAATGCTCATCTTGCACTAGCTCGACTCTCATTACATAGTCACGTTGTAAAGGTCAAACGAGGTTTACCAAGAAAGGTAAAACAATGCCATTGAACCGGAGTACACAGATGAAGAACTAACCATGCGTGACGTTTCTAGTCGTAGATACGCAGCTTTTGCAAGACGAGCATTTGTGATTAAAATTATATGCATTTTTATTTTTTTTAGAAAATGACCAATTGTTTTTCTACATAAGACGCTTATTTCTTGGCTGGGATCGTGTAGAGCCCCTTAGAAGCTGCAATGAAATGGCAATTTGGACCTTCAACCCGTTGGCCACCAATGAAATCGAAGGCAGACAGTAGTGAAGTATTTTTACTCTTCTTTAAAAGTACTTTTAAAGTGTCTGTACTAGTGTTTTCCTTTAGAAAACTTTACTTCACAGCATTCCAAAGCATATTATACTTTTTATTACACTACATTTCATATTAAATATCATTTAATACTTAATTGCATTAGAAATCTAGTACTTTCTTTTACTTTACTAAAAGTAATTCAAAGATTTACTTGAGTACAACAAACTACTGCATTTTTAATGTTCTTAAATATTAGAGGTAAAAAAAACAACAACTTTTATTTATGTAGTGCAGTAGTAAGTACGACATTATGCTTTTGAATGTAATGAAGTAAAAGTTTTCCAAAGAAAAACTCTCTGATAAACTACTGGTACTATTTGAATTTACTTGAGTAAAGTAAAAATACTTCACTACTGTCCACCTCTGATTGAAGTCCACTATTTGGAGAAAAATCCTGGAATGTTTTCCTCAAAAACTTGATTTCTTTTTATCTGGAGAAAGACATGAACATCATAACATGGGAGTGAGTAAATTATCAGGAAATGTGTTTAAGTGAAGTGTGTTATTCATCTTAATATATGAAATTGTGTATATACATCTATATATAACCAAGAAGTTATGAAAGTATTCTTGACCTACGCATTTATGAAGCTTTTTGTTTGCTGAAACAAAAACGTTTTGGTGGTCTGGATGAAATTTTCGTATTCTCAAGACTGTTTGTTATTGTCTATGAATAAACTTATCCTTGTATTTACAGGTCAGTGAGAATGCAAAACAGGACCTGAAAGATGGTCTCGCTCTCTACAACACAGACAACAACATTGGGCTGAGAAATGCCTGGAATATCATCCAAGCTGAGGTACTTTTTTTTATTAAGAGTCATGAAAATATTGTCACAGACCAATATCTGGAACTTAATCTAGTGTGATAAAAATGTAAAAAAAAAAAAATAATAATAATAATAATTTTCCCTTCGCATGACAGTGGAAGTGTTGTGGCGTAACTGGCTACACAGATTGGCACGAGGCTCTGAAAGAAAAGGTTGTGCCTGACCGCTGCTGTCAAGAACATTATCAGGAGTGTGGCCGCAACTCCACCAACATGTTCTGGACACGGGTGAGTGGACACCTGCACATAAACCAATGATAATGGTGGCATAATTCCCTAGATTTTTAATCGCCATGACGTGTGCAGTGAACTAAACGTATACCGCATATCAAATGCATGACTTTTCATTAAATCATCCCCATTTTGAATACATCTGAATTGTTGCTCTTGCATTCATTGAAGAACATCTCTGATTCAAGACAGGATCAAAGAAAAGACAGTAGGTAATAAGTGAGAGGATTTCTTTTCTGTCCTTGAAAAGAGTTATTATTAATAAATGAAAGGCAGTAAAAGCCATAGATTTAAGACATCTCTGTTGGTAGGAGCTCTAAGTACGTCTGTAAAGTGGCAGAGTCATGTATCTTTATGTATTCCGCTCACTTTTGGACACCGGATGCGTTTGTCTTCCCTATGGGAGCTGATTTAACTTATGAAAACTTATTTTAATGTACTGAATGTTTAAATGAGATTGCAGAGGGGGCAGTGGTCTCTGGAGGGATTATTTTTTGTGCCATTGACAGAGCCGAGCATCAGCAGATGATGTTCCACATCAAACTGTCACGTTGTCTTTATCTGAAGCTTTTAGTTACCATAGAGGTACTAATGGAGTGTTTGTGGAAGAGACATTTCCATTTGGTGAATGTTCTTTTTAAAAGCATCTTTCATTAAAGCAGAAGTTGTGAAGCTTCCACGAGAGCAAATTTCGAATAGATTTCACCATAGTCTTGTCGTCTATGGAAAGAAATTACACAAGGACGCATTCGTAGTCAAGTTAGCCTGAAAGCGTAAGCCGTTTATTTTTGAATTTATCTTTTCCCCCAGAAGTTAAGCAGCTAGCCAACAAAAGGTCTTAAATTGCTTTAAATTTACAGAACAAGAGGAATTAGTCAAATTTTGACACAAGGCTATTTGCACAGAAGAATTTCTGAAGGTATTATATTGTGTTACCGCCACAGTTTTGGGTTTTGCTGGAAATGGATTTCCTTTTCAAAACCTTAGTGTGAAAAGCAGCCCACAACACTGCCAACTCAAAGCTGTTTTGTCTTTTTTCCCGCATAGCCAAATACAGTATATTGCTGAATGTGCTTTTTTCAGTCACTGCACGTTAAAAATGCAGCCGCAGCAGTCGCTCGCTCGCTCAAGCATGTGCTCAAAACCAATTCTGCTGCTGCTGGACCTTCAGCTCATTTTCCCTGGATCAGAATTAACAAGTAGCAAATTAGAAAGTGAAACATGCACAATCTGTTTGTACTGTATTAGTGCTCTTGCCCAGAAGATAAATCACATCTCGTGACTCTTCCTGTCTTGCAGGGCTGCTACGAGAAGGTTGAAGAGTGGCTTGAAGATAATAAGCACCTACTCGGAACCATCGGCATGTGTATCTTGGTAGTTCAGGTAAGATTGTGCGTGCCGATGTGTTTTGCCATCACTCAGTGTGTCAAATGCAGTGGTGATAATGAGCACACCTGTCTCGTCTGGTTCTCCTGAAACAGTGAAGCGCATGTGTGGAGCGCCACAGTCAGAAAAAAGGTGAAATGCTCATTAGGGCTTGCTGATATTCGAATATATGGAAAGTGAACCTGTCGGCCCCACATGATGTCTTGCAGCGGTTCGTTATAGCCCTAAAAAGCCCATGGATTCAGTGTATTTGATTATCGGTGCAGCCTAGTCTAATGTGTACATTCTGCGGAGGCGCTTTGCATTAATGTCAGGTAGATTTTTTTCCTAGAAACTAGAGATGTTTTAAATATAGTCCATGCTTTAGACTGTATGTTTTGTCATGCCGCTTTGTCACTTTTAAAGTTAGCAAACTGATTTTGAGAATATCTCTTGACAGTTTCACAAGTAGTCAAAGTCAAATGAGGTTTGCTGTCATTTATCGTATATAGTGAAAGAATCCCACATCGGATTAGCCAAAATGGACTCTCGATTAATCTATGAGTTCCTGGTAAGCCTGTGGACGGTAATTACCTGTGGTTTATTGAGGATAATAGTGCACAGGGGTCTTTGCTAAGTACTTTTCTCAGTGTGGACCAGGAGTTGACCGCAGGCTTGTAAGCAAGCGCTTGCCACATAATCCTCCTCGTGGGCTGAGCTGGGGCAAAATCGCAAGTGATTTACTTAGATCTCATCCAGTAAAAGCCAGCCATAATCTGGTTTTTAGTAGCTAAACTGTGTGCTCTGCAAGTGTTTTGTTGTTTTAAAATATTAGTGAGGCTTGCTAATGCAGTACTTAGGGATTTGAACAAACCTCAAAGTACCAGTGTTTTTTTTTTGTTTTTTTTGTAAGCAAGGGCACAAAAGTAACAGTAAAGACACAATGTTACAAAAGTATTCTTTTTTTCAAATAAACGCTGTTAATTTGAACTTTTTATTCATCAAAAAATCATGGGAAAAATCTGTCAAGGGTTCTTCAAAAATCTTAAGTAGCAAAACTGTTTCTAATATTTAAATGGTAATAATATTTCACAATATTACTGTTTTTTTGCTGTATTTTGATAAAATAAATCGTTAAAAAAAAGTTCTGTGCATGATGTAAAAGTTGGAACTGGGGATGGGCAATAGGATCGCAGTATTATTAATTTTATTTTGCGGTAATGATAAATATTACAATATAATCATTATATATATATATAAATATATATATAATTTTTGTTGTTGTTGTTGCTATAAATAAGGTCTTTATGATACCATACAAATTTCATAATTCTTGTCACTAGTGTCAATATCACAAAAAAAGAAAACAAATACTAGCCTAATTAAAAAAATATATAATAATAATAATAATAATAATAATTCAGGCTCACTGAAGACAACTTAAGCAGTCAACGATTTAATTACAAGCAGTAGGACAAAAAAACTACAGTAGAACAAATAAGGATTGCTACATATATTGTATAAAGTAATCAAATGTATAAAAACACTGCATATTCTTCACTGTGTAAATTAAGTATATATTTCTTCTTATTAAAGTTACAAAAGTGATTTAGTCAACAGCAGTGAGAGATTTTCTCTCTTTTGTTTGTCACTTTAAGAGCTGCCCACCCGGATCCGATATTGTTACACATGTTTTTTTGTTGTTGTTGTTGTTATTGTTGTTTTTTCCTCAGCTGTTTGCTTTCACTTAAGACATACAGTGCTGCTTTGAACGTTTGTGAACCCTTTAGAATTTTCTGTATTTCTGCATAAATATAATGCAAAACATCATCAGATTTTCACAGTCCTTAAAGTTGACAAAGAGAATCCAATCAAACAAACAAGACAAAAACATATACTTTGTTATTTAGTTATTGAGAAAAACGATCCAATGTTAAATACTTGCAAGGTGCAAAAGTATGTGAATCTTTGCTTTCAGTATCTGTTGTGACCCCACTGCTGATCAGTCCTGCACAATGACTTGTAGGAATTTTGCCCATTCTTTAGTACAGAAACACTTGAACCCTGCGATGTTGGTGGGTTTCCTCCTAAGAACTGCTTGATTCAGGACCTTCCACAATATTTTAATTGGATTAATGTCTGGACTTTGACTCAGCCATTCCAAAACATTACCTTTCTTGTTTAACCATTTTTTGGTAGAATGACTTGTGCACTTGGGGTTGTTGTCTTGCTGCATGATCCACTTTCTCTTTAAATTTTAATTCAGTAAACTGACACCTAATTGTCACCCTGATTAAAAACACTTCTGAACAGATAGTCTCTAATTTCACCTTCAAATTAACTGCTAATCCTAGAGATTCACATACTTTTGCAGCTCACAAATATTTAACGCTGGATTATTTTTCATAATATATAAATGACAAAGTATATATCTTCATCTCTTTCTCTTTGTCGACTTTCAAAACTTGTGTGAAAATCTGATGAACTTTTTGGTCATATTTATGCAGAAATATAGAAAACTCTAAAGGGTTCACAAACTTTCAAGCAGCACTGTATATTACTGTGTTTATGAGGATACTTGCAAAGATGGGCATTTTGACACATAAGTGTGTATTTAACCATTCAAGCCCTATAAAGCGGCAAAAATAACTTCAAAATTCTGGCGCTCTATGACAGCCATCTTCACTTGTAAAATCACTTAAAACACATGCAAATGAGCACGTAGCACAGCGACATCATGTGAGCATGTAACCATGATAGCGATAATAGTCTCTGCTCTACCGGTTGATGAATTTCTGCTGGTCACCCTTGGGTAGAACCATGATACGACATCCGGAAAGCTTTATAATAACATTTTGTTAGTGTACTGTAATTTCTCTTAAGACACATGGATTGAAGGAGTCTGAAAGGAGTCTTTTCTCTAGTTGTTTTGACCACAGTGCATCTCTAGATGTGAGACATTGCTAGGGGGCCTAGACTTCACCACTAGACTCACATTGAAGTCTGTGTGAGAGTCTGCCAAGATTTATAGTTTAGTTTCTGTGGGAATTGACAGTGTAAAGAAACAGCAATGCGATACCTTTAAAGCTCAAAGATGTGAGAGAATCTGATTTAATCCACACACACGGAGTCTGATGGTGCTCCCCGCTCATGTGATAAAAACTGCAGGTTCTGCAGCTTTAAGATAATGACTGTGGAATGTCGACCACCGCTGTGCGTTTGATGTATCAGGATGGATCTAAAAATGAACTTCAAAGAGTCAGTGTATTTGCAACACGTTTCCGTTTACCTCCGTGACACTTTGCTTCACATCACCAAACCCATTTTTCTAAAAAAATGAGGTCAATTTTACAAAGAAGGTCTGTAATACCTGGAGAAAGCGATCCACTGGCAGCTGCTGGGCTAATGCATGCAACCCAGAAAGTATGTGACCTGTTTGCTGTCACCTTACTGAACCGCAGAAAGATGACAAATACAACCCTTCAGATAAACTGGCCAATGGTTAATTAAGAACAATTATAATATAATGAAAATATAATGCTATATATAAAAATAGATTGAACAAAAATATGTAAACACTACCAGTCAAAAGTTTTTGAACAGTAAGATTTTTATTTATTTTTACTATTTAAAATAACTGCTTTCTATTTGAATATATTTTACAATGTAATTTATTCCTGTGATTTCAAAGCTGAATTTTTGGAATCATTACTTCAGTCACAAGAACCTTCAGAAATCATTGTAATATTCTTATTTGCTGCTCAAACTACATTATTTTGTTGAAAACAGCTGAGTAGAATTTTTTTCAGGCTTCTTTGAATAGAAAGTTCAATAGATAATGCTGACTTGTGTTTAATGTTACAAAAGCTTTTTATTTCAGATAAATACTGATCTTTGAATCTTTCTATTCATCAATGTACTCAACTGTTTTAAATATTGATAATAAAGACTAAATTCACACTGAAGACTGGAAGATGTAGCTTAGATCACAGGAATAAATAATATTTAAAAAAAAAAAACAAAAAAAAAACAGTTATTTTAAATTGTCAAAATAATTTTTGCATACTTTGGATCAAATAAATGCAGGCTTGGTGAGCAGAAGAGATGTCTTAAAAATAAAAATCTTACTGTTTAAAAACTTTTAATTAGTGGCGTATATGCCAAATAAAAAAAAAAAAAATACTGTAATACAGTAAAAAATAAATAAATGTGATTGTGTTGCTTTCAAAAAAAAAAATGTAACATTATTTAATGCATTGTGTATCATAAAGGACTGTTTTACAACATTTATTAATCTTGCTAAATGTTAATTTCACATACTATTTTTTTTTTAAGAAGCAGTATAAATTAATTTACAAATTAATGGTAGCTATTATGAACATACATGGGTTAACAGTGAAACTTCCATATTTATAACATGAAGAAAATAAATGCTAATTGTTACATCATAATATCTAATGCTTAAAAAAAATTTTAAGTAAATGAATGCATTTAGAATTTTCCACACACAAATATATGGTAAATCCATATGGCAACCAACTAATGGTTGTGTCTCCCTTGACTTTCCTAGTGTTTTATGAGGAATATGTTCAATGTTTTGTCTCCATTGACCCAGGCCGTCTGTGTTTGCTGACATATAGCTCATGTGTTCCACACTAACCTTTACATTTGGATTTTGTCATTCCAGCTCCTGGGAATGGCCTTTTCCATGACACTGTTCCATCAGATCCACAGAAGCGGGAAGAAGTATGATGCTTAACGAGGCCATTTCTTCAAGGGAGGAGCCCTGGTGCATTATGGGACAGACTTTGGAGGACAGCTCCTCTTCTTGTATCTAACGTTCACCACTGGCCAACCCCTCTTCCCATTAATTCCCCAGCTTATACCTTACCATCCTGTATAGACTCCAGCCATGGTCTGTCTCTTTTCCACTCTTTTTCCCCCCATCTGCTCATCTGCCAAAGAGACCCGGGGACAGAGAGGAACGAGAGGACCGACTCTTGGCCAGAATCCTCCCCATGAGGCCTCTGACTTTTTTCATCTCCTCTAGAACCTTTATTTTACGCTTGAACTAACTAACGTTTGCAGGAAGGAGAGTAATGACGACAAACTGTGTGGCTTTACTAATACGTAAATCCTTCCGCTCAACATATAGAATGACAAGAAGACATCAGACTGGAAACCTTCAGGGTGGATGAAATTGAAAAGCATCGCTTATCATCACCTCCATCTACAGTGTAAATGACAAACGGCTCCATTTTAGCATGATGCGGTTTTGTACGAGACAGAAAACTTTGTCATTTCGGCTCAAGACTTTTTTGTTTGCTTGTTTTTATAAGTGACTTTGCCCCAACCCCATAATTGTCATTTTTGTGCACCTAAGGATTGGAAGAAGCCGGTACAAAGTGTTTAGCAAGGTATGACCAGGAATTTGAGTTTGTCTGTGTGTGTGTTGGTAATCAAGCCTTTTCTTATGTTTAAAGGTTTGTGATTTGAGGACGCATCGAAACGCAACGAAAGTTTCACTGATGAGAACCATCACAATCTAATGTCACTATAATACATCAAACGGGGACTGTGTTTCCATAATTAGCCAGCGTACATGCAATATAATCCTCTTTGTAAACCACTAAAAGGTCATTTTAACCAAACTGCTACTGAAACTCGTAGCATAGACAATTGAGTGAGGCTTTTATAGAAGAAAATGGTGGAAGGTTACAAAAGTAAGTAAACCAGGCAGGTATAAAAGGCAGAGCTTTGCGAGTTTGACCATTTCCCCACATTTTGCTCATTAAATCCAAGTCTGTACCCCAAAGAATGTTGAGACGGAGCTTAATGACACAGATTCCTCCTAGTTCATAGTTCAGTTTGCACATTTTTTTCTGGAAGAGTAATGTTTATAGTTTTGCCTGACTTTTAGAGTAAAATTAATTTAGTCACCTTCATGTCAAACCTGTAGGACTTACTTCCATGGAACACAAAAGGAAACAGTTTGAAGCTGATGATTTGTTGCTCTCTTCTGTGCAACGAAAGCAGACCTGATGCTTTCAAATTCTAAAAAGGAGGGAAAAAATAACTCAGCAATAAGTTATATGGCTTGTGCTCCACAGTATTTTTCTAGTTTTCTGAATTTGACTTCATTTCAAAACTTCCCTACTTGATGAGTAACAGATAACAACCCTCTACAGGTGTGAAATATATATTGTCTACGATAATATCATAATTGTTGTTTAAATGATATGCGATTTGACATTATCAAGTAAATTGCAAAAACCAAACAAAAACACACCAAGAGAGGTTAGGTTAGAAATCTTTACTTACTGAACAGAATCAACTGAACAATAGAAAAATGACTAATACAAACCTTTAAATTAACAAACCAGTTAAAAGTTTTTGAACAGTAAAATTTTTAATGTTTCTCTTCTGCCTGCATTTATTTGATCCAAAGTACAGCAAAAACTGTAACATTTTGAAATATTTTTGCTATTTAAAATAACTGCTTTCTATTTGAATATGTTTTAAAATGTAATTTATTCCTGTGATTTCAAAGTGATTTCTAATATTCTGATTTGCTGCTTAAAAAGACATTGTTGAAAACAGCTGAGTAGATTTTTTTCAGGTTTCTTTGATGAATAGAAAGTTCAGAAGAACAGCATTTATCTTAAATAGAAATCTTTTGAAACATTATAAATGTCTTTATCATCACTTTTGATCAATTTAAAGCATCTTTGCTGAAAAAAATAATACTGACCAAATGCATGAGCACATTTATAGTTCATACTTTCACTGCGTGATTTAGTCTATTAAAGTAATTTAGTAAGTGATTAAGTATTTAACCCTCAAAATATCAGCACAATTTCAAATTTTGAATTTGATCTGATTAACAGCTCAATAAACAAGATTAAGTGACTTACATTTTAGACACAACAGTTCTTGTTTTCCGCTGTATTTCGACAATGAAAATAGTTTGAAACAAACCCACAGCAGAACTGTTTTGCATTTCAGAGCAACACACGACAGTGTTTCGTTACTGAATCAATCAGAAGTTTGAACGAATCTGTTGAATGAATGATTCAGTTGACTCATAAAAAGTAAAAATCTATTTAAACCTATTGGAAAAGTTAATTTCTGTTACTCCTGCAAACACCGCACATAATATGAAGAATATCAAAATCTTTGGGATTAAGCTGTCCACGGCAGTCCTAAACCTGTCCAGCACAGGAATACCAGCACAATACCAGCACAATACCACACAAAATATTTTTGTCATTATCGCACACCCCAAAATAGCTCTTATTTTTGCATATGCATATTCAAACTTGGTGTATAAATATGTATTTCATCAGGTTTGATGTTACTGATGCTTCTTGAGACGCTTCTTCCTTTAATATGTAAATGTGCTGAGCTGCAAGATGATTTAAAGGTGGTAATTTCTAGAACTTTGTGGCGTTGTAATTCTGCAGAAATGTTCTGACCTTTTTGACGAGTTCTGTGGGCACATTTTCATGTGCGCCAAATAATGACTTAAATTGGTGGTCTGTTGTCCTTTTGTGTCCTACTGAAGAAAACTACAGGGTATGAGTGACATGAGGTGACAAAAATGTCCTTTTCACTGAATTTCTTTAAAGTATCCTTAGCAGGAAGTCTAGCACTAATACCAACGAAACAGAACTGTGAACATTGTCAGTACTGCTCAGAAGTATTCAAATGAAACCGCATATAGTACAGCAGAGCAGAACCAAATATGAGCACAGTCATAGTGTTTTGTTAGAGTAGTAGACTGTAATCCACCAGCCATAATTCATCTTAGGAAAGAGCGTCTGCGGCGTTTCTATTTCCGCACACCTCAGCTTTATAGCTTGTGCTGTTTTTCTGTCTCTCTCGGCTCTTTTCTATCTCCATCTGTCTTTTAGTTTCAAGCATCAGGCTGGAACGGTTACATTCCTGCTGAATGAGGTGATAATGCTTCAGCCTAAAGGGACTCGCTTCAAAGGAAATGCATCTTGACGAGGAAGTTTTGAAGTGAAAGTGTGTTTACCAGTAGACACTTTTAGGGGTTTAAAATCACTGAGCAATAGATGGGGCATGATGATTGCTAAGAGACAACTAGAGTGGGGTCATCCAATGGTCTCCAATCCAGACTGTCACCGAGACTACATGCCGTCCCTTAAGAGCTCGCTGTGCACGCGCCGTTTATGTGTGTGTAATAGAGCACTCCAGATGGAGAGAAAAATAATAACATCTCTCGTCCCATCAAACACTCACTGACACGAAATCTTTGTTTACTGTATTTTGGAAAAATTTCTTCATATTAAGAAACAGTTGGGACCAGAAGCGACAGCTACTTCTAATGTTCATCCCGTGTTGAAATGGAGGGGAAAGAGTGCTTCTGCTCCGGATGAGTGTAGGAACTCTGTCACTGAACACTGCTGCTATAAGAGACACCTGTGGTTATTACAATAGTGGGAAAAAGTAAAAGACTGAGAAACTGCAGTCTCAATTCACTCACACTCTGCTTGTAAGCATTTAAAGTCGACATGAAGCCAAAATTGAGCCCATTTACTTTTTGAGCTTTTATTTTATTCTTGGTATTTCCCAGGTCTTACCTAGTCATTTAAGGGTTTATATATATATATATATATATATATATATATATATATATATATATATATATATATATATATATGATCAGAAATACAGAAAAAAAATTAATATTGTGGAATATTATTACAGTTTAAGATAATGGTTTTCTATTTTAATATATGTTTTAAATATAATTTATTCCTGTGATGCGAACCTGAATTTTCATCAGTCATTACTCCAGTCTTCAGTGCCACATGATCCTTCAGAAATCATGCTTATGCTGATTTATTAATTCTCCTATCAGTGTTGGAAACAGTTGTCCTGCTTAATTTTTTTTTAACCTGTTATTCTTTTTTCAAGATTCTTTGATGAATAAAAAGTTAAAAAGAACAGCATTTATTTAAAATATAAATCATTTCTAACATTATAAGTCTTTGCTATCATTTTATTTTTATCAATTTAGCACATCCTTGGTGAATAAAAGTGTGTGTGTATATATATATATATATATATATATATATATATATATATATATTATTTTTTATTTTTTTTTTTTTAAAGAAAGAAAAAATTTACCGACCACAAACTTTTAAATGGTAGTTTTTATTGTTACAAAAGATTTATATTTTAAATAAATGCTGTTCTTTTTAAATTTTATTTACAATGAGGAAAAAAAAAATTAATTTAATTACAATGATTTCTGAAAAATGTAGCTTTGCATCAAAGCAATTAATTCTACTTTGAAGTATATTCAAATAGAATAACACTATTTTAAATTGCAATAATATTTTAAAATCTTACAGTTTTTTCTGTATTTTTAATCTAATAAATGCGGCCTTAATGAGACATTTTTAAAATACATTAAAATATGTATTAGTTTATGCAGCCATTCTTACATTTTACCAATAATAAAAGCATTCATATAATGTTGGTTAACTACTAAATGTTACTAATAATTCTAAAATTGAATAAGGTGCATTACCTTTGAAATATGTTGAGAGAGGACGAATTTAGCCTGTCCCAACCTACATTTGCTTTAATCAATAAACATGTTTTACTCATAAATGTTAAATTATAGATGTAAAATGGGTGGTTGAGGATGTTTCATGTTGGCTTTAAGGCATTTGTATGAGGAGGACTGAAATCTACAGCATTTTTCGATCACTTCCACGTTCGCCATCGCTAGCAAACAGAAACAATGCAAGAAAATGTTCTAATATGCAAGCTTGTCTCCACTAGACCACAGTCAACATTATTACCATCGTAAATGAAAATATTTTTTGTGTGTTACGCCTGGTGGTCTGGCTTCAAACCCATTTTTGCTTGGAGAACACCGTGGAGTTAGTCAATACCAGCTCTGATTAGGTTTGCACTGATGCGCTCCATCTGCTCAGTGTACTGTCTCTAACCCCACCGCGCTGAACTTCAATGACGTGTCCCAACCCTCTTATCTGACTGATTTACAAACTTTGGCCGCAAAATAGCATCCTGTGAACTAATCCCGTGTGTAAGCGTTCCAAGGTTAGAAACTATTAAGAGTTTGGAAAGATTTTTTGGTCCTTTGTTTTTAATTTTTGAAAGATGTCCTTAAACCCATTTCTCACTGTTATTCTTCTTTTTCAAAAAGTATAAAGTAATACCCATTTTTTTCTTTATATTCTTTCACTGATATAGACTACATTGTGTATTTAAATCTGAAATAGTCAGATGTTGAGTTGGTAGTGTTAAATGACAGTATCATGTTGAACAACCAACAACCGTTTGGCATTAGCAATTTTCATTTTTTTTCAATCTGTTTTGAAATGCATTTGTGTCAAGCTTAATGCATGTAAACATTTCACTACGGATCATCTCATAAGCGTTGCAAATGTGTATGACATTTGGAGCATATCTGTTTAATATGCAATGAAAATATTGCTTTTTGCCAACTGTCTAAAAATGTCTGTCAAGGTGCAAGAGAATCTCAGTGCTTGATACTGAGTGTTGTAATGTCATTTTTTAGTTGTTTTTTTTTTTTTTGTACATTGTTCATTGTTGTATGTTGTCATTGTTTTGTATCATATATTTTGTCACGCATTGGTTTTAAAGGTGTTGGAAAGCATAGACTGATAATTTTTTGCATTATAAAACTGTTTTCTAAATGATTTTTCCTTTTCTAATCTCTGATTAGAATTAATTTATGTTGGGTTTTCATCTGTGGATACTATCATGCAGCACGTGCAAATTCTCATTATAGTTTCTAGCAATTGTAAAGTACAAGTTCATTATCCCAAATACTAATGAATTGCAAAGGTCTCTATATTATATTGAAGATGGCCCAGAAGAATATCTTCAAAACATCTAAAAGCTTGTACACCCATGCCATCTGATTGTATATTTTGGGATATTTTTTCAACAGTCCTTGAAACTACTAATTTTGTACCCAGTTATTGTTTTAATGTTTCATTATTCATTTGTTTTCTTTAGTTTTTTACCTATTAATTCAAGAACTTAAGTTGTAGATCTGAATGAAATTTGTTGGTACTGAATAATAGACGGTGTTGGAGGGACAAGAAAGCTTTTTATTGGTGATCTAAATGACCACAGCGAAACTAATTGAATTATTATTGAATTTGTTCTCCCATTAACAGACACTGCCATAAAATGAGCTATTAATTTGGGGTGAAAAAGGGATCTAAAAGGTAATTAAGTTCAATAATTACTGTCATATCTGTATTTTTGTACTGCCATCCTAACCACCACCAGTAAGCTGCATATACAAGCTGTAGAAACGTATGCTCTCGAGTGACGTGTTTAATGTAGTGTCCTGGTGAGTGGCAGTTATCAGATATCTTGTGAACCCAGATTTGTCCTGTGGAGTATTTTGCTACATGTAAAGCACTATAAATATATTAGGTGGTGCACTAAATTGCATTCTTTAAATCCTACTATTTTTTAAATAAAGGAAAGTGTGTTGCCAAACCCCTGTGAGAAATGTTTATTGCCTTTTTCATTTTTGTACATGCTTTGTATGTCTTTTAGAGGCTTGGAAATTGTATCAGAATACAGGCCATTTTACAATGGATGTGGCATTTCATTATCTTTCTCATTTAATTTAGGAGCACACTGTATTTAACCCTTGTATTATGTTCAAATTCTGGGTTCAGTTGTAATGTTGCAAAGTCAAATTGCATTCAATAAATGAAAAATTTTGTAATAATGTAAAAACAGTAAACCTTTAACCTTAAAAGATTAGTTCACTTCCAGAATAAATATTTCCTGATAATTTACTCACCCTCATGTCATCCAAGATGTTCATGTATTTTTTTTTCCTCAGTTGAAAATAAATTAAGTTTTTTGAGGAAACATTCCAGGATTTTTCTCCACAGTTGGCTTCAATGGGAGCCAATGGGTTGAAGGTCCAAACTGTGTTTTAATACTTACCACACATTACACATACAAAGAATATATGATTTTTCAAACTGTATTTTACAGTTATTAACTATTTTACACTTTTCTTTAAAAAAAAAAAGAACATTATAAACAGTACTGTAATGTTTATTTTAAATGTGACCCTGGACCACAAAACCAGTCATAACAGTGATTTTTCTAAATTTCTCAAATTGAGGTTTATACATCATCTGAACAAATAAGCTATCCAGTGATGCATGGTTAGAATATTACAATATTTGGATGAAATACAACTATTTGAAAATCTGGAATCTGAGGGTGCAAAAAAATCTAAATATTAAGAAAATCACCTTTAAACTTGTCCAAATTAAGTTTATTGTCACTAATCAAAAGTTAAGTTTTGACATATTTACTTTATATTTATATTTATCTACTAGATTTGTAGGAACATGATCTATACTTAAAGGAGAAGTCCACTTCCAGAACAAAAATTTACAGATATTTACTCACCCCCTTGTCATCCAAGATGTTCATGTCTTTCTTTCTTCAGTCAATACGAAATGATGTTTCTTGAGGAAAACATTTCAGGTATTTTCTCCATATAGTGGACTTTAATGGTGACCCCAAGTTTGAACTTCCAAAATGCTGTTAAAATGCAGCTTCAAAGGGCTCAGTCCCAGCTGAGAAAAAAAGGGTCTTATCTAGCGAAATGATCAGTCATTTTCAAAAACAAATTGATAATTTCTATACTTTTTAACCTCAAAAGCTCATCTTGTCTCGTCTCTGCGATGCGCATGCGTAGTCTGTGTAATCCGGGTCAATACAGTTAGTTTGTTTCAAAAATGGCCGATCGTTTTGTTAGATGAGACGCTTCTTCCTCAGCTGTGATCATTTAGAGCCATTTGAAGCTTCATTTAAACTGCATTTTGGAAGGTCAAACTTGGGGGCACCATTTAAGTCCATTACACTCTTAAAAATAAAGGTGCTTCACAATGCCATAGAACCTTTAACATCTGAAGAACCTTTGTGTTTCACAAAAGGTTCTTTGTGGCAAAAGAAGGTTCTTCAGATTATAAAAAGGTAAGAAAGAGATGGTTCTTTAAAGAACCTTTGACTGAATGGTTCTTTTTGGAACCAAAAATGGTTCTTCTATGGCATCGCTGTGAAGAACCTTTTAAAGCACCTTTTTTTTTAAGTGTTTATATGGAGATAATTCCAGATTCTTTTTTTCTCAAGAAACATAATTTCTTATCAACTGAAGAAAGAAAGACACAAACCTCTTGGATGACAAGGGGGTGAGTAAATTATCTGTAAATTTTTGTTCTGGAAGTGTACTTCTTTAATATCCTAAAGATTTTTGGCATAAAAGAAAAATCGATAATTTTGACCCATGCAATGTATGGCTATTGCTACAAACTTCATCATAAAATAATCATAATCATAATAAAAAAATGTAAACGCATATTTGCACATTTTATACTTTCAGGCATGTTTTGAACTCTAAGAAAGTACAAATTTATCTTAAATTGATCAAAAAAAAATCATAAATCAACTTTTATTAGTCAAAATACAAATAATTACCTTCACTAAAGATCAAAACAGTCGGGGCCTTTCTAAAACCCAATATGCAAAGCACTGCTTTAAAACAGAAAGCTTTGTATTAGTCCTATAAAGTGAAGTCATTAAACAATGCACAGCAATGCTGTTCTTGGCCGGATCGATACTCTTATAGCTACAGTATATTTTAAAAAGCTACTGAGTTGTGTCTGAATGTGGTAATACGAGTATTATGATAGACTATACAGGATCCATATCGGATCCAGAGGATGCACACAGTGTATTTGTGGATGAGAGCGGAAACAAACAAATCAATGTCCAGGATCTCATGATATGTCTCCAAACTTTCAAAGCCAATCCTTTTAGGGCCTGTAGCAATAAACCTGTGAGAAAAACACTCAACAACTCGATTGATTGTCCTTCGGCCCTTGTGAAAAAAGCATTCAATGAGCTTTACAGATGCAGTCCAGAGAAACAGCAGAGCTCCCGGTGGGAAAAGCCAGTCAGACAACCAGCAGAGCCCAAACTACTCCTGAAACTGCAGTTTCACGATGGGTCATTTATATTTAGAACGGCTTTCCAGCAGTAGAGGAGCTTGCGCTGCCTGCCCTGGTTTCACAGTCCTTGATCTACCAAGAGTCTCGCAGCAGCCCTGCTAATAAAATCATCACTTTGAACCGAAAAGCAGGCAGGTGACAGTCTGATTCATTGAAGTCTCAGGGTCTCTTTTTCTTTCCAATGCGTCTGTCTATTATCGCACGCCGCTATATCTTCTCATATTAAGACTGAGAGGAGAATACTGTCGAAACTAGGACACTGAAAAGCCTTGTCTGTTTTGCCTATACCTGCAAATTCTTGTCCAGGCCGAACCGGTGATAGAAAACAATGGAACGGAGCTTTCAAAGCACCCAAATGCAGCTTTTGTGCAACGTTGGTGCTCTGGCCATTTCCACAGACACTTGTGCAGTCCATTTCAGGCTATAGCTGCGGACTGAAACGCACATGGTAGATGGCATATCTGATTGGCCTGGCCTGCTCTGCCCTTGCTGATTTTTTAACCACCTTCAGCCTCTAACAATCTGTGATAATGGATAGGCAGGTTAGCCTTACCACGACGGAAATGTTCTCTTTCGTCAACCCCTGGATTCGGTACTTCCTGTTCTTCTTCAGCTTTTTATTCTGGGTAAGTGAGGCCGCTGACACCAGCTCCAAATGTTGTTTTGCTAAGGGAGAGGACGTTTCCAGGCCGCGGAGCATAAGCTCTTTGGCCAGCTTTGAAATGAATAAAACATCAGGGGGTGTAATTTAGTCTTTTCAACAGACTCACTGTTGCAATTGTTCTGCAACCGTGATGTTTTCGACACAACACGGCTCGTTTCGGAGCACTCTATTTGCATACAATTGCAAGGAATTTTATAGCTATAGAAAAAGTGTAAAAATACCACTCTCCAGCATGTAATCGTGGAATATGATGCAGCCGAAGGCTTGAATCCCCCAAAGAAACGTGCAATCAAAGCAAAAGCATCTGTTCTCATGTTCCTCTTCTGTTTGTGGTGTTTGTGTTGTGTTTTATCAGTGGATTGACTGTGATAGAGCCTGCACAGATCAGAATCAAGTGAATTGTTCGCAGTGCATAAATTGCCTCAGATTATGCTATTGTTCAGGACTCTCAAGCTTCCAGTGAACTTCCAATCGGATTAAAGATCATCCGCACAGGATGAAAACACAACTTGAACGGCTGGAAAAAAAACTCAACTTTGACCAAGACATCTACCTAAACCTTACTGAATTTTTATCTCATAAACTGGCCTCTTCAGGCCCAGTTTGTTTTTCAGTTTTTATTTATTTATTTTTCATTTATTCATTAATATTAAAAGTTAAACGTTATTTTCGGGGCATATTTTATTGTTAAGAAAACATTAATATTTATATTTCTTTCCTTATCTTTATTGATTTTGGGGTCAGTAATTTTTTTAATAAATTAATATTTAAATGATATACTTTTATGCATTAAATTGCATTAATTTTTTTGTGACAATAGAGGCTTTTTTTATTTAAAAAAGATTTTTTTTTTTTTTAAACAGCTTCATGATTTTCAGAAACATTAAGCAGCACAATTGTTTTCAACATTGATAATAATAAATGTTTCTTGAGCAGGAAATCAGAATATTAGAAAAGACTGGAGTAATGATGCTAAAATTCAGCTTTGCATCACAGGAATAAATTACATTTTAAAATATATTCAAATAGAATACAGTTATTTTAAATTGTGAAATTTCTTATTATTACTCTATTGTATTTTTGAACAAATTAACGCAGCCTTGATGAGCAAGAAAAACAGCTTTCTTTAAAAATAAATAAAAACCATTAAAAAAATAAAATAAATCATACGGACCCCAAACCTTTAAACGCTAGTGTATTTGAATAAATACAACATTTAGGTAACAAAACTATAACTATAATCACTGTAATGCAAATCCCATTCTAACTGAGGTTTCCATCACGGTTTGTACAAAATGTCATGTGTTAGCTTTCAAGATAATTAGGTGACATTATTGAACAAGCCAAAAACTAAAAGTTCCTGACAAATAATTGATTAAACATTAAAATAAATGGAAATGGAATAAAAGCCGCACACTGCGCATTCACATAATTTAAAACTCAAATTTGTCACATTACCAGCAGTTGCTGTCACTCACTTTGCCTCAATTACCCAACTCTCAGTAAAAAAAAAGATCTGCGGACTGTGCCATTAATTGTCTTTTGTGAGTGAGTGTTGTGCTGGAAATGTGACCGCCACTGCCAAATCACACTGTTCACATTAAACCAATGTTTGCGCACAACAGACGGACCCCTGGACTGAGTGTGACGGCATAATCCATTAGTCGTTTGTTCCAGCCGCACTAGCTTGCTGGGTTTTTCAGAAAAGCACAAAACCGAGTGGCTGTTTCTCCACCGCACCAAAAAAGCCTCTGAATGGCTCTTTAACCTGATTCCTTGTTTTTCATATGCAAGCTAAGTACATGGATGCTCTCAGAGTATTGTCATCCACTCTTAAAGACTGAGATGATAGGATTCAACTGCTTTTATAATCTCAGGTGGAAGACTCTTCAGCTGCATAATGAAACTGCAGTGGCACTCAGACACACAAAAACCACATACTGTGCTACGCTGTGACCGCAATATTACTTTAGCACTGCCAACAGAGTCTCAGGACCAGACTATTGCTCAGAGACTCTAACACTTTAATTCTGGGAATGCAGCTTTTGTTTAAAATAATAATAATAATAATAATCTGTAATAAAATATTTTATGTGGAGAAACCAATATAATTCAAAATAAAATCCAATAATCCAATATAAATGTCTGAATGTGATTTCATTAGATAAAACAATATCAAGCCAAGTGTCAACTAAAAACGAATCATTCCAGTGCTCTTCCCAGAACAAACTTCATATTTCTGAGCTACCTTTTCAATAACTTATAAGGAACTGGTGCAAGGATGATTTTTAGTATTTTTGGATTTATGAAGTCTGCTCATATTGTATGAATATATGTGTGTACATATACACTGCCATTCAAATGTTTGGGATCAGTAAGATTTTTAATGTTTTTTTAAAGACGTCTCTTATGCTTATCAAGGCTGCATTTATTCGATTAAAAATACAGAAAATTAGTAATATTGTGAAATATTATTGTAATCTAAACTAATGGTTTTCTATTTTAATATACTTTGAAATATAATTTTGTGCAGTGATGCAAAGCTGAATTTCCAGCATCATTACTCCAGTCTTCATTGTCACATGTTCCTTCAGAAATCATTCTAATATGCTGATTTATTATCAGTGTTGTGAACATTTGTGATGCTTTTTATTTTTTTGGAACCTGTGATCATTTTTTCAAAATTCTTTGGTAAATAAAAGCATTTATTTAAAATAGAAATCTTCTGTAACTATATACACTACTGTTCAAAATGTTGGGGTCAGTAATTTTTTTTTTAATTCTTTTTTTTTATTTTTTATAAATTAATACTTTTATTCAGCAAGGATGTGTTAAATTGATAAAAAGACTTGTAGAAAAGATTTCTATTTTGAATGAATGTTGTTCTTTTTGTAACTTTTTATTCATCAAAAAAACCCCTGAAAAAAGTATCACAGGTTGTAAAAAAAAAAAAAAAAAAATGAAACATCACAATTGTTTTCATCATTGAAAATAAATCAGAATGCTAGAATCTCTGAAGAATCATGTCACACTGAAGACTGGAGTAATGATGCTGAAAATTCAGATTTGCATCACAAGAATACATTATATTTTAAAGCACATTAAAATAGAAAACTGGTCATTTAAATTGCAATGATAATGATCATTCAAAATATTACAGTTTTTTCTGTATTTTTTATCAAATAAATGCAGCCTTGATGAGGATATAGACTTTTTTAACCCTTTAACTGTCACTCCCATTTTTGAACACAGACATAAAAATGCACTATCCAGACATTTTTATAATTCATGAATGAAAACATTTTGTAATATGATTTTGATGTACATTTTCCATGGTAATGCAATGTCTGATTTTAAAATGCCTTTCAAAGGATGAATTTTGAAATTTTAGGTTTTAAAGCGTGAAAGGGACAAGGAAATGAAGAAAGTCTTTTGTGACAAAGGTCAGAACTCATGTTATGATGTAGATTTTTTAAGTTGCACTCTTGACATATATTAATCTATTACTTTTCCTACATAGTTTGTAACACAAAAATATGTTAAATTATCTCTTAAGGAGTCTTAGACCTTTCCAACGATGTATAGCTTGTCATGATTAGATTAGGATTTATTTGTAATATGGTGAAGTAAACTTAGGCGTCCCACAGCGTGGACAGTGACAGTTAAAGGGTTAATAAACATTAAAAATCTTACTGATCCCAAACTTTTGAAAGTCATCCCATTTTGTGTTTTGTGGATAATCAATGTGCAGTTGATTATTTCACGTTATTTGTTTATTTCTGTTCTTTAATGCATTTTTAGGTGTTTTCTCTTCTTATTGTAGCCATTGGAGTATATGCCAAAGTTCAGAAAGCGACAGGTATGACAAATGTTGTGTTCCTCACCTCTGAATAAACTGCAGATGTGAAGGATCAGTCGAGAGGTTAGCAGTGTTTCTGTGTTTTTTCCACAGACGCGGTGCGTGACACGTTCGTCATTGATCCTGCCGTGATTCTCATTGTGGTCGGGGTGGTCATGTTCTTCATCACCTTCTGCGGATGCATCGGAGCTCTGCGAGAAAACATACGACTCCTTAAAATTGTGAGCATTAATGCACATACTTCACATTTTTATTTAAAGTGATTTACAAATTAAGATTACACTCTATCTTATTTAGTAGATCAAAACTCCTTTTATATCTACCTAACTTTTCCCATAAGATTGGCCACGGCCATTTGTAAATTTTATGGGTCTGGCTTCCGGTCTCACATCCAGGTATTTTTAGCTGCACAAAACAGCTCATTTTGCTGCTTGAAATTGGAAACTGGTGTGTCCTACCATATTATTTTAAAGTATTATCTTTATTATGAGCACACTGGTTTGTAGTGCACACAGTTTTACTGTTATTGCACGTTATTATTCTTCTCATTATTTGCTTATAGCGGCTAATAATTCAGAAGTATCACCCATAGACTTCTGTGTTGAAATAAAAGGTCGATATACATATAGGGAAGACTAGCACTAGTTGTCACATCAGGGTTATTAAAGCTGTTAACTAAAATTATTTAAAACATTTTTGTTAATCAAAATAAATTAGAAATAAAATAGAAATATTAGAGAAAAAAAAAAGAAATGTTAACCGAAATATGCTTAATTTAAAGCACTAATATTAGACCGGAAATAAATAAAAAATAAAACTTAACAGAAAAAAAAGAAAAAAGCACATAAAATTACTACAAATTTATGAACTAAAAATATAAAAATAAAAGCTAAATATTAATTAAACATCAATAGCCATGACTTTAAAATGTCAAAAACAAATCAACGCAGTGAAATATTCACTGAAGTACAGCGTGTGACAACTAGCTCCAGTCTTCTCTATACATAACAGTGTAATCAATTACTTAAATAGCAGTTAAAGTCAATTATGTCTTCCTTTGTTTTCTTTCCTGTTCCTCTCTAGTTCTCATTTAGTCTTACTCTGGTCTTTTTAACCCAAATGGTCATTGCGATCCTGGGCTTCTTCTACTCTGACCAGGTGGGCATTCACTTGAAACTTCAGTGTATGAACTAGACAGGTTTTCTGCAGCACTGATATAGGATACGGGCTATCATATGAAACATATTTCATTGTTATGACTTTCACACACTGCAGGTTGTTAAAGATTAATTGAAACATTAGGCTTTGGCTTGGTTAGGGAGGGTTAACCTCTTATAGCAGACATAAGTCAATCTCATGGGATAGCAAGTCCATTTAAAAGCAATCCACTATTCACTTCCATTGTTCATCTTATCCTTAACGTCAGTTCCCGCTATAGAGTTTCCTATCGTTCTACCATTACCTCATCCTATGAGTGAACTCTTGAAGTTCTACAGTCCAGAGCGCAGCTCTGACTGTAGGAGCGCAGCGCACACGGTTAAACAGGGCAGTTTAACGACGTCGCTTCAAGCATCTTCGCTGTTTAATGATTAAAGAGCTTTGCCACATCAAAGCGGAACCAAATGTTCCGTTTCGATGGAGGCTTTCTAGGAGGCTTCCTGTTAATGACATTCAGAGGTGCTTGAACATGCCAGCGTTAGAGGAACTGACAAGGGAGAAGCAGAGAACTCAGGGGGGCCCCAAGAGTTAATTACCACACTAAAGCATATGCTATTAGAGCCGCCATGGTGAATTAGCGCCGTCGACCTGTCTCCCATAGCATAATTACATATGCATATACAACCCAGATGTAAGTGTTTGATTTTAGGTAGGTATGGAAATATACTTGGTGGCTAGACTGTATGAAGTGTCGTGTTCACAGACACGCGATACTCTGGGGAAGTTCATGAAAAAAGCCATTGTGCACTATCGAGATGACCTGGACCTTCAAAATCTAATGGACCACATCCAAAAAGAGGTACGACTGTTATTTTGTTCAGACTTTGCAAATTTAGCCGTGTCATTTGCATTTTTACAACCAAAATTAAAAATAAAACAAAGTAAATAAATAAAACACCCTCATCTATACACTTGATTTTCTCTTTATTGTCTAACTTACTATTTTTTTATGTGTCGAATATACATCTGTAGATTGTAATTATTGTGTGTAAGTGTGTGTGTATATATATATATATATATATATATATATAACGGATAATATGACCTCTAAAATAATTTATATATTTTATAACGACATTATATAATATATATATATATATATATATATATATATATATATATATTAGGGGTTGGCCAATTATCAGTGCCAATATTAAGCATTTTAACGGTTATCGCATTTTTAATGGTTAAGCATTTTAATGGTCATTTTCCAAACCGACTTGCCAATACAATGTCATGTATACATGTATACACTTTTATATCGGCACCAATAACGGATAATCAGCTGACCTCGAAAATAATTTATATATTATATATATATATATATATATTAGGGGTTGGCCAATTATCAGTGCCGATATTAAGCATTTTAATGGTTATCGCATTGGTCATTTTCCAAACCGACTTTGCGATAAAATATCATGTATACATGTATACACTTTTATATCGGCGCCGATAACGGATAATCAGCCGACCTCTAAAATAATTTATATATATATTATATATATATACATATATATATATATATATATATATTAGGAGTTGGCCAATTATCGGTGCCGATATTAAGCATTTTAATGATTATCGCATTGGTCATTTTCAAAACCGATTTGCTGATAAAATATCATGTATACATGTATACACTTTTATATCGGCGCTGATAACAGATGATCAGCTTACCTCTAAAATACTTTATATATTATATATGTATGTATATATATTATGGGTCGGCCAATTATCGGTGCCGATATAAAGCATTTTAATTGTTATCACATTGGTCATTTTCAAAACCGATTTGCTGATAAAATATCATGTATACATGTATACACTTTCATATCGGCGCCGATAACAGATAATCAGCTGACCTCTAAAATATTTTATATATTGTATATATATTAGGGGTTGGCCAATTATCGGCGCTAATATTAAGCATTATAAAGCAAAATCGATTTGCCCATAAAATAATTTAAAAGCATTTTAAAAAAGCTTTTGTCAGAGCCCTAGTTATACTTAATATTGACAATAATTTTCATTTTTTACACCAGACATATATATATATCATTTCAAAATATAGATTATCGGTCTACTTGATCTAAAAAAAAAATCTGTATCTGCCCTGAAAAACACTACATATCTATAGATTTGACTTTAAATATACAGTAAAATAGTAATATTGTGAAATATTATTACAATTTCAAATCAGTTTACTATTTAATTTTTTTTGTATTAGTCTAATTTTCAACAGCCATTACACCATTCCTCCATTCAGTGCCACATGATCCTTCAGAGATCATTGGTGCTTGAGAAATATTAATAATTACTATCAAAGTTTAAAACTGCTGCTTAATATTTTCTGATAAATACAGTTCAAAGAAACGCACTCACTTGAAATAAAATTTACTTGAAATAAAACTTTAAACAATATTACAATATTAACTTTTTAGGTTGTCTCAGCTTGGACAGTCTTCAAAACATTTTATTTTGTGAAAAAAAAAAAAAAAAAAAAAAAAAAAAAATATATATATATATATATATATATATATATATATATATTTCACAAAATAAAATGTTTTGAAGATATATATATATTTTTTTTTTTTTGTGCAGATTTTGGTAAATATGGCAATGTGAACTCAACACATGCATGACACTCTAAATTAGAAAATGTTCTACTCTCCAATACAGCACAGAATGTTCTCCTGCATCTTTGTCCTTCTCACAATGAAAACTCCTTATGGGTCCAGCAAACACAAGGTGAATATGTGGTCTGAAAGACAGTGTCTAAAAATACTTTAAGTCCGTTCCTTCTTTCCGCACTTCTCCTTACAGTTCAAATGCTGTGGCTGGAACAACTACACCGACTGGTCCTGGAACCTCTACTTCAACTGCACCCCGTCAAACCCCAGCAATGAGAGATGTGCGGTTCCTTTCTCATGCTGCACTCCTCTACCAGGAGAGGTGAGAGTCAAGCACCTACACCTACTGACTGAGCTTTAATCTGCAGTTATGAATATCCAAAATGAAATGGACATAGAAATAGAAGCAGATATGAGGAGGACTCATATGGCGCTTTATGAGTTGAAATAACTTTGGTGCTCTAAATCATTATAATTATATTTAACTTTACAATATTGTTTTATATTTCCCCAGTTTCACCCCTTAAAATTTAAAACATTCTCTCAAATGTTCTTGGTGGCAGCACATGTACAGTAACTGCATTATCTATAATCATTTCTGCATAATTATTTTAGAAACCCATATATTGGGAGAATAAAAATAGCACCTACTGTGGAAATCATTTAAAAGTCTGGAGTCAGTAAGATTTGGAATGTTATTGAAAGACATTTCTTATGCTTATCAAAGCTGAATTAACTTGATAAAAGAATACAGTAAAACTGTAATATTGTGAAATATTACTACAATTTCAATTAACTAATTATATTAGAATATATTTAAAAATGTAATTTATTCCTTTGATGCAAAGCTGAATTTTCAGCATCATTACTTCTAGGGCTGTCAAGCGATTAATTGCATCCAAAATAAAAGTTTGTGTTTACATAACATATATGTGTGTACTGTGTACATGTATTATGTAATTATGTATATATAAATGCACACATACGTAGTGCTGGACGATATGACCTAAAATCAAAATCTCGATTAACTAAATATTTTACCTCAATAACGATTAATCAACTTTTTTTTTTCGCCCTCATAGTTCTAGATGTGAATATGACTCATGATCGTTGCTTTGATCATCCTCTTAGATCTTGTCCTGTCGCTCTATATGTGCAAGTATTTACTCTAGGTTCTTACTGGCCTACTGCAAGACGCAGTGCTCAGGAATGGTTTAAAAAATGAACACAGCACAGAATGTCTACTCTGCCAGGTTGCTGTCAAATAAAAAAGTTGTCATACCAACCTGCTACTTCAAAGAATAGCGTGCAATGCTTGCCCCACCTCCGATGTCCTCTGATTGGTCCACTGTTTTGGAACTGACATTCATTGAGCACTCATGTGCAAGACGCTGCAATGTAATATACATCCATATAGCACCAACTACACACACGGTAGCATGTTTTTTAACAAGATTTTAAAAAACGGACAAGGGAAGATTACTTCAGTTAAAGGTTCTGAATTTCGGTTTCGATTTCTTTTTGATTAATCATCCAGCACTACTCATGCATGTATGTATTTAAGAAAAATGTTATGTTTCTATATAAAATATTTATATTTCCATATAAATTATACACACACATATATTATGTAAACACACACTTTTTTTGGAGGCGATTAATCGTGATTAATCATTTGACAGCACTCATTACTGCAGTCAGGCTGCTAAATATTATTTGTGCAAAACATGATTTTTTTCTAGATTTTTTTGATGAATAGAAAGTTGGAAAAGGGCCATTTTTTTGAAATGTTTATAACATTTTATATTGTTACTGTCACATTTGATCCTTGCTGAAAAAAAAGTTACATTTTTATTGAGATTTCCATTTATTTATTTATATTTTATCTTATATTTATTTATTTTTGAAATTGGAGACCTAAAGCATACACAAGTTTAATTTGTGGTGATAGTTACAGAAGTTTTGCTAGTGTTGCTATCGCTCATAGCTCGTTCTTTAAATTTATTTGCTTTCTTTAGCTAATACTTTAAACTTATCTGTTCAAATTCATAACATAATTCAGAAGTTTAAAGTCTTTTCTAAGAGATCAGAATGTATTTTCCCCTAGTGGATGATAAAATGAGTGTGAGGAAAAAAAGGCCATAATCAGCCATATTAGACCAAAAAAACTCAAAATAGATTTAGTATTTCTCAAAATGAATAAAAACAGTAAAACAGAAATTCAAAATATAAAGCAAATATGTCAAATAATACAAATATCCTTTATGTATTTAATCCCGTTTTATTAACCAATGTCTTTGCTACTGACCTTCGATGATCCAATTCAACCATACGAATAAGCAAAAATTACTTTAGATACATTTTTTATTTAACTTTTGATGTGAAAGGGATTTATGTTTGTCAAAATTAGACATTTTTATATTACAAACAAACAAGCAAGCTCTGCCCAAAAGTAACGCAAAAGTAACATAACGCATTACTTTCCATAAAAAGTACTAAGTAACATAATTAGTTACCTTTTTATGGAGTAATGCAAAATTGTAATGCATTACTTTTAAAAGAGACTGGCTGGTCTATGTTCAACTAACCATCCAGAATAGCAAACACATAGTGACATGCTAACAACCACTCAGAACGCTTTAGCCACTGCAAAACTGTAACAACCACAGGCAAACACCACTCCAAATTTCAGAAAATTTGAGCTCAGTTATACAGTGATCCTTCATTTTGATCCTTTATTTGAACACAGTCCTTCCCCGTTTGTTTTCCGTCTTTGTAGTCCAGCATTAGCGCAAAGGCAAAAATTATTTTTCATGTCATCAGCTCAACAAAACTGTATGTGGTCATTGGTTTATTACACTCTGCAACAAAGTGCCACGAAAGACGGATTCAAAGGGTCGAGTCAGCCTCTGCGCCTTCATCTTTAACAATGATGGCCTGTGCCGCTAATTACCCCAGTTATAATCACATCAGTATGAGCTTGTGAAGTTAAACAGATTGGGTTTACCAAATGTATCAGTGATACAAAGTTTCAATTTCGGCACAGTTGTCACAGCAGCAACTCGAGGAGAATTTATGTGTTCTGAATTGCTTTTTTGCCTCTCAGAACAGTGAATGACCGAGCTGTGCCATTTTGGCATGACGTCCAAAGCAGCTGCTTGGCTGAAAAGCTAAATGTATGCTCCAATTCAATCCGCGAGACGTGTCTAAATGCTGATAAGATACTCAAACAGAACATAGATCACCGATTTAGAGCGACTCCTTGGCAGACCTAAATATTATGATCTCGGTTCCCTTGGCAAATGTCTACGGTGATTGCTGGATAAACACTCTTTAAACAGGTCAGAGCGGACGAAATGCAATTCTTTCAAACAAAAACAGAAGGAAATCGAGGAGCTATGTCACATTTAAAGATGCTGATGCTTTATGGGTTTAATTGTTTTGCAGTATTCAAACGTATTGTTTGAAGTGAAAGGAACGATTGAAAATTCAGTGATTCATCCAAACAGATGTTCGGCGGCACTGCTCTATGGCATCTGCTCAAAACAATATGAAAATGAATCATAACATTATTTCAGGGAGACCTGCTGAGATCACATGCATTTAGTTAGTTAACCATCAACACAAAAGACACTTATAAAAGTGATATTTATCTCCTTTCTGACATCTTTCAGATGCAAACGTGTAGGTTTTTTGTCAGTTATAAGTCATGGATACTGACAGCTGTGTGAAATCTCTGTAGAAAAGGTTGATGAATGTTTAAACTACACGTTAAGGAAATTCCTGGTGCAAACATTCAACTGAAAACTGCATATGTCTACAGATGTGACCTTGACCTGCATTCTACATCTGCAGCACACTAAACAAAAGGGAATTCAACATCCTCAGGTTGCGTGGTAAAAGACTCACACTAGAGTTGTAAAAAGCCTACGGGGAAATGACCGGCCGTGACACGTTAGATAACGTAGGATGGAGTAAAATCAAAAGATCCAGTTGGCTTGGGAATGTATTAGAAAAGTGCATGCCAGACCAAAAGAAAGAGAATAACAGAATGAAAAGCATTAAAAACCTCTACATTATTAACTAGTTGATAAAGTGCAAGTCAGGACAGCTGCTAATGTATGCAGGTGTTTTTATTACCCTGTTATGAAAATGCTAAGGCATTTTGGGTTGTTATTGGATGCTCACTTACTCTCCCAAAATCACCTCAGATGATATTCTAGTCCCTAGATAAGGCACAAATAGGCATAGTATTAATAATGCTGCTTGTTTTAGCAACACTACTAATTAATCATGTTTGCATTTGTATACTATAGATTTAAAATGAGGTGCATTAAGCAAACATGACTAGAATGAGGCTAACATATTACTGCCCCCTGCTGCTTATAGACTAAAAAACATCTTGCACTATTTCAGACTGTGATCAACACCATGTGTGGTTTTGGGGTTCAAACACAAAACCACCTGGACGCCACTAAATCCATCTATCCAGTGGGCTGTGCAGACAGAGCTGTGATATGGATTGAATCTCACCTGCTGTTAGTTGGAGCGCTGACTCTGGGTCTCGCTTTACCACAGGTAACATTCAGCTTGTGAGTGGTTTCAGTTTCTCAAGCAGATGGCAATCCGATCATGGGCGCTGACTGGTTAATATAGCAGCACTGCTGCACAAACAAAAATTGTACTGAATATTAATGCAATATTATTGCTTTAGTAATCAATATTTAATGAAAATTCTGACAGTTGTTTAAAACTTCTTTCTAAAAAAGTTCTTTCTTCTGTTGCACATGAAGATATTTTGAAAATATGGGTAACCAAACATTCAAACCCAGTTGACTTCCACTGTATGTTCAAAAACACTATTGTCAATGGGGACCGTCAACCATCCACATTCTACAAAATATCTTAATTCACGTTTCATCAGAAGAAAGAAGCACTTTCTTGTTCAAAATGAACAACACTGAAATAATGAGTACATCACAAAAAACAATCTGCCAAATCATGTTTTTTTTTTTGCCTAAATCACACTGGTTAAGCCAATCCACCTTCTTTTTCCCGTAAGAGTGGCCGTGGCAATTTGTAAATTTTATGTGTCTTGCTTCCGGTCTCATTTGCATCTAGCTATTTTTAGCTTGTTTTGCTGCTTGATATTGCAGTTTGGTGTGTCTTACCGTATTATTTTAATGTATTACCTTAATTATGAACACACTGATTTGTAGTGCAGTTTTACAATTTACTGCATGTTGTTATTCCTCATTATTTCCCTATAGTGGCTAATGAACCGGAAGTCTCGCCCAAGGTGGATAATAATTATTTATGTTTTAGAGCTGTCTGGATTTCCCTGGAAACTGTAAACTTCCATCATATATGTAAATAAAAGAAGTTCAGGCTGCTAAATTATGTGGAAAATATCATAGTAGTTTGAAGCCACAACTAATAAACCTCAAGAGAAGTGTATGAAAGCAAAAAGGGAAAGCGATAATGCCTGTAATAAATTATGAATCAACATTGCATAGCATAGTTACTGTAGCATCAAATTTGCTGTTCACTGACTAGGCCCCCTAAACTGTTTATATTGGTAACGGTGTCAATATCTAAACCAAATAGCCCAGCTAAGTTAAGAATTTATAACTGTTTTACCTTATCGTTATGACTAGTCCCAGTATTGTAACATTATTTTAAAACAAATGTTGTTACAAGAACAGCATCATAAAAATGGAGGGTTTGCACTTACATCACAGTTTGTTCAGTTAATTGGATGCGCAGCCATATTGGCAATACATACAACAACAACAGCAAGGATTGCACGGTTAATATACTACTGAATACATTGCTCTACTAATTTATGCTGTCTAAAGCATGGGAAAAAAACGTGTGGAAGTTGCTAAACCATATAAAGAAAGACTTAGTAAGCAGGAAAGAGTGCAATATTTTGACAAACCAAAGTGGTAAAGCAAACAGTATTAATTAAGATATTAGCCTAATATTTCACCTACCTGACTGGAAATGATAAGAACAAACATGTATTTTGTCAAGATTCTTGCCCTGGAAATCTTGGTTCAGTTTGGCCAACCACAAACGCTTTTTGTTCCTCAGACAGGTTTTTTTTCACTCTTCTTGATTTGTTATAACTTTTGGCAGTCTATAATACTCAAGATGTGTTTCCTGGTTCGACCGATTAGTACAGCCCAAAACATTAGAATAATTAAACATTTTCAGCAGCAATAATCAGCAAAATATACGAGTTTCATTCAGTTCAGTGACATCGTTTATGTTCAGTGCCACCAATATGGCTGATTGATGACGCATCCTGAAAACTCTATTTGTAACAGTGTCAATCTCTAAAACAAACAGCCAAGCTAAGTTAAGAAGTTATAACTGTTTTACCTTTTCCTTGACTAGTGCCAGTATTGTCAAACTTCTGTAACTATTTTTAAAACAACTGTTGTCAAGACAACAGCGGCATAAAGATACCTGCCTCAGTGGTACTCCTCACGTCAGCAGATTCATCCGCACAAAACAGAGAGCCGCCGCACAACTGAACTCGTAATGACCAACACAATATTCCTCCGCAAGTCAAATAATTACCAAGCAATGCTTAATTTTGTTCAGTCTGTGATGTAAAAAGTCCACATTTGCAATTAAAGAAAAAACACAAGCAAAACATGGTCAGGTTAAAGTGTCTGAATAATTTTTTTTTTTTTTTAATTAATTTTACTGGTCCACTGTATGAAGAACATTTGGGTATAATATGTCACAGTTTACTTTATTTCGCTATCCTCACTTACATAAATGAACTATAGTGTCCTGCACCCACTAGTAAAAAAATATCAAAAATAATATCTGGTGTCTGAATAATTTTTGGTTTGACTATACCTCATATGTGACCATAAACCACTAAACCAGTTATATGGGTCAATTTTTTTTAAAATTTAGATTTATACATCTGAAAGCTTGATGTATGGTTTGTTAGGATAGGACAATATTTGGCCAAGATTTTGAAATCTGAGGGTGCAAAAAAATCTAAATATTGAGAAAATCACCTTTAAAGTTGTCCAAGTGACGTTCTTAGCAATGCATATTACTAATCAAAAATTAAGTTTTGACATATTTACGATAGGAAATTTACTAAATATCTTCATGGAATATGATCTCTTCTTAATATCCTAATGAAAAAAAAAATTAGATAATTTTGACCCATACGATGCATTTTTGGCTATTGCTACAAATATACCCTTGCTACTCATTTTGTGGTCCAGGGTCACAGTACATTCTTCCATTCATTTTCCAGCCCATTTGTCCTTTGTAGGGTCATGGGGGTATATTTTTGCGAATGTGTCCAGCTGAAAAAAACAAACAAACAAACAAACAAACCATCACAGAAATTCTAATGGTTTTCTACTACAAATACCATTAAAAACCATCAACTCAACCATTTTTCTGTAGTGTCTTTTTGGGCATTTTCTATAGACGGCAATCAATTACCAGTAGAAACCCACAGGGTCCAATACAGTTTCCATTAAAATCAATACACGTCCCATTATAAGCAGTAAAAACATTACAAATTTTGTGAAGGTGTCTTTTTGTGTGTGTGTGTGTGTGTAACGGGACAGGCCCTTAGTTTGTAAATTGTCAATTTTGCCTTTATTTTATTTATTTATTTTATTTTTTGCATGTGACATAATTAAAACAGTAGGTGGTGACAATTTTTAAATACTTAAATCATTCAGCCAGTTCATTTAAAACAAGCAGGAACAAAACATAATTGTCTCTGAGTGAGTTTTTCAATCGTTCGCTCAACCATTCAGATTTCATTCAGAAATGAAAAACACTTTCCCTTACGTTTGCTCAGAGACTCTTAACTGCTGTGGCTTTGTTAGAAACTATTCTCGTTGGTGGAGCAGAAACAGACAAGTTACTGGCAATACCGTGTCTGTTGATTATAAATCAGTAAAGCATGTATCTATGCGTGTATGCCCTTTTTAATAATTCATATAATTAAGGATATAGATACAGACAACCTGAATTATACACACATTCCCAAGACACAGTCAAATGTAATCCAACAAATCCATGCACCTCCCATATACATATATATCCCTTTTTAAGAGTGTGATCCTTGTGAAATGAATGTTGTGTATTCGTATAGCGTATCACTCAATGCAACGAACTGCATTTCCATTCATGAATTTTTCAGTGGGCGTCGGGCAGAAACTGAAATTACGATCTCTCTCCATGCACTCTGCTGTCCTGACACAGTTCTTCCGTTTGATCTACAGATCGCAGGCATCGTTCTGTCTCAGATCCTCATTTCTGAGATCCAGGAAGAGATCAGCATGTAAAGGCAGCAGACAATCACTGGCGGAAACTCTCAGATTCTGGAGTGATGCTTTCATTCTGCTCTCACAGTTTCCTAACAGTTTCATTTCACTCTGCCTTGGAGCCAGTTTTTGTTTATTTGCTATTTTGGTTTACATTTTCTCCTGTTATTTGATTAAAAAAAAATTGAAATTTTTTTTTTTGTTATTTCTTCACTGCACATTCAAAAGTCTGGAGGCATATTTGTAAGTTTATTTTTAATGCACACAGCATTGAATAATCATGGTCATTTGTTGCATGCCTACTGTTCGGACTTGAATAACACGTAATGCAAATTGAAAATGTCATTTCAAAGAATTTCCATTTTGTTTATGTCTTGCGACGTAGGAGGAAGAGACTAGACGTGGAGGAGTGAACCCATTGAACACAAGACTTTGTTCAATGCAAACTCTTTGGCTGCACTCAGGCTCTCTGATCTGATGTCTATGGTTAAATGTGTTAGGAAAGCGGCCTGTAATTAAACCAACAGAGAACAGGCTGTTAACCGTGTAGGGAATGGGGTCTGCATTTAAACGTGTAAGGAGTGGGCTCTCTGGATCAGCCGGTTTGTGAGCAGGGAGTTTGGCCGCACTGCGTCTCTCTCGATCAGCATGCATCTAGGGACAAAAACACACAACACCTGCTTCCTCAAAAAGAGTCCAAGAAAATCCCTGCAGGAGAACATTTCTGTCTAAATGAGGCGTTTTAAAAAATATTCACATGCACTTCATTTTATGTGCAACCTGCGTAGAACAGGTGGGAGTTTGCAATTTGGAGGAGTTTTGATTTTGCATTGCATACTAATGAAATGCAACATGTAAATTTCTGTTTGAATGTGAAATTCACAGAAATACCTGGCATCCACGGACAGTTTGGTTATAATTAGCACATCAACTGACGTGACAAATGATCTTTAATACAAACCCTGTGGCCTTGTATGGCAGTTTTACTAATTTCTACATGAAAATGACCGTGCACTTCTGTTGTGTGCCTTTGTTCGCAACCAGTTCAAAGAAAGCAGAGAATTTTTACAGAATTTTTCTTTTTAAAAAGGTGTTTGGCCATGTTTTTTTTATCTATTGTTCTCTTCGGTTAACAAAAGTTATTTTTTTGCACTTGGAAAGACATCTGTGTTTATAACACAGATTAGTTGACAGTGACTAGAAGAAAAAAATATTAATCAGTTCCTTAAAAACTCCCAACCTAGTTTTAATGGAACGTTCCCAAATGCAATTTTGATTTTTTCACCCATGTTTATTTAATTAATAAATACAAATAGTAATTAAATTAAAAATAAATAGTTTAATTTCTCTTTTTATTTTACAGTGAAATGTAAAACATAACTAAAATCTATTTTTTATTTTTTATTTACTTCTTGTCTCAGTAAAGCAGTCTGACATAACAAATACATTCACATATTTTACCAGATATATTTAATTCATATATTTCTCCAAAAAAAAAAGAAAAAAAGAATGATAACCATTTATTTATTTTTTAAATAATTAAATAAATAATTAAACTTAACATACTTTCAATGTAAGTTAAAAGGACAAATGATGGTAATTTGTCTCGAGCTTAAACTGTAAGCCTAACAATTACTTTAAAGTGCAGCATAAAAGCACAAAAGACGACAAATGAGCTATTTGAAAACCATTTTTTACCTAGGGGGGTATAACACAACCTTTACCTGGCAAATTGCTGGTGTTCTTTGTTTCCTGACTTCATGGCAGCATGAATCAGGAGCTGATTGAAAACATCTCTCTGCAGCAGAACAAATAAGAAGGTTGTTTAGAGTGGAAACATGGCTTATCTTATATGTACCGTAGTGAAAGCGGTGAAAGACCTGTGCGTCACTGCCCCCTATTTCTACAAAGCGGTCTTTGATGGGTTTGAGGAGCTCTACGGCCTGGCTATAGTTCCCCTGATCATACTCCAGCAAAGCCCGACACATTGGCAGTCCCACAGGCTCGGCTATCTGGAGCTGATGGTTCTCACCTGGGTCTCTGAAGAAGGAAAAGTGTTAAAATGGACATTTTTTTTCATTTATTTATCCTCAGCATATTCCACACACAGCAAATCTGACCCTGGACCACAAAACCAGTCATAAGTCACATACAAAGGTATATTTGTAGCAATAGCCAACAATACATTGTATGGGTCAAAATTATCGATTTTTCTTTTATGCCAAAAATCATTAGGATATTAAGTAAAGATCATGTTCCATGAAGATATTTTGTAAATTTCCTACTGTACATATATCAGAACTTAATTTGTGATTAGCAATATGCATTGGTAAGAACTTCATTTGGACAACTTTAAAGGCAATTTTCTCAAAATTTAGATGTTTTTGCACCCTCAGATTCCAGATTTTCAAACAGTTGTATCTCGGCCAAATATTGTCCTATCCTACCAAACCATACAACAATGGAAAGCTTATTTATTCAGCTTTCAAATTATGTTTAAATCTCAATTTCAAAACTGACCCTTATGACTGGTTTTGTGGTCGAAGTTCACAAATATGACTTTTTTGGAGTTTGCCAGCCTCTGGTATATTGTGTTTACTGCAGCATGAGGGTGAACTGACTTTTTATTCAAAACATCTGGTTTTGTGTTAGTAAGAAAATTACATAATTTCAGAATAAATGTTTAGAAGCTGTATTCCTTACTTAGACCATGGGATTTCAAAATGTCCATGAAAAAGTTACAGATAAGACAAGGTTAAAATAAAATAAAACAAAATAAACTGTTATTATTATTTAAAATGCTAATTTTATACAATTTAGAAATCACAGATTAAGGGGCCATTTACACAGAATGTGTTTTTTGTGAGCAGACCAATCTTGCAGCAGATATCAAAAAATGTGAGAGACATGGCACTGGAACAAAAAAAGAAAAATAGAAAATAGGTCTAGAGGCGTTTTTAAACTTTTAAAAAAGACTCTGCAAAAGACTCAAGATGTGAGCACGACAGTCAAACATGTCTGTCTACCGCATGTTTAAAAGAACGCAAAAGTAGCACAGTAGAATGGAAAAACGCGTTCTGTGTGAATGGCCCGTAATACGGTTTTATTCTGCTTTATAAAACCTGTTTGAAATCAAAATGATTTCATTCTATTGATCTATTAAGCCATGTTTTTTTTGTTTGTTGTTTTTCTGGTTTAGCCAGGTTTATTCAGGTTTATCCTAGTCTCGCATAGCCAGACCTTCTGATTGATGGGAAGCAAGTGGTCTGGGAACCATGACCACTGTGAACTGCCAAGTACTGCCCAAGAAGCAATATGACAGGTAAAGCAACCAATCACGTTTTGTTTTGTTTTCGTCTAAATATTGAGAAAATCACCTTTGAAGCTATCAAAAAGAAGTTCTTAGCAATGCATATTAGTTTTGAGTTTTGATATATTTACGGTAGGAAATTTACAAAATATCTTCATGGAACATGATCTTTACTTAATATCCTAATGATTTTTGGCATAAAAGAAAAATTGATAATTTTGACCCATACAATGTATTGTTGTGCTATTGCTACAAGTTTTATGGTCCAAGGTCACATATTTATACCAGCCGTGTCGCGCACATTTCTGGAGCGGCTCTCCACGCTGCTTCTGTAAAGACACATGCATATACTTCTTTCGATTAAATATAGCCAAAATACATCAAAATCCCAACAAATCCGTTGCAAAGACTTATCACGAGAGGAAAAGATAGCATTGGTTAATAGAAAAGCCGACATTTTGCAATACGTTTTTATCGACATTTATAAAATATTGGCAAAGTTTTGTACAAATCTGTAATTTTTGACTTGTTGGATGGAAACGGTGCTTATTCACAAACGTTTTGTGCAATATTCCAATTTTGTGCATAATTTAAATTCACAGCTTTGGATGGAAACCCAGCTATTGTCAAAGTTGTAAACACGACTGTTTTTTTCCATGAGCGGTTTTGGTGTCACAGCATCTTTGGAACGTTAAAGAACGCGACACACATCTACTGGAAATCCTGTATAATTCAACCAACCATGACTTAGAAACTCCTGAAGTTTTCAGATGTTCATCAGACGTTCAGCCAACACTTCGGCGTGATGTCTGAGGCTGAAGTTAATCCTAACGTTACTCAAATGGTGAGTAGAAATAAAATACATTGTCAACTTAATAGATGCAAAATATTTTCCAGATTTTCCACAGCAGAAATTTTTCTGTTTATTTTTTTGAACCCAAATGCTGGGTTCAGCCCGTTGGGTCATTTTATTGGGATATTTTTAACATTTTTACCCAGGTGCTGGGTTATTTTTTAACCCAAATGCTGGGTTCAACTTGTTGGGTCATTTTATTGGGCTATTTTTAATATATTTTAGTGCTGGGTAGTTTTTCTGTAACTCAGCTGCTGGGTCATTTAACGCTGGGTTATTTTTTCTACCCAACCTCTGGGTTGAGCCGGTTCTCAACGAGAATTAGCGCTATTTCAGTAAAAAGCGATTACAGAGAACGGTTGAATACACTGAATACACAACATTAAAATGCTACTTTTAAATGTTACATTTATAGATGTCTTAAATGCTTGTTAAACAAGCTTAAATGTATGTAATATTGTAAACTACGCTGTATTCACCCAAATAAATTCAATTTGTCTTGTATTTTGTCCATGTGTTCTTGCTTAATAATAAATGTTCATCTTTTGATTATTGCTGTTGCCTCTTGTAATTCTGTGTGTGTTTTTACAAGTCAAAATAACCCAACATGTGTTATGTCCAATATTTACCCAGTGCTGGGTTGCCAAATAACCCAAGTGTGAAAATACATAACTGAATTTTATATTTTAGGCGGTCTGTGGCAGCAAAATTTTTGAAAACCCTGGTTTACGCAACAACTTTTTTTCTGTGTGTGTGTGTGTAAAGTTGTTACCAAAAGCCTAAAGACAAAGAGCGGGTAACGAAAAGCATTGTGCTCTTTGTAAAAACACAGTTTTCTTTGAACAGATGCCGTGCTGAAAATACAGCTCCCAGAGGATTCCTCTCCATCATGTTATCTTATAAAACACAGCATGCTGACAAGAAATGTATTTCTGTGTTCGGTTATACACTCTGCGTTCATTCTGTACAACCTTTACCGGACGTTTGTTTTGGCTGCTATGACAAATTGGAATAAATATGCATGCTGCGCAACAGCCTTGAAAACTCTAGTCTTCCCCAGAGCAGGGAAATTTCTAGGAAATCTCACATGGAGCCTGAAGACATGCTACATTCATCCATAGCTCAGCCTCCCACCCATGGGCAGAACCTGGCCATAATGTAATCTCTCAAGTGGGTTATGCAATTTTTGCAGCTCACTTAGCCAGTTCCTGGAGACTCTCCAGCAGGCGCTGAGTGGTGGCGGCCTCCTTGCTACCCAGGGAAACCATGAGGAAGTGCAGGTCGTTGAAAAGTAACGTGTGGTCCTCTGTATGCGGCTGGGTCACCTGCAGCAGCTCTCGGTAGCGGTCCTTCACACTCACACCTGCAACGAAAAATATTTTATACATGCAAACAAAACAGTTGCACCACTTTTGGTGCATTTCAGCACGATTATTCCTCTTATCAACCAACCATACTGCAACACATCCACTTTCACATTCCAGCTCATCAGTGTTTCTGAACCATGCCTACCGGCAGCTAAACCGGCCAGACAGTGAGGGACGCTTCAATGATTGCTACCAGCTTCCCTCCAGCTGTCTTAAGGTGCAGTCACGACAGACTTCACACCCCATCCATGTGAATACGAGAGAGCAGAAAGTTCAAGTTTGCAAAACCAAAGTTCAAGTGAACTCTGGCCTGTGAATTAGCATAGTATAAAAACATTTGAGCTCTTTTTTTGACATTTGAGGTAATTTTGCATGCTTCAGAATGGACCTCAGATGCTACTGTAATAATAAACACATCTATTTTTCTGTGTTTCTAGCATTGTTTTGTGGAACGCTTTATAAAAACTGACTATAAGATCTCAAACATATCCTTGAAAACAGATCATGATGTCCTGTGCTTCAACTGTGCCCATAAATAGGCTAAATAAAATAGAGCAAGAGGAGTTTTATGTAACGTTAGTCATTTTTCAAATCACATCACCCTAAGATCAAGAGCTGAAAGGTTGATCTTCCATTTATCTTCTCTGTGGTATGTCACAAATCCTCAAGTCCCAATAGATAAAACAGCTTCTAGATGACCTCCTGAACTTCATAGTTTGCACTGTAAACATTTCTTCCTGCTACTACATGTTACACAAGCAAACATGAAGAGAAATGTTTTTTCAAGCCTTTCCAATGAGCCTCATTGCAAAACCTGACTCTTGCCTTGTCTAAACTTGAGATGTAAAATTGTGTAATATAAGAGTTTTCTTTCTTCAGAGAATGTGTCACATTTTTTCTTGTAAGGCAAAATTGTTTTAATCTTTTTCTTAAAATATAAATTATATATATATTTTTTATTTTATTCTAAATTAAACTAATTCAGGTGCTTTTTTTCTTATGAGGCAAAATTGTTTAAATCTTTTTTCTTTCTGTTTTAAGCATAAATCAACATTTTTTCAAAAAATAAATTATATACATTTTTATTTTATTTGAATTTATTTTATTACAAATCAAACAAATTCAGGTCTTTTTCTTGAATACATCACATTTTTTTTCTTATAAAGCAAAATTGATTTAATCTTTTTTCTTTTTGTTTTAAGCATAAATCAAGCATAAATAACACATTTTTATTTTATTTTATTTTATTTTATTATTTTATTACAAATCAAACAAATTCAGGTGTTTTTTCTTTCTTCAGAGAATATATCACATATTTTTCTTGCAAAGCAAAATTGTTTTAATGTTTTTTTCTTTGTGTTTTCTTAGACTTTTCTTAAAATATAAATTATATACATTTTTATTTTATTTTATTACAAATCAATCTAATTCAGGTGTTTTTCTTCAGAGAGTATATCACATTTTTTTCTTATATGGCTAAATTGTTTTAGTCTTTTTGTCTTGTGTTTTAAGCATAAATCAAGACATTTTTAAAAATATTAATTATATATATATTTTTTTATTTTATTACAAATCAAACTAATTCAGGTGTTTTTCTTTCTTCAGAGAATATATCACATATTTTTCTTGTTGCAAAGCAACAAACTGGCTGCGTGTTTTCATCTTTTCTGAGCTGGCAGACACGCCAGAAACCTAACGTTATGCACAAAAATCTAAAAAAAAAATGTCCTTTCAAACCCATCTGCTGTGTTCACCTTCACCAGTCTAGTTCTTTACCAAAAATACACTTGTTTTCATAGTTCAGAAACATGCCTAACAACATTCAAGTGGTTTTCACATCACATCAGGGCTTTTTAACACATCCGATTCACGTTACATTCCAGTACAAACTTCAGACACAACCTGTCTTGATTCAACAGTCAAATGCAAATGTATTCAGCATGTGCTGGCTGCTGATGGATTCTAAACAGAAATGGATTCTACAGAAACATTTCTCTGCTCCTGCTCAGATACAGCGAGGTGTATTGTATTCATTTGCTATTTTGAGACTGGATATCTCACCCTCCAGCTCCAGTCTGTAGAGCATTGAACAAGCATCTACGATGTCCAGCATGGCTCCAGACTTCACACAGCGCCGAGAAACCTGGAGAAAGGTTTAAAAAGTCACATTACCAGAAACTTCGACTACACATTCATTTCAACTTGCATTAAAGGATAAGTCCACTTCCAGAACAAAAATTTACAGATAATGTACTCACCCCCTTGTCATCCAAAATGATGTTCATGTCTTTCTTTCTTCAGTCGTAAAGAAATTGTTTTTTGAAGAAAACCTTTCAGGACTTTTCTCCATATAATGGACTGCTATGGTGTTCCGAGTTTGAACTTCCAAAATGCGGCTTCAAACGATCTCAAATGCGGTTGTAAACTATCCCAGCCGAGGAAGAAGGGTCTTATCTAGCGAAATGATCAGTTCAAGTTCAAAGTTCATAGAAGTTCAAACTCGGGGCACCATAGAAGTCCATTATATGGAGAAAAATCCTGAAATGTTTTCCTCAGAAAACATAATTTCTTTACGACTGAAGAAAGAAACACATGAACATCTTGGATGACAAGGGGGTGAGTACATTATCTGTAAATTTTTGTTCTGGAAGTGGACTTCTCCTGTAACATTACATTATCTCTGACAGGTCATGAAACTAATTCATATTAGTGCTGAAGAAAAAAAAAACGAATTTCGAATATTCGTCGAATTTAAAATAAAAATCCACATTCGAATGCAAAACGTTGCATACGAATTTTAGGTGTGCATCAGACAGCCTTATTAGTGGAACCCACTTGAACCCACTGGATACATTATTCATTCAAAATATTGCGGAAAAGGAGAACAATGCGGAGATGATGTTGTTTAAGTTACATCAAAACTGAAACCAAGCTGTTCACACAGATTTTTTGCGCATTTTCTAGAGGGACGTCTATCACCGTTGCACTTGTGTCTCGCACAATTTAATTACTGTAAGTTCAACTTTAAAAAAAAAAAACCATGTCTCATTTTATGTCGGGACAGGTCTCTTCCCATTCCATTGCAAAAAGTAGCGTTACTCTTTGTGATTGGTTTTCCGTGCTTTGTATTAAACTATGCATAGTAGATGCTGTTGTGTTTCTAATTGTTTAAGCAACTTAATTAATTATATATGGTTTATAAACATTACTTTAAACATTATGCACTTTTTACAAAGACAGTCGTGTTATTTTGTTCGATGCGCCCTCTTGTGGCCTCAGGAGAGAAGCCAAAAGCTTTTTTTTCCCTAACTGAATTTATGCTTTTTAAATTCGAATGTAATTCGAATTTTGATATTTAAGCACAAAATTAAAATTTAGTTTTCCAGCCAATTTGTCAGCCATGACCAAAAAATTATATGGATGACCTTTTTTAATCAATGGGTTTGATAATTTGATAATGATAAAAGAGAAGTCTGATTTCACAGAGGAACTTGACTGGCTTTCTTCACATCTAAATTTAAAAACATAATGGAAAGCCTTTCAAAAAGTGTGTGGGGAAAAAAAAAAAAAAACAGCAGCAAAGTGAGGCCCAACTCCATATCAATATTAAATTTTCAACAGGCACAGATGTGGTCACAAATGTTTGCTCATGTAGATTCACAATATGAATATACACTGTGCTTTAACTACTGGTCTTTATATAACTAAGCTTTTAAGTTATGTAATGTTTGTTAATGGCTTATGAAAGTTATTACAGAGTGGTATCTGCATATTTAACAACTAAATATTTTAATCTAAATATAAAAGCTTAACGTCCTTCGCCTTAAGAGTGCTGTGTCTTTACTGTGCTTTCATAGAGACTGACTAAATGCACCTGCTGAGATGAATGTAAAAATATTCTGGGACTGTCACATCAACCCGAAGATGAAGATTTTAAAAGATTTTAAAAGATTTTAAAAGATTTTAAAAGATTTTAAAAGATAAAGAAGCATGAGTTATTAAATTAGTAATAACTTCAGCTTTCAATATTCTCATTTCCATGTACTGATGGTCTGTTGACAATGTGTCCCTGCTGTAAATGAGTTATGATTCACATAAATTCAAGTGGGTGTAGTCTAAAGATTTTGCCTTGACACCCATATGCTTCTGTCTACACTTTCACCAGCTTGAATCCGTCACATTCCATATGGAACACATGACAGGATTTACACTTCTCCCCTGGTGGGACTAATCACATTCACTACATGCCTGCAAGGTTTATCCTGCTCTTGAAAAAAAATACTGTGGCGGTACCATGGGTGGTATCAGATGCCACTATCTTTGATATACACGCAACATTGTAATATGTTCATGTATCTTGGTACTGACATAGTACTCCAAAGCACTTCAGAGAATACCATGCTACTACCATGATGCATAGAAAAAAACATGGTATTATATTGGAAACCACCGTAGTACCATGCCACGTTAGCAAACATAATGTTTATAATGCAGTGCACTGACCTGCTCATCAAAAATCTTCAAAGCTGCTTCATAATTACCCTGTGGAAGAAAGAAAAGAATAATTCACATATAAATAAATAAAAAAAAACATACATATATATATACAAAAGTTTGAAGATTTTTTGTTGTTAAATAGGTCTCTTATGCACATCAAAGTTCCATTTATTTGATCAAAAATACAGAAAAAAGTAATATTATAAAATATTATTGCAATTCAAAATGACAGTTTTCTATTTTAATATACTTTAAAATTTAATTTATTTCTGTGATGTAAAATTTTCATCAGCTATTACTACAGTGTTCAGTGTCACACGATCCTTCAGAAATCATTCTAATATGTTGATTTATTATATAACAGTTGTGCTTAATATATATCTTTTTTGGAACCTGTAATACTTTTTTAGGATTCTGTAATTAATAAAGTTAAAAAGAACAGCATTTATTTAAAATAAAAATCTTTTCTAACAAAATAAGTCCTTACTATCACTTTTGATCAATTTAACACATCCTCATTGAATAAAAGCATTCATTTCTTTCAAACAAAGAAAGAAAGATAAAAATTACTGACCCCAAATGGGTAGTTTATCATGTGACACTAAAGACTGGAGTAATGATGGTGATGGTGGTAAATTCTATTTTAAAGTATATTAAAATAGAAAGCCACTATTTTAAATTGCAATAATATTTGACAAAAATATTTTTTTCTGTATTTTTAATCAAATAAATGCATGATGAGCATAAAATGCTTTAAAAAAACAATAAAAAATCCCAAACTTTTGAACGGCAGTGTGTATACTGTATGTAATATAAAATTCATACATCCATACAATTCATTTTGAGATGTTTATATAACGCCTGAGGTTTATAAAGTGAACAATAAAAAATGGATAATTGCAATAAATAAATACATAAATAAATACCATATATACAAACAATTTTTTGTTTTAATTAAAAAAAAATCAAAAAGTACCATGTTTTGTGGTGGATGTAATTTTGTCGCCTCCCATGTTAATAGAATTTTACCTTTTCAACATGATATAGAGCCCAGTGCCAGTAATTATGACACGCCAACATGTCACACACCTTTAGGGGAGAAATAAGACGTCATATCACCAGGATTTTTTTACATGTTCTTCTCCTTGTTAATATTTCTGAGACTGACCATCCAGTCTTTCTCTGTAGAGGCCATGAAATTTAGTCCCTTGTCCATCTCTGCCTTCATCTCATGGACATGAGCCACAGCGTGGACACTCCAACCGTCCTCAGGGGTCAGAGCCAGGGCCTGCAGGCAAAATGCATTGCAATAATAGTGCATACAATTAATAAGGAACTATGATGATATTTTATATAATAGAAAATGGTAACACTTCTTAATAACCTTAATTAATGAATCATTAACAAACATTCTGTAATGCTCAACTGATCATTAGTTAATATATATTTAAATAGTTAGAAATATGAGATAACGTGCTTGTTAATGTTTACCAATAAATTTATAACACATTATCTAATGGCTAACAGATCATTATTTCAAGCAAATAGATGATAATGATATATAGTAGTATACTAATATAAGTGTTAAGGCAATATAAAGCATGCTTTGCACCCAAATTACAATGTATCTTTCGTCTTTAGCAAGCATTTAGATAAACTTAACCAACGACCCTTTACACAAACGTTGTTACAGCAGCCAAAGCCCATAAAGATACTAAATTATTAGAAAACATCTATAAACATTTACAAATGATGAATAGTCCCAATTTTACAGTAAGTACTGCAAAGACAAGAACAAATGTTTAATAAATGATTTCTAATTTTCTAGATCATTTGCTATTGAGATGACTGCTCATAAAGGTGCTAAAGATTAGTAAATGTTCAGAAACTTTTACTAATGATGAATTGCTTCCACTTTAGATTGGGTATTGGAAAAACATGATCCAATAAATCATAATTTGTTAAGATAGTATAAATCTGATTAGTAGAAGTCTACACAACATTTGTAAAAATAAAAAAGAGCTTTAGGTATTATATGAACTTAAGTTTAAGGACATTTGTTAGCATTCAAAAGTACAATCATTGTAAACATGTACGTTAAAATCAGTAGATTTTTAAAAAGAGCATGATTTTGTAAGCATTTCAATTTCCATGAAATAATGATGTGTTAATCATTAGGTAATGTTTCATAAGTTTATTAGTAAACATTAACAAGCACATTAACTCATATTTCTAGCTATGTGAACATATATTAACCAGTGATCTGTCAAGCATTACATACTGTTTATTAAGGATTTATTACTAGGATTTATTATAAAGTGTTACCGAACACACTTTTAATAATTACTTAATTTTATTTACTTATTTGCATTCTAAGTAAAAATAAAAATTAAAATATAAGAAAATAAATAATTCTAATTTTCTGTGTGGGGAACTATAAAATATTGGCACTTTATTGGGCTTGTGAAAATGAAATCTGACATTATTCTGTTTATTTTCACCAGTTTTGCAAGACAAGCACAGCACATTTAATGCGTTTACTGCAAGAAGAGGTTTATCAGATAAAATATTAACACAATTGTAATTAATAATGCATGTTTAATAGCATAATTAGTCATTTTTTACATTATAGTCCCATACCTTAAGAAAAGAGTGAGCAATACTAATTAACAACATAAATTTAGTATGCAGATAAACAAACCTACCTCTTTTGCCATTTTTTCAGCTTCGTCGTACAAACGTGTCTCAAGAAGCCCAAAGGAATACATCCCTTTAAGATAACTGGAAAAAACATCCAATAAAAAATAATTACTAAAATGAAATAAATAAATTAATTAATTAATAAAATTAAATTAAAAAAAAAAAAACTAAAATTGTATTACCAATTATTAGTAATTTCTCAAATATTACGTATATTACATATTATATATTTATATATTCTTTTTTTTTGATAATTATTATTAATTGATAATATTATTATTATTTTTGTTTGTTTTGTTTTTACAGTTATTGCACAATTTAATACATCTTAAGCCAGCATTCAGATTGGCTTTGGTGGAGCATGGGCCGGGCACCTGCCTGTAAAACGGCATATGCGGTTTCCAGTGGGGCATAACCCTGGCCACTGAGTCCCTCATCTGAGTCTGTTCACCGAGGTAGAAGAGTCCATCATGGGAAAACTTCAGTGCCAGCATGTCTGTGGGATGATCCGCCAGAATACTCTCCCAAACCTCACAGGCCTTGTGCAGGGCTCTGAAACACACCATTCAACCTACTTCATTCATAATGATTCATTCTGCATTTACATATTACTATGTCAGAAACATAATCTAGGTTACTAATTTTAGGTAATTCTGACTACTTTTTAGATTAATTTTTACCTAATGTTTCTGTTTTAAATTTATCTTTTTTTTTCAGATTCTGAAGCATAGCTTGCAAAATTATGTACATGACATTTACATGGCCATTATATGTTGTGAGTAAAATCAAATTTTCTTATATAATAACTCAATAGACTCAATTTTCAGTTTTTAATGCAATTTTTTAAAACTCAATTTTTTTTTATGCAAACCCTGGTTTATACATTTATTGTAGGCCATGTATTTTGGTTTTGTTCTACAGTAAATAAACAATAATAATAATAAAAAAAAGGTACGAGGCACAGTAGGATTTAAAAAAAAAAAAAAAAAAGAATTATGGAGAATCAATAAATTATGAATAATTGACTGCCATTTTATACATAATACGCATTCATGTAATCCATAAAAAGTAATTATAATTTGATTGAGTATTTTAAAATGTAATATAATCCAATTATGCATACTCAATTTTTATAATCTGATTATGTAATCTAGATTACATGCAGATTACATTACTACCCATCACTGCATATTACACCAGTGTTGTTTTAATATCATTTCTACACTAGTATAGTATTTATTAATTTTTTAAAATTAGGTTTTATTTTATATTTTCATTTTACTTTTAGTACTTCAATTTAAAAATACCCATTTGTTTCGTTAGGGTTACGTTTTTCACCTTTTTTTTATTTCAGCTCTATTTAAATGACTTAAAATGATTTTTAATCATTTTAGTTTATGATAACACTGAATTACAGTCAAAAGTGTTTTGACTCTACTCTCACAACAGTCCTTTTCAAATCTGAAATTAGGTTTTTTAAACACCTAAAATGTATAAAACATATTAGTCACCTTTGACAAATTAATTAGTGCTGAGAGCATAAATCATGGGAAAACATCTGTACGAAGGCTTCTTTATTCAAGAACTTTAATTTAGGCTAAAACTTCCACAAGACAGTCACACACTTTACTGCCCAAGGATACAGTAAAGTGAATGCAAATCTTAAAAGAACCAATTCATAGCTGCTTGTACGCCAAAGGCAAATTTGCTTAAAATGAATCAGAAATGGGCTCAGAAATGGGCTGAAAATCTCCATGCAAATACAAAAAATAATTTTACTGAGAGAGGGGTGGATGTAAAACGTTCATAATGTCACCTGTTGAATGTTTTTGTACACTAGGACTGCTTCATGTGATCTCACCCATTAGAGAAGAGCTCCACGGCTTTCACATGTTTCCTCTCTCTTGCCGTGAGCTCCTGAGAGTTTGCCAACTCTACGGTCCTCTTCACCGCGCTGGCCAGTCTCTCATCCCGCAGGACTGAACTTCCTGTTCCCACCAACTCCAACCCAGTAGAGATCACATGACCCATCACTGCAGCACAGAGGAGAGACTGTTGGCTGGCTTGTATCAACACAAAGGAGTTTATCTTGCGATAATAACCAGCTGAATGCACATTATCACACTTATTACATGGCTGCTTGCCAAATAAATAAAGGGACATTGTTGATTTTGAGATCAAATTACTTAAATATTACGTGGGAAATCACTGTGAAGTGATATAAACTATAATGAAATTTAAATCCAGAAGCCGTTTAGTATTTACAACCTTTTTTACAGTGACTTTTAACATTATTCAGTGTTGTAATCACATACCAAAGTCCGGGTCTGCAGCTTTGACAGCTGCCATACAGCCTTCGATTCCTCCCAGTGTCTCATTATTACGCCAGGTCACATACTATTCACAAGAGACAGTCATATTCAGGTTAGTTATACTGTAAATGCAAAAGCCAAAGCACACAGTTATCAGTATATACACTGTATATGTACCTGAGACAGTATAGCATCGTATAGTTTACAGGCCTCATTACTGCTGGTGGAGAGAGGCAGACCTTCTGATTTCCATGCCTGACCACATATGCACAACAGAAATGACATAATGCATGAAGTATAATTGAAAATGTTGGCTAGTAAGATTGCTTGAATTAGTTTAATACAATATTGTGCAAAACAACATGCGAAACACATTAACTTTACAAGAAGTCAAAGGATCTGTTGTGATATAGAAACTGCTGACAAATCACAAACTGAAACCAATTCTCATAATCAACTGCAGCTTTTACAGTGGGCATTGCATGTTGTGGTTTTGTTTTTGCAGTTGTTTGTATTGTATACAAGATTGTATACATTGTTCACAAAGTTTTTGTCTTGTCTATAACGTGCACTGCAAGCATGGTGAAACATTTCGTTTCATCTTTTAGTTGTTTAATAAAGCAAACTAAACTAGTTAAACACCAATGACAAGGTCATCAGAGTTCAGCTAACTTTTTAGAGACATTGTAACGAGTTAGGATTTGCTACTTTTTATCTCGAGAAACCCATAAAAGTTGTTAAAAACGCATTGCGATTGATATATTGTCAACACATTTCTAACTTACCTTGCAGTCTCTGAAACTCGAGACGTTCATTCTCACAGCCAGAGGTTTCCTTCAGCTTTGACAGACTCGTGAGCCGCGTGAAACCTTTGAAGTCGGATCTTCCCGATGAATCATTTAAATTAGTTCACAACACCGGTCTGAATGATTCGTTCACGAATTGAACGAAATAATGCGAGCCTTTTTCGATCAATTAACTGAATCAATGAATCAAAAGCTCTATTTTGAACACGTCCTACTCTCAGTGTTAATATTTTTGAGCCAAGATGTGTAAAGAAAAATGTTTTATAGGTTCTAAACAGCATTGTGAACCGAATTATGCCTGAAATAAAATGAACTTGGACACATTAAATTACAACAAACACCATTTAATGATAAAGTTTAATCGAAAATGTGGTACTAGACTATTTTAGAGCATAATATGTCAAGATAACGTGATAACGTACAAGAATGCAGCGATTCGCTTTCTAAGCCAAGTTCTTTGAACTGCTGAAATGAACTGTTCAAAGGAACCGATTCGCGGGAATGATTCGGACTTCCCACCGCCATTGTCTTTTCCTGCTAGTGTGGCAGTATGGTTAATGTTTACATCGGAAGTGTGTTTTTGTGCTGCATAATGCAAAATAATTTGTATACGTTCCCTCTTCCAAAGGTCAAGATTTACTACATTTTCCGTTGTATATGCGTTTTATGCATTTTAAATCATAAAATAATTGCTTAATGGATTTGAATAGCGAATCTCCCTTTGCTGAAGCAAACAACAGTAATTACAAAGCTATAGGTCAATAGTGGTAAAGTTTAAGGTAAAACGATACAGAATAACATTGAAATACTGGATGGACAATTATAGGCTATGTTAATATACATGTATATGTGTGTGTGTGTGTGTAAACGTAACTATGCAAATAGTTAAAGAAGACTAAATTTACAATTCATAATCCAAATACACATTAAAAAAAGACATCATTTGCAAATTCATATGCAAATATTGCAATCTTAATAGGTTAGCTTTTGAAAGCTGATTAAATTTAAATTTCTTAGGTAAAATTTAAAAAAAGCTTGAATAAATTTGAATAAAGCTCCACATTAAGCAATTTAAGTGAAGTAAATTGCAAAAGCATTTAGGGGAAAAAAAACTTCAAGCACAGTACAGTCTTCATTTGTAACAACTGCATTGTTTTATTGCCTCTGCATACATCCAATACCCTATATGCAAATTAGCAACATGAAGCATTTTCAAGAGCCAACAACATATTTTTTAAAAATTAGGATTCATTTACTTTACATATAATACATTTTTCACACATGTTAATAAATACCATAAAATCTGTCAAACATTTTACAGTCTAAATAACTATCGTTGACCATGTGTACGTTTTCATTCACAGTTATCTGTACGTACAAGGAAAACAAAGAAAACAAAATCTGTGCCCATCTATACAGCATAACGGTGACTAAAATGAAATGTACACTTAGGAAAAAGGCATGTTCATTTGCAATATCCATGTTTCGAGCGTGACTACGAGCTCCTGCGGTTAATCAGCACCGGTGTCGGTCGACAGTGCTGGAACGTTTTCACGTGATATAAAACTTTACAAAGACGATTATAAATAACACACTCTGCAAACATAAGAAAACTCTGTGGATGTGAAGAGCGGTTGCATGAGAAGTTAAAAAAGGCATGTCGCTCCAAACCCGGAGAAAGTGGAAAGTACGACACCAAAACCTTGGTGGCAGATAATTAAAATGTGAAAATGGGCAGCATTTCTCCATTTCATTTGATAGTAAATAAAGTCACAAAAGCTGTGGGTGCCTTACCTGTTCTTGAAACCACTGAGCAACCAATAAAATGCATAATGCATTTGATTGTATATCAATGCATATTGTGTGTGAGTGTGTGTGTATATATATATTCCTATGAACTATCTGCATCGGGGAGGTTTATATACTAATATATACTCCACTGCTTTATGTAAACTATAATACAAGTATTAGATATTCATGGATTATAAATGATTGTAAACTGATTTTAGGATATATGTGTGACAACGCCACTCAAGACGAATGGAAACCAACATCAGTGACGTACTTAACATCGAGAACGTCCCAGCGTACACCAAAAATCGTATTATTAAGTGGCTACTGACAGGTTCGAAAATTGTACAATTGTCGATGCTACAAACAACACGTGTCGGTCGCTGAGGGTGTCTGTGAGAATTACAGAAGTCCATCACATGCTTATCTGTGAAGCACACCTGAAGATTTCATTCATCTGTTGCATGGAAATCTGATGCTTATAGTGTGTAGTGTATATTTAACGGGAGAGGAGTGCGAAGGGAGAGAAAACATGTACTTTTTCAGTCAGTAGTCAAGGTAGAAAACGCATTTTAGGAAATCAAGTCCAAACGTTGTAACAGTTGACCAGACATTCTCTGAAAAACAAGACTGGCTTTTTGTAGGATCATCATTAGTCTCAGACTTCCTCAACATCAGCAGGATTGATATGTCCCTTTTCAAGACCGAAAACATAAAAATAAAATCTGCAAATCGATGCATTCTCCCATTCTCAATGAGAGAACGTCTTGCACTGAACCAATGCCTTGGCTGCCGAGGGACAAAATGCCCTGAGTCGTGCCAGGAGAACTCGTAAACATCATCACGGCGCTCATGAGTGGATTTGTAAACGTTGTTGACATGCCCAATAAAACCAAGGGGGAGACAGACCGACTCATTCTGCAATTTTCTACACTCCCTGCAGTGCAAGCGGGAAGCGCTGGCAGCCAGAACCGTTTCGCCATTGTTATGCTAAGCCCAGTTAAGGTTGAATCCCTTAGAGAGCATCACCGCCTCCAGGTCTTTATCTTCTTCTTTCTCCCTAAGTCTCTGCTCCTCCAGCAGGGCCACCAGAGAATCTCTTTGCTCGACTACCTCTAACATCTCATTCAGGATCTGTTTCTCCTCTGCAAGTTCCTCTTCGGTCTTCAGATGGTCTGCAGAGGGCGAAATATTGATTTAAAGACAAACCATATAATTTTTTGGTGTAACAACATGATCAAGAGTGCAAAGTACCTTCTACTGCCATGCGTTCTCGCAGTTCCTGTTGCAGTCGACTCTGTCTGTCCTCCAACTCCAGCTCACGAGCACTGCAGAGAGGAAAGTAGTAGTAGAGTTGAATGGAAAAATCTTAATTTGGGTCTTGTTTCCGGTCTCATCTGCATCCAGGTATTTTTAGCTCGTTTTGCTGCTTGATATTGCAAACTGGTGTGTCTTACCATATTATTATAATGTATTAACCTAATTATGAACAGAGTTGTTTGTAGTGTTAACAGTTTTACCGTTCACTGCATGTTTTTCTTCTCATTATTTTTCTATAGTAGCTAATGAACCAGAAGTCTCACCCATAGGCTTAGTTCCGAGTTAAAAAAAAAATGTTGACAGAGTTTGCATAAAGGTAGTTTAAAAAATCTTTGATGTTCAAAGAATCAAGGAACCATCTGCCATTAAAGCACCATAATGTTTGGTTTATGCTTAACACGTTCACACAAACACGAGAGTGTGGATGAGCAGATGCACTTTTAAGCCATGTACTTTGAGAAGAACTAAAGTAAACATTTAAAGCACTGTTGAACCTTCTTTTATTTGGTTGATCAGTTGTTTTTGTTATTAAACAGTGCACTTATTAAAATAATTATATTACGGTTGCTAAATAGCCAATTCTAAAGTTGTATACCGTTGTCTAAATTATTCAAGTAATATATAGGGCTGTCATGATTCCTCAATTCAATTTTTAAAAAGTCCTCTACTTAACGTAAACGGACAAAATACCGGAAGTGGCGCATTCCACGGACAAGAATCGATGAAACGCTTCCAAGGCTGAATGATATATTAAATCCATTTAAAAATCATAATAAAGCATAATGCTATTAAGAATTCACAAATGCTACGCTTCAAATAAATAAATAAATAAAAATATGCGATGCAGGTTTAATTTATGTCCTTTAATTATTTACACGTGTGAAAGGTGACGTACGTGCGTCTCAGAGCTGCTCCGTTCATAGTAAATGCGGTTACACAAACTGTTATCATTTACATGTGTGGAGCGTCTCAAATTCCATCTCTGCATATTGGTGTGAGTTTGGGTTTATTATCACGTTCATCTGGGAACGTACCGTGCGCCACTTCATCATATTTTTAAGGTAAACAATTTATAAACGTCCGCAAACGCAAGAGAATACATCGATATTTAAACTTGCTAACTCGTTTATCGCGATTTCAAAATAAAAGCTCAAACCCTCACTCTTGAGTTTGCACGTTTTTATGTCCACGTATTCAAGAAGTTGCATTGGCTGTAGCAATGCTGTCCTACAGAAATGGCCAAATATTAAAGATTAAGTAGACATTTGAATTAAATGTTGTTTAGTCAATATTAAACAAGGATTAGATCGCGTAGTAAAGTGTGAAAACAATCGTCAGGCCGTTGGCGCCCTCTGCAGTCACTTGTTATAATGCGTAATGCACATTAGCTCTGTTGTTTATAATACATTATGTATTTTTAACAGTTCTGTCCAGTGAAACCATGATTACTTGCTTTTGATTCTTTAAACTAATTATTATTGCCTCATTGCTATTATATATGTATTTTAAGTCATTTTAAAGGGTATTGTTCATTTTTGTTTTTATTACCACAAAAAATGAATTATAATTATCAGGTGAATCGTCATTCATTTTGACAAGTTTACATTTTTAATTCTTATTAAATTATAAGTGTATTAAATATAATAATCTAAATGTAAAAATAGGGGAAACAAGCACACACCATTACATATCCCGTACTGACCGAATGAACTTCGGTCAGTATGACAAATGTGATACAGCCTGTTACTGCAAAACTGTTAATATCTCCCTATGGAGAGGCCACAAACATAGTTTCTCTTTTCTGGAAGAAATTGTGCCTTTGTAATTTGGGTTTTGTTGATGAAACTGTCCTTTTGCCTGAATGTATGGACCATTTGGTGCTCATCTTTGCAAACAAAGATACACAGTTGATTGCATCTGAGACACAGTCACTATGTAATTGCATCTCGTATCCACACAATGTAAATAGAAGAAAATAGAATCAAATAAATGCATCTGGTATAATCATTCAGGACCATTTCGCTGCCTACAGCAAATTTGCCTGTTAGAAAGCATCAGTTCTTGTTTAAAAAGAAAAATAATCATTTGTTGCTTTTATACAGTGAATAAAAACATCCAGACTCCAGACAATACACTGGAGCTTGTTAATATTACATTTTGGAAAAAACAAACAAACAGAAAAACTAAAATGAATAAAAATGTGGGGAAAATTATTAATTACGATTTACATACATTAAGATACAAACTGTTATTTTTTTTAACTTAAAAAAAGTTTTTGGGATTATTTGATACAGTTAAAAAAAATCATAACATTTCATAAAATTATTACAGATGTAAAAATCAAAGCACCCTAATCCTAAAAACTTGACCAAAAAAATAAAAAATTCTTCCCACTTTTGGCTGTTGTTTTGGAGAACAGTGTAATGGAAAATGAGTCGATTTTAACATATTTTTGGACACTAAGAAACATTAACATAAAAAATATGAATTAAACTCATTCTAGAAAATAAATAAAAATTCAATTGAATTAAAATTAGAATTAAATAAAAATTAAATTAAATTTCATAGTATAGAAAGAATTCTTAATATAATGGACTAAAAAAAATTAAGCCAAAATTAAAAAGGATTAAGAAATTGGGTATCTACTCAAGATCATCAGCTCGAAAACTCAATCTTATAAATTTAAAATAAAATGAAATATAAAATAAAATAATATAAAATAGCTTAACGCAACATAACATAAAATAATAGTAAATAAAATAAAATAAAGTGCATATCAACATATAACAACAATCAAATCAAATAAAAGTAAATAAAATACCATAAAATAAAAAAAAACTAAATACAATAACATGAAATAATCTAAAATAAAAAACAACAACATAGCATAATAAAATAAAATAACAAAACAAAATTAAATTAAATAAAAAAATACAATAAAATTAAATTAAAAAACAAAAAAAATAATATAATAAAATAAATTTTCACAGTATGTGAAAAGACTAAAAAAATAAGTCCAAATTAAAGAAAAAAAAAAAAAAAAAAAAGACACCATAACATAAAATAAAAAAATACAATAAAATAATTTAAATGAAATAAAAATAAATAAATAAATAAATATATTTCAAAGTATAGAAAACAAGTTCTTAATGTGAACAGACCAAGTCAAAATTAAAGAGGATTAAGAAAAAAATGACAAGAATTAAGAAATGGGAAATAGGCACTGAAGCTTAAATTGGTTGTCTACTCACAAGATCATCAGCTCCGATTCATAGCGCACCAAGGCATTCTTCTCCTGGACCAGTTTAAACCATTCCTGCATCAGCTTTGGATCGTCTTTTTTACCCATTCCTGCAAGAAGCACAGCGAAGAAGCATAAGGAACCTGGCAGTTAACCGCTCGCTGACACACAGACCCGACACAGACACCCACACAGCAAATGCGATGACAGCCAAGCCAGGATGTCTTTGTCAGGGCAAGAGTAGGGTGGGAATGTGGGAGACCGTGATGAGGTCGAGCCTGCCGGGCTCACAGAGGATGGCGTGGAGGTACGGCTTCTGATTGGACAGCATGTCGTGATCAATGCTGATCAGACTGGACTTCTGAGGCATTTGGTCTTTTTCAAGGCAGTGGATATTGATTCAAACTTTAAAACCTTCTTTTGTAGGATTATGTTTATTGATTATGACAGCTACCCTATAATCCAAGGCAATGTCACAGGTGTATGTCTTAAAGTCTGAACATCTTAATTCAGCTAAACTTGGTTTTACCTTTGTGGGTCCATAGCTTGCTCCAAGGAGGTTTCCTCCAAAAATTATTAATGGCATATTATAAAGAAATGTTACAGTTTCATTGCAAGTTCAGCTCTACTGACAGTATTGGTGGCAAAGTGTTGATTACCACAAGAAATAATATTGACTCTTCTTTAAGCATTGTATCTTTGCTAAAGAACTTATGCTTATTATTTATTACTAATATATAAATAAGCATAAATAATATACATACATACACACATACATACAAAACAGTTCAAATGTATTTAAAGAAACATTTTTCAGTTAGATTAATTATATTTAATTATAACCTTAAATCAAGAGACCATAAAGAAATATTACAAATTATTTTCCATTTCTAATAAATATTTTTTTCCATTTTAAAAATCATAATTTTTACAAAATAAAATAAATATAATAAAATAAAATACATTATAATATAATAAAAATTATAATAATAATAATAATAATTAAAATAAATATTTATTTCATTAACAAAAAGTTAGATTTTCTTTTAATTACATTAAATCAAAAGAAACCATAAAGAAATGTTAGAAATGATTCTGTACTTCAAATAAATGCTGTTTTTATTTAAAAAAAAAAAAAAAAAAAAAAGTAAATTAAAAAAACAATAAAATGTAATTTAAATATAACTGCTATATAAAATAATTACTTTTTTAAATTATATTAACGAAAAGTTTCTCTACATTAAATGTAATTCAACTTAATTACATTAAAATCAAGAGACCATGAAGAAATGTTACAAATTATATTCCATTTCAAACAAATGTTGTTTTCTTTTTTAATCAACATTTTTAAAAATAAAATTAATATAAAAATTATTTATGTAATTTAAATATATTTTTACATAAACTAATTACATTTTTTTATTAAATTAACAACAATTTAGATTATTCTCTACATACAAAGTAATTCAAATTAATTACATGAAATCAAGAGACCATGAAGAAATATTACAAATTATTATTATTATTACAAATTCTATTTCAAATACATGTTTTTATTCTTAAAAATCCTTTTTTAAACAAAATCAATATAATAAAATAAAATGCATAAAATAATTTAAATATAATTTTTATACAAAATAATTAAAATAATTTGTAATGTTTTTATTAAATTAATGAAAAGTTAGATTTGTCTATATAGTCATTTATCTTAATTACATCAAATCAAAATATATATTTTTTTAATTTTTAAAATAATATCAATATAATATATACATTTTATATAAAATTAAATATAGTTAAATAATTACAATAAATTTGTATTAAGTTAACAAAAAGTTGAGAGACCATAAAGAAATGTTACAAATTATTTTGTATTTCAAAAGCTTTTTTTATTTTAAAAATCCTGAGAACTAAAATCAATATAATTAAATAAAATAATTAGTAAATAGTAAATTAGTAAATAGTTTTTAAATAAATTAACAAAAAGTTCTCTTCATAAAAAGTAATTCATCTTAATTACATAAATCAAAAAAAGACCATAAAGAATTATTTTCTATTTCAAATACGTTTTGTATTAAAAAAAAATAAAAAAATAAAAATCACATTTTTAAAAAATTAAAATCAATATAATAAAATAAAATACATAATAAAATTTAAATAAAATTTTTATACAAAATAATTAAATTACAATAGTTGTTTTTTTTTTATTAAATGAATAATATAATATAATATAATATAATATAATATAATATAATATAATATAATATAATATAATATAATAATATTTATATAAAATGTATAATTACTTTTTTTTTTTTTTTACTAAATTAATGAAAAGTTCTCTTTACATAAAAGGTTATTTATCCTAATACTGGATCCATTCTACACAGAAATGCTTAGTATCACACAGGCTTTTTTAAAGGCTTTAAAACAGCTTTGAACTTTAATGTTAATTTTATTGTCCCATTTACTTCCACTATAAGTGCCTTAACACACCCACAATTTTTGCTTGTTATAAAAACAAAAAGGGCAAGTCAAAATAATTTCCTGTGGTAATCAACATTATGCAGCAAAAACTTGCAGATATAACTTGCACTGAACCTGGAACATTCCTTTAAAAAGTACTGACTCAATATTCTTTACCTGCAGTGCAGTTAGACGTTCCTAGACGCATTGCATGAGGTAAAAAGCCTCATGGCATGTGCTGAAGTCCATGATCAATGCAGAATACTGTCAACCGGCTGTATATGGGAACAACTGTACATGTCAGCCCATGCTAGTACAGTCTATGAAAACCCCATCTCCCATCCTTACACACACACACATACATAAACACACGAGTGAAGCCAAGCGCGGGGATGAGCCATCGCACGGCAAACCTGGATGCAGCATGACGTACTTAGCTGACGGAGAGGCGGCTCTTGCAACACAAAAGGGAAAAAGACAGTACACACATAAATCGAACGGCTGTGCTCGCGGTTGCTGGCCTTGACTGTTTTAAACACACAGAGGCAAAGTAGAGGTCCTCAGACATAAAAACAGTGAGAGACACGGACAACAGAGGACAGGGAGGCTAAACTTATCCAGTGGGACGCACTGCGAGTGGCCTCCCCCACACTCAGCCCCATGCTTTTCCCAAGAGGAACAGAGAAAGAAGAACCACAGTTAGAACAGTCGGAGAACAGCCACGCTAACGGCGTGCCAAAAGGGCACTGTTATATACAGGCATAGTTACACACACCAGAATACAAACTGACAAAAAACACAATGTCGCCAAACATTTGCATTTTCTGCTACTGCGTTTAAAGTCAACATGAAATGTCTTACGCGACCATTTCACTTATATATTGTTATAGTTCAACCAGAAACATAATGCAAAAACTGAATATCAAATTCATTAAATTGTATATCTCAAATAGTACATAATATGAACTATATTATATTATAAATAATTAGTAACCAAATTACTAATTAGAACCTAATATAGTCAACTAATATGATATTGTAATACTGCTTATATATCTATATAAATCTTTAAAAAAAAAATGCATTACTTACAAACACAGCAAAACCAACAGTTTTTTAGCTAATTTGGGCAACATTATTTTCCCCAACATACTGGCCTTGATTATGTTATCCGAAAAGGAAAGAACTTTTTATAAAATAAAATAAAACAACATAAGATAAAATAAATAAATAAAATAACAAAACAACATAAAATAAAACAATAAAATAAAACAGCATAACATAATAAAGTAATAACAAAAAAATAAAATAACAAAAAGTAAAACAGCATAAGATAAATAAAATAACATTAATAAAATAAAATAAACAAAATCAAATCAAATGACATCATAACAAAATAAAATAAAATAAAATAAAATAGCATAATATAATAAAAAATAAAATAGCAAAAATAAAATAAAATACAAATAAAATATAAAATAAAACAGCATAACATACACTAAATAATAATAAAATAATAAAATAAAATAAAACAATGAAATAAAAAAAGATCAAACAACATATAATAAAATAAAATAAAATGCAAATAAAATAAAATAAAATGCCAAAAATTACATAACACACAAAATAACAGCATAACATAAAAAATAAAATAACAAGATAAAATAGCATAACAATAAATAAATAAATAACATAACATAACATAAAATAATAAAATAGCATTATATAACATTGAAAAGAAAAGAAAAGAAAAGAAAAGAAAAGAAAAGAAAAGAAAAGAAAAGAAAAGAAAAGAAAAGAAAAGAAAAGAAAAGAAAAGAAAAGAAAAGAAAAGAAAGAAAAAGTCAGAGTCAGTTTTAATTTCATGTTGACTTTAAATCTGAATGTAATGGTATGACAGAAACATTAAAAGGACTACCAAGTTTGGAGACCTCACTTTCCTATTGTGTTCCCCTTACACATGCTATCCTTCATAACAAATCATCAGTGTTATGGAAACACATGAACACAGTGAATATAGTCTATGGATTACCATGACACAGCTCTGTTAAGGAGCTGTGAGGTTGGGACAGGTAAAACGCTGACAGTTTTACATCTCGGTAAGAGCAAATGACAATCATGCTGTTATTCAAATTCACACTTACAGTCAGCAGAGCAGTTTCCCCCATAATACACTAATAATCTGTATCATCGGCTCTCTAATCGGTCTGCTCTAAAGTACTATTTAAAACCGCATTTACGCTATTCTCATCCTCTTTAGAAAGTAAAGTGCATATAAACTAAAAGCAGAACCTTGATGGACCTAACTTACACTGCTACTGCAGAGGGCTGGACGATATACCAAACATTCAACATTTTTATTGCTAATATAGAATTTAAATTTAACTTCATCAAAAATATCTTAATTTGGGTTATGAAGATGAACGAAGGTCTTACGAGGTTGGAACGACAAGATGGTGAGTAATTAACAACAGAATTTTCATTTTTGAATGTACTGTCCCTTTAAGAAATTATGGATTTTCTTCTCATTATTACCACATAATGAAAAAATGCTTTGTGATACTAAATTCACAATAAATTATTATATAAAACACTAATAAAATCTATTTATATATTAAAATACACACCAAAAATTAAATGACACATTTCCAAGCAAATGCATAAATTCAGATATGGAATAGAATATTGGCAAAAGCCTGAAAAATATCGTCCAGCCCTACTACTGCTACAAATTTGTATTTGTAGATCAGAAGCACTGACGCAATATGCTGGGGGAAATCCACTAAGCCTGGACACACATGGGCAGGGGAGAGGAGTAGACTTTGTAGTTGAAGGGCAAAAGCAATACTCCACAGGTCCAGTGGGTTGTCAAACTTAACGCTGCTGGCCATGTTGTTATGGTAACACAGCTGGCCGGCGGCAAACATGACGGGGTTTACGTTACCTTCAGGGGCACAGCAGGGGCAGAGGTACAGGGCTCTTCGGCGAGGGGTCCCGACATAGGGCTCAACTTCCACAACACAGGAAAGGAATGTGAGCGAGAGAGATAGAGAGAGAGAGAGAGAGAGAGAGAGAGAGAGAGAGAGAGAGAGAGAGAGAGAGAGAGAGAGAGAGAGAGAGAGAGAGAGAGAGAGAGAAGAGTGGTGGAGGTGACCAGAAGAGTGAAATCGAGAAAGAGGAGAGAAAGAAAGAGATGTGGAAGAGAAAAAAGTGAGGAGCGAAATCAAAAAGAGAAAGAACTCTAGGGAGAAACTGAAAGCAGCAGTGATGCGACATATTGGGAGGAAATGACACGAGACAGAGCGCAAACATGAATGAACCGAGGTAGAGAGGTGAAATATCTCACTACTCTTTGAACTTTTCCTTCTGTGCACTATTGAGGGCGAATAAGTGGCAGCTCAAGAGCAAACCTAATGTCTGCACGGGCTACATCAAAGAAGTACAGTATGCAGCTGTAGGCTTTCTGAAAGTGGGGTCTAGAAAAGAGCTAAGGTTGAATTATTATATAATCTTCGGGGATGTTCTTGGTGCAAAATAGATTTCTCAATTCTCGCACAATGTCTGATGTGGAAATCAGCAATCTATACAGATGGTGTCAATCCAGCCACAATAGGAAAAAGAGCTCTAGACAAAAAAAAAAAAAAAAAAAAAAACCATCAAATGGCCAAAGATTTGGCCAATGAGGCATGGGAGCAAATTAAAGTGCCACTATTATGCCATTTTTAAGGTTCCTTATGTTGTTTTGAGTAAAAGAGCAACGCTTTCTTTTTCTCAAAATATGCTTTTTATATCACCTCATTTTCCACCTCATTGTTTGAAGCAGTTCAAAAATTGAGTATGTCTAAACGCCTCCTTTCCATGAGCCTACTCTGCTTTGATTGGTCACAAGGCCCAGTCTGTTGTGATTGGTCTACCGTATACTGCACGTGTCAGAAAAGATACGCCATTATCATATTTCCATATTTTGAACGCTCTACAGAAAATATAAACATCCATTATTTATCATACTTACAGGTTGTGATTCAGTGGAGCTAGCTAGTATGAATAAACTGGGTACTGAGCCATCTTTCAAGAGCAAGATTAGAGAAGCAGTCGTCCGTAAAATGACGTGTTTGAGGACAGGTCAAGTTGTTTGTGGGCGGCCAACAGAACGTAGGTGGGTATTATGCAAATGTGTTACATTCGAAGTGGGATTCTAATTACCAATGACTCGTTCAGGCTGTTCAGTCAATTCTTTCATGGGAGCATACCATTTTTAAGGTTCCTAATATTGTTTTGGAAGTCTCTTACAATACGTTTACATGCACGCAAGGTCAATAAACACTTAATTTTTCCTCAAAATATGCATTTAAAGGAGAAGTCCAATTTTAAAACAAAGATCCACATATAATGTACTCACGCCCTTGTCATCCAATATGTTCATGTCTTTTGTTTTGGAAGTGGACTTCTTTAATATCACCTAATTTTCTGCTCTGATTGGTCAGATGGCCCAGTCTGTTGTGATTGGTCTACTGCGTGCAGCACGTCAGAAATGATACACCCGTTGCCATAGTTACGTATTTTGAACGCTCGATAGAAAATATAAACATTATTAAAGGTGCAATAGGTGATTGTCTTCAGAAACATTTTTTGTTATGCTGGTTGAAAGTCTCTTCACATCCCGATAGCAATTATTAAGTTAAGTGGTCAAAATGTATTTCTATGTATTTATATATTCTGTGGAAGGTGTAGGACCAAGAAATGTTTGTCCAATCAAAACTCTCGGTTCAAGCGTTCTGAATGGTTTTCCTACCTGCCTGACAAATATGCATTCGCATACCTCTGTGCACCCTGTTCGCGCAGACGGGATACGTCATCAGCGCGTTCACAAATGCTTCGCAGACAGAGCGCGAATGGCAGGCAAAAGTTTTGTGCCGTGTGTCTGTACATTCTGAAAAGATGAAGAGATGACTCGCTCTACCGGCCTCTGTCTCACTTTATTTTATATATTTCCTTTCTGTTTGTGACCTGAGTTGAATGCATGCTTGTGTACATTTTTCCTTGCGCGATCCACATGTATGTGGACGAATGTCGCGTGAGGCATTTATTAAACTCTGGAAAAATCTGTCATCTTCTCGTCTCCCGTGCATTATTAGCACCACACAGTTTTTCTATTTGGGCTGTTGAACATTTCAAATCAGTATTACAATGTATTGTAGTAGTGCTGTCTCTGGTCATCTAGTCTGTGTGCGTTCATGCATTCGGAAGGCGTGGCTTTGTACAGCGATTTGCTGGGAGGGTGACGCGTTCGCTTTCAGTGCCATCAGGCTAAAGTTAGCATTTTCCAAGATCTCCTATTGCACCTTTAATTATCATACTTACAGGCTGTGATTCAGTGGAGCCAGCTGGTCCAAATAAACTGCATACTGAGCCTTCTTTCAAGAGCAAGCATTTTGTGAATCTCCCCGAGATTAGAGAAGCAGTTGTCAGTAAAATGACAGCTGTCAGTAAAATGAGTTGTTCACGGCCAGGCCAATAGAAAACATAGGCGGGTATTAAGCAAATGCGTTGCATTCGAAGTGGGATTCGAATTACTAACGTCTCGTTCAGGCTGTTCAGAGTCGTTTCTTTCTTTTGGGAGACAATAACTTTATTTATCATGCACTTTCGACTTTACAACTTTCCAAACTTCATAGTACACACTGCTTGAAAGGCAATATTCAAAATGGCATAATAGGGGCACTTTAAAGACAGATTCTTGTACAGTTCTTTGTTCTGCAAAGCTGGGGTGACAGAACAGTCTTTAAAATGTTAATTCACAACAAGGGACCATCACAGAGAGGTTTGTCAACACAACCCTTGAAAGCTTGACTGCGACCTTGCTTGCATTCAGAAGTGGTTGAAGCTAATCAGCACTAATACAACCTTGTCTTATGTGAAGGCTGAGAACATATTAAGTTGCCTATTCTAAGTGACCCTTATTCTGACCTCATCAACATGAATAAAAGCAAATAAACATTAAAACGGCTATTTTCATTGAAAGGATCCGTTTCAATCTAACATGCACTCATGTACTCATCTTAAACCGCATCATCTCATATCGCTGGCTCATCCTCTGCAATTATGGGAAGAATCAGGGAACTAATTATCCATGAAAAGCAACAAGCTCACATTCTTATGCAGACATGCATGAAAACGACCCACAGGAAACAGACGCACACTGATGCAAAGTTACACAGAAATCAACAAAAGCTTTCTGAAGTTTAGTTAATTGGCTACAAAAATGGGGACAACTATATTGTTTGGAATATGACAACCAAGTTTTCCCGCCAAAGGAGTGGGCGTAGGCCTCAGAACACTGACAGTATATTTTGAACTGGATTACAAGAAATCCACCAACTGTTAGCAGGTCTGCCACCAACTAGGTTGTGATGAAACAACTCACTTTTACATGAAAATCAATCCAAGCGAACAGCTCACATATTAGCCGCTTAATCTCTGTGCAACTGTTACAAAAATGAAAGTAAATGTAGCGACAAGAAGCAGTTATGGAGTTGCAGCATTTAAACGGCAAACAAGTTTAGTGAATTTAACTTGCTTTTGGATTTCAAATGCTTTTTCCATCAACGTTTTGACACAATTTACCAGAGCATTTAAAAAATATCAGAATATGTTGTACTTACCTGAGTTTCCTAACTAAACAGCTGTTGATAAATACTTTTAGCATGTGTAAAGACCCATAAACTAACACCTAAAATAACCTTTTAACATGCTCCTTTAAGAAACATCTTGTTGCATTGAAAAAGATTCATAAGATTGATTAAACAATGCCTCAATGTCCTTAACAATGGGTAATTTATACACCATCGCAAACATTGCTCCACGCTATCTCCTGTTTGCGTGGGTGATCTCGGCATGGCTTGCCTGTAACTTCACAGTGCAATCAACGAAACGCCACAAGACGATTCACTCATTCAAACAAGCACTCAACAGATCCACAGCAAGGTTAGGGAACACAGTGAAGACGAACCACACATGATTGGATCAATGAGGAATGATGCACCGAACACAGGGATCTCTCGGGGTCCGGGGCCCCAATGCAACTGAGCAGGTATGGGAGGAAAATATGAAAGCTACAGTGCTGACGGGTAAAGCAGAAAGCCATAGGCATTTACAAAAGGCTAGAGGGGAGGGGCTTAATCAGGATTGCCAGCTAGCTACATTTATTTGATTGTTTAAGCATTTTGGATTTCAGATGCTGCTATTTATCAATTTTTAGTTTGCAAACCAAGATTGAACAATAAAAGCAAATATAATGCCAGGGCCATTTGCAAGCAAGTTTTTGTGTAAATTAAAAAAAAAAAAAAAAAAGATCATATATTTTTGGTTTGATTCTAATGACAAAAAAAAAAAAAAGAAAAACACTAAAATACATTAAATTATTCTATAAAATATTTCTCTTTATAAAATATATTAATATACACTACTAGTCAAAAGTTCTTGAACAGTACAATTTTAAATGTTTTTTTAAAGAAGTCTATTTAAACCTGCATTTATTTGATCCAAAATATAGCAAAAGCAGTAATATTTTGAAATATTTTAAAATGTAATTTATTCCTGTGATCAAATCTAAATTTTCAGCATCATTACTCCGGTCTTCAGTGTCACATGATTCTTAAGAAATCATTCTAATATGCTGATTTACTGTTTAAGAAACATTTTTATTAGTATTATCAATATTTAAAACAGTTCAGTAAAATTTTTTGTCAGGATTCTTTGATGAATAGAAAGATCCAAAATACTATACCATTCAATTCACTATACCACTCACATTCATTGGGAAAGAAATTATATAAATTAATTGCTTTAAATTGATCAAAAGTGATAAAGACATTTATAATGTTACAAAAGATTTCTATTTCAGATAAATGATGTTCTTCTGAACTTTCTATTCATCAAAACAAAAAAAAATCTAAAATTCTACTCAGCTGTTGTCAACATAATAATAATAATAATAATAATAATAATAATAATAATAATACATGTTTTTGAGCAGCACATCAGAAGATTAGAATGCTTTCTGAAGAATCATGTGACTGGAGTAATGATGTTAAAAATTTAGCTTTGAAGTCACAGGAATAAATTACATTTTTAAACATTCAGTAGAAAACAGTTATTTTAAATAGTAAAAATATTTCAAAATTTTACCATTTTTGCTGTACTTTGTATCAAATAAATGCAGGCTTGGTGAACAGAAGAAACTTCTGTTCACCAACGAAAAAAAAAAACATGAAAAATCTTACTGTTCAAAAACTTTTGACAGGTGTATTTAAATAAATAGTTTATGAAAATGATAGAATTATTAAAAATGAAACATGCATATATAATAAAATATAAATAACTAATAACATTTTGTAAAATATATAAATTACATTAAATGAATTAACATTAAATATTGCAGAGCAAAATGACAGAATATTTAGGAAGAGGGAAATCTCAGTAAGTACAGGGGGAAAAGAGAGGGCGTCAGATGTTAGTCCATTTCAAGCAACAGATTTGAAATACATACCGCCCAGATGCAAATCCAGGATCTCACTGTAATTAGACTCTCCCCAATAGTCTATAATAAGGATATATTAGAAACATGTTACTGCACACACAGGCACAGCCAGTAGCTTCAAGTCATGCATATGTTGCACAAAAACACACACGCTCACACAGTAAGGTATGCCGAATACAAACTCATCACACTTGTTATTTGGCATGTAAACACATGTAGTTAACTGCATTTATATTGCATGTCCTGTAATGGTAGATGAGCACATAGATTTGTTGCACTGCTGTGTTCTGCCACAACAGACTCTGGAGTGCGAGTACATTTTTGTATCTAAAACCCTTGTTTTGTTTAAATACCTGAGAATATATCCAAAACTCATGTTATGCAATGTATATCAAGGACAATTTGTACAACTTGTGAACATAAGTTATGCTGGACAACAAAACATGAATATAGCATTTAGCAGACAACTTGCAATTTATAAAAAGATTAAAAACTGAAGAAATAGCCTAAAATACTGCTATATCATTTATAGAGGCCCACATCCAGTGAGGAAGCATACAAATCTATGTTTGGCATGACGAGACTGACGGGGCATGCAGTTGAGACACACGTGAGGAGGGACCAGGAGAGACGATGTTCGGCATGAGAATGGCACGATATGCTTAGACGACTACAACAACTACTAGAGTTTTCACCACTGATACCTGAACGCCTCTTACGCTGTTTTGGACTAACACTAGAACCTTTATACAACCCTTAGAGAGAGTAAAGGATAAAAAGAGATTAAGAAACACTAGATTTATAAAAGATGGGATGGAGAGGACAGGGGAATCTGAGAGAGGAGGCAATAATTCATAACTTTTCTTCTGCTACCTATAATTACCCCACTGTCTAGAAATCACAAATCAGCTTTATAAATTTCAGTTGGTTACAGCTACAGCTACTTGGTTTTGTTAATATTATCTGTTCACATATCGCAACAGAAAACTATTTTCTTTGACTCAAGTAATGGAAAAATTCAAGTAATTCTCTCAGCTGTTACTGTACCTATCAAAAAACAAAAATTCAAATTTTTGACAGCTTCTCATGTGCAATTTAATACAGAAAACAAAAAAAATATATAAACAGCCAGTCATAATTTTGAAATAACTACACTACCAGTCAAAGGTTTCTTAACAGTAAAATTTTGAATGTTTTTAAAGTGTCTCTTGCTCACCAAACCTGCATTTATTTTACTGTTTAAAATAACTGTAATAACTTTCTATTTGTATTTTAAAATGCAATTTATTCCTGTGATTTCAAAGCTGATTTTTTTAGCATCCTTACTCCAGTTACATGATCCTTCAGAAATAATTTTAATATTTTGATTTCTGCTCAAAAACATTATTATTATTATGTTGAAAACAGATTTTTTTTTTCAGGTTTATGATAGAAAATTCAGAAGAACATTATTTATCTGAAATAGAAATCTTTTGTAACATTATAAATGTCTTTATCATCATTTTTGATGAATTTAAAGCATTCTTTCCCAAAAAAGAACACCATATCAGAATGATTTCTGAAGGATGAGACACTGAAGACTGGAGTAATGATGCTGAAATGTAGCTTTGATCGGAGGAATAAATTACATTTTAAAATATATTCAAATAGAAAACAGTTATTTTAAATAGCAAAGATATTTCAAAATGTTACTGTTTTTGTTGAACCTTAAATCAAATAAATGCTGGCTTGGTGAGCAGAAGAGACTTATTAAAAAAACATTAAAAATCCTACTGTTCATCACTTTTTTTTTTGACTGGTAGTGTATATTGATTTATTAGCAGCATTATATATATATATATATATATATATATATATATATATATAAAAACAAGTTCAAATTAGAACTTTAAGACTTAAAATGACTCTTAAAAGACTTCTGGTGAATAAGGAAATTTATTGCAGGAGCTGATCCAATTGTATTGTCAGGTACAAATCCTTGGTCTTAATAGAATTAAATGATTTTTTAAACATAAAAATTATTCCAAGAAAACAAATAATGCCTTAAGAGTTGCTTGCAGCTTACCTGGAGAGCTCAAAAAGCAATTTTGGCATATAAAATAATTTAGAGCTGAGCATAACTAGAAAAAAAAAAAAAACATTACATTCACTACAAAAATAATTAACATTGCCTATTCCAGGCCTGGAAATCACAATTTTAAAATTCCCTGACATTTTCAGGTTTTCCATAACCACTGGAATCCTGAACGTAATGCTAATGTTATGTCTATGCGGAGCCCGAGAGGGTGTTGCAAATTTAGTAATGAGATAAAATCTTCTAGCAAAAAGTTTGTGTAAACAAGTCATCACATTACTATGTATCAGAATTCTAACTAAGCCAAGTTAACGAAATGGCTTTTAATCATGAGGCAAATGATACATAAACATTTTACATCATTTTAAGTCTGCAGTTTGAAGCTAGAATCTAGAAACAACAGCAAGCAGTGCTCTGACCTAAAGGTCAAAGTATAACTACATAGAAAAGCATGAGTTATGAAGATTTGCTACAAGGCTTTAACCCTCCAGCAGCGCATCTGAGAAAACAAGTGAGAATGAAAGAGAGAATTACCTGCTTCCCCTCGCAACGCCTTTTCCACGGCGACACCTCTCTCCTCTAACTGCCTCTGTTTCTCTTCCACCTGCTCCAGCTGCCTCTGAATGATCTGTGCAATCAAAATAGCAGCTTCAAGTAAATTTTTTAATTTCACACTCTTCTGCATGACGATGGCTGAAATTCAAATTTCTGACAAACTCATGCTAAGAAGTCATTAGTATGCTCTCACCTGAGCTCTGTGGAGTCTCTTGAGCTCCTCTTGCTTGGCCTGCCGCCGTGCAGCTTTCTGTACTCTTCTTGTCAGCTTGGCATTCAGTTCCTCCTCCGTGTATGTCTTCTGCAATAGGAAATTAAAAATCAAATCCAGCACTCCTGTAGGCTATATCCAGGTCAGCTGTAGATGGATCCTTGTCAGGCATCTCATGGATGTCTACAACAGGGGTTTGCGCAATAGAAGACTACAGTAGAGTCTAAAACAGAGCCTAATGTCAAAGCTAGGTAACTACAATAACAGACTGAAGTACTTCTGACTTACAACTCTAAAGCACTGCTAAATGCGAGTATGACAAGTATAACCAAGTATATTAAAGCACAAGTAATCTTTCATCACAATAATGGTGCTGCATTTACATTTATAGACAGACAGATAGACAGATAGATAGATAGATAGATAGATAGATAGATATCTGTGTATTTCATTGTGTATTTCAAGTGTAAGATAGACAGAAAAAAAATTTGACTGGAGATGCTTCAAAAAAAAAAAAAAAAAGTCTAGAAGCAGCTATGAAACAAGAAAAACAAGTTGCATGTAAACAGCCAGAAAGCCTTTTGAGAATGTCATGTGATACAGTTACATCCTCCAGCAGAAAGGGGGCGCTTTAGCCTTCACCATGCTGCAGAAAACCATTAGTAATACAATAAAGCAAACATATGTCTGGACCAACAATAACAGACAGGGGGTTAGGCATGACGGTGTGATATGACATGCGTAAAATGGGTAGACCAGTGGGAATGAATGAACACACTACCTTTGTGGCATACGATCTCTTGAACGCCAATGCATGAGGTACATAAACAGACTTAGGAAAATAAATTAGAAACAAAACAAAAATTATGTGATTAGATGGGTTAATGTACAATTAAACAAAATCAGGATTCTACGGCAACACACAAACACAAGACTTAACATTTAAGGACGCTGGGATGAGTGCAAAAGTACAAATTATTGTGACTGTGTTTTGTGCAACACAACTATACTTAAGGTCCAAAATTAACAGCCACCAACCAACCAAAACATTAAACAAAACCAGGGTATTTGAAGGATTTTTAAGCTCAAATGTAAGACTTTTTAGGACCTTTTTGAAGACGTGTACAAATAAAATGAACACCATAGCAGGGTAAGGCAATGTCTATGGTAACTTATTAAACTGTAAAATGACTGTAAAAAGCATACAGTTCAGATACAGGTTTTAATTAAAAAAAAAAAAATGTTTTATAAAATTATGAACATCACATTTCAGCTTTTTCAACTATCAAGAAAAGGGATAAGTCAAAAGTATTATTATATTAATTTAAACAACTATTATCAATCATTATATTAATTAAATAACAAATATATTTTACCGTCTTAACTGTTTAGATTTCTGTAATGCATTATCTTCTTGTCAAACCACCAGTTCACATTTACAACACATTTACAACGGGCTTATTGGAAATGCAAATTTATTCTCTGCCAGCAGGTGGTGCTTTCGGAACGGCTAAAATATAGTGGTTTCCCTGGTAACTGCAAATTCAAGACCTCTTGAAATCATAATTAAGTCTTTCTTGTACCATTTAAGACTTTTCATGGCCTTAAATTTGATACAACTACATACTAAAACTTTAAGAGCCCGTGGAAACCATAAAAACAGGTAGGAAATGGTTAAAAATATCTATAAGTGTGGCAAAAAGTTAATTTTGGACCTTTTAAACTAAAGATTACTCTATAAAAGACTTGCTGAAAGGTAGGAGTACATACTAAAACATTACTGCATTAGATACTAAAACAAAGGCAAATTTGTCTTGAAAAAACTACATTAATTTAAAAAAAAAAAAAAGAATAATAATTTGGACAAAAACTCCCACTACTTTATAAAAAAAAAAAAAAAAAAAAAACCTCACAAAACAAACTACTTGTGTCACGGCCACAGCTTCATATCCACAACTAAGCTAGTTATGAAAGCCAGATGCTCACTGCATTCTAAAAGTGTCTACTATAACTTTTTTTTTTTTTTTAATTCTATGAATTCTGGTGGACACTATGATTTTTTTTTTTTTTTTTTGTCCTTCTACACATCTAGCCCTAGTCTCTCTCTATTCACCTTCACACAAACACAGCAAGGCTGAAGATACTCGATTTCTTACAGGTTATGAGTGAAACAGAATGCTGTACAATGTTTTTAATATGTTTTTTTTTTTAAATATTGGTTTCGTGGCATAGTGTTGCATTCATGTTCTATCTGAAAGCCAGTATCTTCTAGCTGCTGTGCAATACATCACTAAAATACCTCTTCCTCTTTTCCTTTCTCCTGCTCCACATCGTTCAATTTCACCCTCTTTTCTTTGACTCTTCTTTCACTCTCTCTCTCTTTTGACCTTTCCTTGCCCTTCTCTGTTACTTTTTTTCCTTTTTCTTTTGCCCTGTCCTTATCCTTCTCTTTGGATTTCTCCTCTTTAATTGCCTCTTTTTTCAAATCTGATACCAAGTCAAACAGGTCCACATGGCGCTAAGAAAAGTAAAAGATTTCATTAAAATTCGAGACTTTGCACAGAGAAAACATTTGAGAAAAATGAAGCTCTTTAAATATTATATACTTACATCACCCTTGGACTTCTGAGAGGATCTTTCCAGAACATCATCACAGGAGAGATCAGAGTCCTCAGAAAAGCTGAGATTTCTCCTCAGACGTAAATCTACATGAGTAAATTGGAGAAAACTTTGCATAAGAAAATTGCCAGTTGAAAGAGACTTTGAGAAAACATGTGTAAGTTAAACTAAACTCATGCAAAAACATTTTGCAAGATTTTAACATAACCCATGAGGGTCTGAAGTGAGCCGTCTCACTGGTCAGCATTTTCACAGGCGCGCTTCTGGCATGAAGGCTGCTCCAAAAGGTAGGCAATTTAATAATGCCTCTTAAAGGGATAGTTCACCCAAAAATGACAATTCTGACATTAATTACTCACCTTCATGTCGTTCCAAACCCGTTAGACCTTCGTCCAGCATTTGAACACAAAATATTTTTGATGAAATCCAAGAGTTTTCTGACCCTGCACAGACAGCACTGCAACTACCACGTTCAAGGCCCAGAAAGGTAGTAAGGACTAGATTTGTCACTTTGTCAACGATTATTTTAATTGAGTAATCGGGTGATTATTCTGACGAGTAATCGTGTAATCAGATGATTATAATAATTTTTTGTGGTAATAAAAACAGAGCCAAGCAAACAACAGCCTTTAAAATAACTTCAAATACAAATATAATAGCAATGATGCAATAATAATTAGTTCAAATAAAGTATCAAAAGCAAGTAATGTTTTTGTTGAACAAAACTGTTAAAATATATATTGTAAACAATAGAACTAACATACATTAAGAATTACAACAAATGACTTACAGCGTGATCTAATCGTTGTTTAATATTGACTATACAACATTTATTTGAATCGTAGCATTTGTGAATTCACAAAAGCATTATGCTTTACTATGATTTTTAAATAGGTTTAATATTTAATCCAGCATTGGAAAATGGTCTAATAATGTGTTTCATGGATTCCCGTCCATGGAATGTTCCACTTCCGGTATTTTGCCGGTTACTCAACACAGCAAATTGCGGTAGAGGATTTTTTTAAAAATCAAGTAATCGAATTGAATTGAGGAATTGTGACAGCCCTAAAAAGGACATTGTTAAAATAGTCCATGTGCTCTTGTGAAAATACAGTACATCGAAGACTGACACGGAGGATAAGAAAATGTTTAAAAGTCTTTTTTCTTTTTTTGCACAAAAAGTATCCTCGTAGCTTTATAAAGTTAAGGTTGAACCACTGATGTCACATGGACTATTTTAACAATGTCCTCACTATCTTTCTGGGTCTTGCACGCTGCTTTCTATGCAGGGTCAGAAAGCTCTCGGATTTCAACAAAAATATCTTAATTTGTGTTCCAAAGGTGAACAAAGCTCTTACGAGCTTGGAACGACATGAGGGTGAGTAACGAAATGACAGAATTTCCATTTTTGGGTGAACTATCCCTTTAATAGCTCAGTGCATTTATATATACACATATATAAATAAAAGAATATTTTGTGCAATGTACTTTCACGAGCTATCTATTTAGGATTCATACTAGAGTTTTGAACAAAGCTAATATACAGTAGCTAAGGAGGAATTCTGACAAAGGTGTAAGTCCTGACCTGAGGACCTGTCCAGAGATGATTCTTTCTTCTTCCCTGAGTCTGCGGTTGTAGAGCTTGAGGGTGTACTTGGGCATGACTTGTCGTCTTTCTTCTTTTTGTCCTTCTTGTAGCCAGAGAACACTGCCTTCCATAGGGACTTGTGTTTGGGTGGAGTCTCTTCTGTGCCAGAGAGCCTTTCACTTTTAGCTTTCTTTTCTTTTTTGTTCTTGCGTGGAGAAAACAGCGAGCTGCGCTTCTTGCTTTTGCCCCCTGTTGAGCTCTCGGAAGATGTGACAGAACTGTCCAATGTCTTACCGGTCGGTGTGGTGAAGAAACGGTCAGGTGGTGCTTCTGTCTGCTTTTTGGACTCCAAAGCCTTCACTGCAGAGTCTTTGGGGGCGTTCAATTGCTTTTTGTTTTTCCCTGTTGTCTCAGGAACATTCCAGGCTACTTTTGCCACAGCACCCTTGGCAGCATCTGATTCTTTCATCTTAGTAAGCTGTTTGGCCATGGCGTCTTTCAGAGCTTGGCTCTTCACAGACTTCTCCCGCGCTCTCATTCGCTCTTCTGCAATCTCCTTGGCTTCGGGGGAAAATTGCTGAGAGCCTTTTGCTGTCCGGGAAACTCCACCAGCAATGTTGGGCTTGCCATTTTCCATTGCCAGTGCCAGGTGGAAAGGTGGCTTCTCCCGGCTGACCTTGCTGGTTGGCGGGGTGTAAAATTTTTCCAGACCGCTTGTGTCCGGAGAGCGGTCATCGTATGTGTCTTCAACGTCGTCAGCAAACGGTATCTCGTCTACACACTCCACAAAAGACTTTCTCACTTCTTCACGTCGTGGTTTATTCGGTTCCTTTACTCTCATGACAACAGGTGGGTTAGTTCTAGGCTCTGGAACTGGAGCTGTAACTGCTTTTGGTTGAGGCGGACTAACTGGAGTCTTAGGTTTAGGGGGTGCAGCCACAGGTTTAGGTTCCTCTGTGGCTTCAAGAAGGTTGTCCCAGGAAACCTGAGGCCTTTTGTTTAGGAGAGAAGCTGGCTCCTCATTGGGTGGAGGTGGTGGAGGACTGGAAGGAGGGGTTAGCATGGTAGAATCAGAGTTGTTGTAGCTGTCACTAGCTGCTGTCTGACTAGTAGTCACGCTTCCGTTAAGACCCAACCCTGAACTGCTGCTCAAGTCCTTCTTCTCAGAACCACTACTCTTAGGTTCAATTGGAGATATAACCTGACCCTCCAAGGTAATGTTGATCCTGCGTATGATAGAACGGCCTGTGAAAGCAGGCCTCTGCTCTTCAGACAAATCATCTGGGGTGTAAGACTTTGGAGATGATGAATCAGGTGTTGGAGTTTTCACAAGGCTCTTCTCCACTGTTGTTCTGCTTCGATCCAAAGGAGTGAGTCCTAAACTCTTTCGGATCTCTGCACTCTTCAACCAGAACTCCTCAATGAGGTCTGTTTTCTTGACTGGGGTTTCCTCAGGCACCAAATCTTTCAAGGGTTCATTTGTCCTCTTCTCTGAAGCAGGTTTAGCCAAAGGAGTGGAAGTGACTGCTGGGACTGGCTGAGTCCTGACAGGGGAGCTCGTGGAGAGGGGTGAGGGTGGCTCGTTGCAGGGTTGCGATTGGGTACATATTGGAGATAAAGGATTACCTGTTGGAGAGCAGGCACATGGCTCGGGTTGGACAGGAGATTTGGGAGACGCCATCTCTGGTTGTGAAACAGGTTGGGAGCAGATGGGCGATAGCACAACTATTTGAGCAACAGGCGAATGGGGAATTTTAGCGTCAGGACTCTGAGGTGGGAAAATGTTCGGTTTGACATTATCAGGCAGATAGGGCTCAGGGAAAAAACGTGTGCCAGGAGATTTAACTAGTACAACAGGAGAAACTTCTTTCACCTGTAGAAGCAGAAAATTAATGGTAGAATTGTATACTACACAGAGGCTTTTACAAGACATTTAGATCCCACAACCCTATATTACCTCTCCAATGGGTAAAGCAGGTTTTTGGATTGGAGACAGCACAACGTCCACAATTAATTCCTTCGGATTTGCAGATGTTTTTTCTGCAAGGAAAAATAAAATTGGCTCAAATATTTATGGACATGGAAAATCCCCTTGTGTTGAGATTTTAATCATCAAAGCCTGCATAATTATGAAGCAAGACATTGATGTAATGTGTTCAGAGACATAAGTTATGCAAGTGCATGGACATTTCCAATCATCAGTCTCAAACTGAAATGGAAAAGGCATAAATTTATATGATTGTGATTAGGTTATGATTACCACTGTTGGAAACATGTCCCTGGATTTCTGCTTTGCCATTATCCAATGGAAGCGTCACCACTTCATCTATGCAACGTGAGCGAGCTTCAGCCTCTGCATCTGAGGGAATGTCCTCTGCGACATTAAAGAAATTAAAAGAGTGTGAGAGCCTGTTTAAAATATGTGACCCTGCAGCACAAAACCAGTCTTAAGTAGCACGGGTATATTTGTATCAATAGCCAAAATTACATTGTACGGGTCAAAATTATCAATTTTTCTTTTATGCCAAAAATTATTAGGATGTTAAATAAAGATTATGTTCCATGAAGATATTTTGGATATTTCCTACCATAAATATATCAAAACTTAATTTTTGATTAGAGATATACAATGCCAAGAACTCCATTTGGACAAATTTAAAGGCGATTTTCTCAATATTTAGATTTTTTTTTTGTATCTCAGCCAAATATTGTCCTGTCCTAACAAACCATACATCAATGGAAAGCTTATTTATTCAGATTTAATATAATGCATAAATCTCAAATTCAAAAAAATTGACCCTCATGACTGGTTTTGTGGTCCAGGGTCAAATATATGGGAATGTATTTTTAAAAGCAAGCATTTGGCCTGGGTCAATTTCTGTAGACAATGTATTATGTATTATGTATGTATTATCATTCTACTTTCCTCTTTTTAAAATAATTTCTAAAAGGGTAAGCGACACAATCCTTTAAAGGTAACTTGTGTAAAACAACTTCATCTTATGTTTGTCAGTAGGGGATGATCTTTAAATGTCAAGTCTGTTAACCTAATTTTATTTAGCAAAGTAGTGAAAGGTTTTCAATTAATTAAATGCTAACAGCTAACTCTGTAACCTTTCTGAAGGCATAATGATATCACAGCATAAAATGGCACATGAAGTTGACAAACCTTGATCCATTTCAGTGCCAGGCTCAAAGTCAGGACTGCCTGCTTCTGCTTCTGGGTCATCATCCTCTTCACAGGGCTCTGGGGTCACAGAAGAAAATTAAATAAAAATAAGCTGAACAGATAAGACAGAAATCTATACTCGTGAATATTAGAAGACCTTCCATGTGTAGGTTTTAGCAACACAAATAATATAGAATGTGTGAAAAAAAAAACAAAAAAAAACAAGCAAAGAATACATCCATCATGTAGCTAACAAATGATGGTCTTCAGGGAACTTTAAAGCAAACATACAATGAGTGCACATGACAATGTAGAAATAAACAATTGTATTAGTAATTAAACTCATGCAAGTATCGATTTACACACTTTAAATCAGCAGCTGCTGAGAAGGGGTGGGTAAAGAGTTGTGAATGAAACGCAATGACACCAAACTGAACATTGCAAACATAAATTAAGAGGGAGATTTAGCCGAGACACCCCCTTCCACACACCACCACTTTTTTTTACTTTCAATAATGGACAAAAGTTTTAAACTTTTTTAAGATTCAGAATCACATGCAACCATTTTCAGTTTATTTCAGTCCTTCCTGCACATGTGACATGCTCAAGGCTGTCATATTCAAGGGTTTTTTGAGTGTCCGTTCTCTGAACCACAGAAATACTTAGAAATGTTTTTAGTTGTTTTAGTTTTGACCTCTCTGTGGCCTTGCGTTGTACTGATAAAGTGCTTTGCAATTATGTCACAACAAGCTCTTAGGGTTCTCCAAAGATGCACCACATGCACCCTGGACAATAACCTAAAAATGTTATTTTAACAGTCTGAACGGTGGTTTTACTTTTAGGAAGAACACTTAAGGAAACATATCAGATGCATGCATTAGCCAGAGTGTGTTTGGATTAAGCTGAACGATAATAGCTATCACACCAGGCACCGCCTCGCCACTCTAGCATGCAGTGACGTTAACCTGTATTTGCATTTGGCCTTTTAACATGCAATCAATGTTTAACTGATTGCAGTGGTGTTAAGTGTTCAATAGCATTGCCATGCACTGATGTATGTATTAGCACTAATATAAGCTTCTGGATTTGTTTTTCTTCTCTACCTCCAGACATCGAGTCCAACCAGGCTCTGACAGCCTCATGACGCATGGATTTGTGGGAGGGGGCTACAAGTAAACCAATGGAAAATGACAATGGGAAGAGGTACATGAAATGCAAAGACACAACATAACATAAAAACACACACATTCATAAACAAATTAAAGACATCAACAGAAAAAGGGCATTTACTTAGTTAGCAATGCCCCAATATCCACAATGTTGATAAAGTGAGACATAAGGAAACACAAAACATTGGAGAACAAATAACTCAATCCGTAAAAGGTCAACATAATGTCACAGCAATGATAAAGAGTGATACACAAAAGGTATTAAAGCAAGATAAAAGACTGCAGAAAGCATAAGCGAGCAAAACGCTATTGTGGATGAAACCAGAGAAATAATTTAACATCAAAAAGCGACAACACATGCAAATCACACACGCAAAAACCTCATTTACACCTGGCAACATTCATCTTGAGTGATTTGGCTTAAAGTGAATAGCGATAAATACTTGCAGGAATTAAATTATGATCATTATTTTCATGCCAAATGTAAAATTCTGTACCATTACAACATTATGATGTACAATATGAAAAATAAATGAGATTAGCTAAAAATTAACAGTGTTATTAACTTTTTAAATATTAACTTTGAGTGCTACAGCAGATGATTGCAAAGGTAATCTAAATGTAAAAATAGTAAGGCTGACAGTCAAATAAAATTTTTAAATCTAATTATTAAAAGATGTTTCAATTAATTAATCTAATTAATCACAAAATAAATTTGACTATGAAAATACCTACAAAAGATTATTTAAAGCTGTTAAATAAGAACATTACAAATTGTAGCTTTAGAATGAATATTTCATTTGATTCAACACAACATTGATTACACAAACACTTATGATGTAACAGCCTAACTATGGAACATAAAAGAAATTTGATAATTTGAGAAACATCTTAGTATTTTTCGTTCATTCATTGAAAGTCACTGGTAACCGAAACAGCTTTGTTACCAACAGACTTCTTTTCTTATGTTCCACAAATGGAAGGTTTGAAATGACATGAGGTTTTTTTTTTTGGGTGAACTATCCCTTTAAATGTTTTTATTTTTATTATTATTATTTTTTATTTTTTTTATAAAATGATACTCTAAATAAGAAATTAAACGTGCCAGCAAGTGGTGGTAGATTCGCGCAAACGGCTGATTCATTCAGAAATGAAGTACATGGTTTTCTTTATAAATGGGCCTTTGAATCATTCGTTCACACGATTCGTTTAAAACGCGGATTCATTCAGAAACTAAACGCCGCTGTGTTGAATGGAGACGCACAACAATTCTGTTATGGCTTCAAATATATGTTCTCTGCAAAACTGAGCAAAAACATAATATTGTGTTTAAAATATAACACATATCATCTTCTTATTTACTGTACTGTTGTATAAAATCACATTTAAGTTCATGATAGATGGGGACAAAATCAGCACTCATGTCATATTACTCTTGCTGCCCGTGTGATATGTGATGTATACATAAATATGAGACAAAATCCACACAAGGGCATTCTTTTTGTACCAAAATATTAAATTTTAGGGCATATCTGCATTTATGGAGTTTAACCATCATATTTGTCAATAGGCAACTATATGAAATATAAGACGATGTACAGGTCTGGGGCAGGGTCAGCGCGTTAACTGTGTTAAATAATTTCATTGCGTTATTTTTAATAAAAATAGAAAAGCATGCATATAAAACATACAACATTGACCAAAAACAAACTTGAAAAATGTATTTTACTCCCGAAATCCAATTACACAGAAAAACATATGAGATGCATGTTAATACCAGGTGTAAACTGCACCATCTACAACCCCCCAAAAGCCACAGGGCCCAGGTATAACTCCTCCACATGGGGTTACCTGTGGAGGAGGTGGGCTGTGTGAGCTGGGTGTTGTTCAGCGAAGGCTGAGAGCCTAAGGGTGACAGCGAGGGGCCCTCAAGCAGCCCTTCAGCCTGTTTAGATGTCCAGTGGTTGTCCATCTGGATTTCCAGAGGGTCTACTGGATGTATGGCTTGCTGGATTTTCAGGTTCCCAGCTGCATGGTGGCATTACGGGGAGCCATTAAGGTGATCATATTGTAGGATTAGTTGGCGAGTCCATTAGCACAGAGCAGGAACAGCAAATCCAATTTGTTCAAAAAGTAAAAAAGGTCACAGAAAAGTCCCCGTAGGCAGCCATGAAAGCACAATGTGAGATTCAGCAGCCATAAACGGTCAGACAGAAACATTGAAGACAAAAAGAAAGGAAAACATAGTTTAGAACAGACTGTAAAGTGCAAAGTTAGCACATACTTTAGAAAAGTAGCATGCATTAGAAAAGGCTCCTTCATATATGACAGCAATTTTAAAAAAAGCAACAATCAACTCTGCGGGTGCTTTCACACTTGAGCTTCTGGTACGAATTTGAGTACACTTGACAGTGTTCAGTGCATTTAGTTGGTGTGAAACTGCAAACCTTTTGAGAGTCAGCTTAAAACTGTAGTTCATGTATGGGTCACAATCAGGTCAAATTAGTGAACTGCTAATTGCGACATAATTTGATCATAGTAGGCCTATGATAATAATTTCTCATATCATCTTGTTGCCAAAATTTTATGCATTCTTGTATGCGCTCTTTGCATTTTAAATACATTTGCAGCAATTAAAAGTGCAATTTGTCATCATTTACTCACCCTTAAGTCAATGCTAACCAAAATAGCTTGGTTACCGACATTCTTCAAAATATCTTTATGTTCTACAGAACTAAGTCATACACATTTGTAGGGCTGCAACAAATGATTATTTTGATAAATCGATTAATCTACGATTATAAGAACGATTAATCGACTAACCAATTATTTCATTAGACTTTATTTAATTAGACTTTAATTATTCAGCTTTTGCAATTAGTTAAATAATTGATTTATACACATTTTAACAAATAAAGAAATTTGTTTAAATAATATTATGTAATTATTACATTTATTATACTATTAATTGATACAAATTTTTTAAATTTTAAATGCTTTAAAGAAGTCTCTTTTGCTCACCAAGCCTGCATTTATTTGATCCAAAGTACAGCAAAAACAGCACAATTTTGAAATATTTGTAACATTTAAAATAACTGTTGTCTATTTGAATATATTTGAATTTATTCCTGTGATTTCAAAGATCAAATGACTACTCGACAACAAAAATATTTGTTGACATTGTTGATAATGTCAACATGTGGGTGAGTAAATGATACAATTTTATTTTTGGGTGAACAATGCCCTTAATGTTTGGTAAACAACAATAAAAACATGAATAAATCAAATCGTCTTCTCTTCCTGTTGTAGGATAACAGATACTGATAAACAGATACCGCTAGTATTAACAGTGACACTAGTGTTAATGACATAAGCTCAGATTTAGACCATACAATCGAAGCAAGTGTGAAAACACCCTGAAAATTCTCATTCAAAACACCACGGTGGTGTGAATGCACGCCATTTTAACCACAAACAACATTATTGCAGAAAAAAGACAGCAATTAATAATTATTTTCATGGCAAAAGCTTCATAGCTTTATAAAGACAAATCAAAAGCGAATAAAAAAAAAAGGAGGAAAGCAAAAAAAAACAAACAAAAAAAAGAAAAAACAAGCAAATTATGTTAGCTTAATTCGTCAGCTATTGGTGAAGTTATACGATATCAGCGTGTGCTAAAGCCAAACGCATCCACAGGCATCACTACCTTTAAATATACCCGTATCCTCTTCATTTCTGAGATTCTCCAACCAAAGACCTGACTGAAGCTCCCTGTCCCAGGGGAAATACTCTCCCGCTGTCATCCCATACAATTACCCCAGCACACACACACATACACACAGACACACAGTGATGGAAAAGACGGAGCAGAGGATCAAGAAACAAGTGAAAGGCAAAAGATGGGGGGAAAAAAATAATATTGTCACAGTACAGGATGACACACAGAACAAGGAACCTCCAATAACATTCTGAAGTACCAAGTAGTATCAGCTACAGTATGGACTTAATGATTAATTTTATTGAGTTACAGCAATGAACTGACAAAATACGGCAAATCTTTAATAGAAGTACCAAAAAGTACTGTATACTGTTGTCTAAAAAAATATTATACTATGGCATTGTACAGCCTTAGATACTAATTGGTTGACAGATGCTCCATAATTCAAAAATTTAAATAATTCAAAAGGTACATCGCCAATTTTTCCTTAGCTATTTGTTAGAATTCACCATGTACAATAGTTTTGACTCTTATTAAAAAGTTAGTGTCAAAGAAAGTTATAAAAGGTTCTTTTTACAAAGGAGAAACACACGACACATAGCTGGAAAAGGAAAACTAGTTAATTTGCCAGAGATGCCGTAAACATCTGAAAACGCCGAAGGTTGGAAAGGCGAGCAACAGTGGCACATTTGTATAAACAAGCTTAGAATCTCTGAAAGATTCAGCGTCTCACTGATGAGATATATCAGCGTAAAAAAAATTATATGTCAGTGGCTGAAACTCTGGGGTTAGAGCAATCTCTTGGGAAATCTTTTGTCTTACATTTTTCATCAGAAAAAGTCTTACTCAAAGAGAAAATGTAATTTCAGAAGTTCTCTGTGAATATAAGACAGCAGACAACCCTGGTGAACATATAATATCTAATCAGGGGAGCTAGACGCCACATACATAAAGATGATATGAAGTGGACAGAGGAAATGAGACTCCGCAGAGCAAACACATTAGAGTCTTTCTATTCCTTTAAAATTATCTTCTAAAAAGAAAAAGAACATGAGCTACTTCTAAAATCAAATGAACCGCCATCTGACAGGCCATTCTGTCCAGGACAGCCATCTACATCCATTATTCATTGTGAAGAGACACTTTGATCACCTTCACAAGCACTGATGCGACGCTTACCATCGCTCGATTCCTCCTCTTCCTCCTCCTCATCTTCATCTTCCTCATCTTCCTCCTCCTCTTCATCCTCGTCCATCTCTCCATCTCTGTCATGAAGGCCATCGTCGTCTTCTGCCGCACCAGGGTCGCTTTCTCCCTTTAGTTTAGCGTGGAGCTCCACCGCCTCTTTCCAGGGAACCCCACCCAGATCGGACGGGCCGGCCGCTTCCGGTTCTTCATCCTCTTCCTCCATATCAGACTCTGAGCTGCTGTAGAGGCGAATAAGTGTGTAAAAATCACCACTTGACCCCCGTTTGCTCTTTTTACTCACACATAAACACTCAAAGCAAGTTACCAACACTACAAATCAAAGGCTTTGAGGTCGGTAAGATTTTTTTAAATGTCTTAACCTCACCAAAGCTGCATTTATTTGATTAAAAATAGTTTAAAAAAGAAAAAAGAAACAAACATATTTTGAAATATTATTACAAGTGTGTCCCTGGGCCACAAAACCAGTCTTAAGTCGCTGGGTTATATTTGTAGCAACAGCCAAAAATACATAAGTCAAAGTTATTGATTTTTGTTTTATGCCAAAAATCATTAGGATATTAAGTGAAGACCATGTTCCATGAAGATATTTTGTAAAAGTCCTACTGTTAATATATCAAAACTTAATTTTTGATTAGTAATATGCATTAAGAACTTTCTTTGGACAACTTTAAAGGTGATTCTCTCAGTATTTTGATTTTTTTGCACCCTCAGATTGTTAGCTGTATCTCAGCTAAATATTGTCCTATTAAAGCAAACCATAAATCAATGGAAAGATTATTTATTCAGGTTTCAGATGATATAAACATTAAAAAAAAAAAAAAAAAAAAAAATTCTATATTAGTTGAGTTCCTCCCATTTTCCATTTTAAAATTCCATACTTTTCCTGACTCAAATTTCCAAACCCCTCAGACCAAATTTAACATAAATGGTACATAAAGCATTATTTTCAGCTTTATATGTGGTATACAGTAGTCATCTGTAAATATTTTTATTTTCTAAATTGATCAATCATAGGCTATGATCAGCTCACTGCTGCTTGGTCGTTACTTTTAAAAGAACTAAAACGTACATGTAATGAATAAAAAAGGCTCCAAAGTTTTTTCTAAATTAACTTCATAATAAAATAATGAAACGAAATATAATCACATTGCCATTTCATACAAAAATTAACTATTTTAATAGCTGAAAGAGTAGGATAAGTTTTGGGAGAAGGGGGGAAAAAAAAAAAAGACGGGCTCAGGCCGGACTCGGGCCAATAATTCTGATAAGCTTTTGGACAAGGGCCTGTGCATCTTGGGCCTAGATTTTAGGCCCGTGCAGGGCTCTAATGGAATGACAGATGCTGTATTAACAGCTTGTATTAAAAGTTAGTTCGATAAGACCAGGAATAAGCATTAAGAAACCATTTTATTTTCATGTTCACTTTAGGACACTTGCCTGCATATTAAAAAGATTTGATTCCAAGCAAGAACATTTGAAATTCAACAAAGGTTAAAAAAAAACAAAAAACAAAAAACAAAAAAAAAAAACAAATGATGGCAACACTGTGTCCTCAAATTATGAACTTCAAAGTAGTTTAAAAAGCCTGTCCTTGATATTCAAAGTCACTTTTCTTGAACAAATTACCATATACCAAATTTAAATTCATTTTAGCTTCTGCATTAAAAAACACTTTCCAACTTGTTTCTATCATGTGAAACAGGAACTAAAGAGCATGGAAAATTTTAATTATAAAAAGGCAAACACTTCCGTCACACATTTTAATTACAGCAGAATTATATTAGCAAAGTACTAAGGAATACTAATGAACAATCACTGTTTTCATTATATTATGTAATGGCTGAAAATTACTGATAATTAGTGGTGCTTGCATGATAGAAAAAGCATGGCAACATCCTACAACAGATATAAAGATGAGAGAGATACCTGGATCCCTCCTCAATGTCGGTGGCTTTGTCCAGCACACTGCTGAGGTTGTGCTCAGCCAGCGTCTCCTCGGGCACCTCCTGCAGCTCCTCCTCTCTCATCATAGATAGACGGTAGTTCTCCAGCTCGATCCTTTCAGGAGTCCCTTTAAGACGTTTGGCCACACTGGGCTCTGTTACCCCGTTCACCTCTGTCGCTGTGATGGACAGAAAAGAGAAGAGAGAAAATGGCTGGTATGTAGGGGTGTAATAGTAATAATCATAAACATAACTTACAAATTCTCTATATAGTTAAAGCTTAAAGCATTACGTGTCAATAAAAAGATGTATAACAACTTTAACTTTATTATTTATTATAAATTACATCTACTGTCCACCCACCCTACCTTCCTTTAAGGTTGTTTTTGAAGGTAACAAATACAAGAATTCATTTCCATTCATACAAATAAGACACACACAGTCAAAGGGATACTTATTAACTTTATTTACACAAGCAATATTTAGCCTTTATGACTCCACATATATTCTAGATTTAAATAGATTTAAATATGTTCTTAGTAAAATGCTCTTAAATATATCCTTAAATATTAAATACAAGTTATGGTTACCTTGCCTTTTTCCCTTCCTATTAAAGCATCTCAGATAGATTTGTTTTAATATCAATGAACTTTTTTAACAGTAATGAACAGGTGGACATGTGTATGACTAATACATCTATCCAGTGAAGCAAATCCCAAAACCCAAATCAAGCAAGTGAGAACATTTTGTGCATCTAATTAAACAAAACAAAACAAAAAAACAAAACATGACTGATAGTGGAAGTGGTTAGTGGAATGAAGCATGTGATTCATAAAAAGAATCGACTGAAAAAAAACTCACCACCCGAAACTGAATTATGACTGATGTATTCAGAACTCAATGAATAACGAATATGCCTCATACAGTGATTATGTAGTGACAGACCCCATGAATAAAATAATAATAATGTCGTGTTCATTTGATGCATAGCTATGATCCCAGACTAATCTGATCTTATCATGCAAGGAATACTAAAAATAAGGAAATAAATAATGTAATAATCTTATTCTGACGCATTCTACTAGAGTAGACCTTTCATATTTGTCATTTTTCAGCCATATTTACAACAAAATCTAAAAGTATAAAAGGAACTGTGTTTTGCGTGAAGAAACTGAAGTCTGTTTTTAATTATATGTGTATGTATGTGTGTGTGTGTGTGTGTGTGTGTGTGTGTGTATGTATATATATATATATATATATATATATATATATATATATATATATATATATATATATATATATATATATATATATATATATATATATATATAGCTGCAAAACGATTAGTCGCAATTAACTGATTCAAAATAAGTTTGTTTACATACTATGTGTGTGTACGATGTATATTTCTTATGTATATATAAATACACACATATGTATATATTTTAAAATATATTTTTGTATGCACTTGTATGTAAACACTTGTATATAATTTATATTATATATAAATATAAATATTTTACATGTAAATCTAACATATTTTTCCTTAATATATACATACATGTATGAGTGTATACGCATAAATATACACAGTACACACACATATAGTATGTAAACAAACTTATTTTGAATCGATTAATCGCAACTAATCGTTTTGCAGCTCTAAAATAAACAGGTCAGGTGATACACTAATAATAATGCTATTTTCTTTTTTTTTTTTAGGCATAACAGTAAAACAACTTCTATATATTTTGCATTAAATTAAAACTTAGGATGTTTTGCATTGTGATATTATTTTCTAACAGTCTTAAAGCTAAGCTTTATTTTCTTTTTGCAAAACCTTATTTCTATTTTCTTGTTATTTTGAGGTGAAATATAACTGAAAAATTATTCACGAGATATAAACCTCTAAAATACATATGATTAATATATTAATGTCGCTAAAACTTCTCAATAAAACCACTATATCTATTTACACCTTATATATTTCATCCTAAGTAGCACGAACTCACCGGATGTTTTGTATTGTAAAACATTCTCAGTGATACACACGACAGATGCCACAAGCAGTGGTGTTAGCACTATGCAGAGGAGAATTAGGAGGTGAACAAACACTAGGACAGAGATGCAAGGACTGATGGGAGTGTAGACCAATCACAGGCACAGATGCAGGCACTAGCTCAGCAACAAGCTGCTCTGATAGGAGAGGGGAAAGGTAAAGCTTACAGAGTCCACCAATCACAAGCACTGATACGAGCACTATATGACAAAAGGTGCACAGGTCAGAAATTACAAATCACAAACTTAAAGGCACTAAATCACAGATCTATACAGAGGAAGGACAGAAAGGAGAGCAACAAAAACAGGCAATAAATAAAGAATATTTATAACGCATGCAGGCAAAAAAGCTTAATTATTACACTTAATACGTTCACCATTTGAGCCACTTCACACATTTTAAAAGCTCTAAATTATGCATTTAATTAAATAACGGTTGTTAACACTTAATTTTTATGCTTTTTGCCCGGATGGTTTACTCATAATTAAAAGAAGAAATTGAATTAGGCTGCACCACTCCAAATAACATACACATTATATACATCCAAGCGATTTACAATGAGTTAATCATTTGTGACATTATCAGGGATACACAAAACAAGCACAATATCACTCTAAATCACAGCATGTGCGATTAGCTCAGAGGCTGGAAGGGGGACATGCTAGAGAATATTGAGCAGGATGTTGAGAGTAAAGCAGGAGAGCAGATAAACGCAGTAGGCGAGGAGGAAAGGAGAATCTAAAGGATTGTGCGCCACCTGGTGGCGGGTCCAGGACATTGCTCGTCGCAACGAGCGCAGGGTGCCCCCTACTCCTCGAGAGAGGCACAGGACGGGGCCTAAAGAGGAAAGGCGGGTACCTGAGGGCCGGCGTTCCACAGGGGCCTGAGAAGTAATAGCTTGGCCTGGGGCATCCACTGTGTTGGGGGTTACCGCCAACACCTGAGGCTCCTATGACCATTAAAAAAAAATTCTGATTATATTAGCTTTTTTTGTTAGTACATCATAAAAAAAAGGAAAACTGTGCCAGAAAAACAACACTCTGACTAAACTTAGAGACTAAAGAAGTCAATACCTTGGGGTTTACGGGAGCAGCAGCAGCAGGCGCAGGCCGTTTTCTCTGTGCCAGACCAGAAAGTCGGTAGCAGTAGTGTGGTTTACAGTAAAACTTCCCTGCAAGAGCAAAAACACACATCTGTTTCAGTACATAATTCAGAGAAAAACTCAAATGAGATGATTTATCAAATGTGAAATGCAATAAATGTGGGCGATTTCCGCCTAACGTGCATATCTGTAACTACGCCATGTGGGAGTATACAAAACGGCTCATAGCTAATAAAGAATCGTTGATGATGTAGAGAAACGCTCCCTCTGTCTCGTACAACAATATCCCACTGTGTTGGTTACAAAGCACATCTCATGACAGCAAACTATGAGCAAGCAGGAAATTAAAGAAACTGCTTACATTAATCAAAAAGGCTCTATAGAGTATTCTATGGAAGCCTGTTTCTGTCACTGAATAAACATTTTTAAAAAGGTAACGGCGACCTTCTCTCACAATTCTGACTTTTTTTCTGGCAATTGCGAGTTTACATCTTGCAATTCTGACTTTTTTTTTCTCAGAATTGAAACTTGCAATTCTGAAAAATGAAGACAAAATTACGTGATAGAAGCTCAAAATTGTGAGTTATAAAGTCAGAATTGCAAACCAAACTCATAATTGTGAAAAATAAAGTCATATATATATAGTCATATAGTCAAATATAAACTCATAATTCTGACTTTTTTCTCAGAATTGCTAGTTTATAAAAAGTCAGAATTGCGAGATACAGACTCACATTTTATAATGCAATTCTGACTTTATAACACATAATTGCAAGTAATTAAGTCAGAATTGTGAGATATAAACTTGCAATTCTGAGAACATTAGTCTTTTCCCCCTCATAATTTGCGAGTTTATAATCACACAATTCTGACAAAAAAAAGTCAGAATTATGATATAAACTTGCTATTCTGAGAAGAGTCTTTTTTCCCCCCATCAAAATTGGACTTTATAACTCCCAACTGTGAGTTTATATCTCATTTCTGAGAAATACATTTCTGAGAGATATAAACTTGCCAACGCAATTGCACCATATCATCACGCAATTGCCAAAGTCATAATTGCAAGTTTGTATCACGCAATTGAGGAAAAAAAAGTCGCAATGAGTTTATCTCTTAATTCTGACTTTATATGTTGCAATTGTGAGTTTCTATCTTGCAATTCTGACTTTATAACACGCAATTGCAAGTTATTAAGTCAGAATTGTGATATAAACTTGCAATTCTGAGAAGTCTTTTTTTCCCATTAAAACTGGTCTTTATAACTCCCAATTGCTGAGAAAAAAGTCAGAATTGCGAGAAAAAATTCAGAATTGCAAGATGCAAACTCGCATTTGTGAGAAAGTCAAACGTTTTTATCTCTTAATTCTCACTTTATAACTCAATCGCAAGTTTATATTATGTAATTGAGAAAAAGTCATAATTGCGAGTTTGTATCATGCAATTCTGAGAAAAGTCAGAATTTTGAGTTTATATCTGTTGCAATTATGAGTTTATATCCTGAAATTCTGACTTGATAACACACAATTTCAAGTAATTAAGTCAGAATTGGGAGACATAAATTGCAATTCTGAGAACATATTAGTCTTTTCACCCTCAAAACTGAAAAGTCAGAATTGCGAAATACAAACTTGCATTTGCAAGAAAACCTTCTTTCTCACAATTGTGAGTTTATATCATGCAATTCTGACAAATAAAGTAAAAATTGTGAGTTTATTTCTAGTAATTGACTTTATAACACTCACTTGTGAGTTAAGTCAGAATTGTGATATAAACTCGCAATTCTAAGTAAATTAGACTTTATAACTCCCAACTGCGATTTTCTCTCATTTCTGAGAGAAAAGTCAGAATTGCAAGATACAAACTCGCATTTGTGAGAAAAAAAAAAAAAAAAGTCTAAATTGTACGTTTTTAATCTCACAATTCTGACTTTTATTTCTCATAACCGTGACTTTATATTTTGCAATTGCGAGTTTATATGACGCAATCGAGAAAGTCATAACTGTGAGTTTACATCATGCAATTGAGAAAAAAGTCAGAATTGTGAGTTTGTATCATGAAATGTAAAAAAACATCAGAATTGTGAGATGAAATATAGCAATAGGCTATTTTTATATTTTATGCAGTTGTCGGAAACGGGCTTCCATAGTATTCAGATTAAGTTAATCAACACTAAAAAATTTAACATAGGAAAAAATTATGGTAACTTCTAAGTAGCTACAGTATGAATAACTATCAGGTGGGATTTTAATTCCACTTCGGAATTCATACCATCCTCAACATCGAAGGCGTAGGAGGACAGGCGGAGGGTAGTGCCGCAGTAGTCGCACTTGAAGCAGCTGCGATGGAAAAACTTTCCCTCTGCGCTTAGACGCTCCATCACGTAGACACGCTTCCGACAGAAGAAACACACATCACTGCCTCCAATATTCTGAGGGAACTCCTTCCGCAAGGAACCCTGCAGAGAGGAAGACACAGAAGCGAGACATGCTAGTTCAGGTCTTTTTTTTTTCCAGTGAGAGCAAGGAGTGGCACCTAAACGCTTAGAAATCTGCTGAGAGAGACAGCATGCACCAAAATAATTTATGATCTTCTGTGCTTCAAGGAACTGAATATAAAACCTTTGCGTGAAGCCTGGTGCATGGCAGAGACAATAGTTACCAAAGACACTAAAATAAAACTAATAAAATCTATGTAAATCAGCACAACTGGGTGTACTTATTTCCCAATATTGACACTACATCCTTAAAAATATAATCTAAAAATAATTTAAAAACACTTATTTAGCAATAATATTTAGAAATTATAAAAAAAACTAAAGATTTAGAAATACTTAAATTATAAAAATAATTTACAAATTATAAAAAAAAAAAAAAAACAGATGGGAAATTTGTCTGTAGTTTACAGACAAGGAACAAAAAAAATCCAGTTCAGTTTCATCTTGTAGCTCAGCATGGACACAGTAAACCTCTCTTATATTCTTTTCCTGGAACAAAAACTGTTGCAGCATAAGAGTACATGGATTTAAAGTTGAAACAGAACAATTTTTATTGAATCTCGTAGGTGTTATTCCTGTGCGGTTTTTGTTGCTGCAGTGTCTTGATCCAGTTATCAGTGCACTGAATCATTCAATTCAATTCAATTCAAATTTATTTGTATAGCGCTTTTCACGATACATATCGTTGCAAAGCAGCTTTACACCAAATTGACATTTTTACAATATATGTAGTAGTAGCTTGATGTACATATGGTAGAGATGTGTGGTAAAGATCAATTAATGACGTAATCAAACAGACAAAGAATACTATAAATTAGTAGCAGAATTCGGTAGTGCTGTATGTTTTCATGGTATGTGCTTTGTGATCACAGGGAGTCGGTGATACCCAGCACTACAAGTTAGCCATATACCAAAGCAAAAACACAACACCCATAATTCTTACCAAATCCCTTTTCTCAAGCAAGGGCCTGGGGTCGTCCTTAGCCTGAAGCTGATTGGCTATTTGCTCAGCCAGTGAGCTCACACCCCCTGTGTACATCTTTACATAATGCTACAGGGTGGTGAACAGAACAAAAAAGTTTTTAAAAGCATAAATGGTTGAAAGCCGAGTGAGATGCTGTAGCAGTTTTCAAGAGTATGAAAAATTACAAATAAATAAAAGTTAAATTCAGATGTTGCAGGGTTATTTGTGTAGATGTAGAAGGCACAAGGTGCAATTCAGCTCAAACCAATTCAAAGTGCTAAAACGGAAAAAAGGCTGTCAAGTTGTCAGAAAAGAGTAGCAAGAAAAACTGTTAATTGAAATCTCAACCTATAATTACACTTTTAGATCATAAGAAACTTTAAGGCACAAACATACACTAACTTTCAAAAGTTTGGGATCACTAAGATTAATTTGAAAGAAATTAATACTTTTATTTAGGAAGGATGGATTAAACTGATCAGAAGTGACAGTGAAGACATTAACAATGGCATAAAATATATATTTCTTAACCACCAAATTGGCATATTGGAATGATTTCTGAAAGATCATGTGACACTGTAAACTGAAAAACTGGCTGCTAAAAATTCAGCTTTACCATCACAGAAAAATGAATTGAAAATTAAAATATAATTAAATAGAAAACTGATATTTTAAATTGTAATATTTCACAATATTACTATATTCATTATGGTTTTGACCAAATAACAGCAACCTTGGAGAGTACAAGGGACTTTCAAAGCTACATACACTACCAGTCAAAAGTTTTTAAACAGTAAGATTTGTGTTTTTAAAGAATTCTCCTTTACTCACCAAGCATGCATTTATTTGAATCCAGCAAAATAAATGCAAGCAAAATACTGCAAAAGCAATAATTGTGAAATATTTTTACTATTTAAAATAACTGCTTTATATATGAATATTTTTTAAAATGTAATTATGGAAAAGAAAATTATAAAAATTACTACTTTTATTTAGCAAGGATGCTTTAAATTGATCAAAAACAAGGATAAAGACACGTTACAAAAGATTTCTGTTTCAGAAAAATGCTGTTCTTCTGAACTTTCTATTCAGCAAAGATTCTACTCAGCTGTCTTCAACATAATAATAATAATAATAATAATAATAATAATAATAATAATAATAATAATAATAATAATAATAATAATAATAATAATAACAACAGTTTTTGAGCAGCCAATCAGCATATTAGAATGATTCCTGAAGGACCATGTGACTGAAGTAATGATGCTAAAAATTCAGCTTTGAAATCAAAGGAATAAATTACATTTTAAAATATATATTCAAATAGAAAACTGTAATTTAAATAGTAAAAATATTTCAAAATTTGACCGTTTTGCTGTACTTTGGATCAAAATAAATGCAAGCTTGGTGAGCAGAAGAGACTTACTTAAAAAGAAAAAAAAATCTTACTGTTCAAAAACTTTTGAATGGTACCGTATGTCTTACTAACCCCAAACTTTTAAATGGTCGTGTAAGTTTTTCAGGGCCATGAAGAATTAAATATTCTGATTTTCTTGCGTGGTTCATTGTGTAGACGAGAATAGGCACAAGGTGTAATTCAGCTCAAAGCAATTCAAAATGAAGCAGTCAAGTTGTACCAAGGAAAACTGTTAATTAAAACGAAAGCCTTCAACAATAAATTTCACTTGTAAACATTTAAAGATGCAAACATTTAAAGATGCAAACATATTTGTCAGCATCTACTGAAATGCTATCCCCAGGTTTTAACAATCATGCTTAAAGCATGTTAAATTCAAATTCAATTCACAATTTCAAATGTCGAATAAACATGCAGATTAGTTTCCAGAAATAGCTTTTATGCAGCTCATGAATATAGATAACACCCAGCTTACAGCTGTGTTAAAATGTTTGCCAACATGCAGTACATAGTCAATTTTTGTTGTATTTCAATATTCTCTGCTTTACACACACATCTAGTTACAGATGTAAAGACTGGAGAAAGACGCCTCAGACAAAAGGCTCACAGAACAGCAGCTCTCTACCATTAACAGGGTGTGTTTGAAAGTGTTATAGAAATGCGTGCATGCAAACACTCAACTCCAGAACACAGCATTCATTATGCATCATTGCTACCTGCCGGAAAGAGCTGGGAGAGTGCAGAGGGCTAACAGAGCTCACATCACACGTTCTGTACCACTGTTCTGTGAAGAAGTTTGACGCTTTTTTCTTAGACTTTGAATAACGTAGAGACAGAAAGAGAGACAGAGATGAGGGAAGTGAAGGCAAGACGATGAGAACAGCAGATAGGCAGGCAGAAAGAAAACTAGAAATCGACAGTCTTTAAAGGAGAAGTTCACTTCCAGAACTAAATTTTACAGATAATTTACTCACCCCCTTGTCATCCAAGATGTTTGTGTCTTTCTTTCTTCAGGTCGATAAAAAATTATGTTTCTTGAGGAAAAAAAAAAAAAAATCAGGAATTATCTCCATATAATGGACTTCAATGGTGCCCCCAAGTTTGAACTTCCAAAATGTCGTGTAAATGCAGCTTCAAATGGCTCTAAACGATTCCAGCCGAGGAAGAAGGGTCTTATCTAGCAAAACGATCAGTCAAGTTTCCGAGGGGCGCTACTGTAAAAAAAGAACGTGGGTACAACTTCCGGTGAGGCGGCAGTAGTAGTATACCAATGGCATTTTGTGTGCTAATTAGCGACAGGCTAAGTGTTTTTCGGATCATTGTTTACTTTGTAAAGATGCAAATTTTTATGAGAGATGTCATTATGGTGCTCATGGACAACATGCGCTGTTCAAAGCTGTGCTCCCACATCGTTAGCAGGTTTGGATCGCTAAATCTTGAATGACTGTTAACTGATGTGACATTTGAACCGAGGCATCGGAGCTTGTGTCAAGGGGTGTGCCAGATGAAGCGTCGATTCGAGGCATGTTAACGTAGATATCACGAAACAAGTGACAAACGAATCCTCACTTTCTCTACAGTCCCGTGGGTGATTCACTTTGTGTGTCTGTTCGAACCAGGTCTTACTTATTCATTTATATTTTTAAATACCCAGCCATACAAGTAATATGAAAAATACAAATTATTTCAGGAAAATTAAATACTTGCCATATGCACTTAATGTGTACATTATTCTTCTGTTACATCATATAGATATTCGTATTAGCATTTAATGCCACAGTCTAATGGGTAAATGAATTTATCAGAGACAGAAGTTCACCAAAAATAAACACACTGTTAGACTTATATTTCTGCACATTACATGAGTCGCTCTGTGGAATGTGTGGTAAATGTTTCGTCTGACGGTGTTTCTTTCACAGGCTTTTGGCTGCTTTATTTTTTAACTAAAAGTGTTTTCGACACAGTCGAAGCTTTGAATCTTTTCCCGAAACAGTCAGAGGAAAATGTCAGTGCTTCACGAGGCTTCATTTGTCCATCATTACTGTCAACTGTTCAATGAATTTGTCACGTCGGTCTTGTTTACTTCGAACCAAAAGACGCTCCCACTTTTGACGCAAAGCCTCGTGGGGTGTAGGAAATTTGTGGATACTTTTTAACCACAAATGCTCGTCTCGTCTAAGTCTGTGTGAGCTTTTTTGGGGCTTTTTAGGACCCGTTTAATACAGTCAAAACAGTTAGGGTATGTCGAAAAACTCCCATCTCGTTTTCTTCCCAAACTTCAAAATTGTCCTACATCGCTGCAGAAGCACCAACCCAGTGTTTACAAAGTGAACATGCAAAGATCAAAGCCCTTTACAAAAAAAAAAGAAAAAAAAAAAAAAAGAAGGTAAAACAGCTATGTAGGATGATTTTGACGTTAAAGAAGAAAATGAGACTGGAATTTTTCAACATACCCTAACTGTATTGACCCGGATTACACAGACTACACATGCGCATCGCAGAGACAAGACGAGACAAGATCACCATTTGAGGTTAAAAAGTATATATATTGTCAATTTGCTTTGAAAATGACCGATCGTTTTGCTACACAAGACCCTTCTTCCTCGGCTGGGATCGTTCAGAGCCATTTGAAGCTGCATTTAAACTGCATTTGGGAAGTTCAAACTTGGGGGCACCATTGAAGTCCACTATATGAAAAACATTCCTGAAATGTTTTCCTCACGAAACATAATTTCTTACTGACTGAAGAAAGAAAGACATGAACATCTCCTTTAAAAGAAATGCTGCAAGCTAACCTCCACTGACAGCACCCGAAAATTATAACAGTACTTTCAATAATGATTTTTCCAATAAAGGTCTTTTGGCTGCTGTTGCCGCTATTAGACAATGATTATGATTATTTATAAAAGCAGTAAGCCACAAAAGGTCAAGTTACAGTGATTTTACCACATTTAAAGAGTGTCTTCCCTGTGAACACAACATAAATAGGAGCTTTATTTAACCAAGAACATTCCTTGAAAACAATTTCCACTCCATCTTTGCTAAATCTGTGCTGCGATAAGGCCAAAAGACTGCACACTGTATAGCAACAGTTTAAGCCTGTGTATGAAAAAATGTGTTTTCTCAAGGACACCCAGTGCTGAAAGTTCACCTTTGGCTTTGCTGGTTTGTCTTTAAACTGAGAGGCTAACCTCTCGGCTCTCTCCTGAATGCTGGGGATGTGTAAAGGCACGTGATCATCAGAGCGCAAAATCTCCCTCTGCTGTGAGAGAGATGCAGTCTTAAGTCATGACATTAAGACAAGGATTACCACCATTTTCTGCAACACTGTGAATAAAATCCATTACGAAAGACCTTTTTAGTTGCGTAGTTACGTATTATGCATTCAGACCATAATAGGTTAGATGAACTCTGTGTTTAGGTTACAGACAGGACGTCCATGCATAACTCTCCATGCTCAGGCAGGGCTACCTGATGCTGGGGGTCAGAAGGATAGAAGGGTTGCTCAGGATTGAGGCCGTGGGTCAAAAGCCACTGCTCAATAAAGAACCGTGATGGTTTTTTCATAACCTTCACAAAGAAAGATGTGAGGAACAAAAATGTAACTATTAATTTCTATATATTCGGGAAAAGAAAGAGCGCAAAGGTTCAAGACAACTCAAGGTCACGACTCAACCTAGTTGTGCTCTTGACCAAGCTATCTGACAGTTCACTCAAAAATAAAAACTCCGTCATTAATTACTCACCCTCATGTTGCTCCAAACCCGTAAGACCTTTGTTCATCTTCAGAACACAAATTAAGATATTTCGATGAAATCCGAGAGCTTTCTGACCCTGCATAGACAGCAACACAACTGACACTTTCAAGGCCCGGAGCATGCAAGACTGACACGGAAGAGAAGAAACAGTTGAATAAAGTTGTTATTTTCATTTTCTGTGCACAAAAAGTATTCTCATAGCTTCATAAAATTAAGGATGAACCACTGATGTCACATGGACTATTTTAACGATGTTCTTACTACCTTTCTGGGCCTTGAATGTGACAGTTGCTGTTTATGCAGGTTCAGAAAGCTCTCCGATTGCATCAAATATCTTAATTTGTGTTGCGAAGATGAACCAAGGTCTTACAGGTTTGGAACAACATGAGGGTGACAGAATTGACAGAATTTTCATTTTTGGGTGTACTGTCCCTTTAAGAGCATGCGGTTTTCTCTTGAATTGTTCTACCTGTGGCTTGTCCTTCCTGTCAGGCTTGCCTTTAAACCTAGCGACTAGAATGTCCGCTCGCTCTTGAATGCTAGGGATATGTATTGGCTCTGGCTTGTCCACATTAGGCAGGTTATATTCCTGTAAATGGAAAGGCTGATGAAACTGTAGCTTGGGTTTGAAATCTTTTTTTGATGTCGTATTGTGGAATCAAACCCCAAAAGACTAATTTGCCATGGTTTCAACATGAGTAAAATATGGTCCGTGGTAAACATAACTTACATTTGGACGTTTCGTTGGAAAATGTAAGCTGTACACACTCAAACTTCAAATGTTCTTATGTTAGTTATTACAAACAAACAAACAGTTATGTTTATTTTATTTATTTATTTTTTAAATAAACATAACTGCTTCAAAATTTGTTTTTAATTTACACTGTAGAGCAAAACGTCCAAGTATCATCAATTTATATGTACCACAGACCTTGTTTTACTTATAAAATGTAAAAACTCCATTATAAAAACCCATAGGAAAATCTCAAGGGAACCCATGGTGAATTAGTCTTCTTGGTTTTGACGTCACATCTGTGGCACTCTATAGTACTCATGCATTTGTGTGGCAAGTGTTTGTAAAAAGTCACTTTAAAGTTCTCCAAACACAGATGCATGCACATTAATGTATGTAAAGATGTAAAGGAAGGTCAGATTTTCAAAAGACTTTTTGACGTAGTTTTGAGAAATGCTCCATGCAGTTGTCTTGGTTACCCTGTAATAGATTGAAGGGTCCTGGATCTCATTCTCTTCATCACCACCACCATTACACTTGTTTATCTCTGACTGGTTAACATTATGCTGCAGAGAACAGACATAAATCAGTTCCACCCTATCATTAGCTAGGAGATCTCAGACTAAACGAACAATCAAAACTAAAAGGGTAACAGCCCTATATTTCTGAAACTAAAAATGCAACAAAAGCATGGTGGTCCATTCCAATGTTTTCATTAAAATAATGCTGAAATGCAATTTTAACTTTATCAAACACCATAAAACACAATGACAAATTTTTGGTTTCCAGAAATGCACAAAATATAACATTTTTACGTCCGAGTGAATTGGTCATGTGTAGGGATGTGCAAAATGACAGATTTACGAAACCGACAAGCCTGAATACATGATAAATATTTAAAGATAAATGAATGATAAATAATTAGCGCTGTGAAACGATTAATCACATCCAAAATAAAAGTTTTTGTTTACATAATATGTGTGACCCTGGACCACAAAACCAGTCATAAGGGTCTATTTTTTTCGAAATTGAGATTTATACATCATTAGAAAGCTGAATATATAAGCGTTCCATTGATGTATGTTTGTTAGGATATTCAGCCTAGATACAACTATTTCAATATATGCAATCTGATGGTGCTAAATAAATAAATAAATAAATAAATAAATAAATAAATAAATAAATAAATAAATAAAAATATTCAGAAAATCGCCTTTAAAGTGGTGCAAATGAAGTTCTTAGCAATGCATATTACTAATCAGAAATTAAGTTTTGATATATTTTCAGCAGGAATTTTACAAAATGACTTCATGGAGCATGATCTTTACTTAATTTCCTAGTGATTTTTGGCATAAAAGAATCATTTTGACCCATACAATGTATTTTTGGCTATTGCTACAAATATACCCCAGCGACTTAAGACTGGCTTTGTGGTCCAGGGTCACATATGCGTGTTTACTCAGTATATTTATCATGTATATATAAATGCATACACATGCATGAACATATTTAAAAAAATATTTTGTTTATATATTAAATGTTTATATCAATCAACATTTAATCAAATATATCAATTATTTTTTCAAAATATATACTGTATGTGTGTGTATTTAAGTATACAAAATATATATTCTGAATACACACACATATTTTATGTAAAAAAAACTTTTATTTTGGAACGGTTAAGTCGTGATTGCACAGTGTCGTTGCACAGCACCGCAGCAAAAACTATTAAACAAAGTGAAATTTTTCACTAACTAAACTAAATTTAATACACATTAATCTGACACTTATAATGTTTTGAAGATTTCTATTTGAAATAAATGCTGTTGAACTTTTCATCAAAAGATCCTGGGGAGAAAAAAAAAAAAAAATCAGCACGAAATCAGCATATTTATTTTATTTTAGGGATGCACCAAATTTTCAGCCGCTGAAAATTAATGGCTGAAAATATAAGCCCAAACTATATATAATATATAGGCCTATATATTAAAAACCAATTAGGGATGTACAATATTGAATTTTTGTTGGTATCTGATATGCCGATATCATTTTGAAAATGAGTTGAAATGACAATACTGATACTGATATATTTCCTTTTGTTTGGAAACACCAAGTCTCTCCTGTGTGGAAATTATAAGCTAATTATTATTAATTTTGGTTCGTTTTTAACAAAAACTTATTTGTTAGAATTAAATACACAATAATGAAGTACTTTATAACAGTACATTGAATCTTTGAAAATAACTATAAATAAACTATATCAATCATTGCTCTTTTTTTTATTATTTTTTAGAAAAATGCAGTGGTAACCTTAACATTTTATTTTAAGATTTTGTATCTGTAAATGGTCTAAAGCAAAAGAGATCTAAAAATTCTAGCTTCTGACCTTTAAATCAAAATATACTCATGATTTTTTTAACATCAGTAGGCCAACAGCGCCCCCTACAGAATTAAAACACCTTACCGAATGGCCATTAGGACCCGGGGGAGGATGCCGTTGCTATTGCACTTGCTATTACAGTTTACTCTATCATTCACAGATTAAATGCAGCGATCTAAAACAGTGAATCTAATCATCATTCAGGCAAAACTTTGCTTCAAGAATGAGCAACACTGCCGACGCATGATTTTATCATATTGGGCCGATATTTACATTTTAAGCCATTACTGGCTGATTCCTATATTAGTCTGATAATATCATGCATCCCTTCCTAAAAAAAAAAAAATAATAATATTAATAATAAAAAAACAATTTTTTTTTTTTTTTTTTTTTTTTTTTTATTGCTGATTTACATTGACTTTGCCATGAATATGCCAGGAGGATTGATCAATACAAACAGCTCTGCACCCTCAAGTCTGAATTTCTACAAAAACTTCCTCAAGAAACTGCAATAGGAGAAGTTATGTTGAAACCAGCTCCTGTGAGAGATGCTGAGGTTAGTACAGGAAGACAGGAGAGTGTCACCTGTGCGTGTGGAAGAAACGATGAAGAGAATGAGGAAGATGAGGGTGAGGAAGAAGAAAGGAGAATGGTTTTCTTAGGGCAGCTCCTCAAGACCTCAGTCCCGCTGCTGGCCTTCAGAGAGACAAGAGAGGAGAAACCCGTTCACATAATATTACACAAATACAACACCTCCAAAGACTAAAAAAGCCTGCAAATACCATCCAAACATTTAATCACCTACTACACACAAACACAGCCATAGTGATGAGAGACAGGAACGTTGTGTTAGAGAACAAACAGTGACCCATTAGAAGCAGAAAAACACAGTTGATAATCAAACCCAGTGACTTTAGTGACACTTAACACACACACAGACCTCCCATGCACATGGAATGCTATCAAAACCACATCTGAACCTCTACAATCTGAGAACGAGGGATATCAAAGCACCAGAACAATAAGCAAAGGGTTCGGCTCATTCGTCTCAATCAAACTGGAAACCCAAACAAAGTGCACCAAAGCGCGGTGTGGAAAGATATGCCTCTAGGTCTCTGGCGCATGAGTACGTCTAGTTAAACAGGAAACTAACAACAACAAAGTACACAGGGGACTAAATGTTCACCTCATGGGACTATCTTCTTGGTTACTACATAAGGAAGGGCACAGGAGACGCTATATTGTAACTGTAAAAGCAGGGCTTTTCTACAGCTGTGTACCTGCTCCTGCTTGATGGGGAGAGTTTGACACTTCAGTTTTTCCTTATAGCGGAAACTCATCTGCTCCTGTAACTGTGTGCGCCTCTGAACACACACATAAAACATGAATTCAAGACGCCAAGTTTTCCTCTCACACAAGCCCAAGCCTTCATGTTCATATACCAGTTCTCTCATTAAAACAAATTTAAACAAACTTAGCTTGCCAATTTTTTTTTTTACCTGTACTCAACAAGGATGCATTTAATTGATGAAATGAGACAGTAAAGACATTTATAATGTTACATGTGGGTTTTTTACTTTAAATTTTATTTTATTTTGATTTTATTTAATATTTTTTATTTTATTTTATTTATTTCTTATTTTATTTATTTATTTATTAGTAAAAACATTTGTTACATGTTTCAGTTTCAAATAAATGTTTTTTTTTCTTTTTCTTTTCTTTCAATCCATAAAAATCTTGAAAGAATGATCACGCACATGAATATCAAGCAACACAACTGTTTTTAACATTGATGATAAAAAAAGAAACACAAATCAGCATATTAGAATTTCTGAAGGATGTGACAAACACTGAAGACTGGAGTAATGATGCTGAAAAAAAACAGCTTTGCTATCACAGAAATAAATGACATTTTAAAATGTATTAAAATAAAGTTCTTTTATTTTTTATATTTTATTTTATATTATTTTATTTATGTATGTATGCATTTATTTATTTATTTATTTATATATATTTTATTTTATTTGAGTTCATTTTCGTTTTGTTTTTTTTGTTTTTTTACCTGTAATCAGCAAGGAAATAAACAAGATGAGTAAAGACATTTATAATGTTACTTGTTTCTGTTTCAAATAAAAGTCTTTTTTTTGGTTAACTTTCGATTCATAAAAATCCAGAAAGAATTATCACACTTTCCACATAAATATCAAGCAGCAAAACAGTTTTTAACATTATTAATAATAATAAAAAAATTACACATCAGAATATTAGCATGATTTCTGAATGATGTTCTGAATGATGCTAAAAAAAAAATTCTGCTTCGTCATCACAGAAATAAACTGCATTTTAAAATATTAAAATAAAGTTATTTTATTTTTTATATTTTACAGTATTTTATTGCTTTTTTATTTAATTTATTTTTTAGTATTTTATTATAGGCATTTATAATGTTACTGGTTTCTGTTTCAAATAAATGCTGGAGTAATGTTGCTGAAAATTTAGCTTTGTCACAGAAATTACATTTTAAAATATATTTTTAAATAATAAAAACATTTAACACTATTACTGTTTTTACTGTGTTTTTGATCAAATAAATGCAGTTTTACTGAACGTTAGAGATTTCTTTCAAAACGTTTTACAAATCTTACCGACCTCAAACTTATGTAAGCATGTATTTATTTTGAAGCAAATGAAAACAAAACTATGAAAGAAGGAAGAAAGCATCTTCTGTTCAATATCTTGTAGTATTATATGTCTGAATGACAGATACCCAAGTATTCATGGTACATGAGCAGAATGAATTTCTATGTAAATCGTTCATAAAAACTATCTTTGGTCAGCAGTTCAGTTCACCTCTTTTTGACCTCTATTTCATCTTTTTGAGGTATTTTGACCTCTATTTTGTTAAATATATATTTATAAGGCTACTTCATCTCAACACCATTAAGACTTAGTGAAGAAAAATGGACATGTCAGACATATTTCAAACAAACAAGCTTAGTTAAAACCCAAGTTCATTTAGTCACAAAGACAACAACAAGTATGGATGAGTAGAGGGGTAAGTAGGTACTTGGAATGTTAATGGTTGATGGGAATCTGGGAACGTGGGATTGTACTACACTCTTTACCTTCCTCCATGCAGGAACTGGAGCCAGCCGCACTGACTCTTTCACAAAGGGAGCGGCCGGAGAGGGGGTCAGTATGAGCCCCAAATCGGGCATGGAGTTCCCCTGTAACCGGTGGCACATATGTAATGGGTGAAGTGCCCAATGAAAAGTGAAGAATTGCCAAAGCCATTAACATCCATTGGAGTGAGAAAGAGAACACAAAAGAACAGAAATGAGAAATAAGGATATGCATGCAGAGAGAAACTGAAAGTGAATGACTGAAATGATTGCAAAAAAAAGAAACACCTGCGATGTGCCATGCATGAATAAAACCTAAAAATAACAACAACTAAAAACATGTGACCAGGGTTTGAGTTTGAAACAAACCGTTTTCATGAGGGAAGTAGAAGGAAACAGATGAATGATCAGACATACAAATGAGTCAGTCCATGCATGAGTCAGACCACAGACATCTCAGAAAAACACTACCCTTTAAAAGTTTGGGGTCAGTAAAATTGTTTTATTGCTGCATTTATTTAATTGAAATACAGTAAAACATTTTTAAAAAATATTTTGAAATTTATTACAATGAAGAAAAAAAAATTCTATTTCAATATATACAAAGATGTAATTGATTCCTGTGATGGCAAAGCTGAGTTTCCAGCAGAATGTGTTCCAGCTACTATCATCACAGTTGAAAACTGCATATTGTGCTGCTGAATATTTTTGTGGAAACCAACATATATTTTATTCAGGATTCTTATATTAAAAGAAAATTAAATAGAAGAGCATTTGAAATAGACTTGTTTGTAACTTAAAAGACTTTTTTTTGCATCAAAAACAATTTTACTGACCCCAATCTTTTGAACAGTATTATATACTGTAGATAACCCTTTATCTTGCATGGCTTCAGTAGATAACAGGGTCAAACACATCACCCTCACACTGTGACTGATGCAGAGCACAAAGGGTTTAGCTTCCTATAAAAAGCTCCCAAATCCTCTCTCATGCCGGTCATTCCTGCTGGCTACTCCATTAGAATAGATCCAGCATGAATCTGATTCAATTTTCCTCTATAAACCTGATCAGTTCAAACAACTCTGGCATGCTGTGCACTTCAAGCATTAAGTAACAGAAGTTTAGGACAGGATTCTTCCTGCTTGGTTAAACAAACCTTATAACCACATGGGTTTTATGCTTCCCGCATATATAAATCACCCAAATAGCACTGCAAAAGTAATGCCGATTTTCAACATGATATTCTAACACTGCCCAAGGATACCTGAACAAACAGTATACACAGTTGTGCTAAAAATCAGGTGACATTTACATGAGCACTTAGCCTATTTCCTGGTAAGTACAGGTTAATATTTAAAGAGATAGTTCACCCAAAAATGAAAGTCTGTCATTAATTACTCACCCTCATGTCGTTCCCAACCTGTAAGACCTTCGTTCATCTTCAGAACACAAATTAAGATATTTTTGAAATCCAAGAGCTTTCTGATCCTGATTTTTGTTTTCTTTGCACACAAAAAGTAGTCTCATAGCTTCATAAAATGTGAACTACTGACATCACATAGACTATTTATGTGTATATATATGAAGGAAGCTTTAAAGGTTTTTATGTATTTTTGCAACGTTGAGCAATGTAGCATAGACATTTCTCAGAAATCCTTTCATAAACAGTGTAGAGAGAGTGTAAATAAGAGATTTATTGTGCAGAGAGCTTGGTTGATTATAATGGAACTTTGTAAGATCGCAATGAACTAAGATGTGTGACAGCTTTGAATGATTTTTAAGGGAGTTTGTAAATGAGATATTGATTTAATACAACAGTTAAATAAACAAGACGTTAATATTAAGTGACTTTATTGTCTGACTTTAAAACTACTGCCTGATTTTGCTCCATTTCGTCATCAAAAATAGTCTGAAACAAGTCACAACCGAGCCGCTGTGCATCTCCATTCAAACACAGCGTTGTTAAGTTTATGAATGAACATGCGTTTTGAAATGAACGTAGTTAGTCAATGATTCAACTTCCCATTAATAAAGAGTCACTTGCTTTATTCCTGAATGAATCAGCGGTTCGAACGAATCGAATGATTTAGTAATTAAATCAGTGACTTGTTGCCACCTACTGGCAGTTTGAGTTTTTAAAGTATATTTTCAGTTAGTGCAAATTAATTTTGTTAATACTGATTTCATTTGATTGGTAACTTATTCTGTTGTTTTCATTAGAAATTTTTAAAAGCTTAAAAAATATAATTTTTAAAATATTTGACATAAATGATGACTTTTAATAAAGTTGGAAAAATAAAAAACCTCTGTAAATCACTTTAAGGAGTCAAAGTTGAAGTTGAATAAAGGTCTTACAGGTTTGAACAACATGAGGGTGAGTAATTAATGACAGAATTTTCATTTTTGGGTGAACTATCCCTTTAACTGAAGTTTAAAATGAAACAGTCTCTATAAATTGAAGGGATAATGTATATTCTAGTGTTACTGTTAACCAAAACTATTTTTTTTTAAACTGAAATAAGTTTAAGTACTAAAATTACAGAAATAAAAAAGTAAACTAGAAAAAATTAAAATTAAACTAAAATAAAAACTGAAAATATAAAAATAAAGCCAACTCAAAATATTAATAAATACTATAATAGTATAGAAATAATAACAAAATATCACTGGTACAGTAAGCAATTACAAAATAAACACATTCCAACAAGGCAGTTTAGCCTGTTGATGAAGACAATGCTTTATCACATTTGTTATTTTTAAAATATCCACACATCACAGAAACTGCGCAAAAACACACAAATTCTAACCCACCTGTCGTTTGAGTCCAGTGGACTGCGTCGGGGCGTTCTCCTCAAACTTCGCTAGCAGCTGTGTGGCCATCGACTTCACTTTGTTGTTGTTGTTCGCTGCCGCAGCAGAGTCAATTTTACGTTCTGCCAGAGCTGTGGCTATTGAGGGCCTGTCATCTCGATTAACCCTCTGCAGCTCTTCCTGTGATGTTGGAGAACAGGAATGAAAGAATTTAGACAAGTGCACCCACAAAGCAATATGTTGCACATCCATTGATCCAGCAAGATATGGCCTTACATCCTCTGATTGTCCAGCCTGGCTGGTCTTTCGTCTTTTTCCCAATCCATCCAGTTCCTTTTCTTTTTTATCCTACACAGGATTTGAAAGGAAAAGTTGAGATCAGAAGAATCAATAATTTCACAGTATCAAAAAGAAAGGTGACTACCTTAGGGTTTCGTTTGCGGGAGATGGCGATGCTTTGACCTAGTTTACTGAGGAATGAGATGGGTGATTTAGTGCTGGCAATCAACGCAGCTTTCTCCTCAGGGCTCAGATTGTGGTTTTCTGAAACACAAAAATATGAATAATAACTACTAGAGCCTATGAATGAATTGCATGCTAGACGAGTAGCATAATCACTGCTATAATAGCTTGAAATTCCTTTCTCTGGATGCATTGTTGTAGAGCTGCAACTCACCACCAGGTGGCACAGTGTCCTTGAACATCTCGTAGAACTGGCTGAGGTACATCACCATTGAGAGCTTGTCAGGCTCAACTACAACAGACATCTCCTTCCCGGTCATGATGGGAGAAATCCCAAATTCCTTTTCAGTCACGTCAAAAGCCAACTGGTTGTTCTTCTCCACGTCTTTCTCATCCAGCAAGTCAAAGTCACTACAGTTACAAGACATTGCAACATGAGAAACATCATCTAATAGCATAATCATGTTATTTAGCAAGTTGATACCAGATAACACATGCATCAATGACACTATAAACAAAGCATGATCTAGAAAGCAGTTCAAATCATAAATGTCACAAGAACATCTGCAGAACATAATTTTCAAGGCCTGTTTACACTGACAGTGATTCAAAATGTTGTTTCGTTGGTTTGCTAGTAGCAGTTATTACTTGGTCGCTGCATCCAGCTTCATAAGGTGGTAGATCACGCAAGCTTCATTATCTGGAATCCAACTGCTGGAAACCGCATTGCATTAAACTCTAAATATGAATTTTGCTGCATTCCCAACAGCCTATGTTCCTTATATTGTGTCAACCTAGCAACTGTCATTGAAGGTTTACTGCTTTACTGATGCATATCTGCATATCTAAAAAATATATATATTTTGACTATGATTGTGTCAATCCACACAGTCTATATTATATACACATTATCAGAAATATACTTCCTATATGTATAATACCAGTCAAAAGTTTTTGAACAGTAGAATTTTTAATGTTTTTTTAAAGAATTCTCTTCTGTTCACCAAGCCTGCATTTAATTGATCCAAAATACAGCAAAAGCAGTAATATTGAAGTAGTTTTTACTATTTAAAATAACTGCTTTCTACTTAAATATATATTCAAATGTAATTTATTCCTGTGACCAAAGCTAAATTTTCAGCATCATTACTCCAGTCTTCAGTGTCACATCATTCAGAAATGATAGAAATTAATACTTTTACCTAGCAAAGATGCTTTAAATTGATCAAAAGTGATGATAAAGACATTTATAATGTTACAAAAGATTTCTATTTCAGATAAATGCTGCTCTTCTGAACTTTCTATTCAAAGAAACCTGAAAAATTCTACTCAGCTGTTTTCAGCATAATAATAATAATAATAATAATAATAATAATAATAATAATAATAATAATAATAATACATATTTGTTTTTTGTTTTTTTTTAGCAGCAAATCAGAATATTAGAATGATTTCTGAAGGATCATGTGACTGTATACGTCATGTGAAGTAATGATGCTAAAATTCAGCTTTGAAATCAAAGTAATAAATTACATTTCCAAATATTTTCAAAAAGAAAATAGTTATTTTAAATAGCAAAAATATTTCAAAATGTTACTGTTTGTGCTGTGCTTTGGATCTAATAGATGCAGGCTTGGTGAGCAGAAGACTGCTTGGTGAGCAGTAGTGTTTATGAAAATTGAACTAATGCACTGCATAAGTGTCTGGATTGAGCTACTGAAAAAGGCAACTGTTGGCGCGTGGTATCCTCCTCAGAGACTTCCACTAATGCTGCTATACAAACACAAATGCAGACTAGTTTAGCTGACCATAACAAACAACTCATAAGCAAAAGCTTTTAAAGGTCACTCAGCAGCTGCTCTAGTGGAGAATTATGATAATGCTAATGTGCGTCTCAAAAGCTAATGGGGCTTTCAGCTGGCTCTATGTAACAGAAACCAGTGTAAGAATAACTACAGCACTAGCTCCTAGCCTTCTGCAAGAGAGAAACTTCCCCAGCGGTACTGTTTTTATAGTGTGCTGTACTTAACAGATGAGTAAGCCAAGTAAATAAATACTACATGGTAAACAAAGCTATAAATAGCTTATCAAAAGTAATGAGGTGAGGACAATTAACCTAACACAGCTGAAGAAACATTTGAGTAATATTAGCAATGACATTATCGCTTAATGGTGCACTCTATTTTTGCTGACTCATATTCCCCACCTTAAAGGGACAGTTTACAAAAAAATAAATACTGACATAATTTGCTCATTCTTAAGTTGTTCCAAAGCTGTGTGAGTTTCTATCTTCTGTTAAATATAAAAGAAGATATTTTGAAGAATGAGTGTATCCAAACATAGGGAACTATGATTTCCACGATGCAGAAAACACAGAATGTCACAGAAACTGTCAAATTTTGGATGAATAAATCAAAAGTAGGTCAGTACACTTAGAATCAAAATGCAACATGGACTAGGGTCTGTGAATATTAGTCTGCAAAAATGCTAAAAAATTAATCACCCATGTTCTACTTGTCTCTTTGTCAGTGAATGGGCAGATGCACGGTTTTGTAACACTCGCAGTGTTTTTAGCCTCTGCCACCTCAATTTATGAATACATGAACACAAACAAATCTCTAGAACTGCTCTGAGAGTCACGTCATTAATATTTCACCTTTAAAAAAAATAAATAAATAAATAAATAAATATAACCTCATATCACATAGAAACAGAAACTAATGCTCTTCACAGCTACCTGTCAAAATAAAAGTTTGGTTTAACTTGAAGAAACTGACAGAAATATATTACTCAATACAAGTACTACTACGAATAATAAAATTATTAAAACATTATTTTTAGGGAATATTTACCAGAAAAAAAAATGTTCACCAGAACTTATTTTCCAGAAAAATATAAATACACAACATTTCTGGAAAAAAAAAAAAAACATAAATAAAATGAAATGATATTAAATACTTCTTGGTAAATTAATTAATTAGAGAACATTAATGGAAAGCACAGAATTTGGTAAAAAAAAAATAAATAAATAAAATAAAACTGAATTTGAACGGGAAAAAAAGGAAACGCATTTCATAGTGCTTTTAAAAATTTCATTTTTGTTTAACTTTGATTAAACTGGTGTTAAATTGTGTAAGATTTCAATTAATTAGACAAGCTTGATTAATATTTTTTAATTTAACCATTAAAATAGAGTCCAGAAAATTAAACCAGAAAAAAACAGAATCCAGAAAAAAATAAAATGGAAAAAGGTGAATAAAGTAATAAAATAGAATTTGGGAAAAAATAAAACAGATATCATAGGGCCCTACAAACAATTGTTGGTCCCCAATGATTTCCATAGTATGGAACAAAATACTATGGAAATCAATGATGACCAGAAACTGTTTGATTACCCACATTTCACAAAGTATCTTCTTTTGTGTTCAGCAGAAGAAAGTAAGTCATTAAGTTTTGGAATGACATGAGGGTTAGTTAAAAATTTCATTTGCAGGTGAACTATGCTTTCAATAACAAGCTGTTAAATCTTGGGCTCATCAGATCTTTTGTTTTGTGTCTAGTCTCCTATTACAAAACAAATGTTAGAAATGTCACTTCCCATCAATTTAATGTGTCCTTGCTGAATAAAAATACACATTTCTTTAAAAAAAAAAAAAAAAAAAAAAAGATACTTTTGAACATTACTGTATCTTATCTGAGTCTACATCATTTTAAAACCTTTTTAATGATGGAAAAAAACGACAGTACAGAGTGCATCTTTTATGATTACAGTCCAAAGCTCATAATCATACACCAAAAGCTCAAAACTTTCTAAAATGTCAAACATTTTTCCTTTTAACTTTCCTTGATCTTCTGTCTTTTCACACTGGGGGGGCATGTGACTTGCACGTCCTTTCCAATTCAAGTTTTGTTATTCTTTGCATGTACTGAATCTATGATTCTCTGCGGCAGCACTTGTGCTCTAGTCCTGCATCTCTAAATATAGCAGCGTAATAACACAGAGCTTTTGTTGGGATCAGCATGTGGCATACTGCACTTACATGAGGTCTGGTCTGTATCGGTGGATGAGCGCACAAAGAGCTAGGCCGCTCTTCCAGGACATAGTGAGATCAGACACACTGACACCTCTGTATCCCTCCGTCTGCCTTTGACACCAGTTCAGCAGCTTACTGGAGCGCACAATGGACTCTGATGGGGAAAAAAAAAAAAAAAAAAGTCAAGTGGTGCCTAAGCAAGAATGTGCATATTCAGTAACTGAATGGGCCAACATCCAATCGGATCGGAGTTAGTCACATGACCAGAGCAGCGTCTGAAGAACTTTCACGGTGCATTTCATTCCTTTTTGAGAGGTTATAGAACATTCAAGACATCGACGGAACTGCTAATAGTTCTCAGCTTGTAAAAATCCACAAATATTTGTTAGTGCATAGTTGCATTTAATTCTAAAGCGCTCAAAGACAACTTTCCATTCCATGTCAGACTCTTTTCATAACTGCACAAAGCTTGTAGAAGTCTTTAAAATGTCATGCATCCGGATTAGAGTCGCCCACAAAATTACCTTGCAATTGCTTCTCAAGCAGAATTTCTAGGATGGAAATAAATCAAGTTATACACATTTACATATGAGACTATACAATATATATATAAAGGGGACAGGGCTAAATAAATATATGGATCCACAGCTGATGTGCAATAATAATGTGATACTAAATCTACCCACCATTTCTTGTGAGTTTAGGAGTTGAAGAATTGACCACATTCTCCATGTCGACACGCAGATCTCTGGTTTCTCCGGTGTCTAACAAATGCCGTACCTGCAGACAATTATATTGTAAAGTTATTAGAGCTTACATTTATTTTGTAGTAGGGTCACTATTTTCCAAGATTAGTTGTCAGCCACTTTTTCTGATGCCAATATATAGAAAGCAGGCAGAAGGCAGATACAATGCCAATATGTGCATAAAGTGGCAGCACATTAAATGTACACAAAATGTATTACCTTATTTACAGAATATTTACTCAAAAAAATAGAATAAAATCAGATACTTTTTTCGAGATGCACCAATATAAAAATATTTTTTTTAGTTATTAAAATGAGTTAATTTGTTAGCAAATAAATGATAAATGGCCAATATCAAAATACTATATTTTATTTGTTTTTTTTTGTTTGTTTTTTTTAAAGGTTAATTACTTTTTTTAAAAATACTGAAGCTATACATCAATTTTAAATACTAAAACTGAATTTAGGGATCACAATGATAAATATAGCTGCTAACAGCGATTACCAGGGTTCAAGCGCTTTAAGGCATTTAAGCACATATGAAAAAAGACATTTATTTAGCAAGCTTGCAACCACCTAAAATAATTATTTAAAAAAGCATTATTGGCAAATCCAGGTAATTTACCATAGAAATATGATTTTTTTTTCCTAACGATTATGGCTGTTATAGTGCCAGCTGTGATCCAATGCCCTTAAAACTTTGCATGCTTGTTTAGAATCACCTGTCACAAGTGCTCAGCTGGTTTCGTGACGTTTTGAGTTTTCCTCTAGGCTTTATAGGACCTCAGGCAAATTTGGACAGGCCCCTTTTCTAAACGACCCTGTTTTAGCTTCCCAAAGGGTACATTTCAACATTTTTGTGATAATTGTTGGCCTAGAGAGTCCAGAGAATTGTACTGCAGTGTTTTTTTTTTTTCCCAGACTGAGCTGAAAACCTAGGACTAGTTCGCAAAAGTAGGTTTTTTACATCTTCTCAATCATTTAACAAAAGACTTGATTGACAGCAGTGGTTCTAGAGGCAAGGTTGTCCAGAATGAGGAGTTCTATTGTATGATACGAATACTGTGTGTATGTGCAAAAAACTGCGCAACATTCAATTGTTTACAATCTTAAATGCGATATCGCCCTCCAGTGGCCAATTTCTCTTAAATTTCTCTCAGACTTTTGGAGCTGTGAGTCGAACAGGCACAACGAGTTTTGTTCCAATCAGTCTCCGTTAACCTTGTCTAACAGGTGCGCAAATTTCGTCGGCCAATGGTGGCCATATTTTCTGAGATATGCAAATGTACTTGTAGACACTTGTGGCACTTCTGACAAAGACCTTGCGCAGTGATTTTCACGTTGATAGGACAAATGGTTGCACAATTATAGCCATTTTTATATTTTTTTCCCCTCTTATAGCACCACCAAGCGGCCAAGCTCAGCATTTTTTCCTGTGACCTCAGATTGAGCTCTTACACAAGTGTTCTGAGTTTGGCAGAGATATCTTCTTCCATTCAGAAGTTATAGGCATTTTACTAAAAGTAGCTTTTTTTTTGATAATTACTGATATTCACGCTCCAGAGAATCTTTCTGCCCTGGTTTGGTTCAGATTGGACAAACAACCTAGTACTAGTTCACAAAAGGAAAGAAAAAAAAAAAAAGGCGAAACACCCAAAAATTTTGCCAGGCTCACAATCGCATCTGAGGCATTTGTTTTGTCCGCTATTAGCCAAGGATTCCAATGACATAAGACACTTAAGTCTCGACTGACAGTTTAGGAGATATTTCGTACTTTTGATCACTGACCCCGTCAGGCCGATTGGGGCGAGCCTTGGTCACGTTGCAGGTGGTGTAAGTACTACCACCCCTCCAAGTTTCTAGTCTCTACGACTTACGGTTTGGTCTGTACGATCAGTTTTACGTGGAGATCGCTGATCCGTGACCATTCTAACAATTACAATAGGGTTTCAGCGCTACACGCTCGAACTCCTAATGAACAGTATGGGGAAAAAAAAACAAACAAAAAAAAAAAAAAACAACGCTTCGAGATTTTCTCAAGATTATATTTAAGTAATATTAAATTATTCAAAAAAAAATTAAGCAAAAATATCTAGATAAAACTTGCATCTGGGTTTTCTGATGTGCATAAACCCACCTGGTTGGGTCTCACTTGGTGAAGGCTGATGTTGGGGTACCGTGTAGTCGGGTCCACGCTGTACTGGCTAAAGTTCTTGCTCACATTCTCTGGTGTCGTCTGAGGCAGCAGTCGATAGATACTTTCCCTGAAACCCAAGGGAGCCGTGCTCATGATTACTACACACCACGATTTCAGTCCCAAATTCCCTTCATTTTGGCGTTCATCCCATTAGTGATGTCTCAAGATGAGACCCTAGAGACATTATGCAAGCTACTGGCTCATAAAACATTTTTGCTTCCCCGCAAACACGCTGCTTATTGCATACAAGTTGAAAAGTGCTTTATCACTGCGCATAACCCTGCAGTATGCAGCAAAATAACAGTGCAGGAAGAAAACAAGCACCTCAGTAAATGACTGCCTGCAGGGACTTGAGCTGTTTACTGCTCAGTTTGAAGATACAATCGGCGTCAACCTCATCATAAGTTCTGTATCACTCTGGATGCATTTGGAAAAGCATAACACCATACTAATTTTATTTTTACAGTATGTCAGAAGTTTAAATATTCAGACACAAATCGGACTAAAATGCAAAAATAATTGCATTTATTTCCATTATCATAACTTGGCATTTGCTGAACTGAACAAGCAACATAGGGAGGCTATGTGAAAACAACAGTCTTATTATTGCATACTTATGGCCCTATTATTTATGCAATGCAGAAAATGTGGACAGAATCGAGGAATCCAGTCATAAAAATGGAATTTACTGTATAACGTGGAATTCTGGATGAATAAATCAAAAGTACACTTAAATCAAAATGTGATACGGACTCGTGTCTGTAAATATTAAGCTGCAAAAAGGCTATTTAAATATGAATCCTGCAAGTTTTGTGTGGGAATGAATGGCGCAGACGCGCAGTTTCGTTTACTATACACACACACTAAAGCGCTAGACCTGCTCTGAGAGTCACTTCATGAGTATTTTACCATTTCTTTTGTCATAAAGGTCTTCGCAACATCCTGTCAAAAAAAAAGTTCAGTTTAACTTGAAGAAACTGTGACAGAAATATATTACATAATAATAGTACTACTACTAACAATAAAATTATTATAAAACATTATTTTAAAGGAATATTTACTAGATTAAGTAATTATTTACTAGAATTTATTTACCAGAAAAATGTAAATACACAAAACTGTATTTCTGGATTTTTTATTTTTTTTTTTTGTAAAAATCAATTAATTAGAGACATTTTCAATGTTTAAAATGTAATGAAACCATTAAAATAGAATTCAGAAAATTAATGGAGAACACAGAATTTGATTAAATTAATTTGAGAAAAAAAGAAGGTATTTCACAGGGCCTTAAAAAATTCATTTTTGTTAAACTTTTAATAAACTGCTGTTAAATTGTGTACATTTCATGATTTAAATTAATTAGACATACTTTTTGATTAATATTTTTTCCTTTTAATTTAAATGTAACCATAAAAACAAAGTCTAGAAAAATTAAAATGGAAAAAAAAACGGAATCCAGAAAAATTAAAACAGAATTCATAGGGCCCTATATGATGTATATTATGCAATATTTAAAAAAACAATAAAATGGTTGCAGTAAACAGTATATACACATCACAGCATGCTCTAAGCAGCACACTAACATTCCACTGGACACACAGCATGCCTTACCTTTCAGCCAGCACCTCCAAAGGAGAGCTTCCATGTGCCCAACTCCGCACCATCCACGCTGCATCCATTGCTGCCAAGAAACCTCTTGCTATTCCAGTGCCCATCGGCCAAAATGGCTATACTCACACAAACACACACAAAAAAAATTCATCAGTCAGCTTGTTCCTCGTACACTAAGAATGATAAATGAACAGCTGTACAGTTCATATTAGAAATCAGTCACCTTCTGTTTGGAAGAAGATGGAAAAACTGCCCTCACAGTTGCGGTCTAGCTAGTGTAACTGAGTGTGGTGTTTTAACTTAATGCTTTCATTACCACAGCTTCTGAAGTGGTGGTTTCAGATTTATGTGAGAAAATGTATTTTCAGAAGTTGAAATTTGTCAAAGGAAGACATGGGACAAGAGCAAAAGCCAAATCTGCGGTATTTCATGGAAAAACACCATCTGGTTCTATTAAAGAAGGTTTTAACAAATAGCAAACTCCCTTACATGAACATAGTCTTATTTCTCTCCTTCACATCGGTTTTCCACTCACCTCTAGAAGGCTGTCGCCCACCAGGGCTACTAGCAGCTTATGGCCGTTGCGCTGGCGGACGAGCGCCGCGTTCTCTGAGGCATACATACAGGTGAAGTCAAACATAGCGACGTCAGGTTGGCCGTAATGGTTGATGGCAAAGTCCAGCTTGGGAAGCTGATGATTGGTAGAAAAATCAGCTGCTTCTCTGGCATAGGATAGCAGAGCCTTCTGGTCAACATTGGCCCTGGAGAGCAGCATTTCTGTGTCGGCATAGTCCTAAATAAGAGCAAGAGCATAAAACAAAAATATGTTTTTTTACAATTTCGTATATAATGTATTTTATGTCAATTTTGCATACATTTCTTTTTTCTTTTTTTTTTTAATGACCCATATTAATGTTTGTGGCATCTTTTTTTAAAACAGAATTCAACCGAAATAGTCAAATATAATTTTTGGTCACTGAGGAAAATATATTTGTTAAAACTTTTAATGGAGGTTCTGATATTTTAAAACTACACTCAAAGTCTTCTGCAACTGAAGAGCACTATGAGGTATATATTTCACTCGTGAGTGGCTGTGGGTGTGGTAATGGGATATTTGAGAGGTCTTTTCCTCTCCGATTCATGTTGCTACGAGTGAGCAGTGTTTGTTTCTCCTAACAGTCAGGCTCTCTAAAACAGACGAGGACTCTCAGCGCTGACACTCATTTGAAATGGCTTAATCCTGAGCACCATTACAGTTAAGACATAATCCTACGCATTAAACACGATCCAGTGGGATTCTGTAATTCTCATCCTGAAAAATGCAAAGTAAGCATGCCTGTCTCACTACCTATCGGGTTATATTAATTGGTGTCATTACTGTACATCATTATATCAGCTGTATTGTGCAAGAACTGGTGTGTGAGTGTGAGAGAGAGAGGGATGGGATGGAGGCTCCCTGTTAATGATTCAACAAACTTGGCAGTGATGGGAACAGAGCAGAAGAGCTCATTGTGAATAAAAGGGAACAGGCTGTCCGCTCTAAGTAATGATTATTTACACTCCTATGGCCAAAAGCCTCCTGAAGACAGGATTAAACACCTAGAACCTTCAGAAATAAATTTTATTATGCTATTTGGTGCTCAGGAAACTTTTCTTATTATCAGCATTGAAAACTATGGAAGCCTGTTTCTGCCACTGAATAAAAATGTAAAAAAAGGTCATTGTGATTTTTTTTTTTTTATAAATCACAATTCTGACTTTTTCCTCGCAATTACGAGGTTATATCTTGCAATTCTGAATAGCAATTACGTGACACAAACTCACAATTAAGAGTTATAAAGTCAGAATTGCGAGATATAAACTTGCAGTTCTGTCTTTTTTCTCAGAATCGCGCGATATAAACTCAGAAAAAACCTCAGGATTGCGACATTTAAACTCAATTCTGAGAAATAAAATCAGAATTGCAGTATGAGTTTATTTCTCAGAACTATGAGTTTAAATCTTGCAATTGTAAGTTAAGTTAGAATTATGAGAAATAAACCTGCAGTTCTGAGAAATAGTCACAATTTTGCGCAAAAAAATCAGAATTGCGAGATACAAAGTTGAATTTGAATTTTGCAATTCAGACTTTCTCACAATTGCAAGTTTACATATTGCAATTCTGGCTTTATTTCTCAGAATTGTAATACAAATTCGCAATTCTGACTTTTTTTCTTAGAACTGTAATAAACAATTGAAGGTTGTGAAGTCAGAATTGTGAGACAAACTTGCAGTTCTTTTTTCACAGAACTGCACAATATAAAGTCAGAATTGCAATATGTAAGCTCGCAATTGAGGTTTTTTTTTTCCAACTTTTTTTTTTTTCAACTCTCAATTGTGAGTTTATATAAAAATTCTGAGAAAAAAAAAGTCAGAATTGCGAGTTTGTATTACCATTCTTAGAAATCAAGTCAAAACTGAAAAGATGTAAACTCGCAATTGTGAGAACAAAGACGGAATTGCGAGTCTAAATCTCACAATTGTGAGTTAAGTCAGAATTGTGAGTTTATATTGAAGAAGTAAAGTTGCAGTTGAGAAAAAAAAAAAAAAAGTCAGAATTGCGAGTTTTTATTTTGCAATTCTGACTTTATTTCTCACTATTGCAAATTTAAATGTTGCAATCCTGAGTTTTTCCCCCCTCGCAATTACGAGTTTATATTGCGCAATTCTGAGAAAAAAAACAGAATTCCGAGAAATAAACTTGCAGTTCTTTTTTCTCAGAATTGTGTAATATATATGTGCAATATATAATATATTTTATAACTCTCAATTTCATAAGATTTTATAACTCTCAATTGTGTTTATATCTCACAATTCGAAGAAAAAAAGACAGAATTGCAAGCTTGTGTTACAATTCTTAGAAATGAAGTCAAAACTGCAAGATGTAAACTCGCAACTGCGAAAATAAAGTCAGAATTGCGAGTTTAAATCTCGCAATTGTGAGTTAAGTCAGAATTGTGAAATATAAACTCGCAATTCTGAGAAATAAACTTGCAGTTGAGAAAAAAAAGTCAGAATTGCGAGTTTTTATTTTGCAATTCTGACTTTTTTCCCCTCGTAATTGCGAGTTTATTTTGCGCAATTCTGAGAAAAAAAGACAGAACTGCAAGCTTATTTCACACAATTCTGATTTTATAACTCAATTTAGATATAAAACATATATATATTTAACATAACATATATTTAGATATAAATAAAATATAAAAATCTGTTTATCTCACAATTCTAAGAAAAAAATCAGACTTGCGAGATTTAAGTCTGATCTTAGGCTGGCCTTAGATGGTTTAAGATGTTCCCCCAGCACCAAGCCAGTGTGTATCTGGCTGGTAACTAGTTAAAAAGTGTCAAATATCATCTAAAACAGACAAACCAGGCTAGCTAAAACCAGCTTCAGCTGTTCAAGCTTGTTTTTTTTTCCCCCATTCACATTTGTGCTGCAACTCAAATCATCTGCCTTGAGCAGAGGTGTGCTTGTAGTTTTTGTATGAGACAGAGAATGGCAAACAGGAAGAGAAAGAGATAAAGAGGGAGGGAGAAATGAGAATAAAAGATTGGAGATTAGTTAAAAAACCAGCACTATTCAAACTCTATGATCACTCACATGTAGAATGACGCCCTTCTCCAACAGGCTCTGTTTTTTGGCAGTCATTACAAAGTAATGTGTGTCATCCTTATAGTAGACAATGTTTTCCAGGTCAATTCCTGTGGAGGCAAACCAACAGAGAAAAATACTAAATAAGCGAGCGGGAGGAAGAGATTGAAGTGGAGATATGACAGACAGCATGTCAATGGAGGAAAAGTGGGACAGAGATAGAAAGAGGAAGTTGCATCCGTTCACAGATGTAATTAAGTTCCATCCGTGCGGTGCATAATGCACCCACTCCCTCCATTAACAGGACAGAGAGAGAGAGGGACAGAGAGAGAGAGAGAGAGAGAGAGAGAGAGAGAGAGAGAGAGAGAGAGAGAGAGAGAGAGAGAGAGAAAGAAAGAGAGAGAGAGAGAGAGAGAGAAAGAAAGAGAGAGAGAGAGAGAGGGGAATAACAGTGATTATACAACTCTGAAAACAGCAACAAAGACTGCCAACTCAGCACAAAGCACAGCGACAGCTTTTCAAAAAGAAATTCTTCAAGTATTTGTTTCCTACACTGCTGGATCTTATAAAAGAGTTCATCTGTTAGCTATGAGCAGCAGCTGTTGTTGTTACATCGAAGATCTGACATATATTCAATAAGGGTGCTTTTTGTACCCGTGGCTTCTCTAAGGTCCTGGAAGAACTTCTGGTTGAAGATGAAGGCTACTCCACTGATCTCCTCCACCTTTGCTTCTGCAGTCGTGTTGCGGTTAATGAAGTTAGCTGTGATAGCAATAGCCAATTTGCCCCTGAACTCCTTCCTCCTGAACCCTAAAAAGACAGCATAAATATTCATAAGAATGATCAACAACAGATCTGTCAGATTTTTTAAGAATAAATGTGACCCTGGATCACAAAACCAGTCTTAAGTAGCACGGGTGTATTTGTAGCAATAGCAAACAATACATTGAATGGGTCAAAATGATCTTTTTTTTTTTTCTTTTATGCCAAAAATTATTAGGATATTAAGTAAAGATCATATTCCATGAAGATATTTAGTAAATTTTCTACCGTAAATAAAACTTTTTTTGATTAGTAATATGCATTGTTTCATTTAGACAACTTTAAAGGCGATTTTTTTAATATTTAGATTTTTTTTCCCCCTTTAGATTCTAGATTCTGTATTCGCACAAATACTGTCCTATCATAACAAACCATCAACCAAACAATCAGTGGAAAGCTTATTTATTCAGCATGATGTATAAATCTCAATTTCATAAAAGTGACCCCTATGACTGGTTTTGTGGTCACAAATGTCAAAGCAATGGCCAAAAACTAGATCGTTACATTTTTTAAGAAAATGTGAGTGGTGTTGCCAATGCAAAACCCACCACTGTGTTACTAGGCTGTTATAGGTGGTTGCCAGTTTGTTGCTAAGACATTTTGACTATTTTTATTGTGTTACTACTAGGTTATTAAAGTGTTTTTTTGGTCAAAAGCCTCCCTATGCATATGTAGCAACCAGAAAATTGTTGATAAGATTTGAGAGACATCTTTAAATATATGCACTAACATCCAATATGTTTTTTTTATTCAGCAGCTAGTGACACATTAAACTGTTCAAAAGTGTCAGTAAAGAATTTTACACACTTACAAATTACATTTATATATAATAAAAGCATTTGAATGTTCTACTCAAAAGAATCTCAAAAAAGTATCTAATTTTGAAAATGCATCTAATGCACCAAATCCATCTATTAGAACGTTTTCTGAAGGATCATGTAACACTGAAGACTGGAGTAATGGATCCTGAAAATTCAGCTGTACATCACAGGAATAAATTACATTTAAATAAAAAATTAAATAGAAAAGTTATTTAAATTGTAAAAATATTACACAATATTACTCAAATAAATGCTGCCTTGGTGAGCATAAGAGACTTCTTTCAAAACCAATTAAAAATCTTACAAACATCCTAAAAGCATTTGAATGCTAATGCAAGTCTACAAGATTTTTCACCCATTTTTGATTTGCCAAGTTCGATCAGCTAGTCAAGTAGAAGCACAGACTTCTCTTAAATAAGCAACATGATTTGAGGTATCATTCATGTCTGCAGGATAAATGGTGCATGTTACACACCACTTTCACACTGAGTTTTGTTCAAAACCGTTAGTACGCACCACTAATTATTTTTTTCCTGTCTAGACAAGAACCAAAGATTCAGTGAGAGGACGTTCTCAATTATGATTTCAAATGAAGTGCTATATTCTTACCTGACAGCGTGTTTCTCCTCCCATCAGCCCCAATTATGACATCAAACTCCAGCTCATTGACTGGATGTGTTCTGGGGTGGACCTCGGCTCTCCACCCGATTCCTGGAAAAACCAACAGCATGTTCAGCAATGAGAGACAAGTCCTTTCTCCGCAAGACTTGGTATCCGTTCAGGATATGCCTAATTTCTTTAGAACGACTGGTATTTATGTGGAAATAGAAAAACTAATAGAACAGCTGAACTTTAGCACGGAAAGGACGAGAGAACGTCGTCTTACTCTCATTCTCTTGGTCTTCTGGTGGCTCAATGAGGCCTTTGAATTCCACGTTGACGTGAATCTCGATGCCGAGGAGAAGAGCTACCTTCAAGAGCATCAGCTGCAACTGGCGAATACCTGAATACAAAAAAAAATAAAAAAATATCTGAGACCCCATTTACACATAGTATTTAAATCTGAATAAAAAAAGTGGACAAGACGTTCCTCTGATTAGTTACACCACTTCCACAAGTTTTTTTTTTTCTTCTTGGCCAAAACTGTTGCTAGCAAAGTGTAAAGACCTTGTTTTGGCAGGTTTTCCCCAACACATCCCACAATGATTACATGAGTAGGCAGCCATTCAATCTCTGAGATGAATCAGTACGCATTAGTATTTACACTTCACATGCTGGGAGTCCTTGAACACCTCCTGAAGGTGGTTTGAGTAACTGAATGTCTCCAATGCGTGTCGTAACCCATTTTCTACAGTTGAAGTCAAAGGTTTACAAAAAGAATCTGCACAATGTTAATCTTTTTTGCAGGGATCATACAAAATGCATGTTATTGTTTATTTAGTACTGACCTGAATAAGATATTTCACATAAAAGACGTTTACATATAGTCCACAAGAGAAAATAATAGTTGAATTTATAAAAATGACCCCTTTCAAAAGTTTACAGACACTCGATTCTTAATACCGAGTTGTTACCTGAATGATCCACAGCTGTGGTTTTTTTTTTGTTTTTTTTGTTATGTGATAGTTGTTCATGAGTCCCTTGTTTGTCCTAAATAGTTAAACTGCCTGCTGTTTTTCAGAAAAATCTTTCAGGTTCCACTAACTCTTTGGTTTTCCAGCATTTTTGTGAATTTGAACCCTTTCCAACAATAACTGTATGATTTTGAGATCCATCTTTTCACACTGAGGACAACTGAGTGATTCATATAACAATTACAGAAAGTTCAAATGCTCACTGATGTTCCAGAAGGAAAAACAATGCATTAAGAATGAGGACGTGTATATTTCTCTTATTTAGTAATGCCCTTCAGAAGCTACAGAAGATGCATGTTTCCCAGAAGACAAAATAAGTTACATTTATCCTGATCTTCAAATTCAAAAAGTTTCCACCCCACAGCTCTTAATGCATAGTTTTTCATGCATCAGTGAGCGTTTGAACCTTCTGTAATAGTTGCATATGAGTACCTAGTTGTCCTCAGTGTAAAAAGATTGATCTCAAAATCATAAAGTCATTACTGAAAAGGGTTAAAATACACAAAAATGCTGAAAAACCAAAGAATTTGTGGGACCTAAAGGAATTATCTGAAGAACAGCAGGCAGTTTAACTGTTCAGTACAAACAAGGTACTCATGAACAACTATCAGTAAACAAAAAACACAGCTGTGGATCATTCAGGTAACAACAAAGTATTAAGAATCAAGCATATGTTAACATTTGAATGGGGTCATTTTTTATTTTCTCTTGTGAACTGAATGTAAACGTCTTTAATGTGAAATACCTTATTCAGGTCAATGCTAAATAAACAATAACATGCATTTTGAATAATCCCTCTTATTTTGGTCAAATAATTAGCATTTTGCAGATTCTGCAAGGTGTATGTAAACTTTTGACTTCAACTGTACTTTTAGTGCTGTCTGCTTGTAATGGGATCTGTAATGGGATTTGTAATGGATGTCTGTACTGTAAAGGTTCATTTCTGTAAAGGTTTGATATACTACTCACTGATATGGTCGATGGCTCCAGCACAAAACTTGCCGTAGAACTTCTTGGCTCCGAGACCCCTCAGATCCTGAATGGTGAAAGGCCAAAGATGGAGCACATTGTTTCGGGAGAATGCATCCCTCTTCTCCAGCAAAACCACCTTGGCTCCAAGGAAGCCCAGCTCTATGGCTGTACGCAAACCACATGGTCCAGCTCCAATGATCAGACACTGAGAAACACAATCCATAAGGAGTAAAAACCAAATCATCAAGCCTCAAAAAATCTATTTTAAGCAATACCAGAACATTGCAAGTTTGAGAAATAATAACCGAAACATTCTCTTTCGCCCCAGGGAAACTTTCATACCTTGGCGTTGGCACAGGCCCTTCCTTTTTTGTATTCTTTGTGGCTGGCGCGCTTGTCTAACTTGGCCCAGAGAGCTTTGGCTTTCCAGTAGTTGAGCTTGGACTTGAGTTTGTGGTAGAACACACGGTATTCATTGGGCTTGAGTTCCAGGAAGTCGCAAAGCTCTTGAAAAGCCTTGAGAGTGCCTTTGCAGGTGGTGGCCTGGACGAAGCGGTCAAAGAGCACGTGGGACTGATTCACCCCTTCTCCCACCGCGCTGACGCCTCCATCTCCCATGGTCCCTTAACCCGACTAGCGGGGTTTATGGGACAGGCCCCGTCCAGCTTACTCAGAGTCTCTCTGTTTGCGATTCAGCTTCCGCCATAGGTCATTTTCACCCTGAATAAAGAAAGAAAAAAGATTTTTGATTTGCTGAGTTCTATCAGCTATTCAAGTAGAAGCACACACTTCTCTTAAATAAGCAGCATGATTTGAGGTATCATTCATGTCTCTCATACTCATAGCAACCTAACGCTTGGTGGTGTCGTTAAGTAGGGCCCATGATTTCCCTGATGCAAAAAAAGCAGATGGAATTGCGGAACAATGTCACAGAATTTGCCAAATTTTGGATAAATAAATGAAAAGCAGGTCGGTACACACAGTAAACGCAATATAGACTACTGTCTGTGAATTTTAAGCTGCAAAAATACTATTTAAATATGAATCTAGCATGTTTTGCATTTCTCTGTGTGCATGAATGGCACAGATGCACCGTTTCGTTTAATACACACATACTGAAACATGTATGACTCTCGCAGTATTTTCAGACTCTGCAGAGCACAAACAATCTCTAGAACTGCTCTAAGAGTCGCTTCATGAGCCTCATACTGTTTCTTTTGAGAAAAACTATCGTCATATATACAGACAGAAACTTAAAGGAACACTCCACTTTTTTTACTAATAGCTTAGCATAGATCATTGAATCAGATTAGACCGTTAGCATCTCGCTCGATGTGGAGTGTTCCTTTAAAGGTCTTCACAGCAACCCATCAAAATAATAATTCAGTTTAACTTGTATGACAGAAATATATTACTTAATGTAATAATAGTACTACTTGTCACACCCCTGTGGACTGTTTTGCTGGTTTTGCCCTCCTGTGTCCTTATTTGGTCTTTCCTGTTCCGTTTCTAGTTATGACGTCATTGGTTAATTGCTCACACCTGTCCTTGTCTTATTAGCTACCATATATAAGTTTGATTTAGTTCCTTGTTCATTGTCCATTCTTAATGTTGCTTTATGTTGGTTATCCTCATGTTGGCGTGTGATTTTTCCCTCCTGTTCCTGTGCCTGTTTTGGATTATACTATTAAAAGTATGTTTATTATATCTCCTCGTCCCTGCGACTCCTTCCCGCACATGACCCCTGACACTACTACTAATAAAATTATTATTAAACATTTTTAAGGAATATTTACTTTAAATGTTTAGGAATATTTTAAGGAATACTTTATTAAATACACAAAAGAAATAAAATAATTATTTATACAATCAGTTAATTATGCTTTTGATGATTACAATTCAATGAAACCATTCAAATGGAATCTAGAAAATTTAAGCAAAAAATTATTTCATTTCATGATTTCAATTAATTAGACATACTTTTTGATTAATATTTCTTAATTTAAAGATTAAATCAGAGACTTGAACAATATGGAATCCAGAAGAATTAAAACAGAAAAAAAAATGGAATCTGGAATAAAAAAATAGAACTAAACTTGGGGAAAAAAATAAAACTCATTTCATAGGGCTCTAGTCAAGGATATTCTGCCCAAGCCAAGGCCCAAGCGTCAAACTGACGCCATAAGAGAAGGAATGCCATTCCAGAGCGGAAGCAAATGTTCCAATTTTGATTAAAGATTACCAAGACAAACATTTTTATTGTTTTTATTTTTTTTAACTTGCACAGATTAATTGTTCACCTCTAGATTGGCAATGTGCACTAACAAAGTAAATAGAGCCTATTTTGATTTCATAAGGACTTTGAGATATCACTACACTGTTAGAGCACGATATAATGCAGCTATGTAACACACACTGTGTAAAACCGGTCTATAAAATGGGTTATAAAAGCTAACACCTTTCAACAACAGAGTGGGCTGCCAAAACTTTGTCTGGAAAATTTCATGTAGCCTAAAGGACCTGTAAGCTTTAATAAAGACTTGGCATCAAAAAGAGCAGAGAATGCCCCATGCCCTTATCTGAGAGTCAATGACCACAGGAAGTCTGATGAACGCAGAAAAACCCAAACAGGAAATGCTGTAATATTGGAAGTTCATGCTGTAAAAAAAAAAAAGACCCCAGACATGATAAATCAACCACAGTGCTGCATGAATAAGAAAAACCACTGCTGACAGTAAGTCCTAATCAGGTGTGAAATAGTCGTGTTGACAAACTTTTATCAGCCTGTTCCTCTTTACAGTTTATTTTGGTCAAGCACTGGCCATTCAAACAGGAAGAGACCTTCTGACATGTAAAGCAACCAACCACAGTTTATGCATTTAAATGGTGAGAAAGAGCCTCACAAATATACAGTTGAGGTTTACAAGTTTACAAACACCTCGCAGAATCTGCAAAATGCTAATTATTTTACCAAAAAATGAAAGAGGGGCCATACTGATTGCATGGTATTTTTATTTTATTTAGTACTGACCTGAAAAAGATATTTCACATAAAAGATGTTTACGTATGTCCACAAGAGAAAATAATAGTTGAATTTATAAAAATGACCCTGTTCAAAAGTTTACATACACTTGATTCTTAATACTGTGTTGTTACCTGAATGTTCCACAGATGTGTTTTTTGTTTAGTGATAGTTGTTCATGAGTCCCTTGTTTGTCCCAAACAGTTAAACTGCCCGATGTTCTTCAGAAAAATATCTTCAGGTCCCACAAATTCTTTGGTTTTTCAGCATTTTTGTATATTTGGACCCTTTCCAACAATGACTGTATGATTTTGAGATCCATCTTTTCACGCTAAGGACAACTGAGGAATTCATGCATCTATTACAGAAGGTTCAAATGCTCACTGATGCTTCAAAAGGGAAAAATGATGCATTAAGAGCTGGGGGGTAAAAACTTTTTCAATTTGAAGATCAGGGTAAATTTAACTTCTTTTTTCTTCTGGGAAACATGCAGGCCTAAGTATCTTCTGTAGCTTCTGAATGGCATTGCTAAATGAAAAAAATATATATTTAGGCAAAATAAGAAAAATGCACACATCTTCATTCTGTTCAAAAGTTTTCACCCCCAACTCTTAATGCATCGTTTTTCCTTCTAGAGCATCAGTATGCATTTGAACCTTCTGATAGTTGCATATGAGTCCCTCAGTTGTCCTCAGTGTGAAAAGATAGATCTCAAAAATCCTACAGTCATTGTTGGAAAGGGTCCAAATACACAAAAGCTGAAAAACAAAAAAAAAAAAAAAAAAAAAAAAAAAATTGTGGGACCTGATTTTTTTGAAGAACAGCTGGCAGTTTAACTGCTCAGGACAAACAAGGGACTCATGAACAACTATCACAAAACAAAAAAACCAGCTGTGGATCATTCAGGTAACAACACGGTATTAAGAATCAAGTGTATGAAAACTTTTGAACAGGGTCATTTTTATAAATTCAATTATTATAATATTAAGGTCAGTACTAAAAATAAATAACATGCATTTTGTATGATACCTCTTATTTTGGTAAAATAACTTACATCACAGATTCTGCAAAGTCTATGGACACTTTTGACCTCAATTTTATCTCTACAGAATGTTGCATTCTTCAAAACAGACTGACAAATACCAGTATCGTTGACATTGGCCAACAAAGAAAAAACAAAAAAGCAAGATTTTCTATTTTCTAAGATGCTCTAAAGACGTGAAGAAAAAAGAATGCTGAGCAATCCAAAAAAAAAAAAAAAAAAAAAAAAAAAAAAAAAAAAAATCAAACATTGCGATACGTAACACAGGCCGATCAAAAGAATCACATTTAGTCTGTTTTGCAACTGCAAGTGACCACACAGTTAACTGTCAGCCACTGAAATAGAACATCTAAAATATCACAAATTAGCAGTTTGTCAAGGCCAAGGACATGTACATGCACACACTCCCTTTTAAATGAATTCAGATTCGCACACACGGCTAAGGTGTGGTCTAGATGAAGGAAATCCCCACCTCACAGAAAGCCAATGAAAGGGAAGGTAGGTGAAGGGTTAGCGTAAGGGCCCTTTCACGTGGTTCCAGCTCTAGTGTGCTGTGAAAACACGCTCCTGACCTCACCGCTCTCAAACTGCTGTGCCAGCAATCAGCTCAACATCACGGCCAGCCGCTAAAAGCCTCAATGTCACATAGCCACAAGACGTCATGTAATGATATCAGCCTTGCATGTAGGGCAGTCATAACAATGAAATTTTAGTTGACAGCTGATTGCAACACAAATAATTCTAAACAAGTTTTGCCTTGATTTTGTTGCTGAGTATATCAGTATATTAGAATATCAGACTTACCTCAAATATTGAACAGCAATATTTGACTACAATTTATAAATCACAGTTATCGCCATCAAGTGATTATGAAATAACGGCCTTCAGTCATATGAAGTGCACCAAGACCTCATGTTTTCATAATAAACAAACTGATTTCACAGTCATGAAGTATTCCATCTGTTAGCTTTCTTTACACATGTCAGCTGTCGCATTGGCTTTGAATACTGGAAAGCCATGTGAACGCACTACTGAGGCAGATGGATCTGGTTACCCATTTCCTCTCTCCATTACTCTATGACATGGCACTAATGCTTCAAAGGGTTGAACTTTTTTGCTAGGTAAACAAATACGACACTGAAATACTGTACATTGGTGTTCAAAGTACAGCTCATTTAACGAAGGTTGCTGAATTAAGGAAAGGAAAAACTGTTTTCTATTGCAAGGTACGCAGAAATTGACCCTCATAGGACAAATATAGATTTTTGTTTTATTTCTGGTTGTCCTCATGCGGCTTTAATTCTGTTAGCCCCTGAAAGGTGAGAACTTCGGCATGTATTTGATATCAGAGAACCTCGGCGGCGAAGCTTGGATTACACTGAATATCATGTGAACCCAGCTTATCTATCAGTGCGGACTAACCCGTTTAAAAGCCTCAAGTAGTTATAACTGAGGAGACTGACTCCTCAAAAGCATGGGAAAGAAGCTGGTTTCACACATGTATGCAAACACCACACATCGCATGGTCAGCCATGAGATCCATATAGAATCTGCATACTTTTTGGTGCTGATGGTGGCAGAACTTCGAAAACAACACTGCTAAGCTTTTTATAGAATTCTGTGGATTCCATTCAGGACTGGACATAAGCCGAAAAGGAAGCATGAACATGTGCATGGAACTACAACCATCCAAATATTGTGAAACATGGGGTTTAATTCTACGGAGATCATTTTATGGAGGATGCTGCAGCATTTTTTGGCACTAGCCTCACACTGAAGCACTGTTAATAGTACCAAGTCATGATTATGATTTCTAGATAAAAAAAAAATAATAATAATAAAAAAAATGTATATTATATATATATATATATATATATATATATATATATATATATATATATATATATATATATATATATATATATATACACACATACACACACACACAATAAAATAAAATCAAACATAAAAAAATAACAAAATATTAAACAAATTCAAAAATACAATAAAATAAAATATAATATAAAAAAAATTACAATAAAATATAATACAAAATAAAATAAAATAAAAATACAATAAACATTTAAAAATATATAAAAATATATATAAAACAAAATATAAAGTAAAATAAAATACAATAACAAATATAAAACAAACAACAATAAAATGAAATACAATAAAATAAATTCAATAAAATATAATCTAAAATAAAATAAAATACTATATAAAATAAAAATATAAAACAAAATACATTTAAAAATATTATATATAGAGTGTTTTTTTGCATTTAATTAACAACAAAATACTTCTGTAAACCTCTGTACACTGGAAAAGCCGTGGATTATTGAATGTCTGCTTAATATTCTTTTGAGAGAAGTATTTTTTTTTTTTCGGATTTACGCAAATTTAGGATTGGTTTCATTCATACTGGACGACAGAGGGCGCCCTCGAGCAGAAAATTCACATATGTGTCAAAGTACCACTGATTACGTTCCGTTCCAGCTTCTCTATAATGGATAAAGGCATAACGTTTAACGTTTTGAATGATGAAATGTAAGGACAATAAACACTCGTCCGCAATAATATATATATTTATTTATTTGTGTTCTTCAAGCCATCTCTGGTATTTTCATAATGATTTTCATAATGATATTTGTAAGCCATAATCGACATAGTGTAAAATATATTGTCTGCCTCATTCTAGGATAGGAAACCACATCAGATCACAAAAGGAAGCTATTTCAAACATTCGACTAATGCTGTGAAGTAAAAATAAGTTATGATGTTCTCTTTTGTTGGACAACAGGTTTAGAAAGGCTTATCATTGCATGTCATTCGAATGGAAGATGCTCTGCATGTGTCGCTTTTTCAAATACAAGCGGGTAAGCGTTTCCTCATCTCCGCACGTAATTTACATGGGCAAACACAGCAAATTTCGAGAGAAATAAAACAAGAAAATTATTTAAATGCAAAACCGAAAAACTGCAATTCACAAGCACGTACTGAACCGTGGATGTAGTACCGAACGGTTCGATATTATATTGAGTGTTGTGACATCCCTTAAACGTGTGTGTATATATATATATATATATATATATATATATATATATATATATATATATATATATATATATGTGTATTATATATATGTGTATTATATATATATATATATATATATATATATATATATATATACACACACACAAACATATACACACATACATATACACACACATACAATCAAATAAAATATAAAATATTTAAAAAATAAAATAACTAAATAAAAAAATAGAATTAAGTTAAAATTATATATTAATAAATAATAAATAATATATAAATAAACAGTTAAATTAAAATATTCCCTGATATTTTAATTTCAAAGTTATCCATGACAGTAAAAACTCTGAATATGTCCTCTCAAACCTATATCTATCACTACATTTATAAATTCTAGTACAACGAAGTACCTCAGAACTTGGATTCATTCAAACAAATTAATTCTTAAAAACATCTCAGGATAAGAGAGACTTTGAGCACTGCAGCAAACCAACACTGAAACGTTCCTCACAGCACTGACTCGTGGGAAGATGAAGAGCCAGGTTATGTAACGCTTAAATGCCCTATAGCCACGTTAAAGCTGCAGCATAACATAATATGAAATCCCAGCATGACGGAACACTTCCAAAACAGGGCCTGCTGTAATTAAAAGCAGGTCTATATCCAGTGCCTCTTTTTCACAGAGGAAACGCCACACATTTCTGCCATGGTGTGACCCGTCACTATAGGTGCATTAAATTTCAGACACAGAAATCTGTCCCTCGTCACTCAGCAATGTCAGCAATGTGGTGTTAGCGATATAGCTATGAACACACACTGAACTTTGTATGACATGAGAGAAACAGAAGACAATCATTATGGACATGCTGATAACAGCATTACAGAGACAAGGCATATGGAAACAATAAACCGCAATCTGTTAAAATCAATTCAACGTCACAGCAAGAAGACCTGAATAAATAACCAATTAGATAAATATACAACCCACCTTCACTCGCCTGTGACTGTGTACATAAGAGGGAATCCAAACGGACCATTTCAATTCAGAGCACACTTTCTAAAACACACACAGACCATGCATTTTTTTAATTTTATGGAGAGGTTGTGTCACACTCTGGGCTAAAAATAGACTACATTACATGTCTGAATGGACCGTACAAAAGCTGTCTCCACACTCTTCCTGTGGGGACCTCATATATTTCCAGTATGTTTCCTGTATGGACATGTAGAAAAGAGACATGTGAGAGTTTTAGAATAAAGAGGAAGCACTTAATACTCTGAGGACTCTCTTGATGCCAAATATTAATAACTTGAGACACTTAAATCACATAACAGAAGGAAATACTATAACAACACTGCAGTTGCACATCTATTCTGTGTGTTAGTTACGGTTAATACTGTCTTCATACAAGGCTCAAGTATCTCTTAAATGTCCATGACTTTTTCAGTTATCTGTAAAAACCTGGATTTATTTAATAAAAATCCAGGGATTCATAAAAAAGCTATTTCTTATAGAAGCCCATTTCCACCAAAAAATAATAGGTAATTGCGACTTTCTCACAATTCTGACTTTTTTCTCGCAATTGCTAGTTTATTTCTCGCAATTCTGACTTTTTTCTCAGAATGCTGAGATATAAACTTGCAATTGTGAGTTCTAAAGTACAATTTTGAGAGAAAAATAACACTGATATGTTCTTAGAATTGAGTTTATATCTCACAATTCTTACTTAACTCGCAATTGCATGTTATAAAGTCAGAATTGCATGATATAAACTCACAGTTCTGAGAAAAAAGGTCACAATTGCGAGATATGAATCCTGAGAAAAAAGTCAGAATTTAAAGTTTACATCTTGCAATTCTGACTTCATTTCTTAGAACTGCGAGTTTATTTCTCATAATTGTGAGTTTTTAAATCTCACAATTCTGACTTTATAACTCTCAATGACCCATACGTTGGCTATTGCTACAAATATAAACATGCTACTTACAACTGGTTTTGTGGTCCATGGTCACAAATGCATTATCAGCCTTTTTTTTTTGGTAAACTACTCTGTGTAATCACCAAAGAAGGCACAGTTATCGCCCAAATCTGATCATCTTATGGCCAAATATCTGCTGATCAGAATTTAGGGCTGCTGCTATCTAAACAGAAATGCAAGTCATGGTGCAGTACACATTTACCACTGTCACAATTTAGATAAACCTTCTCTATCTAAATTCAGTCGAATGATATTAAGCTTATACAGTCCTTGTTTATAATTTAAAAGTTTAGTTCCTAGGAATTCACCAGGTCACATGCAACACAAATAAAATCACTTTCACATGACAGACTATGAGAGGAAAGATCAAAGTTTTTAAGACTAGTAGCCTGAGGGACATAAAACACAAAACTCACATCTCAAGATTTAAACAAACAGAAAAACTAAATCGCAACCTCCTTGTGCTAGATGACAATGCACATTCATTCATCTCGCAGCAAGAATCTGCACATTTATCTTCAAGTCCCTATATTCTTTGTCTGGCTGTGATTTTCCCCTGAGAGTGAAGGGGCTTCCTTTAGCAGCGCATAAAACATTAGGCTGTGCCGTCTATCAAGCAGCTGTGACGTCTCCTCCTCCAACTGTGTCTTTCCCTCCAGACAATCAGGTGAGACGGAGTGCTGTCGCTATGGAAACATCACCAAAGGAGCATGACATCATTATACACACGCTGTAATGACGGAGGAGGGGCGCCAAGTCAACAGAGCTGCATGTGGGCACGTAAACAAAGCAAACTGATGTGGGCGAGGCAAACAGGGCCATTATACACCTGAAATTAGCTGCTTTTTCTTTCGTCTTTTAAAAGACTGGCGACAGTTGTAAATCTCCTGATTTAAAATTTAGCAGAACCTTTCAAATAGAGTTACAAAATTGCCTCTGTTAATATTACCTATCATTACCAACTGAACACTATCCACCACACCTCAGTGATTGTACACAATAGTTGGATTCATTCTTAGAGTATCATCTGCACTTTGAATCTTCGGGCATAGCCGTTTCAATTGCAAGATTGAGTTTGTCATGCCAAGTAAAGAACACACACATAATGTTACTAAAACAAAGATGAACTTTGTTTTAAAAAGTTTAAAAATGGAACAGCTAGAGAAAAATTAAATTAGTGAAAATGATGACATTAAACGTTTGAGAAATCTGCAATACTGAAACAAACCTGTGTGGTATAAAGATTTCCGTGAAACATAAAAGACGACATTTTGGAGCTTGACAGTCATGATCGTTTATGAACTGTCATTTTATGGAAATCATGCTTTCGTGTTTTATGGAAAAATAAAAAAATAAACGCAGGGTTTGGAATGACACAACAGAATTTTTATTGTTGGGTGAACTATTCCTCTAAACAAATCACAGTCTATATGCATGTCTAATCCACAGATCATGGTGTACACATACCAAGAACAGGATTAAAGGTCATGGACCACAAACACAGTCTGCACAGAGACACATACTTCATCATTAAATTATTCAATTATGCCAAAGTGCCATAAGTGCAAAAAAAAAAAAAAATTTCAGAAAATTGCCTTTAAAGTTGTCCAAATTAAGTTCTTAGCAATGCTTTTTACTAATCAAAAATTAAGTTTTGATATATTTACAGTAGGAATTTTACAAAATATCTTCATGGAACATGCTCTTTATTTAATTTCCTAATGATTTTTGGCATAAAAGAAAAATTTATAATTTTGACCCATACAGTGTATTTTTGGCTGCTGCTACAAATATAACCCAGCTACTTAAGACTGGTTTTGTGGTCCGGGGTCACATCTTTGCACATTTTGAAGTCATTTGTGAGATAATAGCAATTTTATGGTTATAGAGAGATCCAGAACAATACAAATTTGTTCTTACAACTTTAAAATAGACCTTTTTTCATTAAATTTCATTCAAATTGATTGTTGTGTGCTATTTGGGACTAACAGTTGACGTGTTTTTTTAGGGTCAATGGCAATACCGATTATTACAGATCAAGCAGACCATTATTTGAACTGATATATATGTCTAGTGTAAAAATTAAAATTAATGTCAAACCAAGGGCTCTGACAAAAAGTTTCTTTAAATGCTATTAAATTATTTTAATCGACAAATGTGTTTTGAAAATGACCGATAACCATAGGAATGTTTAATAACGGTGCCAATAATTGGCCAGGGTGATATTCAGTCGAACCCTAGACCAAGGACAGCTATATTTCTTTATTGCTCTCAAAAATGTTGCAGTGTTGATAACTGAATATTTTTTAATGGTTATCCACTTTTAATTATTCTATCTTTTTCATAAAGCAACTATAAAATATAAGCAAAGTACTGGTTTAACAGATCACAAAATTCACGGTTTGGATCATATTACAGTTTTTGAAACACGGATTGGATCGTTTTTCAGATTATTATTTGGAACCGCTGGGCCTGGTCCATTTGGATCACAGATCAACTACAAACCATTCAACCCCTATTGCAAAGTCTCTTATGCCCTTATGTAGCCTTACTCTTCATTTAAATGTTTGACTTCCTGAATTTCTCTAGACGTGCTCATATTTGCATGGCTTTGCATAAACAGAAATGTGTGGTTGATAACTGCGATATTGGCACCAGGATTACACCAATAACCAAAACACCTGGATTCATTCAACAAACCTTTCTTTGAATCATATCCAACAAAAGATTTGCTTGAAGTTTTAGCTTGTACAAATACTTTAAGCATCTTACTCTAATTAACTCACTACTGTGAAAAGGCAAAAGCTGGAAACTTGTACAGTTGATCCACACAACAACTGAACAAACAATTTTGCATAAAATTTTGCCACACACTGATTACCACACACACACACACACACCACATTTAAGCAGCAATCATTGCTAAACTTGTGCAGATTGCTAGAATTCCAGATGGTTGTGACCATCAACCACAAATTATACAATAAATTTCAAGGCAAAGGAAACAGTGAGTATTATATCCCCACCGCTCCATCCCGTCATGTGCGTTTAGGCTTAATAATGATTTATAGATGTTGAAATATCTGCTGCAGTAGTTATTTTAGTACGCCAACTGTTTGGAAAAAAGCACAACACACAAAATCTTGTATCAAATCATCTAAAACTCTACGAGTAACCATCATAATGGAAGTTTTGGGCACGCTTGGCCAGGTGCAAAGACTTTTCATGCCCAAGTAAAACTTAGAAACTGATGATTCAGTTTTGTTCATAACTAAAGAATTTCATTCATGAAATCCAGACACACAAATGGGAAAACATCTGAGCAACTGTTTAATACTCTGTAAGCTCTGCAATGTCATTCAACCTCAATAGAACACGTTTACTCTGTCTGCTAGGTTTCATTAGAAATGTAAATTACACCAGACACACCTTTCAGACTGAAACCGGCGGAAGAAACAACTGTGTGTCATCTTACATATCATCTCCCACCTCAGCAAAGTAAACAGACTTGGTAGTTACTGTACGTGTGCTGTCACAGTTGCCTAGACTCAGAAAAAGACAACAAGACTGTAATCCGGTGAATACGGCATGCTGATCTAATCCCATGCGCTGTGGGTGGGGTTAACTCTGACTTGCAGGGTAAACAAGCCTCCAGACTGCAGGGCAGAGACTGTCGCTGACCCAGACCTGCCCAAGCTTTGGCTTTACCTGCATCGATCAATGACCAAACAGATGCAACCCTGATATGAGATCAACCAAACTAATGACAGGGGTAAATCAGTGATTACATGGCAAGAACCCAAGTTAAGTGATACTACTTAAGAGTCACCCAAAACTGAATTATGTCATCATTTGTGCAGTCGCATTCGGATTTAAACCTGTGTGACTTTCTTTTGTGCAACACAAAAGAAAACTGTTATTGCTGTTATGGTAGTTTCAATGAATTGGGGACTGGAGCTGTCAAGCTCCCAAAATGATTTATTATTTTTTATTATATTTACATATGAATATGGTAACGCTTTACAATAAGGTGTCATTTGTTAACATTAGTTAATGTATTAACTAACATGAACAGACAATGCACAACACAGATTTATGTTATTTATTAATTTTTGTTAATGTTAGCTAAGGAGAGGTTTATATGTAAAAAAAAAAAGTATATAAGCTTAATTTGTTTAGAAAATAACTGATTGTTTCGCTAGATAAGACTCTTCTTCCTTAGCTGGGATCACTTAGAGCAATCTGAAGCTGCATTTAAACTAGATTTTGGAAGTTCAATTTCTTATCGACTAAAGAAAGAAAGACATGAACATCTTGGATGACAAGGGGGTGAGTAAATTATCTGTACATTTTTGTTCTGGAAGTGAACTTATCTTTTAATAAAAATTCATTGTTTGTTAATGTTAACACACAACTTGTGATTTTTATAATCTATTAGTAAACACTAAAATTAACATTAACTAAGATTAATAAATACTGTACAAGTATTGTTCATTCTTAGGTGATCTTAACTAATGCAGTTGACTAATGTTAACTAATGAACCTTATTGTAATGTGTTACCCATAATACTATTTATTTAAGTACATTAAAAATATATTACTTTAACTTAAATGTAATACAAAAGGGAAGCGCTTCAATCAAACTTCATGTACTTTCATTCAAACAAATGGTATGGCCTCAAAAATAAATAAATGAAAACATTGTGAAATCAAAAACTTATGGTCTTTTACTGTTGTCATATCAGAATTACCTTAATAACTAGTTTCTAGACTTACAAATTAGAAACTTAATGAAAATGATTTCTCTTGTCGGCGCCAATAGCCTCGTGGTTAGCGTGTCGACAATAGGGCCATTGCACTGCGGGCAACCCGAGTTCGAATCCTGGCTCGTGGACCTTTCCCGATCCCACCCCCTTCTCTTTCTCCCACTTCGCTTCTTTTCAAAAACTACACTGTCCTATCTAAATGATTTCTCTTACTTGACCATTGCAATGTTATGTTAGACCAACCAAAATAACAGATATATTAACAAGTTAGTTAGGTAGGTAGTTAGGGAGCAACATATTTCATAAATAACATTAAACTAGTGTAATTTGGTGCGCAAACAAATTTTTGCAAAAGAATACAGAGATTAATTTGTGCAGTGAAAAAGGTTTTGTTTTTCAGTGAAAAAGGTTTTGGATCCAGTTTGCTGTTTGCATTGCCATAGAGACTCAGAGAAATTCAGAGGATGTAAACAGCCCTTAGTACTGCTAACCTAAGAGTTTCCATCTCATAATTATGTGTAATAATTATTGTAATTCTAACAGGACATGAATGCATAATGACGTATCTGTGATTAACACCTTCAACCCACAATGCTCAGTGTGTACCCAACTACTTCAAACAAAAACAAAAAAAAAAAAAAAAGATTAGAAGGAACTTTCATACTGGTTTGACAACTCATCTCCAGCACAGCAAACATACAGACAGAAACCTGACAACAATCCACAGAATTCCAAATGCAGACGTTAACAAAGTTCTACACACTCCCATCCCCTGCATATTTGTTTATTCAATATTGGGCTGAATTTCACATTTTTGAACATTTGACTTCGAGAGAATGTAAGAGATTGTACTTTAGCACTCTCTGCAAAAATATTTTACAAATCATAATCCATTCAAACAAATTCAGTTCACAAATTCCATCAGGGCCTGTAGGCTATTACAAGAGCATCATTTGTTATTCGGAAAAATAACAACATGGAAACGTAACTGTATGAGGAGCTTATGAGAAACTTCAGAGAAGTTTTCTTTTTGGCCAAACTTCTGCAGTCTGAAACCTTTCCTGCTTTGACATGCACGTAACTCCAACATCTGTGATCTCTCCCCACCTTTAACTACGCCAAGGGGCCGAGGATAGATTTCTCCTGAAGTACTGGTTGAGGACCGACCTCCATGGTTCAAATCCTAACCTCAAACATTGTGAGGAGAGAGAAAAAAAAAAAAAAAAAAAAAAAGCAAAACTGGCCTGAAGTCAGAAGTCTGCGCCAACCAAACGGAGGAAAAGGGTGGACTCCAAGTGTGAATGGAATACAAAATGATCTTCAATAGGCCTGTAACCCAAAACTCTCAGACAGATGCTAAGCACTTCAATGGACTTTCATTAAAAGGAAAATAGACACATACTGAATTACATTACAATCCAACAGCAATTTTGCAAACTATAGGTGACGGGTGAAATAAAAGCTGCTTTTGTGGAGTCAACTAGAGGACAACTGCAAAAATAAAGGAAACTGATCTTAAAAAGGAAGACTGACTCAATACTACTATCCCAAAAGCACTCACGAAAATAACACACGTGATGCCAAAGCAGGAACAATTCCCATCATCCAAAGGATGAGGGTTCAGTCCAAGATACGATACTTCTGAAGTTCATATTAAATGATACTCATTAGGATTACTGCAATGCCAAAAGTAAGTCTAAACAGAACATTTTACATATCTGAAATGACATTAAAATAGAATTATGGGTGCTTAAAGAGGTCATATCGTCAAAGAGCTTGATACTATGAAAACATACAGTAATTTTGAGAACTCAAACCTTCAGTCCAAAAAGACCATTTACTGAAATTAAGCCACAAATATGGCTCGCTGTGAATTTCCACAATTTTCTAATGTCAGGTGAATTCAGTGCATCACAGTTCCAGTTAAAACATATTCAATATCAATATTAAGTACTGTATTGGGCACAAAAACAACAAAAGTATATGACATTCTTCCATTTAAGCTGACTCATCAAATGCAGCAAATCAAAACAAACTCCACCAAGCAAGAGTTCCACGGCAAAAGTAGTGGCAAAGAAAGCAAAGCCTGTAGCCAAAACCAACAGAACGACGGCTGCATCGTTGGGTCCTTTAGGAAATCACCATTGTGTCTCTCTGGATTCTTCCAAATAAACAGCATGTGTGGAGACGGTCGCTTAGGAGGTGTAGATGAGGAGGCGGCAGAAAGAGGAAGGAAGAATCCTTTGCCGGTTGCTTGGAAGTGAATGTGGGCAGAGCGTGGCGTCACCCTGGCACTGTAACGTCTTATCTGAGTGAGACACGCAGGCATGCTGGGGAACAGACTGGCCAATCAGTCGTGACACTGTGAGGAATAGTTTTTCCCACCTCTTCTTTGTTTTTAAGATAAGGGCCAAACAGGGTCACTGGGAAATTTAAAAACAGTAAATTTACCCCAAAATGAAACGTGCACCATTGGTTTCTTACCCTAATGTCATGCCAAACCTCTGTTAAACATAACACTAGTGTAACTCCAGAAAAAAGCCCTTGGTCAATTTTTGCAGAAAAGTGTAGAAGCTTTTGTCCACCACAGGATCACAAAAATAAAAAAGGTAATTGGGACTTTTTCCTCTTTCAATTCAAACTTTTTTTTTGTCAGTTGCAAGTATATCTCAAAAGTCAGACATTTTTTCCTCAAAATTGCAAGTTTATATATCAAGCAATGCAAGCTATAAACCCATAATTGCGAGTTTACATCTCACAATATTAACTTTCTTCCCTCACAACTCCGACGCTGGATTAAAAAAAAAAAAAAGCTCATTCTGACTTCTCACAATTGTATCTTTTTTTTTCCTCACAATGGCTGTTTATGTCTCACAATTCTGACTTTTTTCTCAGAATTGCAAGAAAAATTCACCTTCATTTTTTATTCCATGAGTACCATGAACTACCCCTTTAAAGGGAGCCCCAGATACTGTATGGCTTAATATAATGTAAATTATGCCTCTTACTGAAATATGCAGTAAAAACCCCTAAAAGACTTAAGTTATTTAAAAAAAAATCCACATTGTTTTATTCATATTTTGGACTATGGGGGGCAACAAGAGAAGCGATGTAAGCCTTCACTGGTTTGCCTGTCGATAAGAGGATAAAAGATTGGGAAGATGCCTGTGGATGAATAAAACTTTCTAAAGACCTGTGTCTTTGTTCTCTCCACATTAGACCAGATGCCTTTGAGGCTTTTAGTAGACCACAGCTACTGAAAGAGCTTATAAACGACAGAGACGAAACGCTAGATGCTAGATGTAAACATACTGACGCTTGTCATGACGCCACACCCACTGAAGGAGTTTCTCAGTGTGGATTTTATTCAATATCCAGGGGCATTTAGACTCCTTGTGGTGAAAAAAAAAACGATGGTATGGCTTTTGTTTTAAACCTACGCTGATATCCATCAGCACCTGTAAGCTCTTTCAGTAGCTGTGGTCATCGTATCAGTATTTCGATTTTCCGAGTTGTGTTGCGGTAAAAATAGCAACAGGTAGCGCCAGTAGCTCACAGATCGTGCAACCATTTCAAGTCATAATTGTTCAAAATATGTATAAAACGATGTGGATTTTTTAAATAAGGTAAATCTTTCATGGGTTTTCTACTACATATTTCAATAAAAGACATCATTTATGTTATATTAAGCCATAGATGTCTTAATACCCTGGGTTACCTTTAAAGACAAACAGCAAGCTAGTAAAGTGAAATTGTTGGCTGAGGTGGTAAACGAGCAAATTTAACCTATTGTTATTATCTGAGAACCACCTGAGGCCTAATGCAGTGTATAGGCAATAAACAGCAAGAAGAGCTAATGTCCTGTCTGGAATATGCTGTGTGTGCATGCATGCATTACATCATCTTGCCTAAACTTATGCTAACAGCATCAAATATCCAATCTAGCCTCAAACCCCTCATCTTGTTGGGTTTTACACAGCTCAGAGAGTTCTGAAGATTCAGGAAGAGTGTTTATGCAAAAGCTTTTAGGGAGTAATCACATGCTATTTGCCAGTATCAGCTGACACACTTTACCTGACCTTAACGCAGTACAGCATAGTAGGATGATGTCATCGAAGACATACTTGCACGGATAAAAAGAGTGAAGGTAAAATTGGAAGTGTATACATTTTGTTTCTTTCCAAACAGGTTTGCCATTGATTGGAAAGCTTAGGCCAAACTCAAACCACTGATTGAGAATAATTGCTGTCCAGAGCTAGTCTGGATTTTAACATTTAAGAAGTTAAAGAAAAATGACAGGTTCCTTAAAAACAAAAAAAGACTAGGGGACACTGATTGATTACGATCTGTTCAAAGGTCTTTTGAAAAATACAACCACATTCCGCAATCCTGAACAAACATCCTTTTCACATAAATCTGACATTTCAGTAGGAACTACATTACTTTATTATCTAGTTCTCAGCGTTAGGTCATAAAGCAAAAAGCTGCCATGTTTCCAATGATTCCAGCAGTACGCAGGCAAACATTTTCAAACAGTCACAGGAAAACACGCCGGACTAACGTCTCTAGGATCTAACGTGACTCATTAGATTCCACCGATGTTCAAAAGTCAACAGACGCAGGGGCAGTTGAGCAGTGAGCTTGAGGAAGTGCTTACACAGTCTTCCTAATTTAAGACAAGTTTAATTAAATAATCTACTGCAGAGCAGCTGCAAAGGCTGTTCTTAAAATTAGAGCTCCAAGAATCCCCTGCCAATCTGAAGACAACAACTTACATCTTCCCTATACACCCACAGCCATATAAAATTTAGAACAATACAGACCATGTGCTGTGTGGTCCAGTTTTACATGAGGGTGAGTTCATAAAAAAGCATGAGCACATTTTTTGCATCCATAAAAAGCAATAAGAGCTGTGCCAAACTAGATACCAGCTCTTATCTCTGATAGCCCATACAGATCAAATGACATTAACAAGGGAGAAACTGAGGAATAGATGGCTGATCTGTGTAGCCATTATCCTACTTTGCATATTCTATAACCATGCCAAATTCACAACTAGGAATCTTTAAGGACAAAATAATAATAATAAAAAAAAGTATTTTTTAATTCTTTAAATCAAAAACTCATATGAATAAAAAACATTCAAACAGAAGACATTAACAGAACTTTCTCCATCTCTACATTCACAAAAAGTAAACCAATCCCTTTAATTCCATTTCCGTTACAACCCCTGGCAAAGCCAGTGCACAATTTGAAAATCAAAAATGTTGGCAATCAATCCCTGCAGTGCCTCTGCCTAAACAATATAGCCAAAAGTTGCAGACATCTCCTTTTAAGGACAGCACAGTGCCCACAGCATGATCTTTCTCTATCTGCCAGCCTGCAAAGGAGAGCTCTATTATAAATAAATCACACTGGACCTCCAAAAAGGCAAACTACTCAGTGTTCTTACTGGTAAACTTTTATTTAACCGGTCACAGTTTAGTAGATCAGAAACAGTCTTTTCATGTCTGGTTCCCAGGTCAAAAAAAACAAAAAACAAACAGCTTTCTCTCACACTGATAGCTGCTGTTAGAAAGTCAAACATCTAATCTAATCTAAGCCTGGCGTACATGCCAAAATAATCAGCTGGGTTTGAGCTGAGTCAGCAAAAGAGTCTACCTCGCTCTAGCTTTTCACTGACCTGACTGTGAACAAAGACGCAAGGACGGTTTATTGTATAAAAAGGATCCATCAGGATAATATATGCTACTTTATGATCGTGTCAATAACATTAAGACGTTACAACGTTACTAATGCAAACTAATTGCATGTAAAACAGCATGCCTGTAAAGGCAGACGTCAAATTATACAGTCTCAGTCAAAGTCAAGTTTTACATCATCTTATGTTTGGTCACGGGCAAACGTCACAGTATGATGACACTATTAGGCAATGATGCAATAGCCACCCCCACTAACGGGTTAGTTCAGTGAGGACATAACACATATTTCTCCCTAAAGGTCGAGAGGAATCCTGCATGGAATGCAGCAGTCTAAACAAACACATGCATAATTCACTAAATATCATATTTCACATTTTGTAGACAAGGAGTAAACCATTTGTTGTTTTTGTACAACTCTCTGGAAAGGTGCAATATGTGTTATGTCCAACTTACACAAGCAGTAAACCACCTTTTGTAGTTCTGTATTTCTGGTAACACTAATAAACATTATACACATGAGTTGATGGGCTTTCAAATAGCAGACAAACAGCTCACTTTGTACTTATTCAAAAAATAGTTCACAGAAATTTTTTTTTTTTTAAATCCCCATTTACTCACTCGCATCGTGTTGATTCAAGCTTTACATTCTTCTTTAAACACAAAACATGTCAGACATGACAGACTCAAGTCACCGTTCATTTTCACTGTATGGAAAATATGGATGTGAATGGTGACTCGGGTTGTCATGCAGCGTACATTTTTGTTTTACACATAAGAAATAAAGCAAAGATTTTCAACAACATGAGGGCGAGCATTTTTATTTATAGATGACCTACTTCTTCAATATGAATCTTATTACAAAATGTAAACAAACCGGCGTCTAGGTTCGCGGGAATTTTTAACGTTACGCGAGTCATTTCAAATTTCGTTTTGAAACGAAACGCTTATGAACCGTTAAAACTTAACGTTAAATAATAAATCAAAACCTTTTCATCTTATTCTAATGTTAGTCAATGTGTCAACAGATTTAACCGTTTATCTAAGTAAGCTAGTTTGATAGAGCACACGTATCATATACAATGTTTGCGATCTCTGTTTGCCACAATAGGGATGTGCTTATGGGTCGGATCTTATGAATCTGCAGAACCGGTCTGAACGATTCGTTCACAAATCGGACTGAAATGGACCGAGCGGTCCAGTCAACAACTCACTGATTCAATGAACCGAGAGGAGTTCATTTCAAACGCGTCCGATATGTAATGAACCGACAACTGATGACTGATCTGATACTACGAGCATGTGGGTGAACCGAGGATTTGACAGATGGGATGAAATTACTTCAGCAGCTGAATCACAGAAACGTTAATAAAACGTTCTAGGAACAAGGTTAAGAACCGGTTGCATCCACATATATAAGAAACAGTTGCTTCTAATGAACAAAAGTTAGTCAAAGCATTTCTTTAACCAGAAATGAATATGAACTTTGTATCATGCAAGTGCAAAATATGTTTAGGTTCTAAATAACTTTGTTCTTATGAGCTGAATCATGGCTACGAGATTACACTAAACACACTTATTAACAAAACTTAATCGAAAACAACTTATTAAACACCAATACATGAAACGCTTAAATAATACTGAGGTAAAAACCAATGAATCTCTTTTTGACCCGGTTCTTAAAAACGAACTGTTCAAAAGAACCGGTTCGCTGAAATGAGTCGGACTTCAGCAAAGTATCCGTTTCTGAACAACAATCACCGCAGTCGGTGCTTACCTTTATTTCACGGATCCTATAATAAACAAGGACACACTTTTCCCTGTGCACTTCCCCAGAGTGAATTTCAAAGCAATGACATTATTTATTATTCCACGCGTCCGTCTTGAAGTCGTTCCCAAAATCCCAAACCAGTGCAAAACATTTTAACCGAAATTCGCGTGTACTAAATCAGCCCGCCTGTGTTATCTGTTCATACTGCAGCAGAAAGGCGCTAACGCTAGAGAGACGGAGGATCCCACACTATGGAGCAGCAGAGGGGGGGACACAAATCCAACGTTAATATTTCTCGTACGCGTAAACGGTCACGTATGAAATAATAATAGTCCACAAGGCAATAAAGTATACCTTTCAGTCCATGTTGAATTTATTCCTCTTCAGTTCACTGTAAGAGCACGGCGGTTAAGAAAGAATACTTCTTGGCTCCACTCCCCCCACTTCTGGCAGCAATGGGCGGAACATTGCCACAGTTTAATCTGATTGGCTTTCTCATAATGACGTCACCGGGCAAGGTCGTTTACAGGTTTAAAAATGATTTGGGACTCCTCATTTTGTAACCTGTTAAGTGTTTCGAGACTAAATCTATTTTTTCTTCTTCTTTATTTCTGTCGTTTGTTTTGAGGTCAATGACAAATAAAAGATATAAAAAAGTGGCTTGTTATTCGAAAACCACAGGTGAATAATATCACCATACTTCTCTAGGTGATTAATTCACTGTACATTAAGACAATTGTTTTGTATTGCAAAAGGCATGTTTAAATGTGCACCACTTTGCTTGCATTTTCAGAACAGAAATCTGACCAGTGGATAGAGACAAAGTAGTTCAAAATATTTTGCATAACTTGCATATTTCGTTGATTAATGCTACTGCAAATGGTCAATTATTGTCATGTTTTGGCCTGTACTAATCGGTCAGACCGGGAAGAACATTTGGAGTACTATAGACTGCCAAAAGTTATAACAAATCAAGGAGAAGAGTGACAAAAAAACTGTGTGAGGAACAAAAGGTGTTTGTGGTTGGCCAAACTGAACCAGGATTTCCAGAGCAAAAATCTTGACAACATTCATGTTTGTTTACAGTCATTTACGGTGAGGTAGGTGAAATATTAGGCTAATATCTTAATTAATACTGCTCGTACATATCTTTACCACCTATTAATTTTAGTTTGTCAAAATATTGCACCTATTCCTGCTTGCTATTCAGTAGTACAATAACCGTGCAATCCATGCTGTTGTTTACATCTAAGAATATCACCAATATGGCCACGCATACGGGTAACTGACCAAATCACGACGTAAGTGCAAACCCTCTATTCTTGTTTCATTATGCTAACCTTGAAGGTTTTACAAAGAGCATTTTGGATATAGATGCCCTACAGCAACAGTACAGTACATAATATGTTATTCAGCAAAGCATGCTCTGTCTGGACAGGGAAAAGCCAGTGTCGTCTGTGGCAGTTTAAACAGCAGTGGTTAGGGTACACCGAACCGCTATGACCTCTGTGATTTTGTCTTATGGAGTTATAAATGCCAGCCGGTTTGAGAGAATTCAGTGTCCCTTCATCCAACCAGTCTGGGAAAATGAAAAAGCCTTGGTTCCTTGATCATTCTCTATGGTTTTCTAAACCAAATACAGGCCCAGAAAAGGCGAGGACATCTTATAAAAGTTGTATTTATTTTTCTGACAGACATAAAGCCAGTCGGATTCATTGTGTTGACAGGCTCACAAAAAATAAACATACTGCAGTAGGACTTGTTTTTCTTTCACAGAATCAAAAAATGTCAGATTATTGTAGAGAAGACTGGGAAAGACTGTTGGGAAGTCCTCGTTCACAAGAAGCAACTGAAGCAAACAAATGTTATGAACTACAAAAATATTAGGCTCTGAAAGAAGCTATCTACAACAGAAAACAAGCTTTTTATATACAGTAATATACCTCCTTATGATGTGAATGGTGTATGCTCTTGAACATGACTCAAAGGACAAATACAAAGATAGCATTATAAAAATATCCACTTATCTGTTGATGTATAACTGTTTGAGGTGTTTGTGAGTATGTGATTGTATACCTTTAAATGGAAAACGCTGTTCTTCTCTTTGAGTGTTCTGTTCTTATAATACTATCAGCTCCACACCAACACTCACTGAACACCCACTTAAAAAAAAGTACACTGGCAAGTGATTGCAGAGCTTTAAAGGTGAAGGGTGTAACTTTTTTATATAAAGTCTATTTTAAATTACACTTTCAATCTGCTGATATTCCTTAAAAAGGTATATAGGATTCAGGTTACTATGCAATGAAAATCAGTAACATACTGATCTGTAACAAAGCACGTATATGTAAGCCAAAACTACTCCCCAAGTGTATGCACCATATTGTGATCTTCGTTCTTTTTTTAAGTGCATAGATTTCAGTGCAGATGGTTTTAGTTTATCTCTCTGTGTTGAGCAAGAACATCAACCGCAGCTTTAGGCTGCCTCTTTTATGCCACGCTAAATCTGCCGTCCATCAACACAAGCTGTTTTGGGAATCTTTTTTCACTCCATAAGTGAAGATAACAACTTTTAAAAAATGAAAAATGCAGTAAAACAAGTAAAATAGCACTAGGAAGTCTATATAAAAACTGGCCTTCATTCAATCATTTATATATATAAAAGAAATTAATACTTAAAATAAACATTAATGTATGTTTCTTAAGCACTAAATCAGCATATTAGAATGATTTCTGAAGGGCCATGTGACACTGAAGACTGGAGTAATGATGCTGAAAATTCAGCTTGCTATCACAGGAATAAATTATATTTTAGCATATATATTTAAATAGAAAACAGTGATTTTAAATTGAAAAAAAAAAAAACTGAATATTAATGTTTTACTGTATTTTTGATCAAATAAATGCAGCCTTGGTGAGCATTAAAAACATCTTTAAAAACATCTTTAAAAACATCACAAATCTGAAACCCCATACCTTCAAATTCTACTGCATATTAACACATTTTCTAGCTCCACAGTTAAAGATATACATTACTAGTCAAAAGTTTTTAAACTGTAATATTTTTGATGTTTTTTAAGAAGTGTCTTCTGCTCACCAAGCCTGTATTTATTTGATTTAAAGTACAGAAAAAAACAGTACAAGTCTGAAATATGTTTGCTATTTAAAATAACTGTTTTCTATTTGAATATATTTCAAAAAGTAATTTATTCCTGTGATTTCAAAGCTGAATTTTAGCATCATTACTTCCGTCGCATGATCCTTCAGAAATCATTCTAATATGCTGATTTGCTGCTCAAAAAAAACATTTATTATTATTAGTATTATGTTGAAAACAGCTGAGTAGTATTTTTTAGGTTTCTTGTCTAAATAGAAAGTTCAGAAGACCTGCAATTATCTGAAATATAAATCTTTTATAACATTATAAATGTCTTTATCATCACTTTTGTTCAATTTAAAGCATCATTGCTAAATAAAAGTATTAATTTCTATAATCTCTTTCCCCCAAAGAATCCTGAAAAGAATGACTTAACTGTTTATCTATTGATAAAAATAATAAAATATTTCTTGAACAGTAAATCAGCATATTAGAGTGATTTCTGAAGGATCATGTGACACTGAAGACTGGAGTAATGAATGCTAAAAATTTAGCTTTAATCACAGGAATAAATTACATGTTAAAATATTTTCAGTTATTTTAAATACTAAAAATATTTCACAATATTACCGCTTTTGCTGTATTTTGGATCAAATAAATGCAGGCTTGGTGAGCAGAAGAGAATTCTTAAAAAAAAAGCATTAAAAATCTTACTGTTCAACAAAATTTTGACTTGTAGTGTGCAATCACACTTAAATTGTCCCAACTAAATGTAAGCATTTCTGCTTTCTAGACTGATTTAAAGAGTGCTCCACAACCTGTGCAGATAGCACATTTCACAGCTTAACTAATGTGAAAAGAACATTCTTTGGTAGTGAAGTCATTTGGAAAGATAGCAGCATATTCCTAGAATCCTGTGCACATTCCTGTGGTTCACAATAGAAAGTCAGATCTAAAAAAAAAAGATTTTATTTAGATCTAAATCTTAATAATCTAGAATGATGCTTGCCTGTACAAAAATACACTGATAGGATGTTGTGTTTACAGGGGTGTTCTGGAGGACTGCTTGCTTACTGACCTAAGTCAAACAAATATCGATCTCTGATCTCTCCTTCAGTGTAAGTCTATTAGATTTTATACGTTTCACCTAGAAATTCATACCTACAGCACAAACAAAAAATTAACATCTACAGCATGTTCCAAAATTTATTAAATTAGGTTATTGGTCTCAAATCCCAAACCCTACGGATCAGTACTAGTAATAGTGATACTTTCGTCGGCACTAATTAGGTCATTATTGCTCATGAAGGGATAATTTAAGGGCTTTCAACCTAAAATCTAAATTAAGTAGGAGCAAGTTAAAGGCTAGACTTTTCAGACTAGACACATAATTCATCTGATGACTCAATGATGGCCTGCATCTGTTCTGTGTTACTGCACAAAGAAAATAATTTACGCAAGAGAATCTAAACACAGCATTTCACAAAGAAATCTACAGTTCATAGTAAAAGAAATGCCTGTGTTCCTGTAAAACAAAGAAGCCCAACAAAACCCAAAAACAAAGGCTCTGTCTTTAAAGATGAAAAGATGGACCAACAGCTGCTACAAGATTTACAGATGCAACAAATATAAAGCTGTAGTGTTTTATGTGATTTACTGAGGAGTACAAAACAAAACACTTGTAATGAAAAGTCGATAGAACAGTACATCAAACATTATGGTTACTGTTATCAATCATATCCTATTACATTAATGATAAAATAAAAAAATTTGAAATCATTTAGACCTACATCAAGCAGTATCAAGTCACAACTTGACATCTGATATTATCTTAGGAGACAACAATAACTCCTTTCAGTGTTGTGAAGATAAAATATTAGAATATTACAAACTGTATGTGAAATGACTGACATTAGAATGTATATGCATCCCTCTCAGATATATAAAATCTGTGAACTTACATGTTCATGCTTTGACCTTGTGTTTGGATCATTCATATATAGGTGAATCTCACAAAACCTGCCAAAAACATGCCTAGGTCACAGCAAAAGCAACAGCAAAAAATAATAATAGTAATAACAATACAGTTTTTGAAAATCGTTTGCCAATACTGAATGCAAAAAAAAAAAAAAAAAAAAAACATTATTTAACACTATAGCAATTTCACATTCAGAATTTTATTATTATTATTATTATTATTATTATTATTATTATTATTATTATTATTTTGTATTTAAGTATTTAAAAATACATTTAAAAATATTTTTAGAATATTTAAATTATTTTTAATAGTTTGTTGTTGTAAAAGTCATTGTATCAGTAAGTACATGAAAATTATTAAAATTATATAAATGAATCAACATAAATTTAATAGCAAAATGACAAACTATATTTTTTATTGGAATTTAAGAAGCAATTTTGATCTTTTTGGATCACAAAACCTGTCAAGGTCACAGGAAAAAAAAAAAAAAAAAAAAAATCCTCCATATTTTTTTAACCTATACCATTGTTTGCCAATATTTAATGCAAAAATGTCTGCATTATTTAATAATATAACAAAATATAAATTATAACATAAATAAATTTAATTAATTATTATCATTATTATATTGTATTTAGGTATTTAAAAATACATTAAAATGTTTAAAAAATAATATTTAAATTATTTCCAATAGTTTGCTGTTGTAAAAGATACTGTATCAGTAAATAAATATAAATTATGAAAATAATACAAATGAATCAACATCAATTTAATAGCAGAACCACAAACTATTTACATTTTTATATTTAGCATTTAAAAAGTAAAGTAATTGTCATGCTTTGACCTTAAGGTTTGTTTTTTTTTCATATTTTTTGCCAATATTTAATTCAAAAATTTCTGCATTCTTTAATAATAAAACTAAAATATTAACATTAAACATTATATTAACATTCATAAATTAATTACATTTATTATTATTATTATTATATTGTATATACATATTTCAAATTAAATGTAAAATATATAAAATAATAATAAATGTAAAAAAATATTTAAAGTATTTCCAGTAGTTGTAAATGTCATTGTATATCAATTATTAAAATAATATAAATGATTCAACATAAATTTAACAGCAAAACCACAAACTATTTACTTTTTTTATTAATAATTTAAAATGTAATTTTCATGCTTTGACCTTGTGTTTGTATCCTTAGAAGTTATTTTCAGCTCTAGCAAGTTATTAGAAATTATTCCATTAAAAAAAAAAACTCAGTTTCTCAGTATATCACTGTTACTTTTTGTAAAATGACATCAAACGCAAATGATTTACAATGATTTGCAAAATGTATTGAATTATGTGTTGATCACATATACCTCATGTTTATATTGGATTATGTATCTACACTGTATCCTGTGCATCTAAATGCAATAATATCTTATGTTTCATTCTTCACGTCTTATGTTTTATTCATCAAATAATCAGATTCTCCTCAGATACGGTCTGCTGATACTTCATGCATTAAACGATGACTACATTCAGCTCTCTCTGCAATATAACAACACTGTATCCTCCTCCAGCACCACAAGGACGTTCCACATATGGATGCTCTACAGCAGAACAGGGTGACCCAGAATTACGCCTGTATTTGGCACAGTAGGTTTGCTAATTAAACAGAGCACAAGGCCCAGTCCCTCCATCACAACCGAAGAAAGCCGTGCTGCCATAGAGGCGTTATAAAAAGCTAATGGGAAGCAGGCATCCCACTGAGACTTCATCCCAGGTTATGAAAACGCAGTCGCAGGGATCCACCCATAATATTCCAGCTTCTGGTCTATATTTGCAACCCTGTTTCACTAGCATTTGCAGCATCTCATATTTGAGTTCATATGTAATGATGTCATCCACCACAACAAAGCAGCCAGTAAGGATGCTTCTTATTTATTCTACAGCATGCACACTAAGCAAAGAAGCCAAGTGAACGACACTTACTGCGATCTCTGACAGCTGCTGGGAAGAGTGTGTTTATTTTGGGCTTTCTCTCCTCTCTTTTTCTTTCTCTCTTCCTCCCCTTCTCATAACAGCAAGATACAGGCTGGACCAGTGCTGGTTGCCTTGGTTACTGGAAGGGGAATGTGTCACGTGACCAGGAGGGGAAGCAAAAGCAGGCGGTGGCCCCTCCTCCCTTCAATGTCACTGGTTTACAAAGACACAAGACACAATGGGCGTCTTGAGGAGGTGGGTGTGGTGATCTGAGGAAAGGCAGGGGTTAAGCTTTGACTGACTCTGCTGCGTGCACGCGCCTTACGTGTACGAAATGTACCGGCAGCAGGCTGCCAGGATACAGAAATAACACACAACAAGACGGCCAGGCATTCCTGCACCCTCCCAAGAGCGGCAGCTTGACCCGCTGGCCGTGAGCAGACACTCCTGCCGAGAGAGGTTATTTAAATCACTACAGACGTCGGACAGATGCAGCGGCGTTATTTACCTGGCAAGTGGCCGAATGTGGGATCTGTGAGATATTTTATGACGCGTGCAGATGTAAGCAGTGCAGATATGAAAAGCAGCACATTGTAACCTGCATACGCAGCATAGCTTTGTGTAATACGTGGTGTTTGAAGATTTGAGTCATATCTGGGAGAATCTCACAGAACCTGTCAAGAACATGGTCATGTTTCATCTTAAAAATGTCAAAAATAATAATAAATAAAAGTTTATTATGCTTAAAGTCTGTTTTTAGGGTCAATATGAAAATAACAATAAAACTATCATACAAAATCATAATAAAATTCTCATACAAAACTCTAAAACACAAAAGATTGTTAATAACAAAAACAAAAATATATTTCATATTAACCTTAATATATTCATAAATTAATATTATTACATATAATATATTATTTATATTATGATATGTTGTTGTAGAGCTTGTCATTGTATTACAGTTTATTTAAATACCTTATAAAAAATAAAAATATTAAATAAATTTAATAAAAACATGAATTAGATGAATGAATTAAAAATGAAAATGAAAAAGAAAATGAAAAAGCAGAACAACAAACTATTTAAAATAATTTAAATAGTAATTTATATACTGTAATAATGCAATGATTAATAATAAATGTTGAGGAAAAAATTAATAATCTCTAGGAATAATAAATTATAAAAGTAAAAAGTATACAAATATGAAAACATTAAAATAAAAAATAAATTAGAAATTTATGAAAACTATAAATAAAGAATAAAAAAAATAAAAATTATATATACATTTTTTATATATATTATATATAATTTTACTTTTATTATTTTATATATAATTTTATATTATTTTATTATTTACCATTTATTCAGACAAAAATTAATAATCTCTGAGAATAATGATTTACACATTAAAAAGTATGCAAATATAAATACATTACAGTAATGAGAATGAATGTCCTTGATTGCCATTCATAAGCCTTTTTAAAATTTCTAATATATATATATGTATATATATAATTTATATATTTCATTTATTATTTATAATTTCATATAATTTTTGACATTAGAGCTTTTTAACATGGACACGATTAAAAAAAAAAAAAAAAAAAAAAAAATCAACCTGCAATGCAAAATTAAGACGAAATTTTACCGGGACAAGATTAACCCTTTCAGTATCTCCTGTATAGTCAAAAGGGACTGACTAGTTTGGGGAATGAAACCCACATACTCAAAATAGACAGAGGTGCAGAGTCTCATGTCTGGTTTAGTCTGCAAGGTTTAAGTCTGGTTATTGTTTGTATAGTCTGTAAGCAGCATGGGAACTGAAAGAATAACAATTACGAGGCCAATGACGTGTGTAACTGGTGAAAGTTTTCGTTTAGCAGTTTGTGACTGATGATCTGTTCCTGTGTGACCTGTAGCAAAACAGGCGCTGTAACAATAAATCAGTGATTATTCTTTTATCAGACGATGGTAAGTGGGAGTTGTACACAGAGCTACCTGTAAGTCCATCTGAATGAGCTCTTTAACACAGTAATGTTGCCTTTTTTAGCCTACACCACTGTTTGAGTAAAGATAAGAAAAATTCTACACGGGACAACATGGCAAAACAGGCACGCAGATGAAGTTAAAGTGCTGCAATTACATGATAAGAAACAGCCACAGATTTCTGGTACTTTTACAGGCAGGAAAACTGAACTGCAGTCAGAAAGCAGAGCTGTTAAAGTCATTTAAATGCCTCGCTAAAAACAGAAAAAAAAAGACATTACACACCGCGGAACGGTTCGCTTCACACTTGGTTTGAAAAAGCTCAAGTGTGTTTGTAGGAAGTGGCTTTTTGACTACACAACGACATAAAAGATGTGGCTGCGGTGGTCATAGATTGTCGTGGGACAGTTGTGGGCTCTGATCGGCCTAGGGTTGTTAAACAGTAAGGAAATGAAGGATTGCTTTTGTTTTCCAAATACAGTGCAAGATCCAGATCACCCTGTCAGGATTTAATATTGATTTATATGACCTATTTCCTGACTACTTACCAAATAAATAAATAAAAGGACACAAAGTATGATTTATTTGAGTTTAAATTATTTATAACGTTGGAAAAAAATGTTAGAAGAGACAATAGAGAGATACGAGAGACAGAACGTACACAGCTACAGTAGCTGCTGGTCAGTTTTGTGGTCATTATACAAAAATATCTGCCAAAACTGGCCAAGCAGAATCAAGTATTCTAAAGAGCCATAATAAACGATAGACAAAACTGCGCAAGTCAACATAAGTTTGTGTTTGCATGTTAAACTTCATTAAATAGTGTTTGGTATGCAGGTACATGGAACCATTTGCTCTTAAACGTGATTTAATGGAAGTAAATGAGGCTATTAACTTATTGCTCCACCTAAGTGTGCGTGGTTAAGATAATTATCATTCCAGCATACCTGTACATCTCACTCTTCATAAAACACAGTGGACTTTTTGCCTCTAATCTACTAACAACACCCAAACCAGAGATTAACAACAGTCTAGCTGTAACCAGTCAAGAAAGGATGAGGCTAGCTTTTCCAATAAAGACAGTATGAGTAGTTCAAATGAAATGTTAAGAAGTTTTTCACCAGTGTGAAATGCTGCAGTACTTCATCAAATAGCATTAAACTGATTAGATATACATTAGGGCTGGCAAACGATTAATCGCGATTAATCCCATACAAAATAAAAGTTTGAGTTTGCCTAATATATGTGTGTGAACTGTGTGTAATTATTATGTATATATAAATACACACAAATTAATGTATATATTTAAGAGAAATATGATATTCATGCACAAAATATTTTTATCTAAGATAAATTCTATAAAAATGATAATAAATACATGTACTTGTAAATATATCTTAAATATATACATGAATGTGCTTGTATTTATATATGCATAATAATTACACAGTACACATACATATATTAGGCAAACTCAAACTTTTATTTTGTATGCGATTGATTGCGATTAATCGTTTGACAGCCCTATTATACATCTATACATGCAGGTAGATATCATAATTTTTAATTACATTAAATATATAATAGCCTGTGTAACTATTTAAGTAAACCAGAAAAGATAATAAGGTAAAATGTAATTCAAAATAGTGAAAAACAATGTAATCCAGCCAAATACAGCTAAAATATGGAGTGTCTTCATGATGCGTCATCAATCGGCCATATTGGAGGCACTCAACATAAACAATGCCACTGAACCGAACAAAACTTGCATATTTTGTTGATTATTGCTGCTGAAAATGGTCAGTTATTGTCATGTTTTGGGCTGTGCTAATCGTTCGGGCCAGGAAAAACATTTGGAGTACTATAGATTACCAAAAGTTATAACAAATCAAGAAGAAGAGTGCAAAAAACTGAGGAACAAAATGCGTTTGTGGTTGGTCAAACTGAACTAGGATTTCCAGGGCAAGATTCTTGACAACATTCGTGTTTGTTTTTATCATTTCCGGTCAGGTAGGTGAAGTATTAGGGTAAAATCCTAGTTAATTAATTCTGCTCGTACATACATCTTCACCACCTATTAACTTTATTTTGTCTAAATATTGTGCCCTTTCCTGCTTGCTAAGTCCTTCTCCATATGATTTAGCAGCTTCCATAAGTTTTTTTTTCTATGGTTTAGACAGCATAAATTACCATTACAACATATTCAGTAGTACATTAACCGTGCAATCCATGACGTTGTTTACATCAGAATATCGCCAGTGTGGCCGCACATCCGGGTAACTGACCAAATTGTGACATAAGTGCAAACTCTCTATACACTTTCTCTATCCCTTTCTGTCAGAATTTATTTAGTGAAAATTACCAGCTGACTGTACATGATCCAATTGTATATTACTACTTACCAAACTTACTAAACAAACAAACGTTTCCATGTTACAAGTTTAAATTGTTTAAAGGAGAAGTCCACTTCCAGAACAACAATTTACAAATAATTTACTCACCCCCTTGTCATCCAAGATGTTCATGTCTTTCTGTCTTCAGTTGTAAAGAAATTATGGTTTTTGAGGAAAGCATTTCAGAATTTTTCTCCATATAATGGACTTCATTGGTGCCCCGATTTTGAACTTCCAAAATGCAGTTCAAATGCAGCTTCAGAGGGCACTAAATGATCCCAGCCAAGGAAGAAGGGTCTTATCTAGCGAAACGATTGGTCATTTTTTTTCGAAAAATAAAAATTTGTATACTTTTTAAGCACAAAAGCACCAGCTCTGAGTGTCGCAATGACCGTCTTTTTGCAGTAGCTTACCTCTTGTAGTTTAATGAGCGAGTAGACAACATGAAGTGGTGGGTTAGCTGCATTGAAAACAGATGAGCGCACATGAAGTTTGTGGGATTTTGTCCACAAAATGATAAGAGCACACATTATTCTAACACATTGTTTTGTTATGTCACACACAGAATTGCAAGCCATGCTTGTTTTCTTTCGTCATCGCTTATGCACGGCATACAGCGCTGGACATGGACAGATTTGCTGGTATGCAAAACAAGTACTTCACAGGAATTTCTTAAGCTTATTGCTGTGACTGTGGCAGCCAACAACAGCACAGCTTAACCTTGTGCTCTTTTTTTTTTTTTTTTTAATTTAGTTATACTGAAAAAGTTTCAGTTTAATTAACTCAATCTATGGAGACTGGAACACAAGAGCTACCCAAATGGAAGTTAGAATCCGTCACTGGTTACTCAGGAAAACGGTGGATATGCAGAAATTTGTCAGACATCTGTGTAGTCACTGATGTCCTTCTGTCTTTCTGTTCCCACTGATCTTCTGTCCAAAGGAATCAGAGAGGATGTCCAAACCAGTGTCTCCTGTTGCATGCATTATGTATTGACTTCTATCCCACCACTCTAAAGCCATTGGCCAGGTTTGTCTCAGCCATGAATAAAAAATACAGAACCTGTCAACACAATCAGGCTTCTGTTTCTTACTGACTGATAGCAATGGGCACAAGGTTAAGAAAATAATGCATTAATATATTAATATTACTGCCTCCAGATTGTTGTTCGTTACCTAACAACATGCAGTAAAGAAATGTATAACCTTTAAGACTAACTGATATAGGAAAAACAAGGAGTATATATTATGTCTATCTGTATATTACATTATGAATACAGACAGAATTCCACAAAAACGGTTTCCACATAAAAATATTAAAAAGCACAACTGTTTTTAACATTGATAATGTGATTTAACTCACTTTTAAATGAAATCAATACATTAAAACCAGACCCATGAAGCAGCACATTAATATTTTGTTAAGTGCCATCCGTCAAGCTAAAACCTGCACACATTAAACACATGTGTGACCACAAAACCAGTCTTATGTTGCATGGTTACATTTGTAGCAATAGCCAAAAATACATTGGATGGGTCAAATTTATCAATTTTTATTTTATGTCAAAAATCATTAGGATATTAAGTAAAGATCATGTTCCATGAAGATATTTTGTAAATGTCCTACCGTAAGTATATCAAAACTTAATTTTTGATTAGTAATATGCATTGCTATGAACTTCATTTGGACAACTTTAAAGGCGATTTTCTCAATATTTTTTTTTTTTTGCACCATCAGATTCCAGATTTTCAAATAGTTGTATCTTGGCCAAATGTTGTCCATTTCAGCTTTCACATGATGTATAAATCCCAATTTCAAGAATTTAACACTTATGACTAGTTTTGTGGTCCAGGGTCACATATTTGTTTTCTTCCTCCAAGAATGAGCAAAAGTAACAGTGACCACAAGAAAACCTCTTACGCTGAGTAAGCACAATAGGTTGTAATGAACCCGCTTAACCTCTTTGTTCTCTCTCTGTCTTCCACACCATGCATCACTCCTCATTAGACTAAATCTGCTGCATTTAAAGGTCACAGTCGAGATGACCTTGCACTTGCCCCGATTTAGATCATACTCAGATGGCAATGCACCCTTTTTGTCCTTTTCTGAGTAAGCAGTGCATCAGTGTGTATGTGTGTCCCTAAGTGCCTTCCTCTCATTTTGTCACACTCAAGGCACTCTGCATTAAGCTTAACAGTCCGTGACTCATGATGGTGCATGTTAAAGTCACCACGCTCATCATCACGGCTCCCATTTACGAGACTGTTTATTGAGCTGTGGGTGGGGCTGGATACATATATCAAACTAACAGAGCACAACGCTGGACTTGTCAAGCCTCAGATCAGTGCTCTTCAGAGAGACAATGAAACCTACAATATTACTACCTACCAACATCATACAGTATATAAAATGTATCTGAAATCTCTCGGATTTCATCAAAAATATCTTGATTTGTGTTCTGAAGATGAACAAAGGTCTTACAGGTTTGGAACGACATGAGGGTAAGTAGGCCTAATTAATGACAGAATTTTCATTTTGGGTGAACTATCCCTTTAATACCAATCAAAAGGTCCAAAGGGTCTGTTATATGCAACGCAAATCTGAGTGAACCTACAAGATGAAAATTTAATTTCCTCTGATGAAATCCACCAAAGAACCTGCACGAAGATCTCCTAATCAGGTTCAGACCAGAGCGCTCATCTCCGGTCATCTCCTGCCCTGTTTGTGGCCTGAGACAGATCGTCATTACAAGATGTGGATTACTGCATACAGGATCAAATATCTGTCCTCCTAAACACTGCCAGAGATCCTTGAAACTGAACATGCATCATTCCGAATGTGTTTGGGCCAGCCAAAGAAATGTAATGCTCTCTCTCCTCAGACACATTACAATGCCCTCAAGCTGATCATTCATTTAACCACATTTTTCTAGGACAGAGCAGTTCCTAAAGTTTTCTAGAGGACATTTCAAAATTCCCAGGGGCTGTGCAAGGGTCAAGTGTCATTATTTATAAGTGACTGCCCTACATCAAAATCAAAGTCCGAGAGTATAAATAGTAACGCTGAAACCGAAAACGTCTGAGTTTTTCTGTGATGTTTATTGTAACAACAAATGAGCTGTTTCATTTGGACCACATGCTGACAACCTGCTCTGTAAGACATAAGGGACTGGTTAGTATTGATCAGGGTGAGTCAGGCTATAAGACTGTGAGGACAAGAATTGATTTAAAGACGGCTGGATCAAGGCTGCAGATCAATGTCAGATTGGCAGAGCCGTCCTGCTAAAATCTGGGCTCACAAGGACTTACAGTCAATCAAGTCATCAATCTGTAACTTAGTTACCAAACAGAGACAGAGGTTTCGACCAACCAACTAAATGCTAATATTTACAAGGAGGCACAGGATTTCATAAGGAATTAGCAGATTGAGTAGGGTTTTGAGTAGGGCTGGGTTTTGACACAAATTTCATGATTTGATTTGATACTGATTCACAAGCTTGCAATTTGATTCGATTTCTGATTCAATGTTGATTATTTTGTATATATATCAGGCACAAATTTTCTCAAGGAAAAAAATCTCTCAACTAATGTTGTAAAATATACATGAGAGTCAGTTGATACTGCATTACTATAATATTGAAGGTCAAAATTAACTGATTTGTATACAAATGCTTAAATTACACTGTAAAAAAATGCAAATGCACATTTTTCCATTCCAAATACTAAAAATGCTCTTTTCTTGAAAAGACATAAAAAACTCTTGTCAGACCAACAAAACTGTCTCAAGTCAAACACAGTTGGCTGAACAAAGAATTTCATATTGTTGAAATATTAAGGCTTTGTGAGTTCCCATCATGCATTGCAGCATGAATACATTTACTGGTTACTGGTATAGGATTATTGTTTTGCTGTTTGCTGATTTAATTTAAACTTTTTGTTGTTGTTTTCATTATTGATAGTTATTTGTTGCACTGTGATGTAAAGAGCTCATCTTTTTAACATTTGTTGATTGCAACCGTTTGTGTGTCTAGTTTTTGGGCCTACAGTATGTTCAGTATGTACAGTATGTTTACAGTGTACACTCAATTACATTTTTATAATAATAAAGTTACAATCACATTTTATATACATAATACATATTTTTCAAGTCCAATTTGTTTTTTGCAATAAAAATCATAATGATTTAACAAAATGAGGTAATTTTTCTAGCTGACTAAGGAGTTTATAGTCAGCAAATATGTTTTTTTCCTGAGGTAAATGTGACATTGTTTACAAGCTTTTATATTGACGTCTTTCCACGGTTGAAACACTGATTGAGCAATTACATGAGACAGGATACAGATTTCGGTAAGTTGAACTCTTACTCTTAACATACCTTTGGATGTTCATTTATGTTTATTTTGTGCTGTAACTTGTATTAAAGCGGAGGAGGTGATCAGTTCAAATGCACTTCGCGCTTCATCTTTTCTTGAATAGAGGTGCTACAGCAATCTGTCACTCCACATTAAACAGCGCCAAAACGGCATTTACTGTATGAATACTGTAATAAAATGGACAGAATTTATAATCTATGACTTTGTTTTATGTAAAAAGTAACAAAGCACAAAGCTTAATACGATTTATTGGATGTGAGGCGTGCTATAATATTCAGCTCATTAACTGAAAACAGGCTAGACTAATTGATTTTTGGGATTTAGGAATCAATATCATTTCATAAAAATGAGAATTGATTAAAATCCAGAAATTGATTTTGAGTATGATAATCATATACTTGCATTAATAGGCACTAATTACAATACAATACAATACATTTTAAAAAGTATATATAAAATTGACTAGAAATGTACATATATAGACTGTTCATTCTGAAAACATATTGCTTTATTTCAATGCAAAATCTGTTGCATAACACAGTCACTTTTGATTATGCTCTATCATAACACATACTATAACTGAATGGATTGCTGCTTTGTTTGGCTAACTGAAATGATGTTTTATGTCATGCCTACACAAACACAAACACATATACAAAGTATTTGCCTGTATTCAGATTCAAATAACTGGCATAGTTTAAAGAATAGCCCTTTTGGGACTATGCATTCTCTATTTGATCATTCACAGCATTTTAATTGCACTTCAATTCACTGTTGAATGAGTTGAGACTCTCTCACCCTCTCGTCCACCCTCCCAGTAGCCAACATTCCCTTCTGTCTCTTGATTCACTCTTACATAAGTAGTACACAGTCAATCGCTGTCACTACATTTCAACACAAGCAGTATTTTAAAGAGCCCTAATTGCTACTCAGCCACTAATAGATACAAAATGACCTTAAATCACAGTTTATGGTCAAGTCAAGTGGTCTGTATCTTTTAGCTACAAAACACTTTGCCCATTTTTTGTAAACAAGTCACAGGGACAGTTCTTGTGACTTCACCTATGCTGACTTTGACAGGTCTAGGGAGAAAAATGTCAACCGGTTTTAGAATGTTAAAATGGAATGTCTTTAAAGTGAACAATCTGATATAATATAATAAGTTCTAGCTTCTGATGAATAGAATCAGAGTGCATTGCAACATTTGGGTGAGCCCTCTTTGCCTGCTCTCAGCGGACTGATGTAACATTATAAATATGTTCTGTTAAAAATGATCTCAAGCTTACAGTCAACGCAAAAAAAACCCATGAAAGTGTGGACAGCTAAAAAACACTCTGAAGCCATATTGAATTGTTCAAAGAGGAGACTGAAAATATGATTTAAATATTGATAACTGAAAACTGAAAATGGTGCACGGAGAAACAAGAATATACCAATGGTCTACTTTCATGTTGTTTTTCCATTATTTTCCTAGCTTGACATTTGCTGTTATCATTCTTTTTCATTGTATGGAAAACAGCGGCTAGGATATTCTGGGAAATCTCCTTTTGTGGTCCACGGAAGAAAAAAATTAGATGGGCTTGTATTGACATTGGGGTGATAAAATGATGACAGAATGTTTGTGCAAACTATTCCTGACATTTAGCTTTGTTATGGCCGGTTCACACAGAATGCGTTTTTGCGGTTTATTGTGTTTAACCACAACGTGTTTTTTGTGTTTTTGTTAAAAGTTGACTTTTAAAAGTTTAAAAGTCAAACACATCCATCTAGCGCATGTTTACATAGAAAAATAATGGAAAAGCAGTACAGTGGAACACAAAAACACATTCTTTGTGAATGACCTCTTACTGGTCCGAATATGCGGTAACTGTACATTCCATTAGTCAAGTCAAGTCAAAGTGTATTCATCAGACACACTACAATCAAATTAAGCATGCAGAAGTAATTGCAAGCAATGTACTTGATAATAGAAGAAAGTTCAGGAAATGCTTAAAGCAAACATCATGAGATACTTTTGCAGGTTAACCTTGTACATCGCACTGTAAAATTGTACATCCAGTGTCCTACTGTACACAATCTCCACATCACACCCACTAAGACACACTGCAGCTGTTCAAATATTGTGACATGTGATCTCAACTGGACACAAAGGGCCTTTTTAACCAAGAATCGAGGGACAAAAGGGAGAGAGGAGAGGACAAGTCCACCATCATACTGTCCTCTATCTTGGCAGAGAATAGAAAGCATTGTGCAGTGTGTGGCACAGCAGTACACTAGAGTTACTACGCCACAGACAGACACACAAACAAACTGCACTCCATCCAACAGCACAGGATTACACACATAACCTCACTGCTCAACACACACGCCATGACATCAGTGCATCAGACAGAGGGAATGCTGGGACACACCCTTTGTTTCAGATGTTCAGCTGTTTGCTTGTTAAAGCAACAGATAAAGTATTTTCAGATTAAGTCATTGCCTACCAATGACACATATATACAACCAATACAACCAACAATGTCTTTTCTTAAAGAAACAGTTCAAATAAAACTGAGCATTTGCCAAAGATTTACTCACTCTCAGGGCATCTGAGATGTAAAAGAGTTTAAATTTCTCAAAAGAGAAATTTAGCATTATCATCACTTGCTCACCAATAGATCCCCTGCAGCGAATGGGTACCGTCAGAATGAGAGTCCAAACTGCTGATAAAAACATCACAAATAATCCACACAACTCCAATCCTTCAACTAATGTTTGTAATAAACAAATGCATCATTTCCATCTGACGGCACCCATTCATTGCAGTGGATCCACTGGTGAACAACTGATGTAATGCTAAACTTTTCCAAATCAGTTCTGATGAAGAAACAAACTGATCTACATCTTGGATGGTCTGAGGGTGAACAATTTTTCATTTTTGATTTCATTTTTAATTTGTTTTTTATAATTAAATAGCTTTTTATTCGGCCATGATACAACTGCAGTTTTATAAGTATGCATGGAGTGAAACCCACATAAAAATAACCATGACGAACCACTACCAGGTCAACACAGGCGTGTGTGCCAGTTGTTAAAAGCTGTGACACACCACCTTAAAATATTAAGTTGACATGCTAATGAAAACAACAAGCCTACACAAATGCAACAGGTTTTTAATGAAGCAACTTGCTTTCAAACATTCCTTTTGACCTCGAATATAGTATGTGCATTAGAGACGATTACTTCCAAATGGAATAAATTTGGAAAATTAAAAGCAGATTTGAACGCGATATACACGTTATGCTACAGTAACATGAAAACAGATGATATCATGATCTAAATATGCAGATAAACAGATATGAGTCATGACAGCCAGCTAAGGAGACCTTAAAATGTCATTCCCGCTTTCGTTAATAACTCTGAGATTTAACAGAGCGCAGATCTCTCGTTATGGGGTCATAATATTATTCAAACAATATTTGAAGTCTCAAGCACTTTAAAAGGACTGGACCAATATGGGCAAACAGTGTTCTAGTTGGCTAAAGAAACTGACATTTTTATACATAGTGTCTGGTTATTATTAAAGACAATTGTTCTTTTCACAGTGTGTTACAACAAAGTGTTGAGATTAATTGCGATGTGCAGCTGTAAAGTACAACTTGACATTATATATATATATATATATATATATATATATACACACACACACACACACACTATAAAACTCACCAAACGTAGCTCCTAACAACCCACTGAAAGAGATGATTATCAGTTAATGATGGCCTTATTTGATGTATATGATTAGTATATGATTAGTATATGATGGCCTTACAGAAAACTTAAAATATAACACACAGATTGTATGATCCAGTTTTTGATACCATTATGGGGCATTCAAGTGGGTTTGGAACAACATGAAGGTGAGTAAATGACAGAAGTTTCTTTTCTTGTGTGAGCTATTTTTCACATGATTTCAGTGGTTTGGTTTTACGAGGTGACTAGATCGTTCTGTATGAATCACACTTGGCACTCAGCGCTGCATATGACATCAGTCAAACATGCTGTGCTCAACATCCTGTTCCAAGAAACATTCATCCCTGCCCTCCTCATAAAAAAAAAAAAAATAAAAAAACAAAGATGTCTGTTTAACAAGACCGTTGACAGAAGAGTAAGTGTGGATTCATCATTTCCTCAAACAAAGCTAACATTTTCTGACGGGAAGATTTATGACAATCAAATTTATATCACATCATCAGTGTAACGATCATCTACACACAAGAAAACCTACTTTGTCTCCAAATTAATAATAATCTTATTCAGATAGTCAGACAGGGAACCTGCCAAATAAAAAGCTCAGAGCACTCACCAAGAGAGCAGATATTCCAGCCAAAACAGCTCACAGCCTCATCAGGACAGCCAAATGATACCACACACATAGTAAGAGGATCTTCCTTATGTGAGCAATCATGGATTAAAGATGGGGATCTTTAGTTCCCTTGTTTTACTGTAATCCAATTAGAATCTTTGTAAAGATCCCCATGCACAGAATGGCTGCTCAGTGATAGACACAATTTTCATAAAGCTTTATTTAATTTACATCTTTTATACAGTATAATGACAGACTTTTACATTTTCTAAAAGGGGACATATCATGTAAATCTGACTTTTTCCATGTTTAAGTGCTATTATCGGATCCCCAGTGCATCTACCAACCCAGAAAATGTGAAAAAGGACAACCCAGTAACTTTGGATTGGTAAGCTTTTCTCTGCAAGCATGTGAAAAAATGAGCCGCACAGATTTCGCTCCCCCCATGACGTATAAAGTGGATCTTATTATAATATTACTGCCCTCTAATCTGCATGTTCCCACCCACTGCGTGATATACCAGTTCTAAAGCCATGGCAAACGTTTGAGCAAAGCATGCTAACTTTTCTGTCGTTGGCTATACAGACCAGCACAGAAAATTATTTAGAGTCCCAGCCTCAGAGGAGACAAGAGAGCAGTGCATTTATTGATTTATTTACTGTATATTACACTGCTGCCCCACAGATTCAATATAAACATGCAATTTCTTTCCCAGCTGTTTATCTTCACAGACATAACTGACATTTTTTGGTAACTGATGTGTGTTTTTAACATAAACTTTGTGTATTTAACAGTTTAAGCGCAATAAGACATAAAAGAGAACAAAGTTTAGTACTCACATGATGTGTGACAGCCGCTTTCTGTGCTCTCAAAAAAAAAAAAAAAAAAAAAACGTGTATCAGAAGTTTAAACTAATATGGCTTTAAAACGCATCATTTCAGCATGATAGACATGATAGTCAAAACCAAACAGATGTTTTTAGCAATCTGAAGTACAAGCTGTAAAAGCACAGCCCTATTCTGAAAAAGGGGGCGGGGAGCAGCAGCTCATTTGCATTTAAAGAGACATACACGAAAACAATGTGTTTTTGCTTTCAATCAAAATATGCAATTTTAAAATGAAATAGTACATGATCTGTGGGCTATTTTGAGTTGAATCTTCACAGACACATTCTGGGAACACCTGAGACTTACATATTGTAAAAAGGGGCATAATAGGTCTCCTTTAAAGTAAACATAACCCATCTGTAATGTGACGCATAGTAAGACGGGACCTTATTTTACTCATCAGGAATTGATGGGATGGTGAAAAGTGGGTTTGGAAGAAAGGTGTTTCAAAGCAAAAGCAAGCAATTGTATTTTTAATGATTATGAAGTCAAACATTTAAATCAAGACCAGTAACATGCATTTAAATCGGTAGTTTATATATAGCAACTGATAACATCAGGTTTTATGCCACTGGAAACCTTCATAATCTGATTTTATTGCACCTTACATGACTCAGACGCTGATACTTACAGTATGTAAAGATGTCAGGGTGGAGTGGCTCTGGTATCCTGACATGCATATGGGTGGAGACAGGAGATTGTATATCTATTCGAGCAAGGACCCTTCTTAATCATCTGTGTTTGCACTCCACCAAGGAATGTATTGCATAAAGCATATGACCTGTCATGAACAAGTGCATGCATGCATGCATATACTGGTTCAATAATGCAGAGAACACACATGTGAAATGTGATCTTGGTGGGATTGTATAGTAGGAGAACAACTGTTGAACAAATTGGTTGCCTGTAGCTCCATCCCTGCCCTTTCTGCTATACCAATTACAAACACTCTCTAGTTGTTTTAAGATACAAAACACCTTTTAGTAGGTACTCAGTTGCTCAGGATAATGATTTATGAGTTAATGGCCATGCACTAAGTAGAATGAAGTCATTAGCTCATAAAGATTACAAACTCAGAGTGTCAGACTTTGGTCAGACTGGCACTAAAACATAAAAAAAGATCATTACAAATTAATACAAGATTTAGTGTAAACTCTAAGCAAGCCTGTTAAAATTTTTGCTACAAAAGTGTACATACTGTATATACAAAGTGATTGATTATGAAGAAAATGAAAAAATAAGCTGTATATGCTTTTGATTTACTAAAAAGAACCAGCTCATGAAGAGTAATTTATTCAGGAATCAGACTACACTGATTGTGCTGTATGTTTTTGATTCACTAAAAGAACCGGCTCATAAAAGTCATTTGTTTGGCAATCAGACTACATTTTTGTTGAGTTATGGTTTTGACTGAACAAAAAAGAACCAGCTCTTATTAAATTATGACTACACTGGTCGCATTGTATGTAGTTTTTACGTTAAGTCCGCATGGACAACTCAACAGAAAGACGTTGCCATTATTTTGTGGTACTGTGCTTTTTAAAGCATATATGCAGTATATAGTAAATACACACTTAATATAGATTTATATATAAATATAAATACACTTGTGCATTTGAATGCACTTACGATAAAAGTGTCTCTCAAATGCATATTTCGCTTCAAGGTACTAAAAAACTCGACCTTGACCCGATCTTCCCTTAAGGTGATGTCAACATGACTCACTGCTCTCTGTTGTTTGTCAAAATAAAGTCTAAGGTATTTTATCCGCACAAACTCCTGAGGGTCATTTTACAGCGACAAAAAAGCACAGACATTTAGTATCTCATAGTATGGGCTCATGAGTGCTGCTTTGTCCAGCAAGCAACGGAGGCTCACAGCCCCCAGCATTGGGTCTGGAGTTGTCCTTGGCTGAGAAAGTGCTCCCTGTCTAAGGCTTTAAATGGTGGAAGTACGTTTCTGGCCCAGACTCACCACAGCTATCCAATGCCACTTGACTACACAGTGACAGAAACACAAGCCATGTGGGGTAATAAAAGGCAGGAATAAGGGAAGAAAGAAAGACATAAGCATTTCAGTGCTTTTGAATGTCTCTTATGCTTACCAAGGCTACACTGATTTGGTCAAAATTACAGAAAAAAAAAAACGCAATATTGTGAAATATTATTGCAATTTAAAATAAGTGTTTTTTTAATTTTAATATATTTTAAAATATTATTTATTTCTGTAATGAAAAGGCTGAATTTTCAGCATCATCCATTCTTTAGTGTCACATGATCCTTTAGAAATCATTCTAATATGCTGATTGCGCCCAATAAACATTTTTTATTTTTATCAAAGATAGTTTTTTTTGTGACAGTGCAAATGTTTCTACCACCACTTTTGATTATTTTAATGCATACTTGTTGAAAAGTATGATGCTGATCTTTCCAATCAGTAAACATGGGAAATAAAACTAAACTGTCACACTGACAGTGATTTTCAGCAAAATAGCAAGCAGAAGTTATTTATTTTCTTTGAGAGTTGGCAGTTTGAGGCGGTTTGGATGACTCTATACATACCCGAGCGCAAAAACAAATGTTATTGATTGGAAATCAGGAACAAGGTTTATTCTTACAAGAATTGCATTAAACCACAGTAAAGAAATAAACTTTGTGTCTGCTTGAACCCAGTGTAAATCATTTCCACAGATGATCTGCTCACATTCTGAATTATTTTTGATGATCCAGACATCGTCATAATCATACAAAACCTTTCCAAACCCGCTTTGTGCCCTGTGAGACTGAAAGACTTGGACCATCTTAAACTGTCCCTCTCCAAACCTGTCTGATTCAGTTTCCTCAGACTGTGCTATTTAATAGGGGCGAATCAAACTTTGAGAAATCATTTCTGCTCTGAGTTAAACCTCCAGGCTCGATCCAACCTGAAACCTGAGCATGCCCACAATTTATCAGGTTTATAATTTAATCCCATGATTACGGACTTGTAATATGATAATATCCCCCATCTGCTGCTTAATTCATAACGATAAGCTATAAGAGATGGCTTTGGTTTCTATCAAGCGGCTTTTGAACCCAAGCACACTGCTAAAACTCTGGATAAGTGGCCTCAGCCGCAGAGGCACAACCAAAGCAGTGATTCACAATCATTCACTACAGACAAAAAAAACGGCCCCGAATTGGGTCCATGTGGGCTGTATGGCTTTGCACTGGCATCTGAAGCTGACCCACAGACAAAGGAATCGGCCTCATGGAATGATGAATGCTTCTGGGTTGTAGAGGATACGGCCACAGACAGGGTTACGGGAGGGTAATTGGGGGGTTGAGAGAATGAATGCTGACGTAAAGGAAGGCCTGTAGGCAAGGAAAGAATATGCCTATTTGGTTAGAGCTGAGATGAGGATGAAATATGAATTGTCCACGTCAACAGACAATCTGAAAAAACAGCCTTACAGAGTCTAGTCCCGTCTGTGTTGACAATCAAAACATAAATCTTAAAACTGCTGAGTGTCTCACACAACTCAACAGAAACAAATGGAATGAAATTGTTCTCTTTGAAGGCTATAACTTACATGATTTATAACATATGTAACTTACTTTACAGCTTTAACACACATACACCTCCACAATAAATGATTATTATGAATTTTATTTTTGTATTCCACCCACCTTTTTCTTCAGTGCAGAAGTAAGCCTATGGATGAGACGTCTGGTTCAAATGATAATAAATTATAATTAAGATAATACATTATAGATACAGATAATACATTAATATAACATGATAACACCAATTTGCAATATAAAACAGCAAAATGAGCTGTTTTGTACAGCTAAAAATAGCTGGAGGCGGATGAGACTGGAAACCTGACCCATAAAATGTACAAATGGCCGTGCCCATTCTTACGAAAAAATAAGGTGGATAATGGTCAGATTTAATGAATCTAATTATGAAGAAAGTGACTATGAAGAAAACTAAATAATAATAATAATAATAACTCAGCCTACACTGCTGCTGCTGTTGTACATGCTTCTGATTTACTAAAAAGAACCAGGTTATGCCGAATTATGTTTTTGGGAATACGATTACACCGGCCGTGCTGTATGTTTTTGATTTACTAAAAAGAACTGACTCATATGATCGTATAAGTTATTCGTGATTCAAACTACACTGGTCGTGCTGTATGCTTTTGATAAACGGAACCGGCTCAAAAGAATCATTTGCTTGTGAATCATATTACACTGGTCGCGCTGTATGTTTCTGTATCACTAAAAAGAACCGGCTCATATGAGTTATGTTCGTGATTCGAACTACACTGGTCGTGCTGTATGCTTTTGATTCACTAAATGGAACCGGCTCAAAAGAATCATTTGTTTATGAATCACATTACACTGGTCGCGCCGTTTGTTTCTGAATCACTAAATGGAACCGGTTCATAAGAATCGTTTGCTTGTGAAACAGATTACACTGGTTGCGTGTTTGCTTTTAAATCACCAGAAAGAACCGACTCATATGAGTTATGTTCGTGATTCGAACTACACTGGCCGTGCTGTATGCTTTTGATTCACTAAATGGAACCGGCTCAAAAGAATCATTTGTTTGTGAATCACATTACACTGGTCGCGCCGTTTGTTTCTGAATCACTAAAAAGAACCGGCTCATATGAGTTATTGTCGTGATTCGAACTACACTGGTCGTGCCTTATGCTTTTGAATCACTAAACAGAACCAGCTCAGAGGAATCGTTTGCTTGTGAAACAGATTACACTGACTGCGATGTATGTTTCTGAATCACTAAAAATAACCGGCTCATATGAGTTATGTTCGTGAGTGGAACTACACTGGTCTTGTTGTATGTTGTTTTTATGTAAAGTTCCCATAGATAACTCAACAGAAAGACGTTTCTTGTCATCATTTCGCAGTACACCATGTTTTTTTTTAATAATATCTGCAAACTCATTCACAACTCATTTTACAACAAATGTAAAATTCGTATACAGTATTTGACATTGTTCGATGACAACTCGATGTTTCGAGATACTCACAGAAACAGTCGGTCTTCCAATTGTTTTGATCTTGCCAACACCGTTAATGTAATGTAACGTCATTCAAACTGTCGAGTTTAAAGTAACCAGCACGTGGCTTTCGGGAATGAGGGTCATTCAGTTTACGATGAAATGCTTTCCTCTCATCTACAGCAAATTCATATTAGTCATTATAATAGCAAGTTGTGTGTTGTTAATGTCCCTAATAGCATATGCAGATTTATGTCTGATGGCCCATAAGACGCCTGTGTAAACACCCACCCTGCCTCTAGAGCCTCACACCCCCCTTTGAGACCCTCCATATGGTCTCTGTCTCAGGAAACGCCCACACAATAATGAACAACGATCAAGACATTATGGGACTATGGGAGTGAATTAATGGCTGATTTTCTATGTCTCATAGGTTTTCTTTGATATAAACGCTTGGCTGCAACGTGTGATTACATACACACACACACACACACACACACATCTTGACTGAGGCTCATACTAGTGTACATCAGTCAAGATGCTATCACCATTTTTGCATCTTAATTTAAAACAACAAATGATACCGTAAATGAATCATCATAAATAACTGTCTGATGCACGTGTCCTTCAGATGTGTTCATTATGCAATACTGTAGGCATGATTGTCCTTCACCCCTAGAGCATTACAGCACAGCTGTCATTAGAGAAACAGCGCTGATGCTCACATCACCAGTATTGTAATAAAAATAAGTCATTGCACTCCAGTGACCCGTGCATGTTCAAACAATAAATCCATAAGCTGTTAAACACCTTGAAAATTTAATTTGTTTTACTATAAAGAATTCACGACAAAAATCCAACAATTATGATTATTAAATAAGGCACTAAAAACATTTTTGTAACTATATAACTAACCGTACTATTTACTAACTATTAAATAAATCACTACTATGTACTATGTTAGCATAATATAGGCCCTCATCCACCCATTTTCTATATATAAAGTACAGACAGAGTAACTAGGGCAGCTTAGTAAGCAAAGTAAGCATTTTCTGTCTCCCAACAGTGGCAATAAAAATGCTCTGCTGTTTGTAGTGGTGGGTTGATTCAGTCAGTGAAAAGAAATCATTTGCATTCATCAGTCCCTCATCACATGAGTCTGAACTCTCCCACTCGACACACTGCCAGCGTGGGTTCATACAATATCCCACTGTCCCGCTCTGCTGTCCTCTGACAAGGTCATTCAGTGATGCACCCTTAGTCTACAGATAGATAGATAGATAGACTGATAGACAGATACAGTGTAGATAGATAGATAGATAGATAGATTCCATATGAGTGTGTTCTGTGTTTTTCCTCCATGTTTAGCACTGTTGTGTTTGGCTCTGCAATGCGTCGTCCTGTCATTCAAATCAGCGCAAGAAAAATATCTTTCATAACTTCCCCTCCTACAACCTTATTTTAAAGCACCACCAGAGAGAGAGAAATGTATGACCCATTTACAGAATCTGCGTCAACACCAGTATCCTGCTGTGATCATAAATGCAACTCACTGTCACATGAATCTATAGTCAAAGAAAACATGAATCTACACATGAGCATGCCTTACCTACAGCCATATTGCTTGGTAGTTTATTCTAAACTTGGTGACTCAATAGCTGTTGAATTTTCACATCAAAATTAAAATATACTTCATTTTGCACTGAACAAATGCATTTCTACATATTTTTTGCTCTAAAACACAGTTTCATTACCAGTCAAAAGTTTCTGAACAGTAAGATTTTTAATGTTTTTTTTAAAGAAGTCTCTTCTGCTCACCAAGCCTGTTTCTTTGATCCAAAATACAGCAAAAACAGTCAAATTTTGAAATATTTTTACTATTTAAAATAACTGTTTTCTATTTGAATATATTTCAAAATGTAATTTACTCTAGTGATGAAAGCAAAATTTTCAGCATCATTACTCCAGTCTTCAGTGTCACATGATCCTTCAGAAATCATTCTAATATGCTGATTTGCTGTTCAAGAAACATTATTATTCTTATTATTATCATCAATATTTAAAACAGTTGAGAACAGCTTTTTTTTTCAGGATTCTTTGATGAATAGAAAGATCCAAAGATCAGCATTTATCTGAAATAAAAAGCTTTTGTAACATTATACACTATACTATTCATAGTATTTTTTATTTATCATTGATGATTAAGACATTTATAACGTTACTAAAGATTTATGTTTAAGATAAATGCTGCTCTTCTGAACTTTCTTTTTATCAAAGAAACCTGAAAAAATTCTACTCAGCTGTTTTCAACATAATAATAATAATAATAATAATAATAATAATAATAATAATAATAATAAATGTTTTTTGATAATATTAGAATGATTTCTGAAGGATCATGTGTCTGGAGTAATGAAGCTGAAAATTCAGGTTTAAAATCAAGGAATAAATAACATTTTAAAATATTCAAATAAAAAACAGTTATTTTAAATAGTAAAAATATTTTTGAATTTTGCTGTACTTTGGTTTAAATAAAAGCAGGCTTGGTGAGCGGAAGACACTTCTTTAAAAACATTAAAAATTTTACTGTTCAAAAACTTTTGACTGGTAGTGCATATCAAGAAAAGAAAAAACTGGTTAGTTTTTGGTTAAAACGATTCATTATTTGTATTCCATCAGTCTACTAATCCCTTAATTATTATATTATTGTAAATATTATTATGACTCATTTACAATAAGATCAGGAACAGAAATAAATATGATCAAATTTGATTTAATGTTGACTTTAATATAACAATGATGTTGAAGCATTTCATTAAGATAAAACCTGTTTTACATTAAATATCAGTCCAGAATCAAAATATTGTTTCTCGCACCCCCTCCTTCTCAGACACGATGCTCACACAGGTTGCCAGATTGAGGATGAGCGCAGCTAAAAATGGAAGGCAATGAACCTTCCACTGCAAGTTTATGTGCTGATTTATCCACGTTTTAATATGCCTCTGGTCACAGAGCTTTTTAGATGGATGCCGAGGCTTTTTAGGTTGGGTAGAAACTATGATCTCTGGGCCAGTTCACTTGCTGCCTTCAACGGCTTCAACACGCTGTGTTTTCCACTAACTGGCAACCCGGGGTGTCAAAATACTATTGGTTAAACTGGCACTGGGCGGAGTCACACAGACCAAAACACAACAGACATTCCAACACGGAATGCATAGTCATTTTTAAAGTAGAATCACTGACTGTTGCATTGTTTTTTCGGAGAAACAAGTATTTATGCGACATATTATTCTGGTTATATAGTAAAATGTTGTAAAAGCATTTCATGACTGTTCACCTTTAGTCTTCTATTAATATATAAATATTAAGTGGATGCCTCCCACATGCAAGAGAGAATCTCAGGTTACACAGATGGAATGCAATAACTCAATCCACAGCATTACCACTGTCTCCTTTATGCATCATTTGTGGCCTTATAGATTTCATATAAATAATGCACACTTTCTATATGCGCACTGTCTGATAAAAAAATTGTGCTAATACTTACATAAGGGTGTGTCCAAAGTTCTAAAGCGAAGAAATCACACAAACACACTCATCACACAACGTGCTGTAATATCCTTTCTCCTGAGCGCTTGTGTAACTGAGCCTGGAGCCAGTCTCTGCTACGCCACTGTTGTCTCTCGGTCTCTCTCACTCTCCTGCGACACTAGAATGTTTGCTCTCCTAGTGAGTTCTGTCTCTTCGTTATTGCTTTCTGTTCTCCAAGGTCAGATAAAAAACAATCTCCTTCCCCATCATTTGCACATTGTGTCATGTGAATGCATTTGTCACCTCCATGTTGGAGATGATGAAACCTCAGCAGCCTTTTCAGGAACGCACTATGCACTCATCTTGGTAATTGCCCTTCGGAGGTAGATTAACCCACACTTTGGGCTAAGACACTTACCAGACGGGATTACAGGAAAGGGTGACAAAGGAGAGCGAGAGGACAAAGCATGATGCCTGTGTGATCAGGTATACCAACACAAGCAAAATCAAGAGAATTTACACATCTGATAACCAGCCTGTTTCATTTCAAGCAAAAGTATGTTTGTGTTAAGCCAAACCTTTTGACTTGGTCACATCTGAAACAACTGACCAATGTACTGAACTTGCAAAAAATACCAAGATTTCTACTTCAAAACACTGATTTTTTTTTCCTAAATATATTACAAGTTTGCATATATCAGTACAATACAAAGCTATTTGCTATTTATAAATGTAATATATATATATATATATATATATATATATATATATATATATAATATATATATAAAATGAATACTTTCATTTAACAAGGATGCTTTAAATTGATCAAAAGTGATGATAAAGACATTTGTAACATTACAAAATTTCAATTTCAATTTCAAATAAATGCTGTTCTTCTGAACTTTCCATTTATCAGAGAAACCTGAATAATAATAATAATAATAATAATAGTAAATGTTTCTGAGCAGCAAATCAGAATATTAAAATGATTTCTGAAGGATCGTGTGACTGGAGTAATTCTATAAAATCAGCTTTGAAATCACATGAATAAATTAAATTTTAAAATATATTCAAATAGAAAACAGTTATTTTAAATAGTAAAAATATTTCAATTATTATTTGTACTGTTTTTGCTGTACTTTGGATGCAGGCTTGTTGAGAATAAGAGACTTCTTTAAAAAAAAACAAAAAATATTACTGTTCAAAAACTAGAGTATATATATACACACAAACACATATATACGATATACATTTACGTTTTTTTTAATTATTTATAGTAATATTTTACCATTACTAAGTATTTTTTCTGATTTTTAATGTACTCTAAAGTGTGTAAAATCAAGCCAATAAGATAAACTTTGAGTGGATGTTGTCGCCCTCTAGTGACCAAGAGCAAAAAGACATTAGGATGCTCGAAGATTTCATGACAAAAGCAGCCATAAGGACGCCACTGCATCTGCAATTTTTCTAGCTAAATTAAAAATGTATAAAACAACCCTAAACTAAAGAGTACTGTCAGTAGGTGCAAGTAAAATTTACCTCATTGTCTTGTTTTCAGAAGCTCTCTGTAGAATATGCCACAGGTCGGATGTTTTAAAAATGTTTCAAAATAAAACACATTTTTATCAAACGTTGATTAAAAAAAGATTGATCCGGTGTTACTCATCCTATAGCTAAAAAGAAAAACACAGTTAAATTAATATTTCTGTCATTATTTGAACCCTCGTCGTTTAGTGGAACACAAATATTTTATATCCAATATAATTGGTAAATGAAGACCTCAAAAATCAGGCACAAAATCACCATAAAAGTGGTTCAATTAGATTTTTTTTTAACAAATCAGATAATCCTATTCACAATTTAGCACGAATCGGAATGATCTTTTTTCGATTATTATGAAGAGTACCTGTTTGTTCCTCACACAAAGCTATCGTATGTATGCACACAAGTCGTTTGGATCATTTTTATGATGATTTTGTGTTTTGTTTGGGCTTGACATCTCAGCATTGTCCAAAAAAAGACTTACCCGGACATACTTCTCCAGACCAGCAGGTGTCAATGTTGTTCTTTACCGCGCAGTGCCACACACACGAAGAAATCTCCATCATGACAACTTCCTGTAGAGCAGAAACATGTGAGAAACGTGCCTTATTACTACTGCACTGTTTACTGACATTTATATAACAAAATCTTTAATGTTATCGCGACTTGTATATAACAATATCTGCCATAGTCAGTAATCAACAGTGTTGTTTTAGAGACGTTTGCCGGCTGTGAAGAACAGTCGAGCTGAACTCGTGTTGAAAATGCCTGCAGTTACTTTATTTGTCAAGAGACTACCTGCAACAGCCACAAATGAACATCTGGCTGAGGTTTTCTCTGAAATAGGACCGCTGAAGAACTGCTTTGTTGTGAGGGACAGAGGTAAGATTTAACGATTGAAACCCGTACGTTTTAAAATGTAGGGGTTTGAGTTTTATTCTATGGTTCAGTTGAATGGAACAAACTTCATGTCATTTCTACGAGAGTTAGTGAAAATGTGCTTTATACTTGATCATACACTACCAGTCAAAAGTTTTTTAACAGCAAGATTGTTAATGGGGTTTTTTTTCTTTTCTTTTTTTCTTTTTCTTTTTTTTTTTAAATAAGTCTCTTTTTGCTCACTAAGCCTGCATTTTTTATTATCCAAAATACAGCAAAAACAGTAAAAAAAAAAAAAAAATTGAAATATTTTTACTATTTAAAATAACTGCGTTCTATTTGAATATATTTTAAAATGTAATTCATTCCTGTGATTTCAAAGCTGATTTTTTAGCATCATTACTCCACTCACATGATCCTTCAGACATCATTCTAATATTCTGACATATATTCTAATATAATAATATTTAAATAGTAAAAATATTTCATAATGTTACTGCTTTTGTTTTATTTTGGTTAAATGCAAGCTTGGTGAGCAGAAGAAAATTCTTTAAAAAACATTAAAAATCTTACTGTTCAACAACTTTTGACTATTAAAAGTCTCTTAAAACAGTGAAAAATTAAGGGTTTTACCTCTAGGCCCTTTTTGACACTTGTCTTTTTAGTTACCAACTTAATTACCTAAGTTAAATATAGTGGTCATTGACAGTTTGTGTAAAAAAATAAATAAAAAAAATTATATATATATATATATATATATGTCTCTTTTTTTTTTTTGACCTATCAAACTCGAGAAGAAAAAATGATCACAAATATAGTCTGAATTTCCTTGTGTTCGTGGTTTCTTATTAATGTGTGCTGTTTGCAGAGACTGAAAAATGCCGTGGCTTCGGATATGTTACATTTTCAATGGAAGATGATGCACAGCGGGCCATAAAAGAAGTCAAAGAGTATGAAGGCAGGAAGATAGCTGTAACTGTGGCTAAGAAAAAACCTGATGATAAGAAAAAGAAGAAGAAAGTGAAAACAGAAGAAGGTTAGATGCTCATGCTTATATTTTACTTTTGGATTGCTTTTAACACTCTATTTGTATTATGTAAGAAACAAATCTGAACTGTTCATGCAGATTCAGAAGAGTCAAAGAAACCAGAGGAACCAACAGAAACCAAAAGTCCTGCACAGTCTACAGGCAAAAAGAAGACAAATCTAAAGGCTCGACTGATAATCAGAAATCTCAGTTTTAAGGTAAGTTGATGAAATGCTATTGTTGTATAAAGGACAAATGCGTAGTTTTGACTTTTGACATGATAATGGCTTATGCACTGATGGGATTTATGTGCAGTGTGAAGAAAAGGATTTGAGACAAATCTTCTCTGAGTTTGGAACCGTGATTGAGTGCAAGATTCCCTTAAAACCAGGTACATGCTTGGCCAACAAGTGCATCTGAATGTTTCTAAGCATCTCTTAAATTCAACAGGCTTCCATCTCTGATTTTGTTGGCATTATGTTTGTGCAGATGGAAAGAAGCGAGGTTTTGCGTTTGTGCAGTTTAAGAACATGGCCGAAGCTGCAGTAGCCCTGGCTATGATGAACCTGAAGGAGATCAAAGGTGAGTCTCAAAGGCTGCTGACACTTCAGCTTTGCCATCACAGAAATAAAGTACATTTTAAAACGTATTAAAATAGAAAACAGCTTTTTAAATTAACTGTGATAATATCTTTACTGTTATACTTTCAAAGAAATGCAGCCTTGAAGAGACCTATGTGCGACTAGTAGTGCATATTGACACATTCTGTTGCTGTTAATCATAAAATGTGTTTTATTTCTTTATTTCTCACAGACAGACAGGTGGCTGTGGACTGGGCCGTTGCAAAGGAGAAGTTTCTCGCTACCCAATCAGCTGGAGCAGCTGGTAATGTGTATTTTCATTTTAACTGCATCAGCATTATTTATTTACGTGCATGTTCTTGTAAAAGCTGTGAGATTTTATCTACCCTGGATATCTTGTAGGAACCATCAAAGAGGAGAATGTGAATTCTAAAGGCGTGGGAGGTGATGGGAATAAAGGTGGCAAGAAAAAGTAAGTACAGGAAGTGCAACAGATCTGATGTGTGTGAAGGTGAATTCCTTGAATTTAAGATGAGGTCTGTCTTGGATTAAGGCCCACATCACAGGAAGTAAAGGACGACTTGGAGTCAGAAGAAGAGGAGGCATCTGAGGAGGAGGAGGAGGAGGAGGAGGAGGAGGAGGATGATGATGATGAAGCCAATAGTAGTGAAGAGGATGATCCAGAAGGTGACTCTGACTCTGAATCTCAGAAGACAGACAGTGATGACAGTGAACCTGATGATGATGACGATGACGACGATGACACTGAGAGAAAAAGTAATTGCCTTATTCATTTATTTAAAAGCAGTGTTATTTTAGTACGATTGAAGTTGTAGTTTATATTTTGAAGTAAATTGTTAATATTTTATATATATATATATATATATATATATATATATATATATATATATGTCCATATATTATATGTATATGTTCTATTTTTGTTTTCATTTTAAAGTTTTTTTTTGTTTTTTTTTTCCATTTTTTATGTCTGTATAGTTTTTATCAATTATTCAAAAGTTTGTTATTTCAGTACCTTAAGTTAAACTAAACAAAACTAAAATACAGTTTATTGAGCATGCTGAAATAGTTGATAAATAGAAATAAATAAGTAGGTGATAATCCTTTTTTTCTTATTTTATTATAGTAAACATTTATTTTTAAGGAGTGAAAATGTTTTTATATGTGACCCTGGACCACAAAATCAGTCATAAGGGTCAATTTTTGGAAATGTATACATCATAAAGCTGAATAAATGAGCTTTCCACTGATGTAGGATTTGTTAGGATAGGACAATATTTGAAAATCTGGAATCTGAGGGTGCAAAAAAATCAAAATATTGAGCAAATCGCCTTTAAAGTTGTCCAAATGAAGTTCTTAGCAATGCATGTTGCTCATCAAAAATTAAGTTTTGATATATTTACAGTAGGAAATTAACGAAATATCTTCATGGAGCGTGATCTTTATTTAATATCCTAATGATTTTTGGCCTAAAATAAAAATTTATCATTTTTGACTTATGACTGGTTTTGTGGTCCAGGTTCACATGTGGTCTCTCTCTGTTTTAGTTAACCATAATTAACCTGCTGATTCATAGGCACTGTCCATAAATCATATCCTTCATGTAAAGTGTCCATCAGTGCTGTCTGTGAATTTTTATTTTTAGCTCTTCCAAAGAAGAAGCGTGACCCTCTTTCTTCAGATGTGGGAGAGGGAAGAACCATCTTCATCAGGTGAGAAATATAATGAACTTCTGTTGTTTACAATCAATAACCAATTGAGTTTTTTTTTTTTTTTTTTTTTTTTTTTTTTGCAGTTAGTCACACATTTTACCTGTAACTAAACAGCAGTCCTGTCTATAAACAGTTGTTTTAAATAGAAATTCATGTTTTTGTTAACCCATCTTCAATTTGGGTCCTGTCAGAAATCTGGCTTTTGACACAGATGAAGAGGGTTTGGAAGAAGCGTTGTTGCAGTTCGGTGAGCTAAATTATGTACGTGTGGTGATGAACCCAGACACAGGATATTCAAAAGGTAATTTCAGTCACCAAAACCCCAGTCTGCATGGAATCAAAGTTCTTTCTTCATAGCAATTCTTTCTTTTTCCTTGTCTGTATTTAGGTTGTGCTTTTGCGCAGTTCAAAAGTAAAGAAGTAGCGGAGAAATGTATCGCTGCTGCTGCTCAAGATGAAAAAGAGGTGAGTCTGTGGTCCTGCGGCTCTAGTAAGAATTCTTGTTCGTAGATCTTCACCACATTGTCCAAGTAAACATAGGATCATTGTGCTGATGCATATGTGCATTTCAGTTTGGTGGCATTAGGGTCGATGGCAGGAGATTGAACATTTTGCCCGCCGTAAATAGAGATGATGCAGCAAAATTCAAGGACAAAAAAGTGAAAACTCACACAGGCGCCAGAAACCTTTACCTCGCCAGAGAGGGCTGTGAGTAAAGCCAATCACAAAATGCTGCCAATCAGCTGACCAACAACAGAGCTTTAATTAAGTTAGCCAATAGCAGTGAAACATACATGTGCATCATACTTTGATTAACCTGTAACCTCTTGAACTTTCTCCAGTGATTCGTCCTGGATCCAAGGCTGCAGAAGGAGTTTCAGAAGTTGATATGGCCAAGAGGACAAAGGTAAGTACAGAGAGTGTGATTTTTGGGCATCCTTTTCATTTTTAGCTCTTGAATATATATATATATATGTATGTATGTATCTATGTATGTATGTAATTTATTTTTTAATTTTTTTTATTTTTTTAAACATATATCTGATTTTTACATTATGTATATATTTAATTTTTGTAATGATATTTTCCGTTTTTATTCTATTTTTTTATTATTAGTTATTTATTTTATTATTATTAGTAGTAAATTCTTTTGTTTAAAATATTTCATTATGGTTTATACATTTTTATTTCCATTTTAGTTTTAGTTATTTTAGTATTTCATTTAGTGCCAAGGCAACATAATTTTTTTTCAATTTTAAGTTTTTCCATCTAATATTACAATTTTATTTCAGGCACCGAAAATGATTTGTAATTTAAATTTAATTTAATAATATCAGCACTGAATTTGATACATACATTACATTCATGAGTAAATAAAAGGCATGCTTTAAACCTGGCATCAATAAGCACTTTGTATCCAGATGGTGTCTGTATAATCTTTATTACGACTTATTATTTAGAGATCTGATTGCACTTCCCACACAAAATGAGAAGTGGCGTGTACATATTGTATGTTATGTTTACAATTATGTTAACTAAAAATAACAACATTTATTTAAGATATGCGCTATCATTTTAGCAGATAAAAAATAAGATATCTACCTCCTATATTACTCTATATTGCTCTAAGTGCTGTATAATCTAGCCAGGTGTAAAGGGGGCCAAAGTGTATTTCTTCAGCATGTTTATTGATTTCCTGTGTTTTTTTTTTTTTTGTCAGTTTGAGGAGCTGAAAAGGGTCAAGTTAAAGGACATTAACATTTATGTGTCTAAAACACGGTTGTGTGTTCATAACCTGCCTAAGAATGTCGATCAGCAGAAACTTCAGAAGCTCTGCCTCTCTGCTGCTGGTGGTAAAGGGGTCCGCATTACTGAGGTAACACACTTTATCTGCACAAAGTAGTGCTCTTTTTCATTCAAATGCTGTAAAAACCAAATTTCCAAACAATGCTGATTAAAAATAAATAAAGTAGTATTCTCACAGTTCTTCCTAGTAACACTAGAGGGCAGGACTATGTTACATAGGTATGAGTATAGTCTAGTTTATTAGTTATTTAGCTGACAGGAACAGTGATCTATGAAACAGTCCTTTAAGAAAGTCTTATTTAAGCGCACAATTGTTATAGTTCATGGTGCAGATTTTGGACGGTTGTCATTGTCATTGCCTATAGGTTTAAGGTGGTGTTTATTTACTTTTTGACTAATGCCAGACACAAAATGTCATTATGACCTGACAGATATCACTGAAATTAACAAGTCTCTGTGACAGGCTTAGCCAATCAAAAACTCTCTCTGCCTATCAGTCGTTTGGTTGTCAGAAAAAGCGTGAAAAATGTATATGTGACTCTGAACCACAAAACCAGTCAGAGACAGAGCGACACGCGTCATAATCTGAAAACAACGCCCACCGGGGGGAAAACAATCCATTGCTCTCCATTGACTTTGTATTGTGGGAAGCTGTACAGTAAACAAGCTAAAAAAAAAAAAAAAAAAAAACAGAACACTTTTTATAAGCTGCTGACCCAAAAAACAAGCGTTTAAGCACACAAAAGTAGAGCGCAACGTGTCATATTATGCCGAGAACTACGCCCACTGGAGGGAAACTTAATCACGACAGGAAACAATCATTATTTTTTAACCATGTCAAATGATTATTTCACCACCCTGTGTAAACCTGAGAGGAGGAGATATATTGAGAAACTACATTTTATTTGTCTGTGTCAGTGCTCCTTTTCCTTATTTACCTTTTGCTGGAGAAATGATCCAACTGAATGGCTCAACATGAAATACCCTGACTTTCACAACTATTTGTGTCCTTAAACCACCTTTTCATTGGGTTGACAGCGTATAAAAACTTAGTTCTGGGTTTTTTAGCTTGTTTACTGTACACCTTGTCACATAGCAGCTTTTAGACACTGTTCTGTTTTTTGTTATGTCAGAAATGACAAGGAGGCATGCCCGGTGTGGGCGTGGCCTAAATGCGCTCTGTCTCTGTAAGTATATAGGGTATATTTGTAGCAATAGCCAACAATACATTGTATGGGTCAAATTATCGATTTTTTTTTTTTTTTTTTTTTTTTTTTTTTGTGTATGCCAAAAATCATTAGGATATTAAGTAAAAATCATGTTCCATAAGGATATTTAGTAAATTTCCTACTGTAAATATATCAAAACTTAATTTAAGAACTTAATTTGGACAACTTTAAAGTCGAATTTCTCTATATTTTGTTTTTTTGCACCCTCAGATTCCAGATTTTCAAATAGTTGGATCTCAGACAAATATTGTCCTATTCTAACAAACTGCACATCAGTGGAAACCTTATTTATTCAGCCTTCAGATTATGTATGAATTTCAATTTTAAAAAACTGACCCTTATGACTGGTTTTGTGGTCCAGGGTCATGTATAGTATACAGTATATGGTAACACTTTACAATAAGGTTCATTAGGTAACCATATTAGTAAACATGATCTAAGAAATAAATAACAAGCATTTATTAATTTATGAAATGAATGTTAATTTCAGCATTTACTAATACATTATTAAAAAACATTAGTTGATGCCCTGTAAAGTAACATGAACAATGAATGACTATTTTTATTAACTAACACTAACAAAGGTTAATAAATAGCGTAATAAATGTATTCATTGTTTGTTAATGGTAGTTAATAGACTAACTAATGTTAACAAATGACACCTTTATTGTAAAGTGTCACCGTATATACAGTATAAAATTTATTTTTCTGTTTCTAAATTGTGTGTGTGTGATTTTTATATATATATATATATATTTATTTATTTATTTATTTATTTATCTTCTAAATAATGCTGTTAAATTAAATAAATTAAATAATGCCGTGATTAATCGCATCCAAAATAAGTTTTTGTATATTAATTATTATTATAAATATACGCAGTACACACATATATATTAAAAACTTTTACTTTTGGATGTTATATTTGGATCGTTTGACAGCACTACTTAAATTAAATTATTTGTTAAGTCATAGCATTTAATGTTGCATGCACTGAAAAAAATGTAATGCAAAAAATACTCTTCCTCAGTATTTTTGTTTTCTAATATCAATATCTAAACATCCTTAAATAATGATACTAATGATTTACTTGAGATGCAAATTAAACATGAAGCCTTGTTTTCTGAGAAACTAAACAGAATTTTATTCTTGAAACAAGAACAAAGATCTGTCAATGGTGTATATATATTTTGTTCATTTTAAATTAAGTAGATTTTTATGAGCCCATTGGCAGATATTTTTCTTGTTTTAATCATAAATGTAAAATTGAATTCATAAAATAAAAAAAAAAATGGATACTTTTTTTTAATGAAAGACTGTCTTTAGACTTATGTCATTTTGCTTCTTAAGTACATCTATCTTGTAAGAATCTTTTGCACTGGAAAACAAGACAAATACTGATGAAGAACATCATTTTGTTGCGGTATAAGCAGTAAAAGTTTCCATATTTTATTGGTTGGGAGCAGAGGTAGTTGAGCAGAGGTAAAATTGAAAATAATGGAGATCTAAATCTAAGTGGTGTTGTCAAATTTTGCAGCATTGCTAATACAAGATATTTACATTTAGAGACCATATTGACCCTGTGTTACCTAAATGACTGAAAATGCCTTTAACTGCATAACTTATATCGGTGCTTTTGTTAGCATAAAAGAATAATGGCATAACATTTTTCAAATATAACAAGAATTCCTGTTCCTGATTGTCTCTTTCTCTGTATATATGTACCTACAGTGTCGTGTGATGTATGACAGGAAGCCTGTTCGGGGTCAAGTGATCGGCAAGTCGTTGGGTTACGGCTTTGTGGAGTTTAAGGAGCATGAACATGCTCTACAGGCCCTACGGCACCTCAACAACAACCCAGACATCTTTGGACCCCAAAAGGTAGACCCACCACAGCTTTGTTGTTGTTAAAATCCAAAAATGAGGCCTTATTTGGAAACCAATTCTCACTTTTTGGTAGAAAAAATGGATATTTGATAACTTGTTTGTTGTTCTATCAAGTCAGATTATTCCTAGAAAGACAAATTGAGCCACTGAGGCGACTGTCTTAATTCCTAGAAGTACGTTCAGCGTCATTGCATTAGGGAACGGTATTCGATGATTTAAGCTATAGCTTGCTGGTGTGTAAACACACTTTGAGGGCCTGCTATTAAGGGCTTTAGTGCCAGCTTCACAGCAGTGGCTCTTCAGTGTTTTGAAAAGAGGACAAAGGAACACACTCAAGAGCAAATCAAACCATGTGTCTGCCTGTCAGTCTTTCCACACGTCCTATAAACATGCATTCCTCTGACGCTCAAAGGAATGTGTTTTGGTCTGTATTGAATGTAACTTCTCAAAAATAAGATGAATCGTTCTTTTCCCCAGCACTTGTGGCTAAGACTCATTGCTGTTTCACTTAATATAAATTAGAAAAAGATTCAACATTGAGCAATAGCAGAAGATTGAGCAAGACCAGTGTTGAAGTATGAATGTTTGATGATGTATTTCCTGTGTCGTTCCCGTCAGAGACCCATAGTGGAGTTCTCTCTGGAGGATGGCAGGAAGCTGAAACTTAAAGCCATGCGCTTGGAAAACAGCAAGGTGAGACTCGACTGCATCTCGGCTTCCTATCAATGTGACGTTTTGTGTCACAATTAAATTGCTCCTTGATGTGTTTTCCCATAGAAGCAACTCAAAAAAGGCAGTAGCCAAAAAGGAGAGCAGACGCAACAGCAGCAGCATTCGGGGAAGAAGAAAGGACCTCTGAAGAAAGGAAATGCAGCTAATGCTGTTAAACAGGAGAAAGAACAAGAAAGCCAATACAGCGGCTTTATGACCAAACCAGAGGTAGAGCATGTAGAACTGCAGGACGGCAAAAAACGGCTGAAGGTTCTGCACATGCCGTCACACAAAGGCCCAAAGATCAGGTACAACTCACTGCACAAGTGAAACAGAGCCATTATTGATTTAATAATAAAAAATTATAACGTACAATGACCCCCGCACTGTTCCTCAGGACACGCGATAAAGGTAAACGACCCATTGTACAACCCAAGAAACCGAAGAAGGGGCCCAGCAGGCAAGGGAGAAATGCATCTACTTTCATTGAGAAATCTAGCACGAACAGGAAACAGGTAAGCAAAAGAGTTAAAGAGATACTGGTGTTGCAACCAGTTGTTACTATAAGATTTTTTTTTTTCTATTAAGATATATTTTATGTTTAAAACTGATTAACACAGTATCACCACAAATTTATTTTATTTTATTTAACAGGGAAAAAAAAAATCTCAACGTGATTAACGGTATTAGATATTAGATGTATACTTGGGGGGTGTGTGTGTGTGTATATAGAGAAAAAAATATAATAGAGAAAAAAAAAATATATATATATATATATATAAAAAAGAAAAATAAAAATAAAATACTGGTGGTGCAACCAGCTGTTACTTTGAGATTTAAATATATATTTTAATACATATTTCTCTTAATATATATTTTATGTATTTAAAATATAATGTGTATATTTTATATATATTTATTATTTTTTATCTTTCATGAAACATAAAAAAAACAGTTTGAAAAACAAATGGTTGGAAACTGATTAACACAGTATCACCACAATTTTTTTTAATTTAAATATCTATCTATCTATCTATCTATCTATCTATCTATCTATCTATCTATCTATCTATCTATCTATCTATCTATCTATCTATCTATCTATCTCTTTAATTTTGTTTTTCATTTTATTGGAAAGAAATCTGTATATCTTTCTTTTAATATATATTTTACATATTTAAAATATAATGTGTATATTTTTATATATATCTGTTATTTTTAATTTTTCATGAAAGAAAAACAGTTCGAAAAACACACATATATTTATATATATATATGTATGTGTGTGCGTGTGTATATATGTGTGTGTGTGTGTATGTATATATACACAGACACATATATACATATATCTTTCTTTTAATATATATTTAATATACATTTATAATATAATGTGTGTGTATATATAATATATGTATACCCAGCAAGCAATAGTCGTGATTTCAACGTCTGGTTTAACTATAGACCCGTTATAGTCCGGCTATTTGTAACCCACTTCTAGACCAAATAATCTTGAATTTAGTTACATGTCATTTTTTGGCAAAATACTTGTAAGATGTATGATATTTCATCATGTAAGCAAAGTCAACAGCGTTTACAAGGTGTTTGGTTTTATTTCTATATTTATATATATATATATATATATATATATATATATATATATTTATAGTCTATTCTAGGGCTATGTTTAGATGTCTATTAAATTTTCACTGACAGCCCAATGACAACCTTATTTTAGCCTAGACGTCTGGGCTGTGTTTCAACGGCTAATATACGTTTTTTAGACCAAAAATTGCTTGCTGGGTATATATTCATGAAAAAAAAAAGTTTGAAAAACAAATGGTTGGAAACTGATTACCATTTTTTTTCATTAACAAAAATCCATCTATCTGTTTTATTTGTTATTTTTTTATAGGAAAAAAAATCTCAATGTGATAAACAGTATTAGATATTAGATGTATATTTGTTGGTTGTACCACCAGTTTAACCCATTGTTATCTGTCTATGGTAATTTTTTTTTATTTGTATTTATTCTGTTGCAGAATGGCAAACCTGCAAAGAGAAATTTCCAAAGCAGAGAGGATGTCCGCTTTGACGCTTTGGTGAATCAGTACAAAAAGAAGTTGATGGGAACATCAAACACACAGACTGCACTCAAAAAGACCAAATGGTTCAGCTAAACATGTAAAAATGTTGAAAACCTCTCAGAGAAGGACTGAATCTAATTTTTGGAGTTTTTAAAATTGAAAAAGTCAGTTTTTTTTTTTTTAACATGTGGTATTGTTTGTTTGCCTCAGAAGTTTATATCTGTTACAGATATAACAATGCAAAATGATAGAACAGAATACTTAACAGACTGTGTTTTATTGGGATGTCTCTTGAAGTACATATGTTTATCAAGAGAGTTCCACACCAAGTGTCTGTTTCCTGCTGTTTTGGCACGGAGAGTTTTTTAAACATTACAAAGTTAGTACTTTTTGCAGACGGGATGAATCGTCAACTGTTATCAACATGGACTTTGCTTTCATAGTTCAGCTGTCATTATTTAACTGCTCTCCTCAAACTTTGAAAACAGGTGGACTTGATTTAAATGCCAACAGGCAGTTCCTATCACCCCTTGTTAAATAAATTATGTAATGCTCCTTTGTTGATAAAGTCTGAAAAAAAGAAACTTGTTTTTATTGCTGTATAAAAATTAAGTGATGCCAACGTCTGAAACTGATAACAACAACAGATTATGGTTTTTAATGACTCAAATGTCCAGAGCAAAGTTGCTTATGGCCATTATAAATAATAATAGTAACTTCAGTTAATAAATTACTGAACACTTACTAGATGCATTATTTAAAATGCACTAAAAGAAGATGCTTTGTTGAACAAAGCTGTGGATTTAAAGCCAAATAAACATAATATTCAACTGCAGATGTCAAAATTGTTAGTTATGCGGTTGATCTTGCTCATTACTTACAGGTATTTATAAGTTGTATGATAAAAGAACATATGTTGTTGAGAGATTTACCTGTAAACCGGATTCGTACAGATACTGCAAAATGAAATTCGAGGACTTTCAAGGACTTTTTTGATTTTCAAGGACTTCAATCAGAGATCTCATTTATTAAACGTCTTCTCTTTCAAATTAAAACCACAGTTAATTTTTGTAAGGGATTTGATTTACTTTTCAGAAAAATCTGAAAAAATTTTTGCGATAAAACTTCGAAATCCAGGTTCGAAATCTGTTCCGAAGTCCCGATCTGAATCAAATGATTTGCGAACCCGCTCCAAAGTTCTGTTCTGAATCAAATGATTCACAGTCCACGCTCCATATATCTGATGTAAAGCAAAAAATTTGCAAACCTTCTCTGAAGTTCCAATCTAAATTAAATGATTTGTGATATGCACTCCAAAGTCCTGTTTTAAATCAAATGATCTGTGATCTAAAGTCACAATTTGAATCAAATGATTCACAATACGCAATCCAACTGGAGCACTTCGACACAGTGAATCACCTTGCAACACAATAGTTTAACTGATTCAGAGTTACTCAGTTTCTGAAAAACCGATCACTACGTGCTTTTTGAAATTGATACAAGCAATGTTGAAATTAAAAAATTATTGGCTCTTTTATTACTTTTTTGTTTGCTAGTGAACCGCTTGAAATTAAAGGAGAAGTCCACTTCCAAAACAAAGATTCACATATAATGTACTCACCCCCTTGTCATCCAAGATGTTCATGTTCCAGCTTAAATGACTTCAACTGATTCGATTCACCTGTTCCTCTTTTTCTAGTTTTGTTCTATTATATTATATTGTATTATATTATATTATATTTATTTATTTATTTAACTAGTTTTAGTTACTGAAATAAGTGGAAAAAGTATTTTGAATTGCGTGGATTTTGCGTGAAAATATGTTAAAGATGTATATAAAAAAATTCAACATTTATTTCATAGATGCATTGTCTTTCAATAACTCAAGGGCTTTTCAAGTACCTCTTCAGAAATCTTGCTATTGTCAAGGGTTTTCCAGGCCTTAAATTTCAAGTACTTTAAGCACCTTGTACGAACCCTGTGTAAAAACCTTCAAATGCTGCATTTATCATTTTGTGTTTCACTGGGAATTGATGAAATGGCCACAAACAAACAGAGCCATAGTAAATAGCAAAAGTGTCCATGTAATTTAAACATTTCTTTTATTGGTAACGTTTTATAAAAAAATGCATCAATACACAAAATACAAAACTAATAACAATAATCAGGATATTCAAAGTGCATAGATTCATACTGTGTAGGAAAATATGATTCCCCCCACCCCACATACTCTCAGAAAACGGTACAAAAATGGTCACTGGGGTACACCTGTACCATATTGGAAGTACCTTAAAGGTACAACCCCAGTGGCAGCTTTTGTACTTGTTTTCAGCAAGTGTAAAATGCTGGTGTTGCAGCAAGAAGTAAAAATGGGAACATGATTCCAGCTTCCCAGCAGAGTGTGACCTGGCTGCTTCTGGTAAACACAGTGACATCATTGAGCACGCTCAGCAAATGCTGATGTCATTCTGCAAACTGCATGAAGTATGACATGGCAATGTGTGTTTTTACGTGGCAAGGACAGATTGTTTGGCATGCCATGATGTCGCAACAGTGTTTTTAGCTTCCTGTTTACAATATAAGTGTACATATCAAAATGTGCCAAAATGCTGCTTTGGGCTATAAATATACAGGGTTTTAAATAAATATAATAAATAGTATATTTATAATGCTGCAATAAAAGCAAATTAGCAGCTCTTCAACTGGTCAAGGTTATTGATCAGCTTCTGCATGAACTGTTTCAGTCGGTCTAAAACAAGGTACCCAAAAGTAATAGGGTGAGCGGCTTTCTTTTCTAATAAAGTGTCCAGCGATCTGGCTGGCTCCTTAGGTGTGCAATGCATAGATGTCATTCTTTCCTTCAGGTAACCCAGAAGGGTGGACAAATCATTGCGTATCTGGCCCGCGTGCCCCTCAGGCAGCTTTTGAAGAACCTTCTGGAAGGTAGTTAGGGTGTCCATGATAGACCTGAGCCCTTGGATGGCTTGGATGAGCCCTTGTTTATCAGCAGGAAGCTCAGGGTAAAGCTCTGGATGCCCAATATCAACCTTCGAAGATATCAGCTGTGAGAGAAAACACACATGAGCTCAATGGATTTAAAAGAATAGAAGCCAAGCAAACAAGTTCACTGAGTTTTAACCCATTACCTTTTCACTGTGATCCTTGATTCGGAGGATGATGGTGTCTGCCTGCAGTTTGACCAAGTTTTTCAGGTTATCCTGATGAATTGGAATGCCATGAACCAGACCGAGCACGCTCAAAATGCAGAGGTAGAGAAGAGCTGGAAAATACATGCTCTCTGTGTTGAGTGGTTTTCACCTTTGCAACAGTGCAGCAATACCTGCTGAAATAAAATAAACATTATTCTGTATGCTCACCAAGGCTGCATTTATTTGATAAAAAAATGCAGTAAAAATAGTAACATTCCGAAATATTATTACAATTTTAAATATTATGATATATTTTAAATGCAATTTATTCCTGTGATGGCAAAGCTGAATTTTCAGCAGCCATTACTCCACACATGATCCTTCAGAAATTATTTTAATATGCTGATTTGAAAAAAAAAAAAAAAAAATATATATATATATTAATGAACCTACTAATGCATTATTTTAATCAAAAGTTGCGTGTTAACATTAGTTAATGCACTGTGAATTAACATGAACAATGAACGACTTAATGTTAAGGTTAATAAATACTGTAATAAGTTCATTGTTTGTTCGTGTTAGTTAATACATCAACAGTAACTAATGGAACCTTATTGTAAAGTGTTACCAAAAATCTTACTTACCCAAAAATCTTTCAACAGTGTCTATAAAAAATGTGTGGATTTGATCCCTAATTAACTAAATACCTAATTAATATAACCTAATTAATGTACAGAATAACTTCATTTTGACAGGTGCAACTTTGCTTCCCTAAATACAGTTTACTGGCAAAATGCTTAATTATTCCACATATGCATTCTCTCAAACTGCATTAAGATATTCAAAAGGGTATTTGTATATCTAGAAACTGTAAATCCCTGAGGCAGCGTCTGGCTTGCACGTGACACTCAATCTCCAATATCAGACCCTCAAGTCAACCTGCTAATTCAAATTAAGACAGACTGCCCAATAAAATTCTAAAGCATTAAAAAGTGGGTTCCTTGCACATGAAAATACATCTCTAAAGTGATGGAGCCTGTAGCCCTCACCAGGCCTTTCCATTCTGCAACGCCAAGCAAATAAGCTCTCTGCTGCGTTCAATTTCACTTCTAAATGAACTAAACGACGGCCTCTGTGAGCGAGTTTGGATTTCAATATCTGGTAAATTCCCCAAAGAACATGTTACCCTTGTATAAACAATGATTGCTTCATTCTAAGTCTAATCTGATTCCCTGTGTGGAGTATTAAACTTAGTTTCCCCATAATATAAATGATAAAAATAGCTTTTAAAGCCTATAAATAAAGTTAAACTATAAAATCCGCATTATAAGCGAGAGCGTTAGTGGTATCAGAGCTGCATGGAGTGGAGAGAGAGAGAGCGAAGGGGACTTACCTTTGCGATCCGAGGACTGTATGATGCCTAGGCTCCATGAGTGGTCAGGCTTATATAGCTGATAGCTGTTGACTCATGTGTGAATCACCTCAGCCTTTCCTTCCCTGGTTCTCTCAATGCAGAACAGCATGAGGGGGGACAACACCCCCACTGGCACCTCAAGCACAACACAAACCCATCTCACGCACGCGTGTACTACAAATATTCGTCACTGTAATGCATACCGATCATGTGGAGACAGTGGTGGGATGTGATACAATTCACTATGGATTTGTAGCTTGTAAAACAAGAAGCTTGTCTTACAACAGAATTGTCCCCAAGGGACACACTTTGTTGAGGAACTCGCCAAACTAAGCAAAACAATTTTTACACCCACTTATTGACCAGATCCTAATGCAAATACATACTTTGCCAGGTAATGGCAGAAGGCTCCAATAGATAGAGAGAACTAAACAGACAGACTAGTTCTGGTGCCAGTTACACTCTTTATTAGCATATGGTTCTATGAAGAACATTGAACATCCATGGAATGTTGCCATTATACAAAAGGTTGTTTAAACTGGGCATTTTTTTTGCCTAAAAATGGTGAGCAAAAAATGATTCACGCTGAAGCTGGCTGGACTGGTTCAAAGATCAAAACTCCTAAATAAAGAGTTTTTTTCCTACGTCTATGTAGAAAATTAAAAACACTTCTGAGAAGCAGTCTGCTAGACAAGCAAGAGGTCATTTCATTTTGCTCACTATGGTGTGGCAGTGAGATTTGCAGTGAGTTTTGTTTTACAGACTCTTCTACAGATATTTTAGTAAAAGCTTCCATAAAGAACTTTACATACCTGCTGTCCACCCCTGCAAATGGCACCGCCATTATCTAGCATCCCTGTTCAGCCAAAACTACACATTTGGGATGTTTCCTTATATTTTACACAGCCAAATCACTTTTAATGAGCTGATCAGTAGGTGTGTCAATGATTCAGGTGTGTCAAATAAGAGCAACATCCAAAGGACGCTGTGCTAGGTTTTCCAGGAACAAGGTTCAGAAACATTGATTTAGCGTATTGAGCAGTCAGGTGTTGGTGTTGTGAGTCATGGGACGGCCCAACTGTGGGTGGTCAGGTTGCTGTACTGGACAGATCTTGCGGTGTCTCCTGCAAGCAAATTCGCAGAGCCCCCACACTGAACACACTGTGACTGAACTTGGCCAACACAACTATAGTTTGGATAATGACATGCATTGAAATGTTAAAATGTACAAGATTTTTGAAATTTTATCTCTAATGTCAAATGAACAACAGACAATAACAGTAAATCTTAGATAAATAGATAGATGGACGGACGGATGGATGGATGGACAGATGGACAGATAGACAGATAGAATGATAGATAGAATGATAGATAGAATGATAGATAGATAAATAGACAGACAGATAGGTGATAGAACAACAGAACGACAGATAGACAGATAGATAGATAGATAGATTAGAGCTGAAGATCTTTGCCCGAACCCGATGAAACCCAACGGGTTCGGTCGGGTTTGGGCTTAATTTATATCATTTTACACGGGCTCGGGCCGGGTTCGGGCTTGAGTTTCGGCTTGCACGGTAAATGAGCGGTCATGTGATGCGTTTCGATTAGCGCGAGAAAGATGCGAAAATTGATGCTGTGGAGGTGAAACGGAGGCTTGCCTCTGGTGATTACGTTTTGACAAAATTAGCCAGATCAGTACTATGCATCCCGGCCTGCCACAGTATTAGTGAAAGGGTGTTCAGCGCTGCTGGACGCACCAGTGAGTGCAGGACCGCGGTGAAACTACAGTGGATTCAATCATTTTCCTCCACAAAAATGTAGCCTAATCTTGGTGAGTAAAGGTTTTTCAAATATAACTAAATATTAATTGAGTCTTAAATGCATAATATAGACAGAGTATATAGGAATGGCATTATTCTTTTATTACATTTCAGTTGCTATTCACCGTCGCGCTGAGGCCGGATTGTGGAGAGAAGTGGCGAAGCAAATCCCGCGGAGCCTTTATCTTAATTTCGTTATTGCCAAATACCCATCTTAATTTAGAACTTATCTTAATTTAATTTGTTAAAGTTGACTCATTTTTATTGGCGAGTTGGTCTATTCAAAGGCTAAGTGCCTATTTAGAGTGCTAAGATGTTACGATGTTACAGACGACTTATTTTATTTCTTTGTTCCAACTTCCAAGTGGCCTGTAGCCTACGTTAGTCATTAATAAATTGTTAAAACATGTATAAATGACTCATTCTTGACAAAAGCCAAAAGGGCTGTGTGCGTGTGCACATTTGAATAATGTCGGGCTGTAAACGGGTTCGGGCTTTTAAAAAGCTGCTAATCAAAATATACTTATCGGGCTCGGGCCGAATTCTGTCGGTCTCGGGCCTTGTCGGGCCTAACTTTTAAGGCCTGACTACAGCTCTAAGATAGATAGATAGACAAGTGATAGAATGATATAACGATATATAGACAGACAGACAGGTGATAGAACAAGAGAACAATAGAACGATAGATAGAACGATAGATAGATAGATAGATGCAGGACGGACGGACAGATGGACAGAGAGATAGATAGATAGATAGATAGATAGATAGATGGAGGATGGACGGATAGATAGGCAGAGAGATAGATAGATAGATAGATAGATAGATAGATAGATAGACAGACAGACAGACAGACAGACAGTTGATAGAATGACAGAATGATAGATAAATAGATAGGTGATAGAACAACAGAACGACAGAACGATAGATAGAACGATAGATAGATAGATAGATAGACAGACAGACAGACAGACAGATAGTTGATAGAATGACAGAATGATAGATAAACAGATAGGTGATAGAACAACAGAACGACAGAACGATAGATAGATAGATAGATAGATAGACAGATAGATAGATAGATAGATAGATAGATAGATAGATAGATAGATAGATGGAGGACGGACGGACAGATGGACAGAGAGATAGACAGACAGACAGACAGATAGATAGATAGATAGATAGATAGATAGATAGATAGATAGATAGATAGATAGAGGACAGACGGACAGATGGACAGAGAGATAGATAGATAGGTAGACAGAAAGGTGATAGAATGACAGAACGATAGATAGAATGATAGATAGAAAGATAGAATGATTGATAGATAGATAGATAGATAGACAGACAGACAGACAGACAGGTGATAGAATTACAGAACGATAGATAAATAGACAGATAGGTGATAGAACGATAGAACGATAGACAGATAGAAAGAAAGATAGATCGATAGATAGATGGATGGACAGACAGATAGATTGACAGATAGACGGACTCATGGACTGACGGACAGACAGACAGACAGACAGATAGATAGACAGACGTACAGACGGACAGACAGAGAGACAGACTGATAGATAGATAGACAAAAAATAGACAGACAGATAGGTGATAAAATTACAGAACAACAGAACGATAGATAGACAGACAGACAGACAGATTACCATGACTAACGTTTTGTTTCCACAGAAAAAATAGCAGGAGGATGCAAAGATTTACAGTTGATGGAATGTGAAGTTACGGCTGGGAAATGTCCTCACCAGTATGTATTATTTAACGCTACATCCAGCAGCACTCAGCAAATCAGCCACATGCGTCCAGCTAAACATGTGCAGCTGCGTGAGGATTTAGCGTTTCAGACTCTCTTTTTGCATTAGCTTTACAGTTAACCAGATGTTGCGCCACATCTGCTGCCTGTTGCGCTAATTATTTTAAAACTGACACCTGGTTTCCGCCATTCGGAATGAGCGCGTGATTCTTCACGTACAGCCAAAGTTACGGGAATTCAGCGAACGGGACCACAGAGGAAATGTTTCTATTCCTGTAGTGAGTGCTATTTTTGGGTTTTCACTGGGTTTAACTGTATGCGTGTTTCTATTCCTGGAGCTGGAGTTTTCGATAGGTCTCCAGAGACAGAGAGTGAGGCGAACACAGATTGCTCAGGAATGCTGCAGCTATGTATCTTTGTGTCATACAAACTTTACACACAAAACATTATAGCTATTTTTACACGCTGTGGCTTAGCAGAAAATGTAAAAAGGGAAGAAGAGTAATTTGTCTTTAATTGTTTAACTTAGCTTGGTGCAGTGATGCAGTTAATTCACGATAGTAAATGTTCTGACGTAATTACGCAATGCAATGAAAACCCATTTCTGCCACAGAAAAAATAAAAATAAATAAATAAATACATAAATAAACAATTAGGGTAATTGCGACCTTTCATCCAAATTCTCAAGAGAAATTTTTTCTCAAAGAATTGTGAGAATGTCATTTTTTTCGTCTTTCGTCTATCTATCTATCTATCTATCTATCTATCTATCTATCTATCTATCTATCGACTTTATATCTCACAATTCTGACCTTTTTTCCCTCTGAATTCTGAGCTTACATCCCCTGTTTTTTGGTTTTCGCCACGGATTGAACAATAAAAGGTAAGTGTTTTTATCTAGCAAATCTTACGTTTTAATTGCAATTGTAAGTTAATATCTCTCCGCTTGGACTTCTCTTTGGAGTTAAAATCTCGAAATTCTGAATTGTGAGATAAAAAAAACAACTACCTTATTAATTAATTCATCAATTAATTCATTCATTCACTGGTGTAATCGGGCTTTCATAATGCAACACTGCGTGAAGTTGAAAACAAAACTAAACAAACGAACCAAAAACTCGGATATTTATTATTTTTGTAGGCTACAATAGGTCCTAATATTTTAATAGTCGCAATAAAGATATTACGAATTGTGTTGTAGCCAATTAACTAAAGAAAAAAAAACAAAACAAAACAAAAAAAAACTAAACAAAACAGTCTAACAAAACGAATACGAGCTTATACCTCATGGTATTGCCTTATTTTTACCGTAAGAGCAGGCGCACCATTTGTATATGTGTCTGGCTTCCGGTCTCATCTGCGTCCGCCTATTAGCCGTACAAAACAGCTTGTTTTGACGCTTGATATTGCAAATTGGTGTGTCTTACCATATTATTTTAATATATTTTCTTAATTACGAACACACTGGTTTGTAGTGCAAACAGTTTTACCGTTTACTGCACGTTATTATTCTTCTAGTTATTTCTCCATAACTGCTAATGAACCGGAAGTCTTGCCAAAAGGCCTTCTTCCGCGTTGGAGAAAAAGGTAGTACGTCATTGTATAAGGTTCAAAAACAGTTCTTTTTTAATTTAGCCTATATGTAAATATAAATATACAGAAACTGAACGCACTTCATTCAGTTCAGACGCGCAGAGAGCATCTCTCTGCCAATATTTAATTTATACTGAAGCATGCCAGCTAAGTGCTTGCGTGGTACAGCTGTTTTTCAGCCTCCCACACAAAAAATTCTTTCTCAACACACTGAACTGATTAGAACAGGACAGTCGTTAATAAAATCGGTCCAAGCACCAGCTAAAAATTCCAGAGACAAATTGGCTTCAAGATCAGGTCAGTGTTGATTCTGGAAATGCATAAGATGTTTTTTGGATTGGCCAAGCATTTCTCAGAACTGCTCATGAGATATCCATAATGTAGAGTTACAAGAAAGAGAGAGAGTGCGGAAAGCGTGACAAAAGAAAAACAAACTTGAACCACGAGACCCATTACAAGGGCCTGAGGCTGCGTAATGATTTCTGCGATCGGCATCATTGCCGAGCTGTGCTTGGTCTTTTTACGTCACGCAGGACAGGAAATTATGTGTTTTAGTCACCTTTGCAGTCTCCTGTGAACATCAGTCATGTATCGCAAAATAAGTGCTTCGCAATAACAACAACTATCCACGAAATGACCCATGATGAAGAAGCACTGGCTGAACTTGCTTTTACAGTAAGCAAGTAGTCATTTAGATGTTTTAATGCCGATATATAAGTGACTGTTCTTCATCATGACAAACAATTGGGGTTAAGTTATCTTTGGGATACATTAAAGAGGTTTCGAGTATTTAATCTTATATTTCACTTAATTGAGAGAATCAACAGAAGACTGACACAAAGATGCTTTTTGTGTAGTTACGCATTTATCAGCAGGGGTCATGCTACCTAACCTTGACTGACCCCTTGGGAATACATTAGCTTTTATGCTGCTTTTCCAAGCCACTGTATGGAAGTGTAGTAATAAAAAGATGAGCAGTTGGGTTTTATTGGAGCATAATAAATGTCTTAGTCAGTGTTATGAATACATGCTCTCTCTCATTAAGGTCTGTCGGTTCCAGCAACCACATGCATTTTTTCCAGCTCAACCATGTGAGCATTCTGAAATCACTACCATCACTCACAATGTTTATGCTATTTCTTTTGAAATGTCATAATCGTTATTACCAAATTTGACGTGGTACAGCTCAGACACACAAACTCAATGAAATGATCACGGATTGTAAACATGCTCGAAAAAAGTAGCACAATGCAGTCTAGGAAACTTGTCAGTTCGGTGTCATTTTGACCTTGTTAACCTTGCTAACTGAAAACCATATGCTTCAAAATCAGAAGCAGCTAATGTTAAACATATGTCAAGTAAATATTTTAGGCAGCACTCTCTGCAGGCATTTATAAACTCAAATTGGGTTACTGGAAATTTTTATCTAAACTGTTGTGAAATGTTGACCGTAAGTGGCTTTTAAAAAACGCTAAATAGTTTAAATATATTATCTATTTTTAAACATTAAAAATAGATATATCTATTAGATATATCTAAAAATAGATATTTCAAACATGTTTATAAATACTATATTTATTTATATACATTTATTTTTTTAAATATTAAAGTTTAAATATATAATATATTTTTTCATATAATATATATAATTTGTTTGAAAAAAATATAAATAATAAATAAATAAATAAATACATACATATAAATAAATAAATAAATAAATAAATTAATAATGTACAGGAAGCTTTATGTTGACTTCCTACAAACTGTTAACACTGTGCCGCTGTAAAAACATTGATCTTTCTGTCTTAGCTGTCCAGCGTATCAACATCTGGCTCAACCAATGACGTGGGTTTGTGGGTGGGACTAGCTGTTTGTAGAAACAGGTGAAATAAATACATGCTAAAATATGCCAAATATTTACGTAATTCTGACCAGGTTGTTACCTACTGTCAATAACCTGTTTCAACAACATTTTTGTCAAATAATTTAATAATTAAAATACACAATAAACAATATTTATCATTCACACAACATGTTTTGCATGAAGCACCCAAGGATAGATACACTTGCTATGATAGGCCTTTAAGATTTATTACATTTACACATACATACACACAGAGAAACACTATAATACTGTGATTTAGAAAGCTGCTGGACATAATATGGTCTATTATCCAAAATGGGACAAGTTATTAAAATATGACTTTAATTTATTACTTTAAGGACAATAGCACCATCATGTGGCTGATTTTGTCATGACATACAGAGACACGTTCCAAACCAGCAAAGGCAACAGTTAGTTTTGATGTCCAAGTACATATCAAATAACTGTACAGTACATAGGCCTATTGTTTAAATGTCTCATATGACTGACAGACATATAGACAGACATACAGACAGATAGATAGATAGATAGATAGATAGATAGATGTCCAGAGGTGAGATCAAGCATCAGAAAGAACAAACCCCTTAGTCCCAAGAGAAAGAAGCCGTGAAATCCCATCCTCAGCGGTCAGGACCCCACACAGATACTTTTTGGGGTAAGGGCTTCCTGACTAGTGAGTTATGGAACAGCAAGCCCAGACCGCAAAAAGACCCGTGAAGGACAAGCGAGAGAAACAGGGAGGAAGAGGAAGAGAGGGAAAGGAGCAGGCAACAGATGTGAAACTAGTCACCAATTCATCTGAAACACATAAAGCACAAATTATTAACATGTGCAATAATTCTGCAATACTAAGTAGCCATATTGCAATGGAAACACATGTGGTGCTGTTATGTAACTCATAGAAAGAACATCATCTTGCAAAACCTGGTTTGTATTTTGCTAATCAATAACATGGTTAAATACCACACTAGAAAATAAAAAAATAAAAAGAGACATTTTTATTCTGGAGGTCTTTATGAAGGAGATGTAATCTGTCTTGCAAGCTAACTAAAAACAGCAGGGCTGTGTGATTCTAATCATGTTTCTGACAATATTAAAAACCAGAAACAGTACTTATGCATTAAGTATCGTCTTCATTACTGCTAGTCACCTATAAATGCAAAAGATGAGAGAATTGGGACATACATACTACAAAAATTGGGATATTTTACACAACATCATAAAGAAACAAACAAACCATGAATTAGGGGCTTTTCCAAACAATTCATTAAAATGTTTACCATAATGCACCAAGGTTTAACAAGATTTGTATCTGAACCACTGACTGTAATCAAGGCACAACAATGTAACTGCTTACATTATTAAAAATTAAGAGTCTTTTTCAGCATTGATGATTCCATGAAGAAGAAACAGAAACCTTTCACCACAAATGGTTCTTTATAGTGGTAAAAGTTTCTTCAGATTATTACAATGTTCTGCACACTAAGATGCACATTCTATGGCAAACCTTTATTTTTAAGATTGTAGGCCAATCACACTAAAGCAAATTGTTTACACTTCCATTACTTGCAATTTTCCATGATTTCCTTCAGGTTAGTAACATATGCCAAAAAATGTGTAGGTCTAATTTATTCAGTGCCACGTGTTAAGGCTTTTCTGTGTCTGATAAAATGTGTACTTTGAATGCAATATAAGTCACTTTGGATAAAAGCATCTGCCATATGCATAAAAGTAAACTGCTTTTTATTATGGTTTTTGCTGTCTCTATGCCTTTTCTTAACATTATTACTCTAAAATAATGAGAGATTTTAGTGCTACTTTAGATACGGTATCTTGCTGTGCATTGATTACGTATTCACATATATTTACAGTGCATACATTCAGTGCTTTTCAGTTTTTTTTTTATAGCAAACACAGAAAAATTACAAAACTTTGCACACTTTCCATTTCCAAATCAAAACTGAGTTTGCATATAGTAATGATCCCTAGGTTTAACAATCAGAAGCTTAGAGGTACTGATCCAACACATCTATGAGTTACACTAGTTAACACTGAAAGACATCTGTATGAAAAGAATACTGAATGAACATCTGATTATTGATAAAATATACAGAGTTTACACTGTTTACACACAACAGTCAAACTAAAGCATGATGGACTTTCAGTAGAGTGTGAAAGGTGGACACTTGTTATGTTATGATTTTTGTTAGCTTTTTAAATACCTAATAATAAAGACTACATTAAAACAGGTGGTTTAACTGATATTCCAGGTGTGGTGTACACTAACAAAGGTGTGTGAATCTACTTCTGAGAAATACCACCACTATAGATCAGGCCTTAACAGTTACGTAATAGAAAAATCTGTGATATGATGATTAAATCATTTTGTCCATTTGCATCTAAGACTAGATGCTCTTTGATAGTGTAATAATGTGTGTTTATACATATTCTCTCCTCATTTCTTTTTACAATCATGTTGTGGCCTTACTTAAATATGAATATACGGATGCATTATAGTACGCATGTTACATGTTATACATGCACACTGTACTTTTTCATCCATTGTACGTACATACATACATAATATACATGCACATGCATTTAACTTGTCACAATTAATTTATTTCATTTCAATGAAATCTCAGTTTTCAGACATTCAATTCATTTTTATGCATCAGTAATTCAATTCAAACAATAAATAGTCAAAAAACATGGAATGAACTTTGGCACAGCTTTTAAGAATTTATCGTTTTTCAATTTGAAAAGTGTCATTTCACTACAGTGTAAATAGTAAAATCTCAGCATTCTCTTTTGTGACTACAATAACACAAAGTGGTGATCAGTAATAAATTGATTTGACATTGAACAGCATTGCAAGAATATCACAGGACTACTTTTAAATCAAGAGCACACCAAAAGGTGTAAAATGACATTTTACATCTATTTCATTATTCCACCAAGATTTATACAAGTTAATTATATTAATATACATCTCAAGTCTATATATATATTTTTAAATGATTGGTAAGCAGTGTTTGACTTTGCCTTTATCAGTATGAACAAGCAAATCAAACCCGTATCTTTTCATTCTTATTCAAACTAGGATTGTGATGTTGGATGGTGAGAATTACTCACTCCGTGTCAGCGTGTGTGACTGATGGAGTGTGTGTATGTGCCCGGAGTGTCAGGGAACTGTCCGTGGTGCTGAACCCGTCGGTAACGCCCTACATATGAGAACGAACGAGGAAAATAACGCAAAACCCCTGTTCTCCAGCACTCACGTCTGAATGACAGCAACAAATACTATTACACGCCTCCAACACGTATGTAAAGCCATGCACACGATCTGTTCACAATAGTGCACAATTTTCCAAACAAAATGTGCGTTCACAAGCATCTGTTGGCTACTCCATCAGGGTCAGATGATTCTTATACTTCAACATAGTAAAGCAGTAGATGAATTAAATGTGCACTGATTGGTGTTATGCACGCATGCTTACTGAAAGAATCAAAAGAAAACTGTACAAGCATCATACTGTTATATTTCACTATACATGTTTGTATACCTGCCTGTGTTCTCATCATTCGCATCACATGCACTCACAGTCCAGTTTGAGCAACTCGTATTCTGTCATGCATTACATTGAGTTTAACAGCGTACCTTATGAATATGAATAGGGGACTACACTACTAAATGATATTCTCCGAAAAAATAAAAATACCTTTTTCCGATCGTAGACGCTTTGTGGTTGTTCTCAAACGAGAGCAAGAGAGAGAGAAAAAAAACACATCTTCTGCACTGATGCCATCAGAACGGAGTAAATCTCACCCAGTGAATCCCATCAGTCACTGCATGAGCAGTATGTGAGCTTTCAGGTGGAGAAAAAGCAAAAGCTGCCTGGTCTTCCTCCTATAGACACCATTACTCCACATTACAGTCCATTGGAAGGAGAAAAAGCCCCACTCTCTCTCACACTCCTTACTACAGCCGTGGTGACGCTGCTGTACGTTCTGCGTTTAAGCTTTATGATGTCGACGTGTATAATGTATGAAAAATCCCTCTATGTTTCAGAAGATACTGCAAAATCTAACGGAAGCGCTCAATTCCTCCAGTCAGCTATTGACCTGCATTGACGTCATTGCGTCATTAGGTTTCCCCTGGAAACACTGGCGTTCTAAAAATAGTAACACATTAATTCAGCGCGCGCGACTATTTGTATCAATCCATAACGCCGTTTCTGATGTTTTTCAATTTTTGAACACATCGACCTGAGTAATACGAGTAATCGTGCGACGATTATGAGATTCCCCCTTCATAATTCAAGTCTCTCATTCATTCCTTTGTCATTAAAACCGATGTGTCTACGTGCAAACGTATAAGATGCCATAAAAATAATAGGTTGAGAGCATGGACATCCATAACCGCAATGACTTTAAATATATATGTGACCCTGGACCACAAAACCAGTCATATTTTCACCATTATTTGAAATTGAGATTTATACATCATCTGAAAGCTGCAATAATGTATGGTTTGTTAGGATAGAACAATATTTGGCCGAGATACAACTATTTGAAAATCTGGAATCTGAGGGTGCAAAAAAAAAAAAAAAAAAATTCCAAATATTAAGAAATTCGCCTTTGAAGTAGTCCAAATTAGGTTCTTAGCAATGCATATTACTAATCAAAAATTAAGTTTTGATATATTTACGGTAGGAAATGTACAAAATATCTTCATGGAACATGATCTTTACTTAATATCCTAAGGATTTTTGATATAAAAGAAAAATAGATCATTTTGACCCATTTTTGGCTATTGCTACAAATATACCCGTGCTACTTAAGACTGAATTTGTAGTCCAGGGTCATATATAGTGGGGTCCATATGGGGTCCGAGTGGACATGAAATATTTAAATTGGATATTGGAGCTGGTTTTTGAATTTTGATCAATTGTAATTTTACTAGGTCACTCAAACAAGCAAATTCGTGACACTATCGTGTGAATTTCTTTGTGTTAAAAGTCAGATGCTACAGCAAATAAATACTAAGACATTCAAAAATTCAGAAGTACATTTTAAATTAAATTTTAACCTTAGTTTGCTATACTGCACAATAACATAATTTATAATAAAATAATGCTAATGGCAAAATTCTAACCAGAAGCATTTCCAGCAGTGGTTTAAGATTTTCAACCATGAATAGAATAGAACAGAATACAATAGAACCAAACATTCTGAAATGAACTGATACATGTTAACAATTACAAAGGGGGGTTATGTCTGAATATTTTCACATACATGTGATGTTTTAATAACAAGGTTCGGGAGAAGCACAATCAGATACTCAACAAGTTCGGCACAGGTGTAACTTGTCTAGCTAATCATCCGAACTAGCACAAGTCATATATATGCACGCAGCCAACTTACCTCTGTCATTCGACAGTTTTCCGGCATTCCCCTCCACCCCAACTCCTCACTCTTAATCTATTCTCATCCCATACTTGGGATGGGGGGAGTTCTCTGGGTTCGGGCCATATTCCAGGCTCGGAATCCTCCCCCAGGACAGCACGCCAAAATATGCTAACTATTTGCTCAACCAGATTAGATGTAAGGGTGAACTCGTGAAACAGATTTGACTGATCTCTGAATTTTAGGACACAGAATAGGACATGTTTATTTGATAACTGTTCTATTTCCTATTTGGGTTTATGTATATGACTTACTTTTTTAGTACTAATGTAAGGTTAACCCTACCTGCTTTAAATGTTTGAAAATGAATAACAATTTAGAAAAATGTAAGTAATCAAAAAGTAATCAAATGTAATCAGTTACATCAGTTTAATAAAGTAATCTGTAACCCATTACATTTACAAAGTAACCTTCCCAACACTGTTAATAATCAATAAATAAAAATATTAATATTTCACGTTCACGCTTTAATATCCCTTAAATTAAAGGTTCAACAACAAAAGTTCAAATCAAGTTATTAGAATTTTAATGGTCGAAAACGCAAACTTGTCTTTAAAATCTGACACATTTATATTTTAAACTTTACTTTTTAAACTTTTTAAAATTTTAAACTTTACATATATTTTATTATACTTTAAAAGTATACACGTAAATCTTTACATATATTTTATAATACTTTAAGGGTCAATTTAATAAGGTTTCCAACTGATGTATGGTTTGCTAGGATAGGATTTTATTTGAAAAACTGGAATCTGAGGGTGCAAAAAAAAATCTAAATATTGAGAAGATCGCCTTTAAAGTTGTCCAAATGAAGTCCTTAGCAATGCAAATTACTAATCAAAAATTAAGTTTATATATATTTACGGCAGAAAATTCACAAAATATCTTCATGGAACATGATCTTTACTTAATATCCTAATGATTTTTGGCATAAAAGAAAAATGTATCATTTTATATATATATATATTATATATTATATATATATATATATATATATATATATATATATATATAGTTTCCTTGTTCATGATTACAAAATGGCTACCTACAAAATAATATTTTAAGATTAAATTGCTTCACTATTTTTTTTTTTAAAGGCTAAAAAAATTTCAAAATATATTGCATCTTAAAATTATTAAAAAAAAAATTATCTTTATTAAAAACTTATAATCTCCCTGACCCATATCTCATATTCAGGTAAATATATAAAGAGACATAGCTCCAAGTAAAAATATGCATCATGCTGATCATGCAAATTTTTTTATTTATTTTAATGCAGTTAATTTTGATTTCAAGCTTTAAAACCATTGATCTTACTGACAGACACGATTCCTGTCCGTCACACTGAGAGAATGAAGAGTCACGACTTAACTTCTGCTGCCATCTGCTGGCGGTCCGATGCAACTACATGCTGACTTAGTGACTAGTTTTGTAAATAACCATTCAGTCATACATGGCTTCATCACAAGGTGTAACGCTTATGTATTTGTGTATGCCAACACAAACTAGAACAAGCAAAATATTTGATCTGTCTAGTGCCAAGCACATATAGCTGCATGGTGAAAAATGATGCCACTTATACTTTTAGTGTAGTGCAATAACCGCAGCTTCTGGTATTAGCTGAAACATTCATCTACTTATAAGTAACACTTGAAATGAAAGCAATATGTAATACTGGACATTTTATTACACAGTTATGTGGTTGAAATAATGAGAAGAATAACAAGGATGGAGAATCTGGATCTGGATAAGAGGGAAAATGTCATGTAGGGAAACAAGGAGCTTGGCAACTGGTAGTGACCGATCGTTGCAGCCTGGCAGGGTGAGTGTGGTTTGATGAGGGCAGTGGAAGTCCAGCGCTGTGTGCCAAGAATGAGTGTGTCTTGAATTTCACTCAGAGTTATTGGCAGCCACTGTAGAGACCCAAGCCGAAATGCATCATGAGGGAATTCAGGAGGTCAAAAAAAGTCAAGCAGCAGTGTTTGGATGTGCTTGAGGCGAAATATGACAGATGCAGGTGGACCGAGGAGGAAGTTACAGCGTGAAATAACTACAGCCTGGGTGAGAAGCGGAGTAGTGAAGTTGTCTCGGGAAAGGCCTGATTTCCTCGTGGAGCATGAAGCAGGAGAACAGGGCGGTTGCTAAATTTGTGGCTGGAAAATTGATTTCGTAATATATTTTATAGCATTCTGAGAACATCCTAAAAGTCCTCATAACTCTCGAGTTGTTTATAAGCTGATTTGAGTGTCCAATGTAGTTGTGTGTGGGCATCTGCAGTGTGGCAGGCGCTCAACTTGATTGACAATATTGCAGTAATGGATCTGGTTTGTGAGTAAAGAAACAGAGAAGCTGGACATGCTGGCATAGTTACTTTTTAAGAGAGACTGAAAATTGCACTCAGTTTATCTCCATGTCCATTGGGAGCTCACAATCTACACATTGAAAACTGTAGAGCACTTCAGAGAAAAGAGCTGGAAGAAAATTTAGGTTTTTTCCCATGTAGTTGGAAAAATCAGCTTGAGCTACAGACTAGTGAAATGAGAAAAACACTTATTAGGCCTTGCAAAATGAGGTGATGACCATCAAGATAACGACTGAAATGAAGAGAATATGTAATAGTAGTAATAAAAAGTAGTAAAAGTTTCATTAACAGTTTTTAATTTATATATATAAGCATAAATTAGCCTTTTATCAAAACAGGTTCAGTCCAAACTTTTACGTACACTACCATTCAGAGGTTCGGTGTTGGGAAAATTTTTTAAAGTTTCCTTTGCTCTCGGAGACTCTATTTGTTTGATAAAAATACTTCAAATATGTTTAAAATGTAATTTATTCCTGTGATTGCAAAGTTACATTTTTATATATATATACCATTCAAAGTTTTGGGTCAGTAAATTTTTTCTTTATTTAAATCTGTCTTTGTTTAAAAGGAATTAATACTTTTATTCAGCAAGGAAGTGTTAAATTGATAAAAACGGACAGTAAAGACTTATATTGTTAAAAAAGATTTCTATTTTGAAAAAATGCTGTTCTTTTTAACCTTTTATTCATCAAAGAATCCTGAAAAATTATCACAGTTTCCAAAAAATAAATGAATAAAAATTAAGCAGCACAACTGTTTCCAACATTGATAATAAATCAGCATATCAGAATGATTTCTGAAGGATCAAGTGACACTGAAGACTGGAGTAATGATGCTGAAATATCAGCTTTGGATCACAGAAATAAATTGTATTTTAAAGTATATTAATAAACTGTTATTTTAAATTGCAATAATATTTCATAATATTACTGTTTTTTCTGTATTTCTGATTAAATAAATGCAACTTTAATGAGCATAAAAGATTTTTTAAAAAACATTAAAAATCTTACTGTTCCCAAACTTTTGAATGGCAGTGTATATAAACATTTTTTTAAACTTAAACTTTTGTACTTAAAATTTAGCTTAATATCAAAAACCTGTTGTGTAATAGTCACTTTTGGGATTACAATAATCTCCATAATAAATCAACCATAATAATATAAATCAATAATTTAGTGTGCTCTTAATGCTTACCAAATGTTTGAGCAAGCTTGATCTCTCTTCATTTCCTTCCATAAATAATTAACTAAGCTTACACTTGCAAATTAATCACACTCAGAAGTATTTTTTTTTCCCCCTTCAAAATGATTTGATTCCAAATTAAATATTTTATGCGTAACAGATAATATATATGACATTTCTTTTTTGGTTTTGCAGTATCCATTCCCACATTGACATAAAAAAAAAGGATGCGTCATCATCTCCTGCAGTAGAAAGCACAGCCTACAGCCTCTTCTCAACACTAAATCACACAGACTGCAGGCAGCAGGTTGAGATGTTCTCATATACTGTCCTGTCGCTCTGATTTATTATGAGGAACATTATCTAATCTCATATCCACCTGCAGGTGATTACATTAAATATTGTTTTTTTTATATATCTTCCTGAACTTAAATTAAATTTTAAAACTGTGTGCATGTCTATATTAGTAGTAAAACTGTTCTTCTTCAATACAGTGTATGCCACAGATACCATTCATGCTTACTGTATAACTATGGGACATTAGTATTACTGTGTTGCACTAATGCATAGATCTTTAAGCTCATCCTCTTAATATACAAGATAAGTGCAACTTTAAACAAACTACAGTGTAAGTCAATGTCAGTATCCGTCCCATTGTGGCTGTTTAACACAAAGTGCTGAATCTGTATGATGGCGGCCTACTGCACTTCATTAGGTGTGAGATAGACTCTAATGGCCGTCTAATGGAGGAGCTGCACTGTAACGGCCTCTGTTCACCTGCACAGGGCTCTTTGAAAGGATGCTTCATAAATCTGCTGTTTAGCCAAGCAGAGAGATCTTTCCCCTCTGCCGGCCTGAAGGGCCCATCATCGCGGCACCTAATCATAATGTGTCCACCTCTCTGCTTCTCAGAAATATGAGAACCATTTGCGCAATCAAAACGGGCTCCGCAGAGCACGAAGACACTTCATAGCGTCTGAAATAAAACAGCAGAGTTTACGACACTGACGTTTTAGGTTAAAACGAGATAATTCTGGAGATAAATAAGCTGAATTTAATTATTCTAAGGATTCTAGTTTGAATGTAGTGCCAATTTAACTATATATTTCGTAAATGACTATTCTTGTTTTTTGTTGTTTTTTTTTAAAAATAATTTAAGGATGTATTTCTATTAAAAGGTATAAAAGACTTTCAGAAATGTTCTATGGTCTCACTTCACCTTTTTAAATTATTATACGATTATTTACATAATGTAAGATGAACAGGATATTTTGTAAGCATCCATTAAATTGACCAAAATATAATATTAAAGACGATAATGTCTATAATATTGCCATGTAAGGGATTGAGAACTATTACTTTACATTTTAATGTATTTTTAACAGTTATTATAATTAATATTTTAAAAAAAGTTCCTTCAAGATATTACCACAAAACATACTTTTAACTAATAGATTTTTATATTTATTAAAATATTCCCCAAAACATGGTATATGAAGTATATAAATAAATATATATAAAATATTAAATATATAAAATATATATTTTGTATTAAAAATATTCCCAAAAACCATGGTTTGTTTGAAACACACTGATTAGTGTAAACAATTAAAATAAAATAATAATAAAATAATAATAATACAAATATTTTAGAATGAGATACCACAAAACTTACTTTGTAACTAACGCATTTTTATATTTATTAAAATATTCCACAAAAACATGGTTTTATATATGAAATATATAAATAAATATATATAAAATATGAAATACATAAAATATATATTTTGTAATATAAATATTCTCCAAAACCATGGTTTGTTTAAAACACACTGATTAGAGTAAACAATTAAAATAAATAATAAAATAAAATAATAATAATAAGACAAATATTTTAGAATGAGATACCACAAAACTTACTTTGTAATACATTTTTATATTTATTAAAATATTCCACAAAACATGCTTTTATATATATATATATATATATATATATATATATATATATATATAAAATATAAATATATCTAAAATAATAAATATATAAAATATACATTTTGTATAACAATATTCCCCAAAACCATAGTTTGTTTGAAACAACCTGATTAAACAATTAAAATGAAATAATAAAATAAAATAATACAAATATTTCAGAATGAGATACCACAAAACTTACTTTGTAACTAATAAATTTTTATACTTATTAAAATATTCCCAAAAAAACATGGTTGTCTGAGAAAACGATTCAATTAATAAAATGATAATGCAAAATAATAGTATAGTATTACATAATGACACAATAAAAGTGATATTGTATGTTACTATGCTATATGTACAGCGAACTAACAAAATATTATTTTTATTTATGCAAAAAATACATATATAACATCCCGATTAGAGTAAACAATTAAAATAATAATAATAATAATATTTTATGATACCACAAAAATTAATTTGAAACTTATTTAAATTAAAATTTATTAGTAATTTATTTAGTTTATTTGAAACAGTCTGCAAAAATGATTAAAATAATAAAACATATCTAATAAAATAAATATAAATATATAAAATCTAATAAAATAATATATATATAAATATAACATTCTGAATAAAGAGTTAAAATAAAATACTAAAATAAATTAATAATAATAGTACAAATACTAATAGAATAATATATAATAATTAAAAGTGATATTGCATGTTCATATGTTATTCCAAACATAGCCTCAGTCTTGCAAAAAGTGTTTTATTATACAACATACCTATAATATTCAATACACAGAAGACTAACTAACGATTTACTTATTTATGTCAAAAATTAAATTAAATTTAAAATTAAAATTAAATTAAAAGAAATTATATAAATATTTTTATCTTTATAAAATATATTCCCAAAAAACATGGTTTGTTAGAAATGTCTAATTAATGAAAATAAAATAAAAAACAAAATAAAACAAACAATAATATTAAAAAAATAACATAAAAATAATAATATAAAAATACATGACAGGGCCATGATGTACTCTTTCGCATCAGCGAACCTTCAAGTTTTTATTTAGAGCAATTTGTTGGCACATATGCTCTCATAATACTATCCATATGTTTCAAAAAACAGAAGATGCTTATACATTAGCCCATATTATCACACATCTGGGAATAACGCAATATCTGTAGCGCAACCCAATCTGTTTTGTTGCCCATTAATTGGCGTGGTCTAATTTTCTCAGGTTAGCTAATAAGCAACATGCCTGATCTGTTTTTTTTTTTCTCCAAACAGGCATAATTACACCACAGTGTAAAGCAGTGCTTCATTCTCAATTAACAACTGGCCTTACATTAACGAAGGGAAGGAGAAGGAGGGAAATTGAACTCCCAAAGCAAACCGGCTGTGAACCACAGATGTTGAATCAGCAAAAATCAACAGAAGCTGACCCACCTAAACACTTTCCCTGATCAGCGATTGTAAAACCTTTAGAGGGGAAAGAAACATACAGATCTGGGGAAATAAAAGTGAGAGAAATAGAGAGGGCAGGGAAAAAAAAAAAAAAAAAAAAAGAACAATTTATATGAGCAATATCACATGAGTAGCCATGAGATACGGCTGTAAATCGGCTGTAGGTAATCACAGCCTGAGCCTGCCAATATACAGCCATATCTCATATCTACGAGTGTAATATTGCATTTATACAACAGTTTGACGGCACAAGTGTATAAATGCATAAGAAACAATAACTGGGTGTCTTTAAAAACCCTCTGTTGTGCAGAACTACTTCCATCCGCCTCAGTTTGACAGTTTAACAGCTGAGCCCAAGCCTCTGTTACTGATTAGAAAACATAGAGTAACAAAGGAATGTTTAATTGCTTCATTAAAAGTTTATTGTATTACTGTATTAAAAGCTCACTGTTTTATCTAAATTATTATGAGAGAGAGATGGACTGAGCATGTGTGATTACCTGCATCTGATACCGCATTCATTCTTCAGCTCAATCTCATATTCACAATAAAACACTAGTTTGAACGTCCACTGAGGAAAGCAATATCTTTGTCGTACTATCCTTTCAGATGTTAATCTCAGATGACAGCCCTGCTCAGTGCATTTGTTGGCTGTCTTAAGCTGATGTTGAAAGTAAAAATAACTTCCTTGTTTACAACCGCATTTCAGTCTCTGTCAAAATAAAAGTCTGCTGACTTACTCATAAAAACAGTCTCTTGTTGGCATCTAATGGCGGAACAGTGTAACTAAAATCACCGTCATGAACACACACATCGTTTCTCAATGCTAAATACTACTATTATGTATGTAAATTATATTTTTTGAATAACAATATTTAATAAACGACAACTGCCGCCATCATAAAAGTTTCTAGACAATTCAGTCAAAAGTACAAAGGCAACGCTGTGATATACAGCATTATTGTTACATAAAATGTAACATGATGAGATTTTGCCCTCAGCCAAAACTATTTGCTCTGGAACATATAATATATTAATGAGAACAAAGACTGCCTGTTAGATTTACCCGAAATTCCAAATCCGGAAGATCTGACCAAGGTGAAGCTGCTCTCGGCGGGTTCATGAGCTCTCATCTCCAAAAACGTCGAAGCAAATTTTCAAATAGGCTTTATTTTTATTAACAAACTGCATATTTGAAGTCTAAACAAGTATATTCTCACCTCTTAAAACTACATTCCGTGACACAAAACAGCATTATTTTTAAACTATAGTGGATTTGGGTGTCTGCCATGACACTTCCTGTGAGAAAGACCGATACAAATGGTGAAACGGTTGGAGTTCTTTTATTACTAGAATATCGCACTCATCTCAGCCAATCAGATTCGAGGACCAGAATGAACTGTTGTAATTAGTTTATAATAAATTTAATATTTAAATTACAGTCTGCAATATTGTTGAAAATGTTAAGTGTATTGGAGTTCATTAAATTATGGAATATTATGGTATATTACATCAGTATGTACAGTTGAGGTCAAAAGTTTACACCCCCCTTTCAGGATCATTAAAAATGTTATTTTACCAAAATAAGAGCGATCATACAAAATGCATGTTATTGTTTATTTAGTACGGACCTGAACAAGATATTTCACATAAAAGATGTTTACATATAGTCCACAAAAAATAATAATAGTTCAATTTATAAAAATGACCCGGTTCAAAAGTTTACATACACTTGATTCTTTATACTGTGTTGTTACCTGAATGATAAACAGCTGTGTTTTTTTGTTTAGTGATAGTTGTTCATGAGTCCCTTGAGTTTGTTCATGAGTTTGTCCTGAACAGTTAAACTGCCCACTGTTCTTCAGAAAAATCCTTCAGGTCCCACAAATTCTTTGGTTTTCCAGCCTTTTACAGAAGGTTTTACTATTACAGAAGGTTTAAATGCGCACTGATGCTCCAGACAACAAAACACTGTATTAAGACACGGGGGGTGAAAACTTTTTGAATGTGAAGATCAGGGTAAATTCAACTTATTTTCATGTTTCTGGGAAACATGTAACTATCTTCTGTAGCCTCTGAAGGGCAGTACTAAATAATTAAAAAAAAATATGACATTTAGACAAAATTAGAAAAATGTTTACATGTCCATTTTGTTCAAAAGTTTTCACCCCCGGCTCTAAATGCTTGTTTTTTTTTTTCTTCTGGAGCATCAGTGAGTGTTTAAACCTTCTGTAATAGTTGCATATGAGTCCCTCAGCTGTCCTCAGTGTGAAGAGATTGATCTCAAAATCAAACAGTCATTGTTGGAAAGGGTTCAAATACACAAAAATGCTGGAAAACCAAAGAATTTGTGTGAACTGAAGGATTTTTCTGAAGAACAGCAGGCAGTTTAACTGTTCAATACAAACAAGGGACTCATGAACAACTATCACTAAACAAAAAAAAAACACAGCTGTGGATTATTCAGGTAACAACACAGTATTAAGAATCAAGGGGATGTAAACTTTTGAACCATGTCAACTATTTATTTTTTCTTGTGGACTATATGTAAACATCTTTTATGTGAAATATAAGGTCAGTACTAAGTAAAAAAAAATAATCATGCATTTTGTATGATCCATCTTATTTTGGTAAAATAATTAACATTTTTAATCATTCTGAAAGGGGGATGTAAGCTTTTGAACTCAAATGTATAACCAACTAAATGTAGAGAAAATATTCAGTACACACTGGACTTAGACTGTTCCTATTTCTTTAAGTGAAATTTATTGTTGAATGTTTCCTGTGTGCATTTGTGTTTGCCCGTGCACATACGTTTTTTTCCTCCGCCTGCTGTGATTCGGTGAGCGTACAAATGCACACATACACGCATGTCGCTATATGTGGTCATCTAATGCGAGTTCACGGTGAGCTCCTCCTGCTTATGCATTCATATGACTTCAAACCATATCCAGAGGGTATTTGGGAGGTTTGCTTGGCATGTCATTAGGATTCACGCAGCTGGTTTGTGAGGGAATGTGCAGCAGATAGTGCGAAACTGTCAGCAGAATCATTTCAATGTTAATTCTCCCCAACATTCCAGATCACTTGAAGCAAACTTCCCGCCAGAGAAGAGCAGTGGGAGCCGCATTTCTGCTGCTGCATCAGAATCATAGCGAGCAGCCTGACACACACTTGATTTATAATCACACCAAGAGTGTGTGTGTGTCTAATCCGTTGCCTTTTCTCTAGCTCGCTTGTTTCAGAGCTACAAAAACACACAAATGAACTAATTTGACCCTCTGTTTTTACTCTCCCCTACAGGGTATGCCGAGACATTTCTTTATCTCTTTGCTGGCGTTTTCATCTGCACATTTGATCCCTGGATGTTTAGTGCATATTGGAGTTATCCATCAAAATGTGCTCCCCTCATCTTTCTCTCAGAAGCAGAGCTCCTTCAACTCTTCAACACTTTTTATCAAGGCCACTGGGGTTTGTATGACTTTTAGGAGGACAAAAATACTGATGTTACAAAAAAAAAAGCATTCTGAAGGAATCCATAATCCGTCCATTTTGTACTTTCTCTCTGCAATCTGTTTACTTCACGAGAGTCCCTTATATCAATTTTTACATTGCAAATACTTTTTTAATAAGATTTTTGCACTAGTCCACTAGGTTAGTAATGTACATTATTTATGGTGCTTGCTATTATACAAATTTTCACCTGTCAGATAATAAAACATATGATAAACCTATATTGAAGGTAGAAGCAAGACAATATCTAGAAATCAGAATATCATAGAGACTATCAGGTAGCACTGGTAACCACTCAAAACAGCATAAAAATCAATATAGTAGACAGAAACTAAGTATTTTTACATTATACATATTTTAAGTATCAGTACTTAAAGAATTAGTTCACTTCAAGAACAAAAATTTACAGATAAATTTACAGAAATTTACTCACCTCCTTGTCATCCAAGAGGTTCATGTCTTTCTTTCTTCAGTTGTAAAGAAATTATGTTTTCTGAGGAAAACATTTCAGGATTTCTCTCCATATAGTCGACTTCTATGGTGCCCCTGAGTTTAAACTTCCAAAATGCAGTTTAAACGCGGCTTTGAAGGGCTCTAAATGATCCCAGCCAAGGAAAAGGGTCTTATCTAGTAAAAAGATTGTTCATTTTCTAAAAAAAAAAAATAAATAAAAATTTGTATACTTTTAACCTCAAAAAAGTTTAACCTCGTTTTGTCTAGCTCCACCAGGCACATGCAAAGTGCAAAGGTAAAACACACTTTACAAAAAAAGGAAAACAGCAATGTAGGACAATTTTGAAGTTGGAAGAGAAAATGAGATGGGAGTTTTTCGACAACTCCCTAACTGTCTTGAACCAGAATACACAGAGTTCACGCAGAGCTAGACAAGATGAGCACTTGAGATTCAAATCAAATTTTTTTTTTTTTTTTATAACCAATCGTTTCACTAGATAAGACCCTTCTTCCTCGGCTGGGATCCCTATAGAGCCCTTTAAAGCTGCATTTAAACTGCATTTTGGCAGTTCAAACTCGGGGGCACCGTAGAAGTCTGCTATATGGAGAACATTCCTGAAATGTTTTCCTCAAGAAACAATTTCTTTAGACTGAAGAAAGAAAGTCATTAACATCTTGGATGACAAGGGGGTGAGTACATTATATGTAAATCTTTGTTTTGGAAGTGGACTTCTCCTTTAAAGGAACATTTTGAGAGACCTTGCATTACATCGCTTGTTCACCAATGGATCCTCTGCAGTGAATGGGTGCCATCAGAATGAGAGTTTAAACAGCTGATAAAAACATCACAATAATCCATAAGAAATCCATACAACTCTACTCCATCAATTAAAGGAGAAGTCCATTTCAAAAACAAAGATTCACATATAATGTACACACCCCCTTGTCATCCAAGATGTTCATGTCTTTCTTTCTTCAGTCATAAAGAAATTATTTTTTGAGGAAAACATTTCAGCATTTTTCTCCATATAATGGACGGATATGGTGCCCCGTTTGTGAACTTCCAAAATGCAGTTTAAATGCGGCTTCACACGATCCCAAATGCGGTTGTAAATGATCCCAGCCGAGGAAGAAGGGTCTTATCTAGCATAACGATTGGTTATTTTAATAAAAATAATACAATTTAAATACTTTTTCATCTCAAACGCTTGTCTTGTCTCGCTCTCCCTGAACTCTGTGTATTCTGGCTCAAGACAGTTAGGGTATGTCGAAAAACTCCAATCGTATTTTCTCCCTTAACCTCAAAAATCATATAAAAATCATCCCACATCGCTGCAGAAGTACTGACACAGTCTTTGCAAAGTGAACATGCAAAGAAGATCAAACACCCTTAACAAAAAAGGTAAAACAGTGATATAGGACGATTTTGAAGTTGAGGGAGAGAATCCGATCAGAGTTTTTCCGACATACCCTAACTGTCATGAACAGGAAGAAAACAGTCCAGGCAGAGTAAGACAAGATGAGCGTTTGACATTAAAAAGTATATAAATTGTATTATTTTTATGAAAATAACTGATCGTTTCGCTAGATAAGACCCTTCTTTATCGTATCTGTATCGTTTACAGCTGCATTTGGGATCGTTTGAAGCCGCATTTAAACCAAATTTTGGAAGTTCAAAATAGGGGCACCACAGCAGTCCATTATATGGAGAAAAATGCTGAAATGTTTTCCTCAAAAAACATAATTTCTTCACGACTGAAGAAAGAAAGACATGAACATCTTGGATGACAAGGGGGTGAGTACATTATATGTGAATCTTTTTTTTGGAAGTGGACTTCTTTAACATCTTGTAAAGTGAAAAACTGTGTGTTTGTAAGAAACAAATCCATTATTAATGCATAGTCCATTCCGTGTTATCCTCTCACATCAAAACCCAATGACATATTTGTTTCTTGAACTGTTTTTGCTTGTAAATGGTACTTGATCTGTGCATATTTCTCTCCTGATTCAGAAAAGACAAATTTGGATTACGAACAATAGACTTAAACGTAGTGGTTCGAAGTAAAAAAAAAACTGTTAAATTTGTTTCTTATAAACACTCAGATTTTCTCTTCACATGATGTTAATTGATGGACTGGAGTTGTGTGGATTACTTGTGGATTATTGTGATGTTTTTATCAGCTGCTCGGACTCTCCTTCTGACGGCACCCATTCACTGCAGATGATCCATTGGTGAGCAACTGATGCAATGCTAAATTTCACCAAATCTGTTTTGATAAAGAAACAAACTCTACATCTACATCTAGGATGGCCTGAGGGGAAATAAATTTAACTGTTCTATTATTTCTATGACTATTTTCATTTTCGTAAACTTTTACTTCACTATTATGTTCTAGAAAACATGTTCCTCCTTAAAAAAACACTCTGTGTTGTCAGATTCCAGAACAAATCATCCAGTCAATTCTTTTCAATAAATCAGTCAACAAATTGATTCACAAATCACACTCGACTCACTGATTCTTTGATTCGGACAGAATGAAACTCAAGTCAACAAACCACTGAATGTATCCAGCTAAAAAGAATTACAAAAATATCATATTACTCCTTGCTCTTGGCTCAAGCAGAACTTATACTGGACTTATTTTTTCTGTACCTCAACTCAAGCAACATATATGATTTATGTACCCCATCCACCAAAAATAAATAAAGTGCAAAACAGCTGTGTACAATCTGACATGAATCAATACAGCTCAAACTTAAACTAATAAAATTTTAAGGCAAGCTTTAAGATTTCATTATGATTTGCTGTTTACCCCTCTGAGTCCATAAGTGGATTTGTGTGTAGCAAGTATATGGGTTAATATAGTATTTCTGTGTGTGACTCCTCACTAGAGTACTACAGTCTGATATAACCCACTTACTCTGAACAGACAGACATGATTTACTGACCATAAAAAGACATGCTGAGTCATATTGAGAACATACCCACACACCCAAATGAGAGAGAGAAGGGGGTCGATTACAAAAAAAAGGTGCAGTTGCAGCTTCTGTCCTGTGAGGGGCAGCAGAGATACAGAAGCTCAAACAATCACCTCTCTGTATTAATAGTCGCCTAGTCAAAAGCACAGCACTGACACATACATGAAGTGTTAAAACAAAACACGACACGAGAAAGGAAAAAAACAATGGAAAATCCCTCAAGGAGGTCGAGAAAAAGGTCACAGAAACTTCCTCTGACTTTAGACAGAATGCCCTGCGGCTCGTTTGCCATAAGTCTAGATTAAAAATCCTCACTGTGAAGCTCTTATCGCTCTCACGTTAATAAATATCTGACTGGAATGAAAGCTAATGGAATAATGTAAAGAGATAATGTTGAATCCTCCTGCCCCGTGACCCCTCGGCATTTCATCAAAGAACTCAGGCGAAAGTCCTTCTTTCATCACGAGTTTTAATAAAACGGAGCGCCTGGGAAAAAGCCTCGCCGACGTGTGTGTAACTGATTAATAGCCAGTTTGGTGTTAGCCTGGGGAAACTGAACAGGTTCATATCAAAGGAAGCTTTTTTATTGCCGGATGAGGTAAAAATAGAGGTTTATTCTGATTCGAGATACTTTGAAAATTATTTCAACAGGATTTTAGCATAAAGCGCAGATTATTTCAGAGGGTACTTTCCAATCCGTATTTAGAGTGACTGACAGGCCGTCATTCTGTCGGTTAGGCGAACAGTATAATTAGACTCTTCAAGAGTAAAGTACAATCTGCGTCCTTCAGGCCCAGTCTAATTTAAGCGCAGCTTTAAGATCTGATCTTTCTACACAAAGGCCGGAGACTTGATTAATGTCCTATCAGCTGCAGCCACAGACAGTGGAGGCATTTATATCAATATTTCCTTTACCTTAATTCCCTTAATTAATGATATGGGGAAACGTGTTGGTTGAGCCTAGCCGTGGTCATATATTAGAAAGGACTGGTTGGTTTTTGACAGTCTTGTTGCCCAGGCGTTTATGGGCCAGTTCCCTCTCAGCTGCAGGTGACTCATCTTGCACATTATTAATGACTGACCCAGAGGGACGAACCACTGTCTGCGATATGAGAGGGAGAGGATCGCACCATTTGCTTCTAGTCGAGGGGAATAAATGCGATCAGTTGAACCTGCAGGGACAGTGGAGGAAATCAAGTCTGGGATGGAGGTTATTTGTGGCACTGTAAACACAGCTGAAAGTGGTGAACAATCTACCCAAAAAACAAAGCAAATGGTAGAGCTAAAATATATGCACCTATTTTAATTCTGACATTCAACCAAACCAAAAATAAGAAACACTTTGAAAGAGTACATCTAAAATGCACCATGCTGGGCAACCCAGAGACATTATTTTATTTCTCAGCGTTGCTCTTCCATATCTCAGGAGACTTACTGGTATTCTTAGTCATGTATCATTCAAGTATTTACACGGTAGTAGATGTTTCTCCTAAAGTCCTTAAAAAGAAATGAACAGACACAAGTGAGACTACTGTTGACATACAATAATAATATAGAGACCCAAATGGGGAAACTTTGTTCAAGATTTAATCTCATTGCTGAACAAAAGAGACTATTGAGTATTAAAGATGAAATATTATTGATAGAAACATTTTCAGTTATTAAAATGAATTATTATTATTGTTGTTATTGCCATCAGTGATTTATTTCCCCAGGATCTCAGGGAAAGAAAGACCCTGAATATATTAATTTATATTATTATTAATAATAATAATAATAATAATTATTATTATTATTATTATTATTATTATTATTATTATTTTTTTTTTTTTTTTTTTTATTATACATAGTTTCTTTGATTTTTCCCCAGGACCTCAGGGAAAAAAGATCCAGAATATATAAATTACATGAATGAATAATAATAATAATAATAATAATAATAATAATAATAATAATAATAATAATAATAATAATTATTATTATTATTATATAATATAATATTATTTCATAGATAATAATAACAATAACAAAAAAACAACAACAACAACAACAACAACAGAAAATTCCCCCCAGGCTTTTATAAAAAAAAATCCTGAATATACAAATCACATTAATAATAATAATAATAATAATAATAATAATAATAATAATAATAATAATAATAATGTCACTTTAAGCAATTTAAATTATTTTCAACAACAAAAATAATATGTAATTAATAATAATTTGTATTATTATACATTATTACTGTTATAATAATAATGATAATAATAATAATAATAATAATCTCATCTGTGATTTTTCCCCTAGGTTCTTATGAAAAAATAAAAATCCTGAATATATAAATCACATTATTAATAATAATAATAATAATAATAACAATAATAATAATTAGAATAATAAAAATGGTCACTTCAAGCAAATTAAATGATTTTCAACAACAAAAATAATATTTCATTAATTAGAATAATAATTATACATTATTACTGTTAATAATTTTATTATTATTATTATTATTATTATTAATTAACATCTCACCTGTGATCCCTCCCCCCCAGCACCTCAGGCAAAACAAAACCTTAATAATTAAATTTCATTAATTAATAAAAATAAATAAATAAATAAATAATAAAGTTGTCAGTTTAAACTATTTAAATACTTTTCAAAAATGAAAAAGAATATTATTTAATTAATTAAATAATAATAATAATAATAATAATACTTTCTTTTTTTAACATCTCATCTGTGACTTTTCTTTGGATCTCAGGAGAAAAAGATCCTGAATATATATATAAATATATATATATATATATATATATATATATATATATATATATATATTTCTTCCTTTTTAAACCAACAGTCTAATTCACATGTATTTGAATAATAGAAAGACAACACGGAAGAAAATGAATGAATTATACACTTATATTATATAAAGCAAGGTGAATAGGAGCTGTAATCTAGACACCATAATTAATAGCACTTCATTCTCTTAGGGAACGCTGTTGCTCTCCACCCACCAGTTGAGCTAAATCAGGTTTTCCTCTGCTGTGAATCTAATAAAACATCCTCACGGGGAGCGGCACGGTGGCCATGTTCAGGTGGGCTCTCCGCAGGGATGTGGGACAGAGTTTAGCAGCTTGTTAGAGGCATGAGGGAGCCGGGGTGGTTGACAGCGCAGCGGGAAAGTTACGCAGAGAGGCGGTGCTAAATAGTGACTGGCCTGCTGAGCTGTTTTCCCATCATCCACCACTGCATCTTTCCCTGAGAATATCTCAGGAGACGACGGAACGAGACAGAAGCTGAATTAGAGGCAACGATGGACGGGCAGGAGAGTTTCCCAGCTGGAGTATTAATTGTGAGGCTGGCAGATGGAATCAAGGTGTTGCTGATTGAGTCTGGGTTTTTTTCTGTCCCTCTGAAAATGTCCACTTTCCCAAAAATGAACATTACCCCATGATTTACTCACCCTCATGCCATCCTAGATCTACAGTTAATGTCAAAAGTTTATGCACACCTTGAAGAATCTGCAAGATGTTAATAATTTTACCAAAATAAGGGATTATCCAAGACACAAATTATTTTTTATTTAGTACTGACCTGAATAAGATTTACATGTAGTCCACAAGAGAAAATAGTTGAATTTATAAAAATGACCCTGTTCAAAAGTTTACATACCCTTGATTCTTAATACTGTGTTGTTACCTGAATGATCCACAGCTGTGTTTGTTTGTTTAGTGATAGTTGTTCATGAGTCCCTTGTTTGTCCTGAACAGTTAAACTGCCTGCTGTTCTTCAGAAAAATCCTTTAGGTCCCACAAATTCTTTGGTTTTCCAGAATTTTTGTGTCTTGAAAGAGCCTTTATAACTCTGAATGTATTTGTCTGAAAGAAGAAAGTCATATACACCTAGGATGGCTTAAGGGTAAGTAAAAAATGGGGTAATTTTCATTTTTGGGTGGACTACCCCTTTAAAATGAAGATTAGTTGACATATGCAAAAAATCAAGGTCTGTACAGTAGCAAAAATCATTTGTCTCCTTAAAGGGATAGTTCACCCAAAAATGAAAATTACCCTATGATTTACACGCTCAAGCCATCCTAGGTGTATATGACTTTCTACTTTCAGACCAGTACAATCGGAGTAATAAAAATATCCATATTTAAAACTTCATAAACTGTAATCTCTAGTTTTTGCGCATTCACATAAGAGTGGTGTTCCAGTAGATGATGTAGAAAGTAGGCGTAGCATAAACTCCAGTTTATAAAGTTTTAAATATGGATATTTTTATTACACAAATGCATCAGTTTGCTTCAGAAGGCCTTTATTAACCCCCTGGAGCCATGTGGAGTACTTTTTATGATAGGTTTATGCAATTTATTTTACTTCAAAATCTCAACACCCATTCACTGTCATTATAAATCTTGGAAAAGCATTTTTAAAAAAAATATATAACTCTGATTGTATTTGTCTGAAAGAAGAAGGTGACATACACATAGGATGGCTTAAGGGTGAGTAAAACATGGGGTAATTTTCATTTTTGGGTGGACTATCCCTTTAAAATGAAGATTAGTTGACATATGCAAAAAATCAAGGTCTATACAGTAGCAGAAATCATTTGTCTCCTTAAAGGGATAGTTCACCCAAAAATGAAAATTACCCTATGATTTACACGCTTAAGCCATCCTAGGTGTATATGACTTTCTACTTTCAGACCAGTACAATCGGAGTTATATTAAAAAACATCCTGGCTCTTCCAAGCTTCATAATGGCAGTGAATGGGTGTTGAAATTTTGAAGTCCAATAAAGTACATCCATCCATCATAAAAAGTACTCCACACGGCTCTTGGGGGTTAATAAAGGCCTTTTGAAGTGAACTGATGTTTGAACTTCATTTCACTTCAAAATCTCAACACCCATTCACTGCCATTATAAATCTTGGAAGAGCTTTTTTTTTTTTAAATATAACTCCAATTGTATTTGTCTGAAAGAAGAAAGTCATATACACCTAGAATGGCTTAAGGGTAAGTAAATCATGGGGTAATTTTCATTTTTGGGTGGACTATCTCTTTAAAATGAAGATTAGTTGATATATGCAAAGAAACAAGATCATTATAGTAGCTGAAATCATTTGTCTCCTTAAAGAGGTTTTCAAGGTCATACAATGACTCATCGAACTCAAAGTTTTCTAATGTTTCACACAGGTAACGAATAAATAGACAACGTTAGCCCCTTGGTGTTTGATTAAAATGTCAGACTTTTATGAATCGGTAACATCACCGCTTCCCTTGAGGTGTGTGACTCGGCTCTAAATTATTTTGTGTGTGTGTGTGTGGGCTACGTTACATAACGGGGTGTGATGGAGAGGAATATTAGCTTCATTTTTTCTCGCCGTTTTCCCGTCTCGCAGGTCGTGAGGCATAAGCGGCTTATGTCACTCTCACGTCATGTGAGGCCACATGCAGTCAATATAAATACAGCTAATATTCAGCATCTGAAAATATTGCCGCCCATGGGAGTCCAAAGCCTTGAACACAGCGGGAGGCGACACGCTCTTCATCTATCATATCTTATTTTTAGGTGTCAGTTATGCTGTTCTGTTCAGAAATCAGCGGTTGCAACGTTCCCGTTTTAATTTTAGCACACAAACCACAGCCAATCCTTGGTGATCTCAGATGTCTTTATACATAAAGTGGAGACAATTTTCTACATTTGGATAGACAATGAACTCTACAATATTAACATAATGACATTTAAATGTAAAGCCTTCTCATGCACATTGCAAAACCAAAACAAAATGCATCTAAGACACATACATGCTATTTAATTGCAAATAATTCAGCCCCGAACAGTTGTTTTCCCAAAGAAAATCTCCTCAGCAGGGGCACATTTCCTCTGAGCCGGGAAAGGCCTCTGAAAAATGTTGTTTTCCCGACGGCCCACTCAATAAAGCTTCCTGAACTCTTCCCCAGGATGTGCGGCGCGCGGCAGCAGACCTTCATGTGCTCCTCACATCAAAGACACAGTGAACCACAGCCGAGCTTCAGCTTATGAGGGATCATCCCATTCCTCTAACCTTGCTCTCTGAGGCCCCGTGTGCATCGGCCCTAGAACACGCAGGGGACGTGTCCCCCTCGCTTTAAAGGTATGTGTGTATGTGTATTTCATCAGGCAGCTGTTTATGTGTGTAAAAGAAGATGATAAAGTTCATTTATCAAGTTAAGAAGAATACAACACAGCAATACAACAATAGCAGAATGTCATATATATATATATATATATATATATATATATATATATATAATATATATATATATATAAATTAAATTAAATTATTACATTAAAATTTAACATTTATTTGGTAACACTTTACAATAAGGTGTGATTTGTTAATATTAGTTAATGTATTAACTAACAAGAACGAACTATGAACAAAATATTTATTACAGTATTTATTAATCTTTGGTAATGTTAGTTAATAAAAATACAGTTGTTCATTGTTAATTCATTTTAGTTCACAGCGCATTAACTAATGTTAACAAACACAACTTGTGATTTTAATAATGCATTAGTAAATGCTGAAACTCACATGAACTAAGATTAGTAAAGGGTGTAGAAGTATTGTTTATTCTTAGTTCATGTTAATTAATGTAGTTAACTAATGTTAACTAATGAACCTTATTGTAAAGTATTATCATTTATTTTAACTAAAATAAATTAAATATTAAATTAAATTATTAAATTAAATGAAATTAAATTATTGATTCAAGTCATAAAAACTGGGAAATTAAATTATCATTTGTATGTCATGTTGCTTCAGACCTGAATTATTGTCTTTTGTGGAAGTGTTTTTTAAGAATATCTATTCTACAGATATTAAATTAAATTAAATTAAATTAAATGTTAAATAAAATAAAAATATTACATTAAATATTAAAATAAATTAAATAAATTACAATTTTAAAATAAATTAAAAAGTTAAATTAATTTAAAATGTATCTTACCTAAAATAAATAATAAATTATATATTAAATTAAATTATTAAATTAAAAATAAATTATTGATTCAAGTCATAAAAACTGGGAAATTAAAGTTTTGTCATCATTTGTATGTCATGTTGCTTCAGACCTGAATTATTTTTTTTATTCCTTTGTGGAAGTGTTTTTTAATAATATTTCACAAAAATTAAATTAAATTAAATGTTAAATAAAAGAAAAATATTACATTAAATATTAAATTAAAATAAATTATTAATTAAATTAAATTAAATTAAATTAAATTAAATTGTTAATTCATTAATCAAATAAAACTGGGAAATGAAAATTCTTTCTTCATCTACAAGTCATGTTGCTATGAAACTTAATGACTTTCTTTTTTTTTTTTTTTTGGAAGTATTTTTGTAAAATATCCATTATTTTTAGCATAAATGTTCATAAATTCATAATGATGTTAAATTAGATAAATTAATAATAAATGTTTTTCAACAAATATTAAATTAAAATATTTTTTTATTAAATAAAAATATTAAATCAAATATTAAATTAAACTGTTGATTTATTAATAAAAAAATGTGTCTTTATCTACAAGTCATGTTGCTCCAAACCTTAATGATTTTCTTTTTTATTTTCTTTTATTTTATTTTTTGGAAGTATTTTTTAAAAATAGCCATTATTTGAAATGTACATAAATTCATAATACTGTTTTTTCCATGTTATTATTATTTAATAACTTCAGTAATAATAAAAAGGAAAATTCTGTCATTATTATTAACTCACTATAAACTAACTGAACTAACTATTAAATTAAAGTAAATTTTAAATTAAATTAAATTCAATTCAATTCAATGAAATTAAATTGGTGACTCATTAATCATACAAACTGGGAAATTAAAATTCTGTCTTCATCTACGTCACGTTTCTCCGAAACCTGAATGATTTTCTTTCTTTTATGGAAGTGTTTTTGAAGAATATCCATTCTTTTAGCATAATGTAAATTAATTCATAATAATGTTAAATTAGATAACTTAATAATAATGTTTTTTTTTGTTTTTTTTCATTGTTTGTTTCATTTGGTATTTAATAAATTCAGTAATAATAAAAAAGGAAAATTCTGTCATTATTATAACTCATCTTCATGTTGTTCCACAAATATTAAATTAAATTTTAAATTAAATTACACTGACAATTAAATTTTAAATTAAAAAAATTGTTTATTCAAATAATAAAAACTAAGATATTAAAATTGTGTCATTGTATACACTTCACGTTGCTCTGAACCTGAATGACTTTCTTTTCTCTGAAACTCAAATGTGTATTTTGAAGAATCTTCTGGCCATTCTTTTGGATATAATGTATGAGAATGAAACCTGGGGCTGCCAAGCTCCAAAATAACCAAAAATCACTCATGCGCTATGTTTCAAGTCTTCCTAAAGCATACAATAGCTTTGTGTCAGAAACAGACTGAAATTTTCATTATTTACAACAAACATCTTGAGGCTGTTAAATTTGTGCTGCTGTGGAACTTGCATCAGCTCGAGCTGCTTCATAAAAACAAAAGACTGTGTTGGCAGAGGTTTACAGGGGATTTTATCCAAATACAGTCATACTATAAATACAATTAGAGAATCACTCGATCAAAAGTGATCACTTGATCAGTAGCCAGAAAAACTGGTTCAATCCTTGCTTCTGAAATGACTGCTTGTGCATGTGCTTATGAGAAGGAAGAGTAAGCAAAAGAAAAAGAAAGGAGAGGTGAGAGAGTGGATAGAGAGAAATCTAGATGTCCTCAGAGCATGAGAGTTGCTCATGCAACGCGGGCATTTTTCGTTTGCAGCAGAGTGCATACGTTGTGCTTGTTTATTTAATAGTTGATTTATCTATCTCTGAGGTCCAGTGATGCACTGCTGCTCTTGCATTTTAATGCAGCTGATGGTGAACTCAGCAGCCCTGCAGCGTTTCTTGCCTCAGTGGCCGTCGCAGACTGTTAATGCACTTTAGGGTGTTTCTGTCTCAGGAGAGAAATAATAAACAGCTTCAGGTCACCTTTCTTCTCTACTGACGGATCACTGCCAAAGCACACTAACAAAACCTACAGTGTGCTTCTCAATGAAACGCTTCTATCGGCCAGATTTATTTTATGTTTTAGTGATTACTTTGTATCCGACAGGGTTTAGCCTCATGAATAAGATATTTTAGTTAGAAATGTTTCATGCTTCATTGTTTTATTGCAGATCGATCTGATGTAATAGGAACATTTAACTGTCTCACCTTCTACAGTTGCAAGCAGTCAAATCTGTCAAGTTCTTTAACGTGCTCTGTAATGAAATGACATTAGACGCACGGTTTTCTGTGTTTTATGTTCCATAAGCTTTTAAAAATCAATAAAAGTGCATGTGCATGAGTGTTTTCTTTTAAAGTAAAGATAAGAACATGAATTTACTCTGGCTTTTACACAATATTTTAATAAATATATATTTTTTATATTTTAATGACATTAATAAATTAAATAATGACTTTTCATAATTTACAATATTATTTAAAAATGATGTCATTTACTTAACCTCATGTTTAATAATAATAACAATAACAACAACAACAATTTTGAAAAATACATCAAGCAATAAATAATTAAAAAAAGATTTTCACAATTTACATTATTTAAAAATGTTATCATTATGAATTCAACCTCATGTCTAACAATATTCATAATAATAATTTAAAAAATACATCAAACAAATACAGTAATTCTGTTTTTAAAGGAAATAAATACATTTAAAAAATAATGATTTTTCACAGTTGACATTATTATTTAAAAATGTTATCATTATGAACTTAACCTCACATCTAATAATAATAATAATAAGAAGAAGAAGAAGAACAATATTTTTAAAATACACCAAACAAATACAATAGTTTTATATTTAAAGGAAATATTTTTCACAATTTATATTATTATTTAAAAATGTTTTCATTATTACCTCAACCTAATGTCTATTATTATTATTATTATTATTATTATTATTATTATTATTATTAATAATAATAATAATAATAATAATAATAATTTTGAAATACATCAAAGAAATTCAGTTGTTCTATTTTTAAAGAAAACAAATAAATAAAATAAATAATAATTTTTCACAATTTACATTTAAAAAACGTTATCATTATTAACTTAACCTCAGGTTTATTATATTTAATAATATGTTTAATAATAACAATAATAGTAATAATACTTATAAAATTATAATTATAAAACAAATAGATACAAGTTTTATATATTTAAAATAAATAAATAAATGTAAAAAAAAAATCACAATTTACATTATTATTTAAAAATGTTATCATTAAATCATTTAACATGTTTATTATTATTATCATTATTACTATTATTATTATTAATAACAATAATAATAATAATTTTTAAAATACATCAAAGAAATACAGTTGTTCTATTTTTAAAGGAAATAAATAAATTAAATAAATAATGATTTTTCATAATTGACATTATTATTTAAAAAAACGTTATCATTATTAACTTAACCTCAGGTTTATTATTAATTAATTAATTATTATTAATAATAATAATAATAATAATAATAATAATAATAATAATAATAATAATAATAATAATAATAATAATAAATAAACATCAAACAAATACATATAAAAAATAGATGTTCACAATTTACATTATTTAAAAATGTTACCATTATTAACTTAACCTCATGTTTAATAATAATAATAATAATAATAATACTTTTAAAATTAAAACAAACACAATTGTTCTATATTTAAAGGAAACAAATAAATGTAAAAAAAATCACAATTTACATTATTGTTTAAAAATGTAAAAATGTAATAATAATTAAAAAATGAATTAAAGAAATAGTTGTTCTATTTTTAAAGGAAATGTATAATATAATTTATTAAATAAATGTTTTTTCACAATTTTTATTATTATTTACAAAATGCATTATTAACTCAATATCATGTTGTTAAATAATTATAAGAATAATTATTATTATTCATTGTATTGTAATTATTTAAATTGACCATTATTTAAATGGTCATTATTAATTCAACCTCTAAAATAAAAGAAAAGAAAAGAAAAGAAAAGAAAAGAAAAGAAAAGAAAAGAAAAGAATAAAATTAGTTTTAAATTAGTTAAACTGTTCTGATCCAAAGTCATCTTTGAAATTTGAAAGCATCAGTCCACATTCATTCTAACTGTACAGAAATCAGCAACAAGATCACATTCACCTTTAGGCAAACTCATTTTACACAAGCAAAGGGACTAGTCTGAATCAGAACATCAGTGATTTACATAGCACAGAAGACTCTGCAAGCAGTCTTTGGCTTCTGTTATGTATTTTCTCCCCACAAACAACAGTATCCAAATACACATAGTGGGCCAGAAGTATTGCTTTCCAATTCTTTTGTAATCTCCTTGGTGCCAAGTTATTTTCTTATGCAAATGCACTATCATAGACAGTATCAGTATGGACAGTCTGCCCTGTATTAAAGCTGACTATGGCAAGTCGGGCCAGAGAGATAAAAATGGAGTTTTGACATCCGCACAGAAAATCAATCAGAAACTCCGACATAAAGACACCGATCATACCGATATCCATTTCCACCTCCTGTCACGCTAGTCAGCGCCTCTATAGAGTATCACAAAACAAAGCAAATAAAAATTGAATGATGGAGAATGATGGTGCCAGTGAGTAAACAGTATATTACTCTCACTCCTGGAGTTCTGTCTGTCCAGTTGCTCAGTGCTTTCTCAAACTCAACCCTTATGAACCCGCTGCTGACGCATTTGGTCGGTCTGATCCCATAAGAGATGCACGCTATATAAGACAGACAGCAAAAACGACATCCTGACAGTTTTTTATAATAATGATAACCTGGAAAGTTAGTAAGTTAGTAAGGAAAACAATGTCTGGCTGCTGTTCTGCTGATATTTCTGTGCACTGTTGCATGTCGTTTAGGATTCATATAATTCTATGAATTAATTATTAAAAATAAACTCCATGAATTATGATAATTATGAAACTACATAAATAAAACAACAGCATACACGCCACTGGGAGCCTTCTGTCCTAATTCTAAGGGGAGAATCTTACGCCAAGGGTCTAACTTTAACTTTTCACTTTTCAGACAATTTGTAATGGTACAAATCTAAATGAATGAATACATCCACAATCCCCATTAAGAAATACAAATAAAAATGTACAGATAAACAGAAATGCAATCTATGGAAGCCTGTTTCTTAAAAAACAAAGAAAAAAAAAAAAAAAAACCCTTGGAATTGCAAGGAAAAAGATGAGAAATTTTGACTTTATATCTTGTAATTCTCAGAATTGTGATTTTTTCCTCCTGATTTGTGAGATAAAAAGTTGCAATTATAAATAAATAAAATAAGGTCAGAATTCTGACTTTATATCTTGTAATTCTGCCTGTTTTCTCAGATTTTTTTTCCTGAATAAAAAATTAAAAGTTGCAATTACCTTAAAAAAATAAAACTAAAATAAAAAATAATAAAATAAAATTAAATTAAATTAAATTAAAAAATAAACTTAGAACTGTGAGAAAAAGGTAAGAATTCTGATTTTATATCTTGTAATTACGGCTGTTTTCTCAGAATGTTTTCCTGATTTGTGAGATAAAAAGTTGCAATTAAAATAAAATAAAATAAAACAATTAAAAATTAAACTCAGAACTGTGAGAAAAAGGTCAGAATTTTATATCTTATAATTCTGACTGTTTTCTCAGAACTGTGAAGTTTTTTTTTTTTTTTATTGTGAGATAAAAGTCCTTAGAATACCTTAAAACATAAAAACATAAAAACTAAACTAAACTAAAAAATAAAATAAAATAAAATAAAATAAAAAAAAATCTTGAAATTGCAAGAAACAGGTCAGAATTCTGACTTTATATCTTGTAATTCTGACTGTTTTCTCAGAATTTTTTACTGAATTGTGAGAAAAAGTCTAAACTGTGCAATTACCTTAAAATAAATAAATAAATAAAATAAAATAAAATAAAATAAAATAAAATAAAATAATAAATAAAATCGGAATTGTGGAAAAAAAAAGGTCAGAATTCAAGACTTTATTTCTTGTAATTCTGACCGTTTTTTTAGAGTTGTGAAATAAAAAGTTCCAATTACCTTAAAAAACAAATAAATTAATTAATAAAAAATAATAAAATAACAAATTTGGAATTGCAAGAAAAACACTGTTTTCTCAGAATAGTGATTTTTTTCCCCCTGATTTGTGAGATAAAAAGTTGCAATTACCTTAAAAAAATTTAAATAAAAAAATAATATAATATAATAAAATAAAACAAAATATTAAAAAATAGAAAAAAAAAATTCTGACTATATATCTTGTAATTCTATCTCTCTCTCTCTCTCTCTCTCTCTCTCTCTCTCTATATATATATATACTATTATCTAGTGGCAAAAACAAACAAAAACAGATCATTTGCTATAATCCCAAACCTGTTCAGATGGAATAAATCTCACAAATGATGTTCAGATGAAAAGTCATATTTAGTAAGAGCAGTCATTCAATAAATGTCTTGAGACTTATACAGTTGCAGCTGATGCACAAACTAATAAACAGAATTTTATCACACATAATACCATATTTTGCATTAATTCAGAAAGACATGCAGCTGTCTCTGTCTCTGATTTTAAGACAAATCAACAGCCATCAGCAATGAACTGAATAAATATGCTAATCGATAAGCCTACTATATTAAATTTCAATGTTTACAAGTACACAATGTCAATAAAGGCATTCAGTTCCATAGCTAGTGTCTACTTTCTTGCCTTCCAACTGGCCGAATGTCACATCACCTCATTAATATTCATGAGTCAGGCAGATGAGGTTTATAATGTGACCTGACCAATGCAGAAAGTTCAAAGGTTGCCTAATTAGCACCCAGAGTGCTTCTCCTTTGTTTTTATGATATGACATGTACAACTAACCAGAACAGCTCTGTTTTCTTTTGGCTACAGTTGTGCTTTGAGCTTGAACTTTCTGACAGCTAATTCAAGTCTAGCATTATGACAGGCCATCAAGGAGGATGAGGGGTTAAACAAAAGCAAACACCATGGCAAATGTTGACTGAGAGCCATGCAGAATCTCGCCTGTGAACGTCAGGCTAATCAGCACTACACAAGCCGGCTTCCTCCAACAGTCAATTTGTTTTGACAATGTGCAGAGAGAACACACACTTCAGCTAACACTTTGATGTTTCAGACATACGGCCTCATCCATTGATCACTTGCCCTGTTGGCTCCTTTGGATCAACTGGCGTCGTTTTATTTCCCGATTAAAGGGAGTGAGACCATGTTGCGGTCTAACGAAGACTTCTGTTTGACTGGTGAGCTGCTCCACATGACATCTCAGCACAAACGTTGCAAGTACCGAATGTGACTACAATGATAATTGGCTTAAAATTAATTAGTCATGTTCTTCAAACAATCACCTCACAGAATTCATGAAATGCACTGCTAATAGCGACAGATGTTTGTGCGGCTGTTTTCCTGCCAAATATGGTCACTTCCTGGAGAATGATGTCATTATAAACCGGCTTTTGTTTTTTAGGATGAAAAGTAAAATAAGGACACAGGAAACACTAAATATGTTTTTTCCCCCTATATATATAAACATTTTGTTAGAGAGAGAGAAAAGAAGATGAAAACACGCATTGAATATTTTTAAACAAATGGCCAATTAATAATTTTAGTAGTAAAGACACAATATTTAAGATTTACCCACATTCACTTAGTTGTGATATTGTGATAAAAAGAAAAATATAATATGATTTTAACATTATATTTTATTCAGTATTTTAACAAACAGTTCAGGGTCAACTACCTTAAAAAAATAAAATAAAATAAAAATGCAAGGAAAAGGTCAGAATTCAGATATTGTAATTCTGACTGTTTTCTCCATTTTTTTTTTTTTTTTTTTAAATAAAAAGTCACAATTACGTAAAATAATAATAATAATGATAAAATAAAAAATAAAATTGCAAAATAAATTAATAAATTAAAAAAGTAAATAAAATAAAATAAACTCAGAATTCCAAGAAAAAGGTAAGAATTCAGATTTTAAATTTTGTAATTCTGACTGTTTTCCCAGAATTGTGAGGAAGGAAAATTCAGAATTGTGAGAAAAAGGTCAGAATTCTGATTTCATATCTTGTAATTCTCAATGTTTTTTTTCCCAGAATTGAGAGGAAGGAAAAGTCTGAATTGTGAAATAAAAAGTCACAATTACATAAAAATAATCACAAAAAATAATACAATTTTATTTAAAATAAAAACTAGGAATTGCAAGAATTCTGGCTGTTTTCTCAGAATTGTGAGATAAAAAGTCACAATTACCTTAAAAAATAAAATAAATAATATATATATATATATATATATATATATATAATAATATATATATATATCAGAGGTAACACTAGACTTTAATATTGTCTGTCATTTTGACGGACTGGGTTGTAAAAATTCCGTCATAATCTATTATTACCCGTCATTTTATCATTTTAAATTCTTTTTTTTTTAAATATTTTAATTAGAATAACACTTTAATTGCTTTTATTTTTGTGAACGTTTTCATTTTTAACCATGAACCTACAGCACGCTGCAGTGTTTAAAAACAACAAAATACGCTGGCGCTGGGTAAACAACAACAAAAACAATTTTAAATCACAGTCGATCTTTTGGTCAATGCTGTTCTCAGTTGATGAATGAACAGTACATAGTGCATCTTCCTTCCAATAATTAGCAATAGGCTAAGCTTTGTGTTACTTTTGATATGAAACAGTCTCAGATTTCAAATTCTGTTAATTTCATTAGGAAATTCAAGCATTTTGGTGCTCTTTAATGTGGCGTGATATTTCGTTGTAGCTTCTGTGTACTCACCTGTGAGTAATCAAACGCATAGGAAAACATTCGTGGCAGTTTCGTTTTTGTCCTGGATCCCCTGCTCTGCTGCCAGACTGGAGTTTTTTTTTTTTTTTAAATATTCAGTGGTTCTAAGAATCCTGAAAAAAGTATCATGGCTTCCATAAAACTATCAAATAGCAAACCAGAATATTAGAACGATTTCTGAAGGATCATGTGACACTGAAAACTGGAGTAATGATGTTGAAAATTCAGAATTGCCTCACAGAAATAAATTCCATTTTACAATATATTTAAATATTACAACATATTTAAATAGAAAAGAGTTCATTTAAATTGTAATATAAATGAATACACTGTACATTTTTATAAATAATATTCCACAATTTTACTGTAATTTTTTTTTGAATAAATAAATAGTCTTGGTCAGCATTAAACACTTTTGGTAGTGTATATAATTGGAAAACGTACTGCATAATAATACTGCATAAAAGAATGACCCAGGCGTTGAGTGATTGCCATTCTTGTCTTAGACAATTTAAGTTATATCAAATTTCGGGACATGTGTTGACGATTTAAATCAGCTTTAACACAATCATATCTGATAACCATCTGAGTCACACTCAATTAGGTCATTCATGGGGAAGAGCGTTACAATAACACGCTAAAGCTATTCTCAGCATCCTATTAACTAGCCTGCTCGCACTGTTTCTATAATTCCTCGCAAAGGTCAAACCAATGAATGTTTTATTTCCTGTCAATTAAATGATGGTTTATGGGTGAAAGAGAGGAAAAAGAACACGAAAATAAAGAAAAGAGGACTTGGGCTAATCCCCTGTTCTGCAGACGCATTTAAACCAGCGTTGTCAGCTCATATTTATTCATGTCATTGTGTTGTACAATTACACTGACAAATGCTTGACTGATTTTCTGCCGCACTTTCATTAAAATAAACCTCCTAAAGAGAGGACGAAGATAAAGTAGTAGAATAAATCGTCGTTCTATATCTCAGCCTGTACTCATAAATATTGTAATTGTCCACTGACGGAGAGAGTGAGAGAAATGGTAGATTACCCAAATTGATAACTTTCAGCACAGCTTGGAGCTTTTGTATTACCAAGCTTGTAGTCCTCCGCACAAAACGTGCTTGAAGATGTTTGTGTCAACACCTGTGGTGCATGATGGACTATATATGAGGTTTTCTCAGCTGGAATAGCTTAGCCTGACAAAAAAGTAATGTGGCACTACCAAGGTAAAGAGATGGTGTTAAGCGGTAAAACTGTAAAATTGACTTACTCTCAGGCCAGCTGAGATGTAGATGAGTTTGTTTAATCAATGGGTGCCGTCAGAATCCAAAGCCAAATCAATTAATGTCTTGTGAAGTAAAAAGCTGCATGTCTGTAATAAACAAAATCATTAAGACGTTTTTAACTTTCCCTGTTCGTACTAATGCTTTCGCAACTTAAAAAGTCATCTGAATCAGAAGAGAAATATGCACAGATTTTGATATGAGAAGAAAACAGGGGTTTTGACTTGAGGAAGTGTTATTATGGACTCTTATTTTGTCCAGAAGTGATTCACAAGAAGTTAATTGATGGACTGGATTACTCGTGAATTACTGTCATGTTTTTATCAGCTGTTTGGACTCTCATTCTGATGGCACCCATTCACTGCAGAGGATCCATTGCTGAGCAAGTGATGTAATGATGTCTGTTCAAATGAAGAAACAAACTCATTTACATCTTGGATAACCTGAGGATGAGTAAATGTTCAGCAAATTGTCATTTTGAGCAAACTATACCTTTTAAACCTTCTCAAATTTGAAGAAAGAGGCGAATTATTGAATTTTCAATATCACCGTGTTGTTAACAAAGAGCGGAACACGAAGAACTAAATGTTCACACATATATTCAATCTAAAGTGCAGACCTTCTGATTTCCTCAGGCTGCTTTCATTGACTCGCAAACGAGATAAATAGAACTGGTATATCTGAGAAATTTGGCCTTCCAATGGCCTTAATTCATCAATGACATTGCAGACTGATCGCTAATTCAACAAAACAAGGCGTCATTACCAGCAGAGAATACAAAACAATCATTTTCAGAGCTGCATCTTGTTTTGCAAGCTAAGTGCTTTGGCCATTCACAAGATGAATGTGTCTGGTGAAAATGGAAATGTGTTAAAATACCCACAGAGTTTTGTCGATGCCGTTTTGACAGATGATTTGTTAATCTGACTCATGACTGCCCACGAAATTGTTTGCTTGTACTATTTAAGCATTTTGCACTATTTGTCAGATAGATAATTAATAGGGAAACTCTTATTCAATTATGATTTTATTTGTGCCGTGAAAAATAACACTTTCAGTTCTGTTGGAAAAGAGACTTTAATCTTTATATCTGTCATTACAGATTATGCATCTATTGCATTTATGCATCTGGAAGATATTGTTTGTATTCAGAGTGCATCCAAGCAGTGCATCCAAGGATTTTTTTTCTTGATATTCTATCTTGAAAAATGCGGAGTTGGTAAGATATTTTAATGTTTCTGAAAGAAGCCACTAACAGTCACCAAAAATACAGTATAAATTGTGTTATTGTGAAATATTATTACAATTTAAAAAAAGTGTTTTCTATTTAAATGTATTTTAAAATATAATATATTCCAGTGATGTAAATCTAAATTTTCAGCATCATTACTCCAGTCTTCAGTGTCACATGATCCTTCAGAAAATCATTCTAAAATGCTGATTTGGTGCTTAAGGAATATTTATTATTATTATTTTTAATTCTGAAATCAGATATATTTATACAGTTGAGGTCAAAAGTTTATATACACCTTGCAGAATCTGCAAAATGTTAATTATTTTACCAAAATAAGAGGGATCACACAAAAAAAAATGTAATAAAAATATTTTTTATTTAGTACTGACCTGATTCAGATATTTTACATAGACGTTTACATATAGTCCACAAGAGAAAATAATAGTTGAATTTATAAAAAGCACCCGGTTCAAAAGTTTACATACACTTGATTTTTCTATTTTTGTTACCTGAATGATCCACAGCTGCTTTTTTTTTTTTTTTTTTTGTTTAGTGATAGTTGTTTTTTGTCCTGAAAAGTTAAACTGCCTGCTGTTCTTTACAAAAAGACTTTTGCCTAAACATCATATTTTTTCATTTAGTACTGCCCTTCAGAAGCTACAGAAGAGACTTGTTTCCCAGAAGACAAAATAAGTCAAATTTACCCTGATCTTCAAATTCAAAAAGTTTTCACCCCCCCCCACTCTTAATGCTTGGTTTTTCCTTCTGAAGCATCAGTGAGTGTTTGAACCTTCTGTAATAGTTGCATACGAGTTCCTCAGTTGTCCTCAGTGTGAAAAGATGGATTTAAAAATCATACAGTCATTGTTGGAAAGGGTTAAAATACACAGGTTAAAAAATGCTGAAAAACCAAATAATTGTGGGACCTAAAAGATTTTTCTGAAAAACATCGGGCAGTTTAACTGTTCAGGACAAACATGGGATTCATGAACAAATATCACTAAACAACAACAAACAAAACACAGCTGTGGATAATTCAGGTAACAACACAGTATTAAGAATCAAAGGGATGTAAACTTTTGAACAGGGTCATTTTTATAAATTCAGCTATTATTTTTTCTTGTGGACTATATGTAAACATATGTAAATCATCTGAAATATCTCATTAAGGTCAGTACTAAATAAAAAAAAAAAAAAAAAAAATCACATGCATTTTGTATGATCCCTCTTATTTTGGTCAAATAACATTTTGCAGATTGTGCAAGGTGTATGTAAAATTTTGATCTCAACTGTATATTTTTTATCTCCTTGTAGGAATATTAATTTCTTTCAAGAAACACAAACCTCACTGAACGTTTGAACAGTAGTGTACATTTTTATACATTCCCTGAGAACTGAACCCATTACATTGCACCATTCTCTATCAGCTGAGCTACACAAACACTGCATCATGGACTGATTGCTATTATTACATGTGTAGGGCACATGTGGACAAGACCAATTTTCTCTCTATCTACTCAGATCTAACAGGTCAAATTCACAAGCTGACCCTGTTTCACCCGTGTTTATCTTCCTCTGATTTAGATTACACCTCCTTCTGTTCCATCACAGGGTCACATTTCCTCCTGAGCACACATTCAGAGTGCTCGTGTGGGCCGTATGTGGATAGCGCAGATACTGACCTAATTAAGAGGAGACACCACTGAAATACTGCAGACATGGCAGAGATACCTTATCAGTAGATGGTCATTGGGCAGCGCGAGGAATTCTCATCACCTGAGCATAATGCTTTATGGATTTCTGAGGAGAGAACCTTTATCAGAAGGTATACTGAAGCTGCTAAACATCAGAAAGACAGATTGAAGATCCCTTTTGGGAGCTAGATCTTAAGCATCAAAGGCTTCTGTGTACCACCTCAAAGCTCTAGAGGCTAACAGCTAACCAACACACGGAATACAGAATCTTCCTCACGTATGAAATATTCCTCATCCAGCTGATCCGGATTTTAAACATCAGAGACTTGCAATTCACTGCTGCATCTGGCCACTATTGATGTGAGTTTTGAAACTAAGGCCTGTTTCACATCGCACAAATATTTATGAAAGCCCATTTCAGCGACGGAGTAAAATATCAAAAATGTAATTGCGACTTTTTATAGAACATTTTTGTTTCTCTTTTCTCAGAATTGTGAGATGTAAACTTAGAATCGCAAAATGTTAACTCCTGATTCTGAGAAGAAATATCTAGATTGTGAAATATAACAGAATTAACATTCATATAACAGAATTGCGAGGTATAAACTCAGAATTATGTGATATATACTGAAAACTCAACTATGATTTTTTGGGTTTGAGTTTACATAGGAATTCTGTGTTTATATCTCACAATTCTACCTTTTTTTTGTATGAATTTTGAGTTTACACCTTCAGTTGTGGCTTTTTTTGTTTCTGCCGTGGAATAAAACAAATAAAAAGGCAACTGAAATTTTTTTCCTTCCAATTCTGCTTATTTCCCCATGCAATTTATATCTTGCAGTTCTGACTTCTTGCCTAAATTCAGAGTTTACATTTGTCAGTTCAGACTTTTTCCCTGAATTGTGAGTTCATATCTATGGAAGCCCGTTTCTGCCACTGAATAAAAAAAAAAAATGTAATTGTGACTTTTTCAATCTCACAATTCAGACTTTTTTTCTCTCAATTGCAAGATATAGACTAGCAATTGCGAGTTAAAAAGTTAGAATTGCAAGATATAAACTCACAAATTGCGAGTTTACATATCGCAATTCAGACTTTTTTCTTAGAATTGTGACATACTTGCAGTTGCGAGTTATAAAGTCAATACTGCATAATATTAAACTCACAATAGTGAAAAAAAAACTTAGAATTGCGAAATATTGCAATTCTGAGAAATAAAGTCGCAATTCTGAGAAATAGTTAAAATTTCAAGATATAAACTTACAATTCTGACTTTTTTCTTAGAATTCCAAGAGATTGGAAGATCTCTCAAGATCCCTCAGATCTCTTTGAGATTTAAATCTCTCAATTGTGTCCTTATTCCCTCAGAACTGAGTTAAGTCAGAACTGTGAGATTATAAACTTATAAACTTTATATCCCACTATTCTGACTTCAAAATTGTGAGTTTATATCACGCAATTATAATAAAAAAGTCACAAATTTAACACGCAGTTGTGAGAAAAAAAATCAGAATTATGAGACAAAAACTCGCAATTACCTTTTTTAAAAAATTTTATTCAGTGGCAGAAATGGGCTTCCACATACATCTCAAAATTTGCCATAGAAAAAAAAAAAAAAAAATCACAATTTACTTTTTATTTATTTATTTTTTTTTACTTGCAATTGCAATTTAACTCTAAGTCAGAATTGTGAGTAGTGCTGTGCAATGATTAATCGCAGTTAATCCAAAAAAAGTTTTTGTTTTGTTTACATAATATGTGTGTGTACTGTATATATAAAAAGACACATGCATGGATATATTTAAGAAAAATATGTTATGTTTATATATTAAATATATTTATAAATAAAATTAATTAATTATATCAGTAAAAATACATACATGCAAATACATGTAAATATTCTAAAAATATATGTGTATTTGTGTATTTATATATACATAATAAATATACATAGTACACACACATATATTATGTAAACAAAAACTTTTATTTTGGATGCGATTAATCATTGCACAGCACTAATTGTGAGTTATACAATTTTTAGTTATTTTTTTGTTATCCCATGGTGGAAACAAGCTTCCGTACATGGTGATTTTGTTTCACCAAAGTGATTTGAATCTTTTAGTCCATTCATCAGTCACTACATTACATTCCTGAACAATAACTGTTGCTTCATGAAATGTTCAGAATTGAAAAATCGTACAGGCACATAATGTGACTCAGTAAATGATGATATTATAATCATTTTTATGTGAGAACTCCCTTCAAAGAGCTTTTTAACTTTTCTCACCAGCTTTGTTTTGGCGCATATTTAAACGTAACAGTAGAACACCTGTCACACCAATTCACACAACAATCAAAGCCTCTTGTGCATCATTGCAGAACACCTGTCCTTTTAGAGCTGATCAGCTATGTTCTCTCTCTCGTGTGCATGTGTACTCTCAATAAAGTGGGCTATGTCACAGCGTCAAGTCCCTGTTCCTGTTAGACACGCTTGACTGCTGTTTGCCGAACAGGCAGCAGGATCCAGAGAACGCCGCTCTCTCGCGGGACCGGTTCGGCATCTGCACGTGCCTCCCGTGACCTTCTCCTGCTCTGAAGAACAGCGAGGCAGGAAAACAGATGCGACAGGAGCAACTGTCACAATGCGGATATGGGATTTTGTGAAAAAAGTTAGACTGGCACAATGCAAATAAATAATGTAACTTACAAGCAAAACTTTCTCAAAAAACAATATGGTGTTACACAGAAATGATCTGCATTTGCAAATAGAGCTAAAAGTACTAACACTTACCTAACTGCATTTTTAAGTAGCTCAGATGTGCTCAAAACAGATTAGCTTTTCTGTTCTAAAAAAAGAGAAAAATACGTCATCTGTTTTTTTTTTTTTCATAATGTATTGTGCAAACAGCTTTGCAGCCAAGTGAATTGGAGCAGAAATCAAACATGCTCGCTTAAACGGTTCATTCAAGTTAGTCAGTGTGATTCAAATCAAGGTTTGTCAGGTCATTTAAGTCCTTACAAAGCATTTTTGTTGTATTGTTTGCAGCATAAACGAATAAATAAAATCTCTCTCTTTCTCTCTCTGTTTATATATATTTGCTGTTCATCACTATGTTTATCATTAAGTAAAATTAGACAAAATTAGTATACATTTTTCTGGCACAATGCAAGCTTTGATGCACTTCAAATGAGAAAAAATACTTAAAAGTGCTATTCATAAATAGTGAAAACAAAAATGTTATTATCATATACAGTTTTAGAAATGTTTTCATGTTTTAATTATTATTTATTCATTTATTTATAATCATTTTTTAATAGTGTGATTTCTAGTGAATTGTATTAATTCAAATTAGGATTATTTTGATCTCTATAAAAATCATACAACTTTTTAGCTAATACTTTGGTTTATTTACACTACCAGTCAAAAGTTTTTCAACAGTAAGATTTTTAATGTTTTTTTAAAGAAGTCTCTTCTGCTCACCAAGCCTGTATTTATTTGATCCGACATACAGCAAATTATAAAATATTGTAAAATATTTTAACTTAATTTTTCATATTTTAATTAACTGATTTTTATTTAAATATATTTTTTAAATATAAAATGTAATTCATTCCTGTGATCAAAGCTACATTTTCAGCATCATTACTCCAGAATTCAGTGTCTGATCCTTCAGAAATCATTCTTATTTGCTGTTCAAGAAGCATTTATTATTATCATTATTATTATCAATGATTGTTATTATATTTAAAACTGTTATGTACATTTTTTTTTTTTAGGATTCTTTGACGAATAGAAAGATCCAAAAAAATTATCTGAAATAAAAAGCTTTTGTAACATTATACACCATACCATTCAAAGGCCTGGAGTCAGATTTTTTTTTTTTTTTTGGAAAGAAATTATAGAAATCAATACATTTATTTAGCAAGGATGCTTTAAATTGATCAAAAGTGATGATAAAGACATTTATAATGTTACAAAAGATTTCTATTTCAGATAGATGCTGTAATAATAATAATAATTGTGTGGAGTAATGACGCTTAAAATTCAGCTTTGAAATCACAGGAATAAATTACATTTTAAAATATATTCATATAGAAAACGTTTTTTTTAAATAGTAAAAATATTTCAAATTTTACTGTTCTTGCTGTACATTGGATCAAATAAATTAAAAATCTTAAAAATCTTTAAAAATATCTTCACAAATATTGCTTTTTTTCTAAAAACATTTTTAAAGAAGTTTTTTAAAACTATTAAAAATGCAATGATCTATCCCCTACAAATGCTTTCATCGACATTTTTGATTATGCTGAGACAACTCAACATGAGAAAAAAAAGTTGCTGGTAAGCACATGAAAACCTTAAACTGCTGACATTCTGAGGTCATTAAGGCCCGCAAAGCTGCTCTTGTTTGTGGGATGTAAAAGCTGCTCGCCAAGAGGCTTCAGGCTGTTATTGATGCATGCGGCTCTCGCCAGGTTTCGTGAAATAAAAGGCTCAAGTCAATTTTCCCTACCTGCTCTGAAAGCCCAGAGGAACTCCAAGCTGAATTACTCACTTAATTAACCTAGCTGGTAACAGATGGGGGGGGGTAGAGACAACGAGAGAGAACGAGCTGTTATACAGGGGCTGAAGGGTAAAAGAGTTTAATAACGACTTAAGAACAGGATCAGCAGGAATCAAGTGCAACATACTACAGCACTTCAAATCATTTACACCCTCCTGATGGTGTTTAAGAAAAAAGCAGAGGCGGCCTAGAGCACATCAAAGAACCACTGTGGCCAGACCGGAGGCTGTCGCTGATATACAGCTGTCCAGCTCTTTTATGAGCGCCATTTGTTCCTGGAAATCTGCTCATTAAGTAGATTCTCATAAAACGAGCCAGTAATTACCATTAATTTGGATCCAAAAGTCTTCCTGGGTCCAATGAACTAAACCCATTTAGTAACCAACCAAATAAGCAAAAATTGCAAGCATGCAAATATTTAAACACTTATGTGGGTGTTCAGCCTGGAAAACAAAGATGATGTCATTTTTGCAATATTAAAATCGTGTTCTTATCCTAGTTTAATATGAAGAGACAATAAGTAAGCCATTTGTAGCTTGATTCCCAATAAAAGTCTAAATAATGTGGCTCTGTGACCCAAAAACTCTGGCTGAACCTCATATTGGTCTGAGGGAGTGTTTGGGAAACCATTTAAGCATTTTACATATTTAAGCATGCACATAAAAAAAAAGTTAATAGATCACTTTATAAAATTACAAAACGCATCTATTACAAAATGTATTTAAAACGGCTACTTAACCTTACTTAAAAACACTTGAATTTATGTTAATAAAATAAAAATAAATAAATAAATAAATAAAATAAAATAATCAAATTAAAAACTAAAATAAAGCAATAAAATGCAATAAAATAAAACGTAATAAAATAATAAAATGCAATGGAATGCAATAAAATAAAAACTAAATAAAGCATTAAAATGCAATGCAATAAAATAAAATGCAGAAAAGTAAAATACAGTAATAAAAAATACAGCAATAAAAATAAAATAAAGCAATAAAATAAAATAAATCAAAGATGATGTTATTTTTGCGATATTAAATACTTGTTCTTACCCCAGTTTAATATGCAGAGACAATAAGTAAGCCATTTGTAGCTTGATTCTCAATAAAAGTCTAAATAATGTTGCTCTGTGACCCCAAAACTCTGGCTGAACCTCATATTTGTCTGAGGGAGTGTCTGGGAAACCTGTAGGAAAAGGTATTACTTAATTCCTTGGTGGTGTCAGAGGCTTAAAAACTACACATTTAAGCATGCACATAAAAATTTTTTTTTGATCATTTTATAATTTTATACAATTACAAAACACATTTATTAAGAAATGTATTTAAACGGCTACTTAACCTTACTTGAAAATTACATTCTAATTTATTTTAATAAAATGCAATAAAATAAAATGAAATAATACAATTAAAAAAATAAAATAAAGCAATAAAATAAAACCCAATAAAATAATAAAATAACAAACAAAATAAAGCAATAAAATGCAGTAAAATAAAATACAATAAAATACAATGCAATAAAATAAAATACAGCAATAAAAATAAAGCAATAAAGTAATAAAATAAAAAAATAAAATAAAGCAACAAAATAAAAAAAGAATGCAATCGAATAAAGCAAAGCAATAAATAAAATGCAATTAAAAACAATAAAATAAAATAAAATAAAATAAAATAAACGCTTGCCTTCCTAATCCAGAACTAGGGCAAAAGTGGACAAACTGTGAGAATTCAATGCACAAATACATTTAATATTTGCTGTAATAGTGATTTAGAGTGTATTATTAGTAGAATGATGAATGAATGCATTAATAAATACATACACAGGTAAAACTGGCCATTCACAAGAAATTGCCCTTTTTTCTTGCCCTGCGTATGGTGTGGTGTCAAAATATGCATATTTTATTTAAGACATTCTCATAGGGGATTTATTATGTAGATTCGAGCTTACAATGAATTGTAGGTATAAAGTAAATGGTAACTCTAGTACAGTAGCACAAATCAGCTTGGACTCGCATGACATAGCAAAGGTTAGATGCATGTATTTGTTAAACACGAATGTCGTTGTTTCCACTGAGACCCGGTTGACTGAGCTTTATCTGTGTGACATTGTCTGTGAAAAATTCAGGATCGCCCCATCGGTCAGATAGTTGTTTCTTCACTGTAAGCACTTTTGGACAGACACCAATCCCCAGTTCTGTCTGTGTTCAGTGGGTCTGTCCTCCCCAGAGAGCAGCAGAAACTAGGACATGTGAAAAATTAAAGCTCCTCTCATACCAACATATGTTTCTCCCAGGCAACAGAATTCCTGCCCAAAACCGAAGGACACAAAATGTTTTACTTAAAAGCCAGAGTGAGTCTGCGTGTGTGTTTTTTTCCACGCTTCTTTCATTGGCTTGTATTTTGCTTCTTGTAATTACTTGGACTGGCCCTTTCTAGTGACCCGCATCAATTAATACGCTTGTTCGGTTTATAATTAGCTGCCTAATTCAAGACAAAAGGGACGTCTGAATGAACCGCAGTCGCTTTTTGTGTTGAGCTGGTCAGTGGATAATTGCACAGCCGGCGAGCACCTTTCAACAAAGTTTGATGGAGAAAAAGAACAAGACGTTTATACTGCAGTATTCTCTCAAATGCACTGCCAAGTTTGTGGATCAAAGTAAAACACCTGCATGATTCCAGCCCCCTTTACCTAAAGAGACTTTTTCTACACACAATTCCAAGCAGGGTCACATGGGGACAAGCTATGAAGTTTCTGTCAAACATAAAGCGAGGGCCTGAGGTAGAATCACTGCTGGGCTTTTTATTAATTACGTTACATCTTATACTGTAGGAGGACATTAAAAATATAGTTCACCCAAAAAAGAAAATTTGCTAAGAATTGGCTTACCCTCAGGCTGTCCAAGATGTAGATGAGTTTGTTTCTTCCTAGGAACAGATTTGGAGAAATTTAGCATTGCATCACTTCCTCACCAGTAGATCTTCTGCAGTGAATGGGTGCCGTCAGAATGAGAGTCCAAACATCTGATAAAAACATCACAATAATCCACAAGTAATCCACAGAACTCCATTTCATCAATGAATGTCTTGTGAAGTAAAAAGCTGTGTGTTTGTAAGAAACAAATCCATCATTAAGATATTTCACCTTTAAACTGTAAACTTCCGGACAAAATATTTTATTATAGGGCTGGGTTTTGACACCAATTTCACAATTCGATTCAATTTTGATTTAATTCAATATCGATTATTCTAAATATATATCAGGGTCAGTATATGGCAAATTTTCTCAAAGAACAAAAAAATCTCTTAACTAATGCTGTAAAATATACATGGGAGTCAGTTGGTAATACATTACTATAATATTGAAGGTTAAAAGTAACTGATTTGTATACAAACACTTAAATTACACTCAATGAACTGTTTATAATAATACTAGCTTTACAATTACATAATTATATTTGTACTCCAATAAGTTTTTTTGAAATTTTAAACATTTAAACGACGGCTGACTATCATACCACTTTACGGATTTATTCAAACATACATATACATTATACGGTGCATATATTTAGCAAAACGGTTAAATCAGAGGAGATGATCAGTTTAAATACGCTTCGTGCTGCCGCTTTTTAAACGGAGGTGCTACAGCGATCTGTCACATCACATTAAACAGCGCCAAAACGGCATTTATTGTTTAAATATTGTAATAAAAGGTATCGGTGAGCGTATTCGAAGCACTGCTTCGTGAAGCTTCGAAACGTTTGTGAATCAAGTGTTTCGAAACAATTCAAAACGGAGCGCGTATCAAACTGCCAAAGTCACGTGATTTCAGTAAAATTTCAGTTTTTATGTAATTTCAGTTATTATGTAATTTAATGGTGTTTTATTATTTTTTTATCGCATTTTATGCATTATACTTTAAATAAAACATTTGCAGTGGGTTATTAAAAGCTGTTTTTGTGTATGTTTTAGCCTGAGTTTTTGTTGCATTTACACACTTTTGACCAGCAGGCGTCACTAGCGTGTGGTGTTTCGAGCGCTTCGAAACCGAGTCATTTTGCGAAGCAATTTTCAATGAATTCGAAGCTTCGAAAAGGTTTGTTTCTCCCATCACTAATAAAAGGAACAGAATTTGAAATCTGAGACTTTGTTTCACATCAAAAGTAATGAAGCACAAAACATATTGCAATTTATTGTATGGCAGGTGTGCCAATGTTCTGTTCATCAAATGAAAACAGGCTAGACTAATTGATTCTTGCAATTTAAGAATCAATATCGTTTAATATTTAATGACAATCGTTTAAAATTGAGAAATCAATATTCTTTTACTAGTACTATTTTATAATCCATTATAATGCTTCCTCCATTAAAGAAATCCATCCCTGTTGTCTTCTCACATCAATATCCACCAACATCCCAGATAGCACACGTACGTCTACAAGATGTTCGTTAGAGATCACTTGATCTGGAAAGCATCTGCAGTGTACAAACATCTGGCAGACGTCTGTAAGATGTCAGTTTTACAACATCTTAAAAACATCTAACGTCTATTTGACATCTGATAGGAAATGTCCTATAGACGTATTGCAGATGAGCAAACAATCTAAAAAAATACGTCTTGCGGATGTAAATGCAAAACTGTTTTGGCTTGTAAATGGTGCTTGATCTATTTTTCTCCTGATTCAGACTAGATGACCTTTGGACTAGAGAAAACAACATGGTTTTTGTTTATCACAAACATGCAGCTTTCACATTACAAGGCATTATAGTTGATGGACTGGAGTCGTGTGGATTACTTTTGGATTATTGTGATGTTTTTATCAGCTGTTTGAACTCTCATTCTGATGGCACCCATTCACTGCAGAGAGCAAGTGATGTACAGTAAATGCTAAATTTCTCCAAATCTGTTCCAATAAAGAAACAAACTCAACTACGTCTTGGATGGACAGAGTTAATGTTCAGCAAATTTTCATTTCTGGCTAAACTTCTGTCTATTCTGACTTCTTAGGACTTTTAGGTGACATCAGGCATTGTTTATTTGACAGAGATTGATAGAGACGCAATTATCTCCTCTGGCACCTGCCAGGAGAGCATCAGCTGAGAAAAATAAGCCTAATGCAAATAGGACATTAGCTGTCCAAATGAGCTAATGAGAGGAAATCTAGCCAGTGAACCGATGACTAATGATATTTTTAGCCTCTATGTCCATGGGAACGTTTCCTCAAACCCACGTTACTACAGCGCACAAATGTAAGCCAAAACGTTCTCTGCGTTAATAAAAGCAATCTCGATTTAATCTGACTTTTGAAGGCCAGAAATGTGAGTACAAAAGGTGGGACTGCGAAAAACACCGAATGTGCACGGTCCCATGAAACATGACCTAAATTTCTTGGCTCTGCACCGCTCTCTTGATATGCTAATTTGGTTGAGTTATTGTTTCCGGGTGGCATGCAGGACTGAGGAATGTGTGCTGATGTAAGGTGCAAACCATCCCTGAGGAGATTCCTGGAAAACAATAAAAGAGAGAGATAGGCCATTAATGCCATTTGAGAGATAGGCTGGGAGTAGCGCCAGCTCTTTTTAAATCGATGTTTAGTGGAAAACAGCAGCACAAGCTTTCTCCCCCCCTCTTTTCTTTCTGACCTGTGGGCTTTGATTGGAAGAATATGACATGCACAAACTTTGGCGGCGGATTTTTATCTGTTCGCCGCTAACTGATTTGTAGATGGCAGGTTGTTTGTGAATGTTTATGGCGTGAGCTGTCAAGCCGTAGGAAAAATAGCTCCGCCTGTGTGTGTGTGAGAACTTCCTTGCACCTTGCCGATGACAATTTAAAAGAGCACAGCCTGTATTCTAGTTATTACGCTCACTGAAGTCATTACCAAACAGGAAAACTTCAACTTTCTTGCTTAAAGTCTTCATTTGGAGATATAGTAAGCGACACCCTATTAGCATGTCAAGATCTTTTGGCTTTTCACCACAAACTCGATGATGTTACCTGTCCTAAGAGAAGACAATTCTCCCATCTCTTTTCCTATTACTGCTTTTTGTCATCTCACATATTGTATAGGCTGAAGCGTAAACAATAAACAGGGACTACGAAAAAGATGATGTTATTTTTTCCTCCCAGCAGGCTGATTGCAGCGAGAAAGCCGGCCAGAACACACAGTCCAAATCCTCTAGAGAAAACAGGCCATCTATTTTGGAGTCCTCCAGCTCAGCTCCAAGAGAAGCTCTCGTTTCCACCACAGCATACTGGCCTTGGAGCTTGTTTTCGTTTCCTGTATGTACAGACATTGTCTAACTAACCATATCCTGTCTGACAGTCATGCTTTCTTCCTATGCTCCTCATTCCTCCTTCCCTTCACACTCTATTTGGCCTTCGCTCCCCTGTGAAGGCTAGGCTGCGCTCTGAGGCGTCCAGTGTACTTCCAGGTTAACTACCCTCTTTGCCTCAATTGCTTCAGGTACACTTGTAACCCTCTTTTCTGGTCGTTCAGATTGAAAATAAGGGCCTTTGTAGACCCTTAAGACACATGAAATGGCTTGACAGACATCATTTTCATTCCTGTTTTGATGCATTACCTGCTAAAAAAGGGCATTTCATTAGACAAAAAGTTTAAATAAGCTCACAAATGCAAAACGGGTCATCAATATTCTTACAAGACTTTTTTTTTTTTTTAGCAATGATTATTTTTTACCTTTTAATTCAGCAAGGATGCATTAAAGTAAACAAATGTGTCAGTATTCATTTAACGTGTTACGTTTCTATTTTACATAATGTCATATTCACCACAGAATACTGAATAATAATAATAATAATAAAAGCAGAATTTGCAAAATGTTAAGTATTTTACCAAAACAAGAGAGATTATACGAAATGCATGTTATTTTTTATTTAGGACTGACCTGAATAAGATGTTTCACATTAAAATTGATAAAAATGACCCTGTTCAAAAGTTTACACACACTTGATTCTTAATACTGTGTTGTTACCTAAATGATTCACAACTGTGCTTTTTGTTTAGTGATAGTTGTTCATGAGTCCCTTGTTTGTATTGAACAGTTAAACTGCCTGCTGTTCTTCAGAAAAATCCTTCAGGTCCCACAGATTCTTTGGCTTTTCAGCATTTTTGTGTATTTGAACCCTTTTCAACAATGACTGTATGATTTTGAGATCCATCTTTTCACACTGAGGACAACCGAGGGACTCATATGCAGCTATTACATAAGGTTCAAACACTCACTGATGCTTCAGAAGGAAAAACGGTGCATTAAGAGTCGGGGGTGAAAACTTTTGAACAGAATGAAGAGGTGTACATTTTTCTTATTTTGCCTAAATATAATATTTTTTTCATTTAGTACTGCCCTTCAGAAGCAACAGAAGATACTTACATGTTTCCCAGAAGACAAAATCAGATACATTTTCCCTGATCTTCAAATTCATGCTCTTAATGCATCATGTTTCCTTCTGATGCATCAGTGAACATTTGAACCATTTGTAATAGTTGCATATGAGTCCCTCAGTTGTCCAAAGTGTAAAAAGATGGATCTCAAAATCATACAGCCATTGTTGGAAAGGGTTCAAATACACAAAAATGCTGAAAAATCAAAGAATTTGTGGGACCTGAAGGATTTTTTTGAATAACATTATATGATTTCTGAAGGACCATGTGACACTGAAGACTGGAATAATGGTTGTTGATAATTCAGCTTTGTCATCAGAGGAATAAAGCGCATTTTAAAAATATAAAAACAGAAATAAATATTTTAAATTGTAAAACTATTTTACTCTTTTACTGTATTTTTGATCAAATAAATGCAGCCTTGATGAGCAAAGAGACTATTTTATTTCAAAAACATTAAAAAAAAAGACAAAAAAGAAAAAAAAAAAAAAAAAGTTATGGTGTAGGTTTTTAGACATGCAACCTACCATGGAAGTACCATGTTTTTTTTTTTTGTATTTTAGAGTACTATGTAAATAGTACATAAATATGGTCATCATTCAATAAAGCACTAAAGAGCTAAGTAAGCATGCCATTAAATGGCGTGCATCATTCTACGTGAAGAATCCGAACCGGAACTAAACTTTCTTTTGTATGACATAAACCATTCCGCTTATGTGAATTGGAATAAAAATGAAAGTGAATATTTGCTAATAATGTCGAGGATCTAGGATAGGGCAAACACAAATCCCTTTAATGCTGGTGACAGGTTGATTTACAACCTTTCCGCTGCTGCAACAATTTATCTCATTAGTCACAGTCATTGCTAAATGTCAGGCCTCTCCGAGCCTGTCTAATGTTATGCTACGAAACCCTCTGCTAAAACAATAGCACATGGCTGCTTCTTCATCCTCTCTGTTGGAATGCAGTAACATGGACATGTAGGGGTACTTATTCCAATCGACTGGATGTGGACTGAGCCTGGCTGCTGACCCATGCCAAAATTAGTGTTTCCTACAAATGTGAAGAAATGGAAGAGGAAGCAAAGCCAAAACTACTTATTTTAATTAAGCAGTCTATTTGGAGCTGTGGCCTATAGCGGTTAGCGGTCATGTGTGCAATGAAATTTAAATGATGTAATATTATCTTTAAAAACACTAATAATTTAATAAAACTTAAATGTAATCAAACTGAAGATTCATTTTTCATGCACATCAAAATCTTGTGATGCCTAAAGTAAAAATACACATTTATTAGTTTTTATTTTTTTTTTTTTAAATTATGATTATTTTAAATTGTAGTAGTCATTTCCCATAATAATTATCAGCCAGAATTTTAATATTAATGCATCCCTAGCCATAACAAATACACTGTATGGGTCAAAATACTCAATTTTTCTTTTATGCCAAAAATCATTAGGATATTAAATAAGGATCATGTTCCATGAAGATATTTTGTACATTTCCTACTGTAAATATATCAAAACTAGCAATATGCATTGCTAAGAACATCATTTGGATTTTTTCAATATTTAGAGATTCCTCAGATTCCAGATTTTTGAATAGTTGTATCTCTGCCAAATATTATCCTAACAAACCATACATCAATAGAAAGCTTTTTTTTTTTTTTCAAATTGAGCATTATGACTGGTTTTATGGTCCAGGGTCACATATGATATTTATCCATATTTGGGAAGAATTACAAAAATATAGCATGGAAATATAGCATGGTTTTAAACCGTTTTTGCTTGTAAACAGTGCTTGATCTGTGCATATTTCTCTCCTGATTCAGACGAGATGACTTTATTATGGATAAAATAATATTTATCATGGATAAAAGCAAAATTATGGATAGAGGACTCTCTAGCTGGAAGCAATTTGGTTTACTACGAACATGTAACTTTTCACCGCAGTATTTTAATTGATGGACTGGAGTTGTGTGGAAACCTTGTGGATTATAATGATGTTTTTATCACCTGTTTGAACCTTTCTGACGGCACCCATTTACTGCAGAGGATCCACTGGTGAACAAGTGATGTAATGCCAAATTTCTCTAAATCTGTTCAGCTGACAAACTTGGACATCCTGAGGATGAGTACATTTTTTGGAGAACTATCCCTTTACCATATTTTGAGGTATGAGCAATAATTGTGTTTATTATTGGGTGCAACTTTGTGTAACATGGTAATTTTTCCACAAGGGATGGAAATTCAGTAGATTCTCTAAATCATTGCCAGGTGACATTGAAAATACAGCTATTGCTTAAAGCGGCAACACTCCAGACAAGCTAACTAGCAACTAAACAAAAACAGTTAAACCCATAAAAACTTTACTCTGGGCCAGTGTTGACACTGCACTTCAGACAATTACGTGAAATTGAAAACAAGGCCCTGTGGCACTCGAAGTGGAAGCCTCTGGAGAGGCCACACTGTTTCAATAAGAGTTTTTGGGACTCCGACTGAAAGTTTAGATTTCCCTAAAGTGCAAGTTGGCAGCATGAAGCAGAGAAAGCTGACTGTGGGTAGCGAGTTTGCGCTGAGAGTTTTAGGCTCAGAGGATCAGACGTTGGCTCCTTATGACACCGCACACCAGCGCGGACGCACACACACGCTCCATCCGACCCCCCACTGCAGAACTGCATCCTGGGAGGGCAGCTTCAGTCTGCTGCTGTCAGCCTAGCGGAAGGCTGACAGAACTGGGGTGGCATCCATCACCCGATGACACACACAAACACCAGTGCATAGGCGCACACACTCGTCTGTCCCTGAAAAGCGTTCCGCTACCATCGCTCATGGGGTGGGACATATGGACAATGCGGTCAGGATGTGGCTGATTCCTCAGCTGAAAAAAGCAGTCAGAAATAAAATGAATGCAAAGATGAACAAAAACAACATGGCTCATTTGAGGGAAGAAACGCCCACAAAATGCACTACCAGTCAAAAATTTGGATTAAATAAGATGTTTTTTTTTTATTTTAATGTCTTTTATGCTCACAAAGACTGCATTTATTTCATTTAAAGTACAGTAGAAATAGTGAAATATTATTACAATATAAAATAACTGCATTCCATTTTAATATGTTGTAAACTGTAATTTATTCCAGTGATGCAAAGCTGAATTTTCAGCATCATTACTCCAGTCTTTATTGTCACATGATCCTTCAGAAATCATTCTAAAGTGCTGATTTGCTGCTCAAGAAACATTTCTTATATTGTTAATGTTGTAAAAACCATGATGCACTTCCATTTAAAAGTTGAATGTAAATAATATTTAAAAACAGGGTAAATAATTCAGCTTTACCATCATAAATATCCACAGTCAGAAATAAAACGAAGTCAAAGATTAACAGCTACAACATGGCTCATTTGAAGGAAAAAATTCCAAAAAAATGCAATACTAGTCAAAAATTTGAAATACATTTTTTTTTTATTGATTTTAATGTATTTTATGCTCACAAATGCTGCATGTATTTCATTAAAATACAGTAAAATAGTGAAATATTATCACAATTTAAAAGAATTCATTTCTATTTTAATATGCTGTAAAATGTAATTTATTCCAGCGATGCAAAGCTGAATTTTCAACATCATTACTCCAGTCTTCAGTGTCACATGATCCTTCAGAAATCATTCTAAAATGCTGATTTGCTGCTCAAGAAACATTTCTTATATTGTTAATGTTGTAAAAACCATGATGCACTTCCATTTAAAAGTTGAGTGTAAATAACATTTAAAAACAGGGTAAATAATTCAGCTTTACCATCATAAATATCAGCAGTCAGAAATAAAATTAATGCAAAGATGAACAGCTACAACATGGCTCATTTGAAGGAAAAAATTCCAACTAAATGCACTACCAGTCAAATATTTGAAATAAATAAGATTGTTTATTATTAATATTATTATTATTTTAATGTCTTTCATGCTCACAAATGCTGCATTTACTTCATTAAAATACAGTAAAATAGTGAAATATTATTACAATTTAAAATAATTCATTTCTATTTTAATATGTTGTAAAATGTAATTTATTCCAGTGATGCAAAGCTGAATTTTCAGCGTCATTACTCCAGTCTTCAGTGTCACATGATCCTTCAGAAATCATTCTAATATGCTGATTTGCTGCTCAATAAATATTTTTTATTATTATATAATGTTGTAGAAACCACAATACACTTATATTTGATATACTTATATTAAACGATACATGATATATGACACAGTTATATTATACTTAAGCTTATGGTAAATAAAAAAGGGGTACACACACACACACACACACCGCTTTGCCATCATAAATAACAAAAAAATAAATAAATAAAGAAATAAAATAAGTAAATAAATAAAATACTAATACCAATACTACTACTACTAATAATAATAATAAAAAGAAAAAAAGACCTAACAATAAATAACATTTTACAATGTATTGAAGTAGGAAACAATAATATTGCAATGATATTTCATAATATTACTGTTTAACTGTGATAAATACAGCCTTAGTGAGCAGAAGAGTGTTCTTCCATAATTTTTTTTTTTAATTAAAAAGAATTTTTTTTCCTCATTAAAATATACACAAACACATTAATCGTTTAAATATATATATATATATATATATATTTATAATTATGTACATTTACATTTGACCTATTAGTGGCCTAACAACAGCAAATTTCTTTTACATGGATCATACAGTGTGTCACCGCCTGGTTCACATTTACAGCTTAATACTACACACTTTATCTTAGTAAACATCTTGTTTCATTTGCTGAACAAATTGCAAAGTTTAATCACCAAAAAGCTGTGTGCCCACATATTGCTTGTAGACTTGTTACCATATGATTTCCCTTGTTGCAAAAAATACAATCTTTCTTAAAAGCCTTGATATTAGAAAGTGATAGACAAAAATAAATTAGTTACATTTTCGTAGCCATTCAACCATTATTTAAGGAAGTTTAAAAAAAAGAAGAAGAAGAAGAAAAAACAGATCAAACAAATATATTTTGTTACGGAAAACATCAATAACTTCAAACCAACATGGCCTCAAACTTCAGACTGACAAACAGCTCAGTTCAAACCGTATAAAATGTCTTTTTAAACCTAAAAAAAAAAAAACAGATCACTTAAAAAGAAAATAAAACTGCTCATATAATATTTACTTTGATCTCCTGAGTTGATGATCAACATTTTCTTAAGGTGAAGCGCATCTTCACTGACAGCTGAAAACTGCCAAAACTTACTTTTAAAGCATTTTCATGTCCTATTTTGTGTTCTTTGTGTGCTCTAAGTGTTGCGTTATAATTAAATATAACTGCATGCAATATATATGAAATGGAGGACGTAATATAAACTATAAGTTACTAACATTAGACTGTGACATGGGCTGTACTTTTCCTTGATACTCTAATTTTATATAAATAATGTTCCTACCTGCATCTGCTTATTATGGAATGAATGTTAGGGGAAGTTGTTCCCTAATGAGCAGGGCGTCACTGTTAACACTCCGGTAATTATGGGTAGGAGTTGAGAGGGACCCATCAGGATAGGGGGAGATTGATGCCCTGTGTGCCTCTCCTGATCAGAGATCAGTCTTTAGCGGTCTCCTCCTGACAGAAGCCGGCAGACTACAAATTCATCACAACTACTCAACATGCCGGAGCTGGAGAGAACAAAACAATAGCTATAGGTGTGAATACACCTCTCACAAACATCTAAGTCAAAATATCTATTACATAATAACTCATATACACTGAATTTACACTCACACAGATACACAAATCCAAAACCATGCAATTGTTTACACAGTTCAGCCATGCTCTACAGCTCAAAAGTCTGTAGTAAGTAATATTTTTTTTAATGTTTTTAAAAGATGTCCCTTATGTATGGAAGATTATTTCTGTAATTGTGACTTTTATCTCACAATACTTTTGAGTTTATAGCTCAATTCACATTTGTTTTTCTCTGAATTTTAAGATATAAACTAATAATTGCAAGAAAAGTCAGAATTGTGAGATAAAAAGTCACTATTTCCCTTTTTATTTTGTTATTCTGTGGTAATAAAATAAAATAAAATAAAGAAATGAGAAAGATTTAAAGAAAAAAAAAAAAAACAAGTAAAACTAACCCTAACCCTAACGTGCAAATGAGGGATATAAATTTGCAATTTGAGAAAAAGTATGTGCAATAAAAAGTTTCTTACTTTTTAAAAATATATTTATTCAGAGCTTTCATACCCACCCAAACTGCATTGATTTGATAAAAAAAAAATGTTGATATTAATATATATTTTGAGATTTAACCCCTTCAGACCCTGCGTCCATTAAAATGTACATCACATGATTTTTTGTTTAAACCAATAAAATGTTACATTTTTAAAATATGAGCAATGCCTGGTCACTGATTGGTCCCTGATCAACCAATTACAATGAAGATCTGACTCCTAACTTAATCTGGCTCAATTGCAAGAAAAGTCAAAATTGTGGCATAAAAAGTCACTATTACCCTTTTTATTTTGTTATTCTGTGGTAATAAAATAAAACAATGAATAAAATAACATAAAATAATAAAATTAGAGAGATTTAAACGTAGAATTCAAAGAAAATAATAAGTCAAAATTGTGAGATGTAAACTTAAAAATTTCGAATTTACAAATGACGCATATAAATTTGAAATTTAAGAAAAAAAATTGTGTGATAAAAAGTCAGTTACTTTTTTAAAATATATTTATTCAGAACTTCCATACTCACCAAAACTGCATTAATTTGATTCAAAACATGTATTGATATTAATACATATTTTTAGAAATAAATTCATAATTGCAAGAAAAGTCAGAATTGTTGGATAAAAAGTCACTATTCCCCTTCTTATTTTGTTAGTTTGTGGTAATAAAATAAAATAATAAAATAAAATAAAATAAAATAAAATAATGAGAGTGATTTAAACTTAGAATTTTGAGGAAAAAATAAGCAAAAATTGTGAGATTTAAACTTACGAATTTACAACTTGCAAATGAGGAATATAAATTTGCAATTTAAGAAAAAAATTTGTGTTTAAAAAAAAAAATCAGTTACTTTTTTAAAAATAGTTTTATTCAGAACTTCCATACTCACCAAAACTGCATTAATTTGATCAAAAAAATGTATTGATATCAATATATATTTCTAGATATAAACTCATTATTGCAAGAAAAGTCAAAATTGTTGGAGAAAAAGTCACTATTCCCCTTTTTATTTTGTGGTAATAAAAAATAAAAAATAAAAGAAAAAAGAAAAGAAAAGAAAAGAAAAGGAATGAGAAAATTAAAAATTTAGAATTTGGATGAAAAAAAAGACAAAATTGTGAAATTTAAACTTACGGAATTTAGAACTTGCAACTGAAGGATATAAATTTGCAATTTAAGAAAAAAAGTTTGTGAGTTACTTTTTTGAAAAATATTTAGAGCTTCCATACTCACCAAGACTGCATTAATTTGATCAAAAATATTACTGATGTTAATATATATATATGTGAAGCTGATTTTTTTAGCAGCCATTACTCCAGTCATCAGTGTCACATGATCCTTCAGAAACTATTCTAATAAAATCTTATTGACCCCAACACCCAAAATTTATTTTATTTAATTATTTAATTATAGTTTGTTGATGTCATCCTTTTTTAAATAAAAGTTACTTGATTTGATATTTTATCATCGAAAGCAATGACACGCATAAAAATGACAATTCTCAATTATTAATTTTTTCCATTGCTACAATATTTTTTCCTATCCCATAATCCTTAAAGTGGATAGACAACTACAAACAAGCCACAGAAATATAAAATATTGCTCCAATTGTTTTAGCTCCTCCAGTGGCATACATTCAGGACTGTTTGTGTGATCAATGGCAACAAAGCAAGAATATCATATATACACTTCCTCTAAAAGACTACTCATTGAGCAAAACACAGGATATAAACATCTAAATGCAATGTCATCTATATATATCATATCCCTGCACCTTACTAAAAGGACATTCATCAGCACAGGACACAGGCATTGCAATATCACTGGGACCAAACAAAGTGCTGATTATTTTTGTGCATGTGTCCAGGTTTGCAGAGACAAAAATAATCTAAGACTTAGACTCTAAAAATAAATGCTGACACAGTCTTAGTAGGTACAGCATTTGCTGGCTTTTTAAATTAGCCCCTGATATGGGACTACACAGTCACATTCAGTCCACTTTCATAGAGAGTTAAGAAAAGAGGGTTGAATTTTCCGCACTATGAAACATCTGTCAGACCGCTGTTTTTTTCCGTTTTGCTCGTCTTGATTGCTTTATTTCTCATTATATATTTTCCTGCTATCTAGGCCAGCCTTCACTCTGTGAAACAAACACTCGGAGGCAGCTAAATATAACCTGGCATCCTTTAAACTTGTCCTCTGTAAAACTTGGAGTTTAGCGGAGTTGCACGGCGATATTTATCTCCTACGGTGTCAAATGCGCACACATTTTTTACTAGGCAAAGCGCTGCTCATGTTTCACAAAGTGCAATGTCAAACACATTTGTCTGCTTCACCCATTCATGCTAGCATGTGTGTATAAGAGAAAGTGACAGTCGGAGTTTCCAAAACACACACTGTTGCCATTCACTGTCAAGCAGTGGAAATCAACAAGGAAGAAACAAGGTTCACTGACCCAAAACAACCCTCACATCATCACGCATTTGACAGGATGCGTATATGTGCATAAAATTGGAGAAGATATCTATTTTGAGTGAGAGACAGGTATTCAGGTGGCATCTATTTCGTTTCTAAATCAGGAATATGACTCCTCTCTGAATAAATAATGCAATCTGTGTGTATGTGTGCTACTGCTTAAAATGATTACGATGACACCTGTGGCCCTGTTGCAATGGAGACGTGTACACACACACACACACACAGTTGAGTTGTAAAGTTCAGGCTCAAAGCCCGGGTCTCTGCTTTCCCTCAGCCTTGACATTTTGACAACATGTGGTTTAAGAACTGTTTATTTACTGGTTCTGGAAGTGAATCTCAGACTCTTAAAATGCACATTTGTCTAGCCTTGAGTTTCTGTTAAGCAGCCCTCTGCGATTTGTCTTAGCATTTTCACAAACCAAACTAAAGAGCATCCTTCAGGTTAGTTCACTTCCTTTTGCAATACATTTCTGGATGCTGGCTACAGATGGAAAAATGAATATGTCCCCTGGTTCATGGAGCAATGAATGAAATGGAATGCACTGCAGACCTTTTTGTGGAATTGCACTGAATAAAACACTTTAAATTCATGCTAGATATGGCTAGCATAAAGAATGTCACGAAACCTGTATCATAGGCTTTTTTACTGGCTGTTTTTTTTTATCTAGCAAATCACATCTTTATTCCCTTTGAAATCGAAACGAGAAGACAAAGAATGGTAGATCCATAAACAAAATGATCAATATCACTCGCACCTACCAAATACGGCGCCCCACAAACATTGGCGCTTACATGTACCCTGCCGGAAAGAGATTGAAAACCTTAACTGCATGTTGCCTCCTATCCTGACCAAAACAATTAGGGTTTCCTGAAAAAGAACAGCAAGACTGAGCAATCTTCTCAGAAGGTTAACATATCACCAGAGCTTCTTTAATGTTTCGCAATTACTGCTTTCTTCTCTATTTTAGTTAGTCTTTTACTCACATGGAGGTCGGGTAAGGTCTGACATGGAGTTCAGGAATTGTTGTAGAAATGAGTATTGTGTCATCCAGGGAGCCAAGCTAATGAAAGCAGACTCAAAACAAAACAAAACAAAACAGTGAGGCATTATAGTAATCCTTAAAAAAAAAAAAAAAAAAAAAACTAAATCAAAGAAAACAATAAACAAAAATGAAAAAATAAACAACAACGCAAACATGCAAACATAATTAAGCAGAGCAAAGCAACAAACAGCAAAGCAATAAAGCAAGACAAACAACAAAAGCATACAAATGCAAAGCAAAGACAAAGTTAAAAAGCAAACAAAAACAAAAAAATAAAAACTAAAGCAAAGCAAAACAAAATCAAACAACAAAGCAAAAACAAAAATAAAAACAAGCAAAGAAAAAACACAAAAAATGAAGCAGAGCAAAGCAACAAACAGGAAATAGAAAACAAACAAACAAAAAATATGAATGCAAAGCAAAGAAAAACAAAATAATGTTGAAAAAGAAAACAAAAACAAAGAAATAAAAACTAAAGCAAAGCAAAAAAATCAAACAATAAAAAGCAAGTTAAACAACAAAACAAAAGCATAATACAAAAATACGATACAAATAAAAATAAAAAAACAACAAAAATGAAGCAATAAAAAACAAAGTAAAACACACAAAATAAAAACAAGCATAGCAAAGAAAACAAATGAACAAAAACAAGCAAAGCAAAAAAAAATTCAAAAAAGCAAACAAAAACAAATAGCTAAAGCAAAGCAAAACAAATAAAGCAAAGTAACAAACAACAAAACAACCGTAACAAAAAATACAAAATTAAAGCAAAACAAATAAAAACAAAACAAAATAAAATAAAAACAAAAATGAAGCACCAAACAAAGTAAAACAAAAATAAAAACAAGCAAAGCAAAAAAAAAAAATAAAATAAAAATTAAGCATAGCAAAGTGAAAAACAGTAAAAACAAAGCAAAACAAACAAAAAGATACAAATGCAAAGCAAAGAAAATCTAAAAGTTAAAAAGCAAACAAAAACAAATTAAAAACTAAAGCAAAGCAAAAACTAAATAAAAAAAACAAAGCAAATCAAACAAAAAATCACAAATGCAAAGCAAAAAAAAAAAAACAAACAAATAAAAAATAAAACAAAAAGCAAAAAAAAAATCAAACAACAAAAATAAAGCAAAGTAACAAACAACAAAACAAAAGCATAACACAAAAATACAAAAAACAAAGTTAAAGCAAAACAAATAAAAACAAAACAAAAATGAATCAACGAAGCAAAAAAAAAGGCAAAGCAAAAAAGATACAAATTAAAAAAACAAAAACAAAATAAAGTTGAAAAAAGCAAACAAAACAAAGTAAAGCAAAGCAAAACAAAATCAACCAATAAAACACACACACAAAAAAAGTAAGGCAAAATAAATGAATAAATACATGAATACAGTGAGAACACATGGGAAGTTTTCTTTAAAATACTGATCGTCATATTCATAACTAGTTATTTCATCAAAACTTGGTGGGGAAGGATTTGACCACACATCTCCATTTGATCTGCATTCTGTCTCCTGGCTTTGATTTAATTAGATCACAGGCAACAGTATTATTAAAAATAATGGCGCTAAATGAATTCATGATCCTCATCTGATCGACTACGTATGAATTACGTATTTGATGCCTTTTTTAAAACATATTTTTAGCATGCTGACAGAACTAATTTAGAACTAGCTCATCGTTAGTCATTATCCTAATTGCACCCTTTAAATAGCGAAAATATAAAACAGAGAGACAGGAAGTGGAAAGGCAAAGAGGAAAACAGATTAACCAAGCAAGACGGCAAAGGAAGGCAGTGAGAGAGAGCCACCACATCCTTTTTCGTCCTTCTCCTCTTCCTCATCTGCTGGCACTGTATGCACTCCGAGACCCCCTATAGGTGACATGAACGTCTGCGAGCGTCCCGCCGGTGTCGAGCTGTCTGTGTTTCAGCCTGCAGCTTCGATACAGACCCCCCACCAGCATCATAACGCTCACCCCACCCACAGTTCCCCCCCATTGCGCCCCGCAGGGAGGAACGCTGGGACTGTGTGTCACACATGACTGCTGGCTGGTACCTCTACACTCTCTGACAGGCCTCTATTGCTCTTTTGCCTCCACATGAAACCCATTTTCCCTCACAGCTCTTTTCAGCTATTCTGGGGGCGTGAAATCAGTTATTCATTTAATTTAAATCAATATGCTTCATTTCTTTTTAATGCATTCAGAGGAGTGTGTTATCCTTTCTTCTGTTTAGCGTAATGAATTAGAACACAGTGCCTTTGTTCTCCATTTTGTCTATTTATTATTATTTTTTTTTCTTTTCAATTATTACATTTGCTGTTTGAAAGAAATTCACATTAGAGAAATCCAAAGGTCTTCTAGGTAACCCGGAGATCAATAGAACAATGACTTGGAAGCGAAGCGGTAGCTGAAAAATGTTGATTATCTCGCATAATTGGTCTAATTTACCACATAATTGGCCTATTAGAAACAACCTCCAATGAAAGACAGGAAAGCCCTCTCTCCTTCAAGGTGTAATGATTGCAAACAGACAATGAAATCACTGAGCCACTGAATCAAAAATTCCAGTACACTGGAACTTCTCTATTCAGTGCAACACTTCGAATGTTCTTTAATTCCTGTTGGCTCAGACAGTGGAGCATGGCACTAGCTATGCCAAGGTCTTAGGTTCGATTCCCAGAGAAAGCACATAGAAGATGGAAAATGAATAACATGTTTTAGCCGCTTGCTAGCGGTACATTACAGTACATTAAATTTAATGTATAATTTAATAAATTTAATGAGTAAGGAGAGATGACTGATAGGAAGATGGCGAATGATTTGAAGATCCTGAGTACCACTGACAAACATCTAATCATGTAAAATGTGTGATTAGTACTGCCTCACCGTAGTATACACAGAGTACGTGTGATCGCAAAATCTTGAAAGTGAAAGTAAAAAGCGAGCGCAAATTCAAAAGCAGAACTTGCAAATGCAATTTCAGTGTAGCTTTAAAAAACTCTAAACGATCCTAGCCGAGGAAAAAGAATCTTATTTAGCGAAGCAATCGGTTATTTTCTAAATTATTCCATGGTCTTTCAGAATACTGGAAAACCGTTTAATGCACAGGTAGTTCCAAGTCAGTTTAATCACTGTTCTATATTAATGCGCTGCTTTAATTGATGCACACAGAGAGAGAGAGAGAGAGATCAGAGATATCATTGCGCTGCTTACATATATAAACTTGTTGTCAATGCTTTCCTGTGATTTTCTTTAATAAAATAGCCTAGATACTAAATCGCTACATTATATTCCTCAGCAACAAGGCGGTAAAATCGCCATTTTTTAATTAATTAGTTGTTTGTTGAGAGAGACGCGCAGACGGAGCATGCAGGTATGTACACACAACTGTCATCTCTCTCTCTCTCTCTCGATCGATAATTATTTAAAGTAAATGCATTCATTCAAATAAATGTGATCTTACTGCACTATTTCATCTCTGTGTCTGATTTGAGGTGAGCAGAATGCAAGAGTAATGAGCTGTAACTGACGAAAATAACTGTAATTTTTACCCTTTCGAAAGACCAATACTAGTTTTAACTTGTCTATAACTGTTCAAATGACCATGGAATAAGCAGGATAATCAACAGCTTGGTGTGCATTAAAAGATTTTAAATGCATCTCGTGTCGGGTGGTTCTTTGCCCCCGCATCATGCATTTAAAATCCTTTAGTGCATACCAAACCGTTAATTATCCCTTCCAAACTTACAATTTATATACTTTTTAACCTCAAATTCTCGTCTAGCTCTGTGACACACATACGTAATCTGTGCATTCTGGTTTAAGACAGTTAGGGTATGTCGAAAACCTTCCCATCTCATTTTCTCCTCCAACTTCAAAATCACCATACATCACAGTTTTACCTTTTTTGTAAAGGGCGTATAAATTCACATTTAAAAAAAAAAAAAATAGCTGATCGCTTCACTAGATAAGACCCTTCTTTCTCGGCTGCGACCATAGAACTCACAGGCACCATAGAAGTCCACTATATGGAGATAATTCCTGAAATGTTTTCCTCAAAAAACATAATTTCTTTACGACAGAAGAAAGACATGAAGAACTTGGATGACAAGGGGGTGAGTAAATTATCTGTAAATTTTTGTTCTGGAAGTGAACTAATCTTTTAACAGTGGTTCCTTGATGTCCACAGTTTAACAACATTATAATTTCATTATAATTTTATCAACAATATAATTGCGAGAGAAAGCATTGAAATATATTTTTACCTCCCATTTCGTATTTATTCCCTTTAGGGTTTTCATAGTATACGTCATTTCCTTTCTGAACACGAATGCAAAGTTGCCAAATGCATAAGTGTCAATGTAAATCCAAAGCAATACTGATAATGGTTTTGCAATCCAACCACCAAAATAGAAACGTTTCCTTAATTCAACGCTGAAATTGTTTTTTGATTCAGGTAAAATGGGAATGTTTTCCCAGCGCAACACTGAAAATGTTTTCTCCGTCCAACACTGGAACCATTCATTCCAACAATCCAACTTGCAATTATCTCACAATCCCACATCAGATTTGTTCACCCAATCCAACGCTAGAAAAGTTCTTTCAACAGAAACTTCTTGCCCACTAGTCGATCTGCAGGCCAACACAGAAGGATAGTTCACCTTAGATTACACTGGGAATTTCTTACAAGTTTGTAGAAAAATGTTTGCCATTTATGACTAAATTAAGATCAGTGCCTAATATTACTTAAAAATACTCTAACATTTGTTCTACAATATGCAGTTACACAGTCATACCTTAAAGTTGCAATGAAATTGAAATAGCGCCATATCTTTTCTTCCCTAATGTCATGTACATCCCAGTGAAACGGATTATCAAAAAATATAGGGTGAGAACTTGATTCTATCCAGTTGGTGATTGGAAGAGGACAGATCTTAAAGGATTAGGTGACTTCCAGAATAAAAATCGTTATCTAAGATGTTCATATCTTTCTTTCTTCAGAAATTAAGGCTTTTAAGGAAATATTCCAAGATTTTTCTCCATATAGTGGACTTCAGTGGAAGCCAATAGGTTGAATGTCCAAACTGCAGTTTCAATGCAGCTTCAAAGGGCTCTACACGATCTTATCTAGCAAAACGATTGGTCATTTTGTAAAAAAAAAACAAAAAATTACTTAAAAAATACTTTTTAACCACAAATGCTCATCTTGCACGAGCTCAGCCATCTATGACTTCACACATTACACAATCACGTTGGAAAAGTCACGCATGGTTAATTCTTCATCTGTTCAAAAAGGTAGGGTAACATCTCATTTTCTCCTCCAACTTCAAAATCATCCGAAAACGTTGTTTTACATTTTTTATTGTATAGTATGTGTTTCTTTGTACGTTCGCTTTGTAAACACTGGGTCGGTCCTTCAGCCTACGTCACGTGTGACCTTTCCAACGTGACTACGCAATGCATGAGTTCGAGCTAGTGCAGGATGAGGATTAGGCAACTACAGACATTATTTTACTCATACATTCACCTAAGAAAATGCTGTGGTTTGAAAGCTCTGACAAACTGCTCTACTGTGACAAAAAAAGACTTTCTATACTATGTACAAACCATGAAACCTAATATACCAGACAACACAGCCAGAAACCATCTGCTGCACAAGACATCTTACAGGGGTGAAGTAAATGAACACAGGTGCACCCTGAGATTGGATCAATTGATTAAGGTCGTTCTAATGCGGGCAACTCGGGCTCATTCCTGGATGGAGAGAAACAACGGCGGTGACCTTGACGTCTCAATGGAATATCTCCTCACTCTACTGTTGATAATTAATTAGAACTGCTAATTATTCAGCATCAACCAATTACAAGGTTGAAAGAATCTAAGTCATAGGGTGTTCACTTTCACAACAAACTCAGATGTGAGAAGAAAAAAGATGGAGTTGATATACTTTCATTAAGTTTGTGGTTGGGTCAATGTCATGCACTGATTTTTACTCACTCATGAATGTTAAAGTGCACAAAAAAAATGTGCAAAATGTCACTTTCAGAATGTGCAAAATATTTTACCAAATTAAGTGGGATCATACAAAATGCATGTTACTGTTTGTTTAGTACTGACCTAAATAAGGTATTTCAGATTAAAGATGTTTACATACAGTCAACAAGAGTTAAATTTATAAAAATGACCACATTCAAAAATTTACACCCCCTTGATTCTTAATACTGTGTTGTTACCTGAATGATCCACAGATGTGTTTTTTTGTTTGTTTGTTTGTTTAGTGATAGTTGAGTCCCTTGTTTGTCCTGAACAGTCAACCTGAAAACTGAAAACCTTTTGAATTTGAAGATCAGGGTAAATGTAACTTATTTTGTCTTCTGGGAAATCTTTGTAACTATTTTCTGTAGCACCTGAAGGGCTGTACTAAATAAAAAAAAAAGAAAGCTATTTAGGCAAAATAAGAACAATGCACGCATCTCCATTCTGTTCAAAAGTTTTCACCCTCCGGCTCTTAATGCATGGTTTTTTCTTTTGGAGCATCAGTGAGCATTTGAACCTTCCGTAATAGTTGCATGAGTCCCTCAGTTGTCAACAGTGTGAAAAGATGGATCTCAAAATCATACGGTCATTGTTGAAAAGTTTTCAAATACACAAAAATGCTAGAAAACCAAAGAATTTGTGGGACCTGAAGGATTTTTCTGAAGAACAGCAGGCAGTTTAACTGTTCAGGACAAACAAGGGACTCATGAACAATTAACACTAACAAAAAAGCACATCTGTGGATCATTCAGGTAACAACACAGCATTAAGAATCAAGGGGGTGTAAACTTTTGAACAGGGTCATTTTTATAAATTTATATGTAAACATATTTGATGTGTAATATCTTATTCAGGTCAGTACTAAATAAACAATAACATGCATTTTGTATGATCATTCTTATTTTGGTAAAATAATTAACATTTTTCAGATTCTGAAAGGGGGATGTAAACTTTTGGCCTCAACTGTAAATTTCACAGTTGATCAAAAAGACGCTACAAACAACACTTATTGGAAACACGTTACACTATGTACATGTCTCAAAAACCTGAAATACATTGCCCAATTTTCAGATGACAAGTCCACAAGAGGTGCCATAACCTATATAAAATTTTCCATCGCAGATGTGGATTTATTAAACAACACATGTAAAAGATGCCTGTGGATATAAAATGGTTGAAGCTAGATAGCGTGTTTAATCTCAGAAACAGGTAAACCTGACTGTAGCAACGTTTTATTAGGCTGTTTATTGTCCATATCACATACATGACTGGTACTTAAAGGTTACATAACACCACTAAACCCTACCCTAAACCTAACTGATAGCTAACAAAAGCAAACATGACATAAAAATGCATTTGCTAAAGCAACCAAGTCATTTCAGCTTGTTTCTACAAATGTTTGAGCTCTTTTGTGTGTCAAGACTTGTGTTTCACGCTAAGAATCACAAGTGCAACACTGTACCAGGTGTGCTACCGAGCAAGTTTACTACATCAGAAAAGCCACACATATGAAGCAGATTATGCAATGCATATGTTAAAAGAATTCTTTTACAAATCATGCACTATGGTAAAAATGTTTTGAGGTCATAACTTTGTATTGTGCAAGGAAGTGCACAAAAATATGCAGGTGTTCATCGATGATCTGCCCCTATAATCATAATCATGCATGTTTTTTTGTTACCTCCTCTAGTGTTCATTTCATCTGAAAACTACAGTGAAATTACATGCAGATATGCTCATGCAGAATCACATTTCCAATGACCCTGGGTTGGAAGTAAATGTGAGATATTGAAGTTAAAGAATTAAATAGTATTTTCTTGTACGCCATACTATAATAATTTCGGACTAATGTTTTATTTACAACTTCGAAAATCATTTTTCTACAGTGTAGTCAGCTTGAGCACCAAGCAGTTATTTAAAATATTCCCGTTTCTATCTGAACAATCAATCATGACTCGGCTGCATCATTATTAGGAACGCACTACCATCATTATACAAAAAAATCTCCATGTTTATATTTTGATTGTGAATAAAGCATAGAGTGGTCCAGTTTTGCAAAGGATTGTTTGTATAAGCAGGCACCATTAGTAATATTTCTTTCTTTACTCTTTACTCTTTTGTTTGGGTCTCCAAGCCATTCAACACACATGGGTTCTGCTTTCTTGGTCTAAATTTGTTTGCTTGAAATTACCAAGCATAAACAAAACACTCCATTTATTTCCCCAAAGAATATCAGAACAAATGCTTTTTTTGTTGTCATTGTTTATTGTTTTGTTGTGAACTACTCAGCTTTATAGCTCTCCTCTAGAATATAAAAAACCACAGCATTTTTGTTTTACAATAAAAATAGCCTTTGCTTTTCCCATCAAGTCCCTGCACTGGGATTTGAATTATTGTACAAAATAAGTTCTTGTCTAACTCTGTCCACGCACACACAGGGAAAAAAGAGCCGACTTTGAAGTCACCATGCAGCAAGACTGCTCCTCAACCTTACAAGTCCTGACTCAGCAGTAACGGTGGACCTCGATATACGGCGTCCTCATTAGGCTGGAGTCTCTGTAAGATTGCTTGTAATTGCTTCCTTCTCGGCCGACAGATAAAGCTCAGGTTTCTCATTGTGGTAAGGTCTGCCCTCAGAGGAGGCTAGAGTCTCATGAGCTGGGCTCTCAGTAATCTCTGTTTTAATTGGGCAGCGCGTGCCCTAAGCGTGGAGTAATCTCAGCTTGAACTGGTGCTCTCGGGCCCTGGGTGGCAGAGTGAAGCCAAGCGCCAGTGGCTGAGCACTGATAGAGAAGAACAGCCACACAGACACTGGCACACATTCCATGCATGCTCAGTGCAAATGCACCAAGGCTGTCTCAGTCCGAAAGGAATGAAAAATTCCTTTGAAATTCCAGTCTGAATTGAATTTGAACTGATGAAACAAGGATGCACAAATGTAATTAGAATTTGAATTTAAGAAAGCATGATTAAAATGGAATGCAATTCAAAGGAATTCCTATTTTGGAGTGTCTATTTACACTAAGTGCAAATAGCCTGCCTTGTTGGCAGAGGCTATTTACACTAACTCCACCCTCAAAGGTGTGGTTGGGCTAGTCAACATCACAAAAGATGTCAGCTGAACAATGGCTCCAGTGATGTTGGAGGTAAAACACATAGCAGTAATTTTTAGACACAATCAACCAAAGTTCAAATCCATCTTTTGCCGAACTTGTTCTTTTCCCTTTTTTATCTATCTATCTATCTATCTATCTAGCTATTGTTCTATCGTTGTAACGCACAATCATTCTAGCTATCTATCTATCAATTTTATCTATCTATCTATCATTCTATCGTTCTATCATTCTATCTATCTATCTATCTATCTATCTATCTATCATTTTATCATTCTAACTATCTATCGTTCTAACGTACTATCTATAGGTATCTATCTATCTGTCTATCTATCTATCGTTCCATCATTCTATCTATCTATCTATCTATCGTTCTAATGTACTATTTATCTACCTATCTATCTACAGTATCTATCTATCTATCTATCTATCTATCTATCATTCTATATATAGCTATCTATCTATCTAGCTATCGTTCTATTGTTGTAACACACTATCTATCTATCATTCTATCTATCGTTATATCGTTGTAACATCGTTATATCGTTATATCGTTCTAACTATCTATCTATCGTTCTAATGTACTATCTATTTATCTACCTATCTATCTATCTATCTATCTATCTAGTTATCATTCTATTGTTGTAACACACTATCTATCATTCTATCTATCTATCGTTCTATCGTTGTAACACACTATCTATCTATTGTTCTAACTATCTAGATATCGTTCTAATGTACTATCTATAGGTATCTATCTATCTATCAGTCTATCTATAGGTATCTATCTATCTATCTATGTTTGTCTGTCTATCGTTCTATCTATCTATCGGTCTATGTTTGTCTATCGTTCTATCTATAGGTATCTATCTATCTATCTAGCAATCGTTCTATCGTTGTGACACACTGTCTGTCTATCTATCTATCTATCTATCTGTCTGTCTATCGTTCTATCTATAGGTATCTATCTATCTATCTAGCTATCGTTTTATCGTTGTAACACACTGTCTATCTATCTATCTATCTATCTATCTCTCTCTCTCTCTCTCTGGAAATCATATCTTTTCCAGTCTAGTTCAACATATTTACAGACTGGTTAAGGCACCAAGTTATCACAGACGTATACGTATATAACACTATGCCATACAACCAGAAAACAAAACTTCTTCACACTTACTTGTACTGCGAGACGTTTGTTTACATTGGCACATTCAGCGATAATCAAGAACCTCACGCCAGCATGTAGGGTGAGGGGGTGCAAGGTGTTAAACAGTGCGAGAAAACACGGCATCACATACTTCACACAATATGAGCCTTTTCAACCCACTTTAGCACTGAACAACTCAATATTAGGGGCTATGTGTCTGTAATTGAATTCTGTTCAGCTATGCAGGGCTATGCCATCCGTGTGCTTGTTCAGACCTGTCGGGTACCTGTTCCATTTATAGCAGCTGATCTGGTCAGCGACGCCGGAGCCATCTGGCACTGAAAAACCTTTAGCCGTGGTGACGTCCAACGACTTTGATCTGTTCCCTCCATACAAACCGTCTTTTGTGATATCACTGCATACATGTTCAAGTACCACTGCTTTTTTTCTGGTATTTTCTCTTCTAACATTTCTTTCCCTCTCGAAATCTTCATATTGTCTCATTTTTATGGCTGTGTGCTCTCACTCCTAGAAATTTCAAATTCAGCAAGTAATACTTGCATAATACTTATTGAATACTGCATAGCACACAGTGTAGACTGTGCATTTTTTTCTCATACATTTAACTTTTTTTTTGTACACTTTTACAAGTTAATACACTTATTTCACAAGGACACATCAACTTGTTGAAAAAAGATGGTAAAGTCATTTATAAAGGTAGCAGACATTTCTATTTCAAATAAAAGCTGTTTTAGAAAAAAAGGAGAAATTAAACATTTATTATTAATATAATCAATGTTGAAAACAGTTGTGCTGCTTAATATTTTTATAAATACACTACCATACAACAGGTTTGGGTTAAGTTTTAATGGAACATACATAAATAAGTAAATAAATAACACTTTTACTTAGGATGAAATAAACTGATCAAAAGTGACAGTAAAGACATTTGTAATGTAACTAACTAACTAAACAAACATAGATAAATAAATAAATAAATATAGAATGAATGAATAAATAAATAACATTTTTATTCAGCAAGGATGAAATAAATTGATTAAAAGAGTAAAGAAAATTGTAATGTTACTAACTGAATAAACATAAAAATAAATAAATAAATAAATAAATAAATAAATGCTGTTCATCAACTTTCTAATCATCAAAGAATCCAGGGAAAAAAAAATAATAAAAAATAAATGGCGTTCATCAACTTTCTGATGATCAAAGAATCCTGGGGGGAAAATAAAATAAAATAAAATAAAAAAATAAAAAAAAAAATAAATAAATAAATAAAATAAAATAAAATAAAATAAAATAAAATAAAATAAAATACTAGTTCCTACAAAAAAATCAAGCAGCAAAAACTGTTTTCAGCATTAAAAATAACAAGAATCATTATTAATAACCGAGTACTAAAAATAATTGAGTAACAAATCGGCATGAAGGTTTTGAAGGAATCATGAGACACTGAAGACTAGAATAATGATGGTGAAAATTCAGCTTTGGATCATAAAAATAAATTACATTTTAAATTATATTAAAATAGAAAACACTTATTTTAAATTGCAATAATATTTCATAATATTACTATATTTTTCATCAAATAAATGCAGTCTTGGTAAGCATTAGAGACTCAAAAATATTTGTATAAAAATTTTGAATATACCGTATGTATAAAATTCAAAGCGCTATTCATTCAATTCAAACATGCTGTTCATTCTAACAACATACCATGTCTTTTTGCCATCTTCTTGGCTCCTTCTTGTTTTTGTCTTGCCCAAACTCTCACCCCTCCCTGTGCTGATTCCATTCACCCCTCTGTGTTCTTCCCTCCATTTTTCTTCCCTTCCCTACAGAGCCTGTGTATCTTGTGTCTTGCTCTGTATATTAAGGAGATGAGCTCCCTTATTGAATCTACTTTTGTGTTAGCCCTTAACAAGCCCTTTCACAGCGAGACGCCATCCGTGTCGCCCGCCTTCTAGGCTGTGTGTGCACGTACACATGTGTGTCCTTCATTTACATTACTTGTGTCGTTTTTCCTCCACACTGAGGCCAGTGACACATTCACGACTGCAGTAATCTCCATCTGAGCACACCGAAGTGTCGAAGGCACTGTACTGCATTCATAATGTTCGGCTGTTGTTGTTTTTCCTGTTTGGGAAAATAATGCAGCCGGATGTTTTTTAATAGGTCATATGCCAGGATGTCTTTTGACAGTCTGCTTTCAAGGTTATCTCTAACTCATGCCCAAAGGGAGTTTAGGCTTGTCAGAATAACTGCAGGCTTTCTCCTACATTGCTTGGCCTGTGGCATGTGCTTGACACTATGAAAGCAAACCCTGACAGTATCACTACAAAAGGTCTATGCACATAAAATTAAGCTGACAGGGACCTGACTAGCAGGAGGCTGGATGTTTTCGTGTTAAAAGCTAGGTGAGCGAGGACTTGCGTGGTTTCTTTGTTTCCATAAACAGACTCTTTAGCGTTTCAAGGAAGAGTTGATCTGAAAATTACATTCCTGTCACCGTTTACACTGCTGGCCAAACATTTGAAATATTTGAGATTTCTTAATGTTTCTGAAAGAAGTTTCTAATGCTCCCCAAGGCTGCATTTATTTGATCTTCAATACAATAAAAACATATTGTGAAATACTTTACAACTTAAAATTAACTCTTTTATTATATTTTAAAATGTAATGAAGTTGGCTTGAAAAAGCCAACATGCTGATGTTTTATAAGCTTCTTCTTTTAAAAAACATGCTAGCAACATGCTAACCAAGCTAGAAACATGCAAACACCATGCTGATAATGCTAAAAACATGCTAACAACATGCTGATCATGCTAGAAAAATGCTAACAACATGCTAGAAATATGCTAGAAACATGATAACATGGTAATAATGATAAAACATGCTATCAAATGCTAATCATGCTACAAACATGGTAATAATGCCAGAAACATGTTAATCATGCTAGCAACATGCTAATCATACTAACAACATATTAACAACTTTCTAGCAACATGTAAATCATGCTAGCAACATGCTAACAACGTGCTAATAATGTTAAAAAACATGCTATCAAATACTAATCAGGTTAGAAACATGCTAGCAACATGCTAATCATGCTAGAAACACGCAAACAACAGGTTAATAATACTAGAAACATGCTAGTAATATGCTAATAATGTTAACAACATGCTAGGAACAAGGTAGTTATGCTAGAAACATGCTTCTCATGCTACCAACATGCTAATAATGCTAGCAACATGCTAATCATGCTAACAACATACTGACAACATGTTAACAACTTGCTAGCAACATGCAAATTATGCTAACAACATGCTAATAATTCTAAAAACATGCTAGCAACATGCTAGAAACATGCAAACAACATGGTAATAATATTAGAAACATGCTAGCAGCATGCTAATAATGTTAACAACATTAATGATGCTAAAACATGCTTAAGCTACCAACATGCTAATAATGCTAGAGACATGCTAGAAACATGTTAATCATGCTAGGAACATGCTAATCATGCTAACAACATACTGACATGTTAAAAACTTGATAGCAACATGCAAATCATGCTAAAACATGCTAGCAACATGATAATACTAGAAACATACTTGCTAATCATGTTAAAACATGTAGAAACATGCTGATCATGCTAGCAACATGCTAATAATGCTAAAAACATGCTAACAACATAACAAAATGCTAATCATACTAAAACTTGCTAGCAACATGCCAATCATACTAGAAACATACCATCCACATTGTAATCATGCTAGAAGCATGCTAATAACACGCTAATCATGTTAGCAACACGCTATTCACATCTGTCTAATCTGTCTAATCATATTAGAAACATGCATACAACATGGTAATAATAGTAGAAACATGCTAGCAGCATGCTAATAATGTTAACAACATTAATGATGCTAAAACATGCTTAAGCTACCAACATGCTAATAATGCTAGAGACATGCTAGAAACATGTTAATCATGCTAACAACATACTGACATGTTAAAAACTTGATAGCAACATGCAAATCATGCTAAAACATGCTAGCAACATGATAATAATACTAGAAACATACTTGCTAATCATGTTAAAACATGTAGAAACATGCTGATCATGCTAGCAACATGCTAATAATGCTAACAACATAACAAAATGCTAATCATACTAAAACTTGCTAGCAACATGCCAATCATACTAGAAACATACCATCCACATTGTAATCATGCTAGAAGCATGCTAATAACATGCTAATCATGTTAGCAACACGCTATTCACATCTGTCTAATCTGTCTAATCATATTAGAAACATGCATACAACATGCTAATAATAATAGAAACATGTTAACAACATGTTAATAGTGTTAAAACATGCAAATCATGCTAAAACATGCTAGCAACATGTTTATAATAGAAACATAACATCAACTTGCTAATCATGTTAAAACGTTAAAAACACGCTAACAACATGCAAATAATGATAGAAACATGTTAACAGCATGCTAATCATGCTAGCAACATGCTAACCATGCTAGAAACATGCAAACAACATGGTAATAATATTAGAAACATGCTAGCAACATGCTAATAAAGTTAACAACATGTTAATGATGCTAAAACATGCTTATGCATGCTAATAATGCTACAGACATGCTAGAGACATGCTAGAAACATGTTAATCATGCTAGCAACATGCTAAGCGTGCTAACAACATACTGACAATGTTAACAACTTGATATCAACATGCAAATCATGCTAAAACATGCTAGCAACATAATAATAATAATACTAGAAACATACTTGCTAATCATCTTAAAACATGTAGAAACTAAAAACTTGCTAGCAACATGCCAATCATACTAGAAACATACCATCAACATGGTAATCATGCTAAAACATGCTATATGTATGCTAATAACATGCTAATCATGTTAGAAACATGTTAATCATGTTAACAACATGCTATTCACATCTATCTAATCTTTCTAATCATATTAGAAACATGCATACAACATGCTAATAATAATAGAAACATGTTAGCAACATGATGTTTATAATAGAAACATACACCAACTTGCTAATCATGTTAAAACATGTTAAAAACATGCTAACAACATGCTAATAATGGTAGAAACATATTAACATGCTATCAGCATGCTAATCATGCTAACAACATTTTAGCAACATGCTAAAACATGCTAATCATGCTACACACATGCTAGCAACGTGCAAATCATGTTCAAAAAACATTAGCAACGTGTTAACAACATGCTTTCAACATCTATCTAAACTTTCAAACTTTTACAACTGCTTCAAACTTTCAATCAAGGCTTTTTCAAGCCAACTTAAAAGTTAATTCGCGAACTTTACTCATCTAGTTTATTCCTGTGATGCAAAGCTGAATTTTCAGCATCATTATTCCAGTCTTCAGCGTCACGTGATCCTTCAGAATCATTCTAATATGCTGATTTGCTGCTCAAGAAACATTTTTTTTTATTATCAATGTTGAAAGAAGTTGTGCTGCGTAATACTTTTATGTAGTACTGTTTACTGTATATTTGATCAAATGCAAACTACTACAAGTTGTACAAACTACTTTTATGACATTTTCAAAGTGCTTTTTGGAGCTCAAAAGTATGTAAGGAAAAGTTATGCGCTTGTGTAACAACATGAGGGGAGTAAACAATGACAGTAATTTCATTTTTGGGTGAAATACATTTTTAAGGTCACCGTGTAACTTCTTGAGGAAAGGCAGCGGTATTAAAATGCTGACAGCTTAGTGCAACATGCCCTGCTTGACATTTGAAAGAAATGACACAGTACTATGGATTAGTGCAGCTGCAACATTATTCCATGCTGTCCATTATGGAGGATTTATTTTAAAACAAACTCAAACATATGCTAATTCTATGGTTGTTTGGTCTTGCTGAGAATCTAGCGCTGCTGTTTTGCTGGCGTGTCCATTTACAAGACCATTAATAAGCATTCAGAAGTATCTTGTAAATTATGACTGTGCAAACTCAGTTTCCCTACGCAGCAGAATGGATGCTACATGGTTCACTATGAAAGAAAGTCCTTTTTGTAATAAAGTTAGACTGGAAAAGTTAATACTTCTGAAGTATTCACTTCTAATTTTAGAAGTATGTAACAAAGTCATGTTAAATAGTTCATGTGTGATTTTAATTTGCATCCATTAAACAATCACAAGACAAAAAGTCTATACACACTTAACTGAATGTATTTTTCTCATGATTTTAGTTTAAAAATTAGCTCTGTAGACTATGAATTGTGCAAACAAATGAAAAAGTTTACAAAATACTGTATGTTCTATTATTATTATTATTTATCAATTTATTATTTATTAATTTAACATTATAATTATTTATCCATTTATTATTTATTTATTTAATATTATTATTATTTATCTATTTATTATTTATTAATTCACTTATTTTTATTTTTATTTTATTTTTATTTATTTATTGTTACATTTGGGTACTATAACTTTTAATATACACTGGTCAAAAATGTGGAAAAATTAGTATGATTTTTAAAAATTAAATTAAATTAAATGTATTTATTTTATTATATTTTTTTTTAATGAAAGAAGTCCTTATTCTAAACAAGGCTGCAATTATTCAATCAAAAATACAGTAAAAGGTAATAAAGTAATAAAACAGTAGTTAAGTAATAAAGTAAAATAGAAAATTTAAATAACTATTTTCTATTTCTTTTTAAAATGTAATTTATTCCTGCGATGCTAATTTGGCACTCAAAGAACCAAACAAAACAAACAAACAAACAAAAAAATCTTCTTTTTATCAATAGTATAAGCATGAAAGTTTTTTTGCGTAATATTTACACCATGATACAATACCTTTCAAAAATTAATTTATTTATTTTTAAGAAATGACACTGAAGACTAAAGTAATGGCTGTTGAAAACTCAGCTTTACCATACAGAAATATTAAAATAGAACTTTAATAAATAAAACTTTTTATGTTATTTGAATAAAATTTTCAATACTGTTTTTACTGCATTTGTGATTAAATAAATGCAGACTTTGATAAATAAATAAGCAAAAGAGACAAAAATTGTTTCAAAATCATAAATAAATACAAACCTTTGATTGGAAACGCATAAAAATTAATAAATGAAACAAAGGACTTTTTCAAAGGACAATATGTTTGTGTGTATGATGCATTTTAAATACATAGGTCATGTGAGCTGAGATTCTATTCTGTTCAATTCTATTCTTGTGGTCTGTTCTGCTTCTCAAGGGCAACATATGAGATATGAGCATCTCTGTATCAGCACAGGTGGGCATTTTCATTACGGATGCTTTGTGAATGTCCATCACCATGACAGGACTGACTGTGTTCAAAAATCTAATTAGTATTTTACCTGTCTATGGTCTCGTCTCACGTTTCACATTAAATGCAAAGCAGTGATTAATAGCAGAGCAAAACTGCGAGGACACCTCTAGCTTGGAGTGGAATATGAATTACAGACCTCTCCGGTTTAATTCGTTGCGCCTGTTATCTCGCTCAAAAGAATTTCAAACAAATTATTTTCAAAAATGCTGTCAACTTAAAACAAATATGCCTGCAGTAGCAGGGAACGTTTTGCTTGCGTGTTGGGTGGCAGAGAAAAATTGAACAGTTTGTCGCATAATCACATTTCGAACAATGTTGTCGGGAACATTTTTTTTTGCTCTCATCTTGAATAAATCCCAAGAGTGCCTCGTGCATTTTTGAAGGATTTTTCGAGGTACTGAACTGCTTGCTTTGTGGATTTGTGGACAGGCTTTAAGTTCTTTGAAGACTTCAGAACTGAATAATGCAGGTCTGCAGGAGAGCGCTGGATATGCACAGGGTTTCTCTCTGCCTGTCTGTGATGTTACAGAAACACTAAACCACCGATAGACTCATCAAAGACCCGCTGCCTGCAGTTTCAACTACGGGCGAGCAACTGGACCTCAAGATTAATAATATTTGACACAATATTTGCAACTCGAGGGGGATTAAGCAAGAATTTCCACAGTCTCTAGTCTGGAGTCGTTTCATCTCACACATATGTAATTCTGCACACATACAGAGAAACAGGCACAAAACACAATTGCTTTGTTCTAAAACCTAGCGTGCTGCTTACGGATGCAGCGTTTTAAAACATCACAAGCTCGTCTCCCGGCATGAAGGTAGGGAACTTAATTATGCCGCCTTCTGAGACACCTTGTTTTGGTCAAATTCTAAGGCAGCCTTATATGTATCCTTCAAGTAGAAGGCATTTTTAAAATGCACTTTGATAAGCCAGTGAAAAAAAAAAAAAAAACTCAAGATGACAAATATTGCATGACAAAAATAAATCATTAAATAATCTACGATTAAAAACCATTTAAAAATTGTGTGTCATTTCTATTTATGGTTAAGTATCACATCTTCCCTCTTGCTTTCCAAATCAGTCACGTAAGAGGTTTTATAACCGTTACAGTGTTGCCTTAGAAGGCAGCTGCCTATGTAGGCAGTAAGCAGAGAGGCAGCTCACTAGGTTTTGAAGCAGATCAAATATCTGCAGAAATGTACAGATGCTGCCAACAGGGTTCAAAATCTTATATCACAGTATGAGAAATTTTAAAAGAATAGTTCATCCAAAAATGAAAAGTATTTCATCATTTACTCTCCCTCATGTCATTTTATTTAAGAAAACTCTTTGGTAATCCATTTAATTAAATTAATACTTAAAGGGGTCATCGGATACCCATTTTCGACAAGTTGATATGATTCTTTAGGGTCTTAATAAAAAGTATATAATATACTTTGGTTAAAAATGCTCATTGGTAGTGTAAAACAACACCCTTTTTACCTTGCCAAAATCAGCTCTGCAAAAATTATCCTGTTCTGGTCGAGGTTGCTTTAAATGTTCATGAGCTCTGTTCACCCTGCTCCTCTCTTCTCTCTGTGGAGTGACGAGCCTGTTTACTTTAGCCGCATTTAGTCGTGTTTAGCCGCTAAACTTGCTAACTAGCACGTGAAGATGGATCACGAATGATTTGCGTGAATATAGACGGATATATGTAGATCGGGAGGCGCATTCCATTCACAAACAAATGCAATCCACTGCATCTTCAGTGACTCAGATGTTGGGAGTAAATGATGACCATTATGTTATTACATCCAGCAACACAACGCCTCAATCAGAGATATTCTTGTCTAACTTACATCCCTGCTCTGGCATCGAAACAATGGCGGTCGGACTGTTACAGCTGATTTAAGGCGGGTCTGAAGGTAAGACGCTCATGTCAATCAACTATTATGGGAGCGGCCTGTTGGTATGATGCCGCACCGACAGGCATCTGAGAATGGCTCGATTTGAAAAAGGGAATATTATTTTTACAGATTAATTAAAAACCACTGCATGGATTTTTATCATTATAGGGTAGATGTGTACATACACTGCCAACACACACAATGTTCAAACAACATGTAAAAGTGAACTTTCCATCCGATGATGAAAATCTGCAGAAATAATTTTGAAGTAACAACTCATCTACATCTTGGATGACTTGAGGGTGAGTACATTTTCAAGCCATCCAAGATGTAGATTTAAAGAAACTTAGCATTACATCACTTGCTCACCAATGGATCCTCTGCAGTGAATGGGTGCCGTCAGAATGAGAGTCCAAACCACTGATGAAAACATCACTTTCAGAACTGTTTAAAATGATTAGGACCGTTTTTTGCTTTTAAGTGATATTTCATGTGTGCATATTTCTCTCAAAGTTAGGTGATAGGACTTTTTCACTCATATTTTAGTTTAAATTTTTTTTTTAATGATGGGTTTGTTTATTACAAACACACTGTTTTCCGTCCACAAGACATTAATCGATGAACTGGAGATGTGGATTACTTGTGGATTATTGTGATGTATTAATCAGCTGTTTGGACTCTCATTCTGACGGCACCCATTAACTACAGAGGATCCATTGCTGAGCAAGTGATGTAATGCTAAATTTCTCCAAATCTGTTCTGATGAAGAAACAAACTCATCTACATCTTGGATGACGTGAGGGTGAGCACATTTTTAGGCTATCCAAGATGTAGATTTGAAGAAATTTAGATGGGTAAATGGGTGCCGTCAGAATGAGAGTTCAAACAGCTGATAAAAACATCACTTTTAGAGCTGTTTAGAATGATTAGGACAGTTTTTTTGCTTTTAAATGTTGCTTGATCTGTGCATATTTCTCTTAAGTCGGAATAGAGGACTAGTATTTTAGCGGAAGCAACAGTGTGAAGTTAAAAACGCCTCAATGATGGGTTTGTTTATTACAAACACACCTTTTTCAGTCCACAAGACATTAATTGATGAATTGGAGTGGTGTGGATTACTTGTGGTTTATTGTGATGTTATTATAAGCTGTTTGGATTCTGATGGCACTCATTCACTGCAGAGGATCCATTGGTGAGCAAGTGATGCAATGCTAAATTTTTCCAAATCTGTTCTGATGAAGAAACAAACTCATCTTGGATGGTCAAGGGTAAAAACATTCTCAGCAAATTTTTAGGTGAACTATTCCTTTAAACGTACCAGTATTTAGTAATTTGTTGAGTCAGCTTAAAATAATTTGTTACCCCGCTGCCTAAAAATTTTAAGTTCAGTCAACTAAAATAAGTTTAGTCAACTTGAAATGTTAAGTTGTACTAAATAACAACTTAGATATTTGTGTTTGCTAAACTTAACAGATGGGTAAGTAACCCAGCTGCCTTAAAATTTTAAGTTGATTCAACTCAGATATCTAAGTTGTCACTTAGTATAATTTAACATTTCAATTTGAATAAACTTTTTTGAGTTGACTAAACTTAAAATTTTAAGGCAGCCAGGTTACAAATTATTTTAAGTTGACTCAACAAATTGTTTTTTACAGTGTGGTGGTGTGGATTACTTGTGGATTATTGTGATGTTTTTATCAGCTGTTTGGACTCTCATTCTGATGGCACCCATTCTCTACAGAGGATCCATTGGTGAGTAAGCGAAGTAATACTAAATTTCTCCAAATCTGTTCTGATAAAGAAACAAACTCATCTACATCTTGGATGACCTAAGGGTAAGTACATTTTCAAGCCATCCAAGATTTGGAGAAATTTAGCATTACATCACCTGCTCACCAATGGATCAGTACTGGGACATTTAAAGGAATAGTTCACGTAAAAATGAAAATTGGCTGATGTGTTTACCCCCAGGCCATTCAAGATGTAGATGATTTGGAGAAATTTAGCATTGCATCACTTGCTTGCTAATGGATCCTCTGCAGTAAATGGGTGCCGTCAGAATTAAAGTCCAAACTGCTGATAAAAACATTACTTTTAGAGCTGTTTAGAATGATTAGGACAGTTTTTGTGCTTTTAAACTATGCTTGATTTGTGCATATTTCTCTCAAGTCGGGTGGTAGGAATATTATGGACTGAGGACTGACAATTTAAAGTTAAAAATATCCTAATGATAGGTCAGATTTATTACAAACACCATTTTCGGTCCACAAGACATTAAATGATGAACTGGAGTCCTGTGGATTACTTGTGGATTGTTGTGATTTTTTTATCAGCTGTTTGGACTCTCATTCTGACGGCACCCATTTACTGCAGGGAATCCATTAGCAAGCAAGTGATGCAATGCTAAATTTCTCCAAGTCATCTACATCTTGAATGGCCTGGGGGTAAACACATCCGCCAATTTTCATTTTTACGTGAACTATCCCTTTAAATGTCCCAGTACTTAGAATAGAACAGGAATAAAAAATGTACAAATAAAACAGACAAAAATGTAGCATTACTTGCTCACCAATGGATCCTCTGCAGTGAATGGGTGCCGTCAGAAGGTGAGCCTTACTTTTAGAGCTGCTTCCCTTCAAATTTTGCATTACTTCATGTGTTTTCTTCTCTCCCCTGTACATAACAAAGCAGTTATATAAAATATGGCCACACAGATGTTTTAATTTTGTAAAACTGTGAATGTGTTTACCCTCAGGACGCAGGATGTAGAAGAGCTTGTTTCTTCATCAGAATAGATTTGGAAAAATTTAGCATTACATCACTTGCTCACCAGAAAGAGAGTTCAAACAGCTGATAAAAACATCACAATAATTGTACTGTAAGTCTGCTAAATGAATAAATGTAAATGTATTTACCACAGTAAGAACACTAAAACAAAATCTCTACCGGCCAGCATATTTTTATCACAGCACAGTGTGTAGAGTTAAACATACTCATGAGCAGCGTTGGCCCACACCTATGTTGACAGGATGAGCTACATCCTAAATAAAGAGTAACTCATGTGTGCTTCCCTACAGTTCACTAGAGGGGAGACAGCGCAAGAAGAAAAGCCATGAGACAGCATTTCTTTCAGTTAATATAGCTCTCTCTCTCTCTCTCTCTCTCTCTCTGCACTCCTCCGAGACTCCCAGAATCCTCTCTACCTATCGGCTGCCTCAATATTTGCCCATTAAAAGGCAGAGCCGAGTTTCTGGTGAATAATTTAAGGCTGCTGCTGCTGCTCTCTGGTCGGAGCACAGAAGCCTGCTGATCAGAGAGTCATAAAGGAGTTTTGACAGCAGCCGATGGGAGCGAAAGGGCATTGAAAAAAGCCACCACTTTAAATAAACTCTTTTAATAAGGCGGATTCTGTCAAAGGACCACCCGATCTGAAAAATGTTCACGAAATCTTGTCAAGGACATGTCCGGCTCGGCCTTTTTGATGCTCAAGGGCGAGACGTCGGATGTGAGCGTTCATGTACTGTATCTGTGATCACCGATGGATGTTTTCATTATAGATGCTGCGAATGTCCATCATCACAGACAGGAATGATTGTGCACAACAATCTTTATATTTTACCTGTCTACGGTGTCGCCCCATATATCATAGCCAAAGAAATGATTCATAGCAGAGCAAAACTGTAAGGACACCTCTACTTTCAAAGACTCATTTTAACAGAAAATTGAAAGAAAGAAGATTGAAATGCATTGCGCTTTTAGGACCATTAGGATTCTCATTACTGTACTTTATTTAATTATTTAATTCACCAACGATGCATTAAATTGATCAAAAGTCGAGGCACAGACTTTTATATTGTTACAAACAAACAATAAATAAATCAATCAATTCAAATAATTGCTGTTATTTTGAACTTTCTAATTTAAAAATAATCCTAAAAAAATAAATAAAAACCAAAATAAATATTTCTTGAGCACCAAATTAGCATAATAGAACGATTTCTGAAAGATTATGTGACACTGAAGATGCAGCTTTGCATTACAGGAATAAATTACATTATAAAATGTATTAAAATGTTAAAATAGAAAACATTTATCATATTTACAATTGTAATAATATTTTACAATAATACAGTTGTTGTTGTTTTTTTTCTGTAATTTTGATACATTCAGCCTTGGTAAGCATAAGAGACTTCCTTCAAAAATATTTGTATGCAAATTTTGAAATATGTATGTATTTGAAAAATGAAATATATAAATATATACAGTCACTTCTAAAAGTGAGACCTGACCATACAAAAAATAAACAAAACAGATTTAAACTGAAAAGTGTCAATTAATTTTTGTTTTGCATTTTTATTACAGTAATAATTAATAATAATAATTATTATTATTAATAATAATAATAATAATAATAATAATAATAATAACTGCTTAATGTAAAAGACAAATTATTAAGCTGAACTCTTTGTTAATTAAATTACAATGTAATTTAAATTGAAATGTATTAATTAATTTTTTATTACAGTATTACAGTAATAATAATAATTAATAATAATAATAATAATAACTGCTTAATGTAAAGACAAACTTAAGTTAAATGTTTTTTTAATTAAAATTTAATTCAAATTGAAAAGTATGAATTTTTTATATATAATAAGAAGAAGAAGAACTACTGCTTAATGTAAAGAAAATTGTAAAGTTTTTTTAACTGTTTTTTTTTTATTTTATAAATTAAAATGTAATTTAAATGGAAAAGTATTAATTAATTTTTTTTTTTCCATTTTCCAGATTTTATTACATTATTACAATACTACTACTACTACTACTACTACTTCTACTAATTATAATATAATTTTGACCAACAAAACAAAACAAAACAAAACAAAAAAAATGCAGCCTTGGTGAGCATTAGAGAAAAATATTATTTACTAATAAAAAAAAAAATGTTGAAATAAGTATATATTTGGGGAAAACAATTATATATATATATATAAACAAAAAATAAAAAATTTTGCATTTTTAATGACAGTATTACTGTGATAATAATAATTATAACAATAATAATAACTGCTTAATGTAAAAAAAAATAAGTTAAATTGTTTTTAATTAAAACTGAATTGAAATTGATAAGTATCAATTCATTTTTTTGCATTTTTATTATAATATTACGGTAATAATAATAATAATAATAATAACAACAACTAGCAACTGCTTAATGTAAAGAAAAATGATTCAATTAAATACTACATTATTTAAATTTTTAAGTATTAATTTACTGTAGAAAATACCTTTTACATAAAGAGAATAATCACTGAGAACAACATTAATTATGACTGCCTTACAGTAATGATAATTTAGGTGAGAAATTGTGCTATACAGTCATAAAAAATAACATGGCCTTAAAATGGGCTTCTTTCTCTTTATGCAAACTACAAATTCTTTTTTTTTTTTTTTTTTTTTTTTTTTGCTAAATGTGACCTGGACAAATTCTCATCAGTCTCACCCGTCTATCTCAGAGCGCAATCTGTCTGGAACACAATTACAGAGCAGAAAGTCATTTATGTTGGCATAGAAACCCACAGTTGGGTTGCACGCACACACATTCTTAAAATTCAGAAGGACATTTTCTTACACATCTCTTCACTCACTCACACTGGCAGAGGCCTAATTGGTGGAGGAAGGTTTGGACTGGGGGCTCAGTGGCACACTAGCTGTGCCACTCATATTTCTACCTGCCTAATGAGTCTCTGTCTCGCTCTCCAAGAATAACCAGCGCCGGGCCCCGCTCTCCATCTCAGGGGCGTGCTACTGTTTTCCTCATGAGCAGACTCGTAAACATAACGATTAAATGACCATGGTCAGAATCACCATCTGGGCTGATTAACTAGAAATCTGGAGACCAGGGGAGTGTCTGTTCCGCTATGTGCTAGCGATATTAGCGTGCGCGAAAATATCAAATAATCGGAGGGTTAATGCAACAGATGCATGAGCTAAATAGGAGGCAGACAGTGACTTATGACAGTCTTGCTACGCCAGGCGCCGCACGTCTCTCAGCATATCAAGCGTATCAAAATGTGAATAACAACAAAGCTGACTTTTTATAGTTAGTTATGGTCGCCCACTCATTCAGATCCGGAGAATGCATTAGTTATTCCCTGTAGCATTTTTAGAAGGAATGGAAATCTTCTGAACATACGAAACTCTTGTTTGTTGTCGGGGGAGACTGTGGCTTTGAACAGCGCTCTCTCTCTTTCTACATGTGTGAGTCATCAGGGTTCCAGAGAAGATGATCCCCTGACACTGTCGCACAGAACCTTCGCTGTCTCTGATATTTATTTTGGCAAATGGAACAAGCGCCGTCTCGGGTAGTTACAGCATAAAGTAGATTTTAAAGCTAAAAATAAAAAAATCACAGGCGCCATGGATGTGTTTGATGTGTTGCTTTTTGAATTCAAAACATATTTAATCAGCGTTCATATGATTGCAGTATGTTTCACCAAACAAACTAAACTGAACATAATAATAATAATAATAATAATAATAATAATAATAACAATAATAATAATAATAATAATAATCATGCGATAGACCAGTATACCAGTCTAATTAAATGGCTGATATTTGTTCATTATTGATATATTTCATTGTTTATTCAATAACAACAACAACAACAAAAACAATAATAATAATAATAATAATAAACAAGCTTAGACCGGTATATTAACCAGGCTTATTAACTGGCTGATTTTTTTTTTTTTATTGTTATATTTCATTATATTTAATTCAATAAAAAAAAAATTAAAAAGAAAAAATAAATAAATAATAATAATAATAATAATAATAATAATAAACAATGCTAGACCGGAATAATAACCAGGCTTATTAATTGGCTGATTTTTTTTTTATTATTGTTATAGTTCATTATGTTTAATTCAATAATAATAATGATAATAATAATAATAATAATAATAATAATAATAATAAATGTATTATTATTATTGGTAAAAATTAGTTTTTAATAATAAATACATTTTATTCATGTTATATTTCATTATGTTTATTCAATAGTAGTACTAATAATAATATTAAGTTTTTAAAAATAAATAATAAAATATAATATTATATAAATGTAAAACAACAACAACAACAACAATACTAGTAACAATAATAATAATAATAATAATAATAATAATAATAATAATAATAAAAGTAATAATTCTTAGTATTACTGGTCACATATTAAAATGAGTTTTTAATGATAATAATATAATATATATGATAATAAAATAATTATTAATTATTTTAATAATATAATTAAAATATAAAATAATATTATAATTGGCTGATTCTTTATTATAATTAAATTTCATTATGTTTATTCAATAATAATAATAATAATAATAATAATAATAATAATAATAATAATAATTATTATTATTATTATTATTATTATTGGTTAAAAAATGAGTTTTTAATAATAAATAATAAACTATTATTATTAATAATATAAATGTAAAAATAATATTAATAAAATTGTTTTAAATGTAAAATGTATACATACATTTTATATGATTAACATATTCCATAAATCTTGATTAAAATAATTAAGAACAGAAGCTATCCATTCAGGCACTGCATTTTACCATGCACGATATGATATGTCATGTTAATTGAAGGAAGAAGCGATACTACCCTGTTGTGGCTCAGTGATGCTGCCTGCAGAGATCTAGTCCTTTTAACTATGAAATATTTACCAGAGGAACTACTTAACCACAGGAAACCACTGAAAACACGATGATGACCCAGACTAGTCCTCTCTGAGAGATCTATAGTGAATAATGCATCGCCATTACGCAATGATATCAGTTGCATTTATTCTAGTCAGAGTCAGACACAATTAGAGTAAACCTGAGCTGAATGAGGCAGCGCTTGTAGCAGCTTTACTGGGTAATGTCAGACTGATGGCCTCCAAGATCAAAACGCTGTAGAATGCTGTGGCTCGGCATGCGGCATATGAAATATGCAACATTTTAATGACATGAAACTCGAGTGAACGATAACCTTACGAATGCATGCATGGCCCAGAAACATCTGTAAAGACATGCATCTTCCTTGCAAAGCTTCAGTGCTTCTAATGTATATGCAGTTCTGTATACGATCGGTAGAATTTCTGTGCCTCATATTTTTTATAGGAAAATTGAAGGAACATTAAAAGAATATTTCACTGATAGAAATCATCAGCATTAATTTCTCATATATATATATATATATATATATATATATATATATATATATATATATATATATATATATATATATACACACACACACAAATGAAACCTTATTATAAAGTGTTACCAGTAATTTATATATTGTCATTATTATACTTATATTATGTCATTATAATGACATTATTATCTGTTCTTAATATATATAATTTTTATTAGTAGTACTAACAAAAGGAGTTATTAAGAACAGATTAATTATCTTAAAAATAAAGTAAAAATAATATAATATAATATAATATAATACAATAAAATATTATTTATACATACAACAACAACAATAATAACAATAATAATTCTATTTACTGGTTGCAAAATTAGTAATTAATAAGAAATAATATAATTAAAATGTTTTACATTTTTTACATTTTTATTATTATTATTTGTATTTATACATATTTCTTATATGTAAATATATTTCAAAACATACAAAAAATTTCCAATAAATAAATAAATAAATAGGCTAAAATATGTTTCTCAGTATATTTCTGTAAATATATATTTTTTACCAATACATTTTTTGGATATTTTGTAAATTGTATTAAAAAATGTATTTTTTATATATATATTTTTAAACATATAAATAACAATATAATAACAAATAAATAACCAAAAAATATATGGGCTACAATATGTTTCTAAATATATTTATCTAAATATAGATTTCTTACCAATATATTTTTTGGATATTATTGTTCTAATATAAAACATTATTATAAGCATACTACATAACAAAATATAACCTTATAATATATAGAAAACCATTATTTTTCTTGTATGTATATGTAAAATATGTTTCTGAATGTATTTATGTAAATATATATTTTTTTGCCAATACATTTTTATAAATTTTGGAAATTGTATGTCAAATTTAAACATATGTAAAAAAAAAATTTAATAAATAAAATAAAATAATAATAATAATAATAATGTGTGTGTGTGTGTGTGTTGTGTGTATATATATATATATATATATATATATATAAAAGTCACACATTTCACAGGAAAGTTGGAGAATGCAGAGAACAGGAAGGTAAGGACGGATAACTCCAGCTCAAATGTGCATTTTAATCACAGCTAATCAATTGGAGTAAAAATAACTGCCATAAAACAGTGTGCAGAGTAACTACAGAAGACGCTGATAATCCCCATCTATTATGCTAACCCAACTCTCTGCACAGCCCTGCTGAGGTAGATTGGAACAGGGTAATTACCAACATTTAAACTGTGGAAATCTTTAGAGCTATCATCATAATCTTTGTTTATCATGAACAACATTTTACGCGCAAAATAATCACCCCAATTCCATTCGCTAATTAGGTCAATACATCGGATCCTTGGGGACAGTTCTAATCAGCCATCCTGCAGGCTGTTTGAGAAGATTAGCAAACCTAATAGCTACATTAACTTCAGGGGAAAGCCAAATTCACTGTGCCGATAAGTGATAACTCAATATAAAACACGGAACATATATATATAGTAACCCAAGGACGCTTTACAGACCAAGCCATTGAATGTTAGCGGCCTTCAATTGTTGACCAGACACTTGGAAACAAGCCACTACAGATAAAACTGATTTAGCTAGGTGAATAAATAAATGGGAAATGAAGATTTTTTTTTAATCTTTTCCTGGCCTTACATTTTCAATGTTGTAGTCATGGTACACTGATGTCTATTTTCAGCTTTGCTTCTTTATATCTCTGTAGTAATTTCTTGGACATGACATCTCAAAACTGTGACAACTGTGCCTGAATAGTGAATCAGTAGAGTGTTTTCACGGCAAGTCATCTGTCTGCCATATTAGCAGCACTGAACGTAAACAGTGCCACTGAACCGAATGAAACTTGCATATTTTGCTGATTATTGCTGCTGAAAATAGTCAATTATTGTCATGTTTTGGGCTGTAATAATCGGACGGACCAGGAAAAAACATTTGGAAAAGTGACTAAAGGAACTAAATGCGTTTGTGGTTGGCTGAACTAGGATTTTTCAAGGGCAAGAATCTTGACGACATTTGTGTTTGTTCTTATCATTTCCGGTAGGTAGGTTAACCCTCTGGGGTCTGAGGGTGTTTTAAGGGCCCTGGAGAAGTTTTGACATGCCCTGACATTTGTGCTTTTTTCAGTATATTAAAAACATATTAATGGCTAAAGTCTGGTTACACTGTAATCAGCACAAACTGGGCTACAATAATATGTAAGCAACATGAATGTACATGTTTGTGCTTTTGAGAAAACAACATTTATGCATGCTTAGTGAAAATCAAATTTTTTCAAGTCACTGAAATAAGACCAAGAAACGCATTCAGAACATTTGTGCACAAGACTTTGGATGTGGTAGGCTAGAGTTTTTTCTACAAAATGATGTGAAAATCATCTCGTTCAGTCGTTCACAAAAAACAATATACAATAGACTGAAATGACACCCTGTATATTTTCTTTATTTACAAAAACCACGAACATTTGTTGATATGTTGAGCGTACACAAATAAAAGTAAACTTTCTACAGATTCAGGTGATGTATTACTTTTATGTGTCCAATTAAAATTGAGGGAGCAATTCAAGTTCTTTTTGCTGACATCTGGAAAATATGCGAGTGTTCCCACCGGCGGGTTAGCCGACCCCAAGACGTTAAATACTAGGCTAATATCTTAATTAATACTGCTTGTACTTATCTTTACCACCCATTAACTTTAGTTTGTCAAAATATTGCACCCTTTGGCTATGTTCACACTTGGCATCTTTTTTGAAACTGCCAGCGTCTGTTTTACATCATAATTCTATGGAGTAAACCGTGTTTAAAGCGTTTTTTAAACGCCACCGCCGACATCTTTTTCTGCACCTCGGAGCGTCTTTTCAAGTTGAAAAAAGTTCGACTTTTCTGGAAAAAAAAAAAAAAAAACGCCCTTCGTCAAGCGCCTTTTTGACAGCTGACCAATGACAAGCCAGTAGCCAGACCTGTCGTTTCCATAACAATAGGAACAATAAGAAAAAGTGGAGAAGGTGCCGGTAGATAAACTTTTATTTTATTGTTGTGAACCGACATTCTCCTCCCCGTTAACTTCAAAACCGACTCGGAAAAAGGAACACCCGAAGCGCAACGGCGTTCGTGTCGACGCGTTGCCCACAAGGCTATCGGAGCCGCGCGTCGACACGAACGCTGTTGCGCTTCGGGCGTCCCTTTTTCGAGTCCCGGCTCGCAGACCCTTCCCGATCACGTCCCCCCTCTCTCTCTCCCACTTCGCTTCCTGCCTAAATACTGTCCTATCAAATAAAGGGCAAAAATGCCAAAAAATAAAGAAAAAAAAAAACACTGCCGCAAGAGCGAGCTTTCTCTTTTCTCATTCATACTGTTGAAGCTGTTGTTATAGCGACAAAAGATGCCATCGGCTGCAACGCTGCCAGATTTTTAATTTTTTTTTTACTAAAAAAAGTGTGAACATAGCCTTGGTCCTTCTTTATATGATTTAGTAGCTTCCACACGTTTTTTTACCCGTGGTTTAGACAGCATAAATGAGCAGAACAAGGTATTCAGTAATACATTTACCGTGCAATCCATGCTATTGTTTACATACGAGCATTGCCGATATGGACGCGCATCCGGGTAACGTTAACTGACCAAATCGTAAGTGCGGAGAGGCACCGAAAACAAATAACACATTCTACGGAGCCGCTAAAGGGACATGGTTAGCCGCTTGCTAGCCTGTTTACGTTACACTACATAAAATATCACGTACCACAAAAAACAGAGTACGGAGAGACGGCTGATAGGACAATGGCGAATGATTTGCAAATCCTGAGCACCACTGGCAAACGTGTGGCGAGTACTGCAGCTCCATCGTGTAAACAGAGTACGTGTGATCGCGAATCTCAAAAGTGAAAGTAAAATGCAAGTGCATTCAAAGGTGATTTAAATGCCCCGCATATTAATAACCCCTCCCTGATGCCCGCAATTTATATACAGTATAATTACCCAACGATATGATTGCGGGGGAAAGCACTGAAATATATTTTTCATTCCATTTCGTATTTATTCCCTTTAGGGATTCTGTAGTACACGTCATTTTCTTTTCGAACACGTATTCAGATTAGGGCACATCCCTAAAAAAATGAGCTTGTTGCATTGCATTTGATCACAATCAGGGTGTTTATGGTTTAAAATCAATGGAAAGATACACTGTTCATCTCAGAATGGTTATCATTATCTTAGCAGATCTGACCCACTGATACAGTACGGCTATAAAGCTGTGAACAGTCTTTCTTTGCTTTTTATCAGTACATCAAGTACACCAGGGCATAAGGGTTAGAATGACTGCCTCCTCCACCCTTGGGGAAATAAAAATCCTGCATCGCACTGGTGTAACACACTCATTTCTCCTAAGACCCCCTATCCTTGGGCTTTCTTGTTCAGGATCCCCCATGGAGCTGGACCCTCATGGAACATCCACTCAGAGAGAGAACCTATGATCAAAGGCTGGTGGAGGCAGCTATCAAGCCCATCCAATCTCCAGAGGACACAGGAGAGCAGGAATTGGAGGCTGACAGAAATACACTGCAGCATTGTGAAGTTACACCGCTGGAGGAGAAACATGGTGTGTTTAGAAGAGCCAGTATGTGGAGGGTGTCAGTGAAGGGACATATTGCAAGTGTGCGTTTGAAAAGTCAGTCATCTCCAGTCATCATCTTCAACTTTAATCAGATGAAATTTAATGTTTACTGTGAATAAAGGAATAGATGAGCATATCAGTCAGTTTTTGCAGTTGGAGATTCATGATTTTTTTTTTTTATAATGTAATGTAACAAGAGTTCATAATTTAATCATTCAGCCAAAAATAATATTAATTTCTTTAAAGAATGAATGTTTTAAAAGTGCAAACTTGCACATAAATCTTCCCAATTCTGTGACCAAATTAAGACATGTTATTCCAAAGGAAAAAGTCCTCACAATAAATAAAAACAAGAACAACAAGTGTTATTAATAAAATAACTATTATAATTATTAATTATGTATTTTATAACAGTATTAATAATAATAATGCTAATTCAATTAATTATGTATTTTATTACAACAGTAATAACACAATAATGGTAATTATTATTATTAGTGTCAATATTATTGTTGTTTAATTATTTTACAGAAAAGTCTTCATAATAAAAATAAGAATATTATTCTTATAAAACAACAACAATAATTATCATTAATAATATAATAACATAAATATAATAATTATGTATTTGTTTAATAATAACATACATAATACTACTTCTAATATTTGTAAAAACAATAATAATAAATATTAATATCAATATTATAATCAATTATCCATTTTAAACAAATCAAGAAAGTCTTTACAAAAAATAAAAACGATCAAAACAAAACTATTATAATTAATTATATATTTTATAACAACACTATTATTATTAATAATAAAATCAGTATTACAATTAATTATGTATTTAATTACAACACTATTACTACTACTACTACTACTACTACTTATTATTATTATTACTATTGTTGTTGATTATTTATTCCACATAAACAAATTCTTCATAATACAAAAATAAGAATATTATACTTATACTATTTATTATACTAATACAATAACTAATATCTAATACTATCTACTATCTAATGTAAATATTGTAATTATGCATTTGGATAATATTAATAATATACATAATAATAATAATAATATGCATAATAATACTTCTAATATTTATAACAACAATAACATTAAATACATATTTTCAGTAATACAATCATGTATGCATTTTAAAGAAAGAAAGAAAGATCCAGTTAATACCAGATAAAATCAGTTTCTTTAAATATATATCACTTAAATATATAACACTACATTAATAACATGGATTGCAAAAGCAACGCACTTTAACTTTAAATGAAGTTTTGAATAAATGAAGCTTTTTAAATGATCCTTTGAATACACCAACATAATTAATGCCCCACTTTTCACTGATACACCAAGGACTCTTTCCAAGTCACAAAGATTAAGCTATTAACTCCCTGTTGCAAATTACTGCTTTCAAGTGTTTATGCAAAACTTTCCATCACTTCGCCATTAGTTACCTAAAATCCATTATAGATCATGCTGTTGGTGTACAGCTGTGTATGATGATGAATTTGAGCCTCTGCCTGATAAAGATGCTCATATGGCAACACAAACATATTAAAAACAAGACACTAAAGCTGATTTCAGCCCCTCGCTGGTCAGCCGCTGTCTCTGCAGAGAACCTGATGAGCATTTTATGGCTCCCGTAATAAGCCAAGTGGAGAATATGTCAAAAGTGACAGCAGACAGCGAGACTTGCTGAAGGACGGATCTGTCATACTCCGCAACTGACTCTTATGCAGATGGATTAGACTCAGTCACATAAAAAATAATTGTCCTTGAAACATATTGCCGGACCCCTGTGATAGATATCCCCTGCTTCTGGGCTGGGTAATTGAAGCTGACCTTAATAAATTAGTAACACAGGTTGTTGTCTCGACAGCGGTGCTGAAGATTAAGCTGACATCCTGAGGGGAAGATTCAAGGAATTAATAGCGTTTATTCCACCACACACACTCATACATGCATGAAAAGACAGCGTTCTCCAAAAGAAAGGGAACCACCGTGACCACATAGAATTTTTTTTCCCATTGTTTAAGACGGGGAAAAAAATTAGCGCATGGTCTTTCTGTAAATTGTAGAACATTTGTACTATATAATTATAATATAAAAACCATAAATAAGATTTCGCTACAAAGCTATATACTGCCATTCAAAAGTTTGGGATCATTAAGATTTTTAATGTTTTTAAAGATGTCTGCATTTATTTGATAAAAAAAAATACAGAAAAAAATATGTCTGTAATATTGTGAAATATTATTGCAATTAAAAATAGTGGTTTTCTATTTTAATATACTTTAAAATAGAATTTATTCCTTTGATGCAATGCTGAATTTTCAGCATCATTACTCCTCAGTATCACATGATCCTTCAGAAATCATTCTAATGAGCTGATTTATTGTCAATGTTGGAAACAGTTGTGCTATATAGGTATATGTATATGGAAACAGATTTTTTTAGGATTCCTTAATGAATAAAATGTTAAAAAGAACATTTATTTAAAATAAAAATCTTTTATAGCAATACACAACTGTTCAAAGTTTGGGGTCAGTACATTTTTTTCTTTAAAAAACTAATACTTTTATTCAACAAGGATGTGTTAAACTGCTAAAAAGTGATAGTAAAGACTTATATTGTTTGAAAAAGATTTCTATTTTGAATAAATGCTGTTATTTTCTGTTCTTTTTTTCTTACAATCTATAGCTTTGTACTTTGTCTACTTAATTAATGACAATAAATTACATTAATTATATTTAAATATTTGTATTTTTTTTAAACAAATGATCTCTGATGCTCATCAAGGCTGCATTTATTTGATAAGAACAGTGATATTGTGACATTATTAAAATTGATAACTTTTTATTTGAATATATATATTTTACAGCTGAATTCTTCAATGGCAAAGCTGAAATTTTAGCAACCATTACTCCAGTTTTCACATGCATCAACATTGATAATAATAAGAACATACATGTACGTATATGTACATGCATACTGATAGATAAAAATATAAATTAATTTCTAGACATACACATTTTCTAGAAAAATACACATATATTTTGTGTTTAGAATATGGTTAAAAAAAAAAAAAAAAAAAAAAAAAAAACCTCAGAAAATGGATAATGTCCTGGCCAAAAATTAGAAGTATATTTTTTGTTAGATTTATGGCCATTTCTTGATATGATATGATATGATATATTCAACTTGGACTAAATGGACAAAAAAGGTATTTTCCATGATCTACAGAATAAAGAAGTTATGGCTGAATGAGTGAATATATATATATATATATATATATATATATATATACACCTTTTTTCTGTAAGCAAATACAGATTTGGATTTGGAATCTTTTTTAATTCTAACTGTTGGAGTGTGAAAATGGTAGCATTTAATCATCGCTGTTTGTGATGCAAGCGACCTTGACTAACATTACAAATGGACTTTTGAAAAAAAAAAATTAAATAAAATGCTACGGAAGTCTATATGACTCACTTTAAAAGTATTTAATCTACTCACATTACTCGATTTAAGAAACCACTTATAATTCATCATAACCTTGAAGCAGTGTGACTTCATGATGTCTGTACATATTAAATATAATGATTTTATTTCTTTAAACAGCCATCAAATTGAGACCTATAGCATTTACTAGGGTTAATTGAATGCAAATGCACATTCTATACAGACCTGAAGACTGGTGAATAAAAACAGCTGGGGCAAAATGTCTGAGTCTCACCTGTTTTCAGACAGAGGCAGAAATATATGGAGAAAAATAAATGTCTAAATCTATTTTAAAGCCCAGCAGCCTTTCACCCACTCACACAAATGATGTCAAACTGAATTACATAAAGCGAAGGAGGTTTCAGAGGCACAGTGTAGGATCTGGCAGTGTGATTTGTACATTTGATGTGGTAAACAGATGAATAGGGCCCTTGCATAATACTATGGGAACACACTATTTTCGGTGCAGTACCTATTTAACACTGCAGGCCCGCAATGAGTAATTTGAGAGTCTGTGCTTTGAGAGGTCTGCGGGCGAGCGCACTCAGTCAAGCGTTCCCCAGGTACCGTTAGGCAACACGATAAAGTGTCAACAGTTATAAATACCCAAAATAGCACAGCTTTATAGTGAGAGGTATCACTGTACAAAAGTCACTTAAGGATGCCTGCGCTACAGCACTTGCAAACACAAACAAACAGCAGACGCAAGGAAATTTGAATTTAAATATTTGGCATGCACTTCATCTTTCTTACAGCTTTTTTTAAATTAATCAGTTTTAGGTCACTGTATACATGCAACATTTCATTTTATTGAAGGTTAAACAAGTTAATTATTTATATGGTAGTATATATATATATACACTACCGTTCAAAAGTTTGGGGTCAGTAAGACTTGTAATAGTCTTTAAAGTAGTCTCTTATGCTCATCAAGGCTGCATTTATTTGATTAAAAATATAGAAAAAAAACAGTAATATTGCAAAATGTTTTTACAATATAAAATAATGTTTTTTATTTTAACATACTTTAAAATAGAATTTATTCCTGTGATGAAAAGCTGAATTTTTATCAGCTGTTACTCCAGTCTTCAGTGTCACATGATCCTTCAGAAATCATTCTAATATGCGGATTTATTATTAGAATGATCAATGTTGGATAATATCAACAGTTGTGCTGCCAAATATTTTTTGGAACCTGTAATTTTTTTTTTCAGGATTCTTTCATGAATAACAAGTTTAAAAAGTACAGTGTTTATTCAAAATATAAATATTTTATAACAATGTAAATTATTTATTATTAACTTTTAATAAACTTAATTATTAACTTAATACATCCTTGGTGAATAAAAGTATTAATTTCTTAAAAAAAAACCCAAACCCCAAACTTTTGAATGGTAGTGTATACACACACACACACACACACACACACACACACACACAACTTTTATATTGTTTAATAATAATGATAATTAATTATTTCCTAAGTGCCAAATCAGCATATTAAAATGATTGCATTAAATATAATAAAATGGCAAAATTTAAAAAAAAAATATATATATTTTTAGACATATTAATGTTGATAAAATAAATGATCAAACAAATTTGTTTTATTAAAACAGTGACATTGTGAAATATTATTAAAACGCAAAATTGCTGTAAAATCTATTGTATTAAAACTGGGGCTGTCAAACGATTAATCGCGATTAATCGCGATTAATCGCATAGAAAATAAAGGTTTGAGTTTTCCTAATATATGTATGTGTACTGTGTGTAATTATTATGCATATATAAATACAAACACATTCATGTATATATTTAAGAAATATTTACATGTATTATCATTTTTTATAATTTATATGTAAATAAAAATATTTTGTACATAAATAACATATTTCTCTTAAATATTTACATTAATTTATGTGTATTTATATACACAATAATTACACACAGTACACACACATATATTAGGCAAACTCAAAACTTTTATTTTGTATGCAATTAATCGCAATTAATCGTTTGACAGCCTTAATTAAAAAATTTAATGTATTTCTTTAATGGTAAAGCAGCCATCACTCCAGTTTTCAGTGTCACATGCATGCTTAAAAAACTGTTTTTAGGATGAATAATTATAATAAAAACAATTATTAGTAATTGAGTGTCAATAATAATTCAACATATCAATAATAATAATAACTTGGAGATGTTGCCACAGGTCTTCTGGATTTAGTCTGTCTCAGTTTGTTCTGTTTCTTCATGTCATTCCAGACAGACTGGATGATGGTCAGATCAGATCTCTGTGTGGAGCACTGGCTGTTGTCAGACTCCTTGTGCAAACAAAAATCTCACTGGATTATTACAATTAATGGCAAAATGAATGTTTAGAAATGTAAACTGATATTTCCTACTGACACACTACAGCAAAAGATAGAATACTAGAATACTAGAATACTAGTGGCCTAAGACTTTTGCACAGTACTGTATATATATATATATATATATCTATATATATCAATACACATATATAAATGAAGCTATATATATATATATATATATATATATACACACATTTTGTGTTTAAAAATGCTTAGAAAAAGCCGTTGTGGTGTTCTCCCACTGTGCGCATAAAAAAAAAAATCCTAAGTAAACCTGAGTTCAGTGAACCTGAGTTTCTAAGTATGCACAAATGACTGCTTCAGTTGTCTGTGAGCTGAAAAATTAAAGACGATGTCTCCGATTTTAGCACATTTTTAATAGAGCTTGCAAAGCAAAACGCCAAATGCTGAGACAAGGTTTAATGAAGAGCACACAGCAGAAGTTTCCTGCAGGCCTTTCAGAGAAATTAGAGTACATCAGCTTCACAGTTTTTGTGCGATGTAACAGCATATGGTTCAGTATGTGAGCTCACAGCTGGTTGGTGATGTGCTGCCTTCTCAAGTGAAGCTAAAGCTAAGTTAAATGCGCTCCACATTCAACTAAATCAAACTGGCCAGCAGGATGAAGCCGTCCTCAAACTTAATTATCTAAGACAAAACAATGCAAATTTTTCACAGACCGTGAATTCAGAGGCACGAGCTCAGATTAACAGCATTGGTATTGAATGTGGATTGCTTTGGAGTTGCCGTTCATTGAAGCTGATTTCATTAGCATTGGTTTATATGTCATTTTCTTGTCCTAAAATATCAAATGACCAATTTCACCTTACATCCTGAAGCTTTTTTTCTGTTCATCACACTTCTATCACTACACAGCATCTACATCTTGGAAAAAAATGGGCTAGTTATCACAAGAAAGTCATGGCTAAGAAATATTCACTGGAGTAAAAAATGTGACAGCCAACTCCAGTCTCCTTTACAGTTTATCAACTTTTATCCAATGTTCACAGCGATTATCATATGCAAATGCAGAAAATTCTGGCAAACATATGAAAATGAGGCAGCAGCTCTGGAATACAAGGATCAAACATGTTTTTTGCATGTTGTTGAGTACTAAATATAGCAAAGCTGTCAATCGAGTGTCTCATCATGAAGTCATGTTAGTATGCTCTACAGGTTAGTGACTATAGTGTGATTCACAGTAGCTGAAAGCATAATAATGAACTCAGAAGATGAACAACAAAGCCAGCATTAAACAGGATTCACCAGGGGATGGGATGATAAACAAAGCGGTAAAAGCTTTATAGCAAAAGTCAGAGAATAAAAGAAAAGACCAAAGTATTCACGCCAAAAGTGCAGTTCAAAAAAGCCGTGCATAAATGGAAGTGAATCATGCAGAAAAGCAGACAAAAGAATCAGTCAAAGATCTGCACAATTCGGAGTGATTCATTAAAAGTAAGTCAAATTGGCAAAATGTCAGTTGAAATTTTTTGAGCTTTTACAAAAAAGGTTGGTATACACTTATTAGAAGCCACAGCTGAACATTTAAATTAATAGCCTAGTTCAGTCTAAACTTGTCTGAGGCACACAAAAGGAGAATTTTACAGCAGTTTTATAGTTTTTTTTTATAGCAAAGCTCAGAAATGGACTCGAAGTGTCAAATGGAGTATAAAAATTGCGCATTAAATGTCACACAGCACCGTAATATCAAATAGGCACCATACAGTATTTGTTTTAACCAAACTCTTTACAATGAATAAAGAAAACTGGAGTCTATTTCCGCATTATGAGTCAGTTGTAAACTGTGAACTGTTTTTAAACCTTCTAAAAATTAGGGCTGTCAGTTTAACATGTTAACTTAATTAATTAATTATAAAAAAATAACGTGATTAAAATGTTTAACCATTTTAACGTCTCTAAGCAACACAGCGGTGTTTAGATTCTGAATGAATCTGTGTTTTGAACGAATCATGTGAATCAATGATTCAAATGCTTCATTTATAAAAGGAGTCATTTACTTCATTCCTGAATGAATCAGCCATTTGAATGAATCGAATCGAATGAATGACTCATAAAGACATTTACTGCCACTTGCTGGCAGAGTTTTATTTCATGAAAACAAAAACAAACAAACAAAATTATACTACTACAAATAATAAAAACATTAAAGGAATAGTTCACCCCAAAAATTTTAATTCTGTCATCATTTACTCACCCTCATGTCGTTTCAAACCTTTCTTTTGTGGAACATAAAAGAAGATATTTTGAAGACTGTTGGTAACAAAGCTGTTTTGGTTACCATGACTTCCATAACATGAACAAAAAATACTGAGATGTTTCTCAAATTATCTTCTTTTACGTTCCATAGTTTACGTTAGGCCGTTGCAGCCTAAATCTTTGTGTAATAAATTTTATGTTGAATCAAATAAAATATTTCTTTCTAATTTGTAATGTCTACTTGATACTTTCTCATTTAACACAAAAGCTTTAAATAATATTTTGTGGGTATTTTCACAGTCAAATTAATTTTGCAATTAATTAGATTAATTAATTGACACATCATGTAATTAATTAGATAAAAAAATTGAATCGACTGACAGCCCTAAAAAAATACAATAAAAAATGTAATTAAATTAAATTAAGGTGAGACACAGCAGGTGAAAAGGGTAAAATAATTAACTAATAGTTATTGCCTTGCTTACACAGTTGATTGATTATATTGATAATAGCAAACATTTTTGTATTACAAGTTTAAATATATATAAATAATAGGTTTGAATATGCAAATGAGATATTATTTAATGAAATATGCACTAATTTGCATACATTTCTAGTACAAAAATCTAAACACTGGATGAAGTCAGTTTCAAAATTCTTGTTTTTTTTTTTTTTGGTTGGTTTTTTTGACAAATTAGAGCCAATTGTTTTATAGATGTAATTTGGGGTATTTTGTCATTTTTTATAATTAAGCAAATTATATTTGAACAAATATATATGAACAAAAAGTTTGGCGTGTGTAAGTGTTACTGAAGTGGAGATTTATGGCTCAGTGTAAAAGAAAAAGCTCATTTTGGGAAAACGGTCTTTAGAAGTATATTGTAATTGAAATCTATTGACACAAACAGATAAAGTGCTATAAAAGTAACACTTAACCGTATCTTTTGGATGTTTTCTTTCCACTAGTCTGAAAAAAAACACTTTATGAAAAGCCATAAAGCCCAAAATCCCAAACTTGACAGGTGTATGAAAAAACAGTGTTTTTGCCTGCAGTGTCTCCCCTTAAATTAAATTAAGAGTTGTCACAGTTGATGTCTGTGACAAATAAGCACCTACAACAAGAAAATGGTTATACAACATGCAGTAAACGGTAAAACTGTTCGCACTACAAACCAAGATTAAGATAATACATTAAAATAATATGGTAAGACACAACAATGTGCAATATCAAGCAGCAAAATGAGCTGTTTTGTACAGCTAAAAATAGCTGGACACAGATGAGACCAGAAGCAAGACCCATAAAATGTCCAAATGGCCCAACATGGTCACTTTGAACTGTCCCTAACCCTAACCCTAAGGGCTGCTTAAAAAAATCTCTTTTTTGTTGGACCAACATAAGGACGTGTAATGTAAATAATGACAGAATATTCACTTTTGGGTGAACTAACCCTTTAATATGCCTGAAGTGTGTGGTACATTTTGCAAATGATAATAAAGAAACAGCAGGGGACGTACCACATTTCTTCTGCTTTCTTTTAATAAAGTGAGTCTCTGATTTGAGTCTAAGCCAGAGATGTGCAGAGGCCCTTGCAGCAAACAACATCACGCTAAAAGTGTCCACTCAATTGCCCGTGTGAGTGTCTGTCTGTGGATATGTCTTCCCCCGTCAAGACAGAAATCCTTTGTTTTTCCCTCTCATCCCACTCGTGCTGTCAAGTTGGAGTGTTTCAGTAAATCCTACAACTCCTGGAGTAGCGATCTCATTTACAATCTGCGTGAATTAGCCGACAAACAAACTGGCCCAAAAATTGGGGGTCCTGATGCAAATCACAACAGCGTATCAACAAAACACTGATGATGGAAAATTGTCAATAATTGCATTAACAGCTGTGGGATGTGTAAAGAACAACTCAGGAACAGTTTTAACAGCACAGTCAAAAGCGCAGTCGTGTGGGATTGCATTTGAACCGTGTAATCACGGGACAAATAACTATTGTTATTCCACAAAGGCTAATAACTGACTGAGTTCAGGCCTTGTGGCGTGTTAATGTGAGTAATAGTGCTGCCATATGCAATATTTGCCCCGCAAATGATTCTGTTTATTAAAGAAAACTCCTGAAAATGAAATATTGATCTCACGTTCAGTAGAGATATCGATCGGCAGTCCTTCAGATGCCCACTGGTGTCTCGGGAGGCGGGGAGGAGGAGTTTTTAGTTTGGAGGAAAGTTCTCTGGTCTCTTGTTTCACATGCCTACATTGCAGCAGACGAAGCTCTGTTTTACAAGAGCTGCGGACCCGGTTAAGCAGAAAGCAATTACCAGGCTGTGTCACCGCAGTGTCCTCCGGAGAGATTACTTGGTTGGAGGCAAGGACTACGTACCGGAGGATGCTATTCCTGAGAGACTGAGGGCTTGACTTGCTGCTCAAAGGGCTTTATGTGTAATTTGAATCCGCTGATATGCTGGCCTGATGAGGGAACTCAGAAATATGAGATCTGTTCTCTCTTTTCTGTGAGAATGAACGAGGAACGGAATGAGAGAGCAAAATAGATTATTAAATCATTACCTCTTTTGTATATTAAGTATCCCGTGTTGTATCTTTATCAAGCCACGTTCAGTGTCCCTTTTATGCTGCTTGGATACACAAATTAGATAGCAAATTATTGCATTTGTCAGTAAACCCAGTGTTTCCTGCACTGCTTTTGAGTAACAGAGCTCCCCTGCTGCTTAATTTCCAGTACCATGGAAAAACTAATTATTTTAGCATTTTAATTTTGAACGTCAATTTGCTGTCTATACTGAATGTGATGTTATAAAACTGCAGTCTGATTCACAAACAAATGACTATTACGAGTGGGTTACATATGCCATGACCAGTGCAGACAGATGCATGAAAAGAATTACTTGTTTAAAATTACTTTTTAGTGAATCAAAAACATACAGCATAACCAGCGCAGTCCGATTCACAAAAAAATTACTATTATGACTTGATATGTTTTATTGAAATCACCAACATACAGCCAGTTCAGTTCGATTTAAAGCACCAAAAATAATCACAGGCTGCATGCACAAACAAACATACAACCACACAAGTATGGTCCGATTCATAATCAAATGACTCTTAAAAGCGGTTGTTTTTATTCAATCAAAAACATACAGCATGACGAGTGCAGTCAATTCACACATAAATGACTATTATGAGCTGGTTCTTTTTATTGCCTCAAAAGTATACAGCACAACCAGTGCAGTCCGATTCACAAAAAAAATTATATTATGACTTGATACTAGGGCTGCACGATTTGGCGTAGCCTGTCAGTGATTTACAGCTCTGTGAATTAATTGCCGCTCCAGCTGAACGCATGTGATGGAGCTTTACTACTAATCAAAGTACCGGCTTTACTGACTAAGCGCGCCTCATAAACGCATTCGATTAATCGTGCAGCCCTACTTGATACGTTTTATTGAAATCACCAACATATAGCCAGTTCAGTTTGATTTGATTTGATTGAACCCACCAAAAATAATCACGGACTGCATGCAAAAACAAGCATACAACCACACAAGTATGGTCCGATTCATAATCAAATGACTCTTAAAAATTAGATTCTTTTTATTGACTCAAAAACATACAGGGCGACCAGCGCAGTCTGATTCACAAACAAATTACTATTATGACTTGATACGTTTTATTGAAATCACCAACATATAGCCAGTTCAGTTCAATTCATGCACCAAAAATAATCACAGGCTGCATGCAAAAACAAACATACAACCACACAAGTATGGTCTGATTCATAATCAAATGACTCTAAAAAATGAGATTCTTTTTACTGAATCAAAAACATACAGTATGACGAGTGCAGTTGATTCACACATAAATTACTATTATGAGCTGGTTCTTTTTATTGCCTCAAAAGCATACAGCACAACCAGTGCAGTCCAATTCACCAAAAAATTACTATTATGACTTGATACGTTTTATTGAAATCACCAACATACAGCCAGTTCAGTTCGATTCATGCACCAAAAATAATCACAGGCTGCATGCAAAAACAAACATACAACCACACAGGTATGGTCCGATTCATAATCAAATGACTCTTAAAAATTAGATTCTTTTTATTGACTCAAAAACATACAGGGCGACCAGCGCAGTCTGATTCACAAACAAATTACTATTATGAAAAAAGGCGGTTCTTTTTATTCAATCGAAAACATACAGTATGATGAGTGCAGTCGATTCACACGTAAATTACTATTATGAGCTGGTTCTTTTTATTGCCTCAAAAGCATACAGCACAACCAGTGCAGTCCGATTCACAAACAAATTACTATTATGACTTAATACGTTTTATTGAAATCACCAACATACAGCCAGTTCAGTTCGATTCATGCACCAAAAATAATCACAGGCTGCATGCAAAAACAAACATACAACCACACAAGTATGGTCTGATTCATAATCAAATGACTCTTAAAAGGCGGTTGTTTTTATTCAATCAAAAACATACAGCATGACGAGAGCAGTCGATTAACAAATAAATGACTATTATGAGCTGGTTCTTTTTATTGCCTCAAAAGCATACAACACAACCAGTGCAGTCTGATTCACAAACAAATGACTCAGTTCAGTGGAGTTTCAATTCATGCATTACAAAATAGTCACATACAACCAGTTCAATGAAGTCCAATTCACGCACTACAAAATAATCACAGGCTGCATGCAAAAACAAACATACAACTACATAAGCGAGGTGGGGTTCACAATCAAATGACACTTACAAGGCAGTTATTTTTATTAAATTAAAAACACAGAATGACGAGTGCAGTCTGATTCACGCATAAACGACTATTATGAGCTGGTTCTTTATAATGCATCAATAGCATACAGCACAACCAGTGCAGTCCAATTTGCAAAACCAATGACTCTTACATCAATGACTCTTGAATCAGAAATGTATGCTGTAACTGGTGCAGACTGACTCACGAAAAACATTACTTGTACGAGACAGTTCTTTTTACTGAATCAAAAACATACAGCACAACCAGTGCATTTACAAACGAGTGACTCTTACGACTTGATTTGTTTTATTTAATCACAAACATACAGCCAGTTCAGTCCAATTCACGCACTAAAAATGATCACAGGCTGCATGCAAAAACAAAAACCACACAAGTGTGGTCCGATTCATGGTCAAATGACTCTTAAGAGACAGTTCTTTTTATTAATTTAAAAATACACAGCACAAACCATGCAGTCTAATTCACAAACAAATAACTCTTATGAGCTGGTTCTTTTAATGAATAGTCAAAAGTTGAGTTACCACTTCAAATCAATCTGACGAACCCTTGTGAACTGAATATATCAGAGTGGTTATTAAATCAATATTGACTCACTGATATACAAGTTAACATTATTTTCAGTGATGCCCTGCTGAAAACAACAACAAAAACAACTTAGCTGGTCTTAGGTGTTTCCCAACCCAACCAAGCAGGTGTTCTAGCTGGCTGGCCGACTGGTCTCCCAGCCTGATCAACTGAAAAAAAGGGGCCAAAACCAGCCTACTGAATCAGCTTGGGAGACCAGCTAAAACCATGCCAAATTTTGTGTATAGATGGTAAACTGTGATGCACAAAAGTTTGAGTACTGCACTGTTATACGCAGTAATGAAAATGGCCAAAATATACAATAAAATGCAAGAGGAAGGTGAAAAACAAGGCATTCAGACTCAGCAAAAAACTGTGGAACTTTCCGTGCAGTTCTGTGTGGGCCTGCCGATAACAAAATCTCATCATGAAACACATCGATGGCATTATGGTTATCACTCATACAGTATATGTCAGGAGTGATATGAAATTCAGTCTTGGCCATTGTATTTCACCAAGATAAGTGTTTTACTTCTATTATCAACTCGAGGCAGTTACTAAAAATTTGGGATGAAAATTGATTGACTATTCAATTTGTTCCGTCCCAAAGACACGACACAATGGTGCGAAGGCAGATATGATTTTACATAGATGTTGAGGAGCATAATGAGCGTTTAGCGGCCCTCATTGTTTCTAATAGAGTGTCACCCTTAAACGCCCATTGAGTGAAATCTATTTTTTTCTACAATGCAGTATATGTGAGAGAGAAAGAGAGAGACATACTGTACACAATAGAGCCTCCATTGTGACGAGAATTACTCAGAAAGTCCTCATGGATGCTATTGTACGGAGAAAATTGTTTTTTTTTTTTTTTTTTGTGAAGCTGCAGACATAGTCAGAAAAGACATTCAATAATTCAAGTGCCTAAATACCTAAACAAAGACCAAAAGAGCTATACATGAGCGAAATGACATGTAAAATAGCTATTTTTCATTAAATCATTAAAATATTGGGTTTTCTTGTTTAGAACATGAGTTTGACAGCTTTTTAAGACGATATGCCTTAAAAATGCAAATTCCTACCTCATTTTTTTTTAATAATTTGAGGTTTCATTCATAATTGTTGCACAAACAGTGCTGGACGAGTTACAAGTTTAATACTTACTGCATACTTAATACACTGACCAAAATTATAAATGCAACACTTTTGTTTTTGCCCCCATTTTCATGAGCTAAACTCAAAGATCTAAGACTTTTTCTGTGTACACAAAAGGCCTATTTCTCTCAAATATTGTTCACAAATCTGTCTAAATCTGTGTTAGTGAGCTCTTCTCCTTTGCCGAGATAATCCATCCACCTCACAGGTGTGGCATATCAAGATGATGATTAGACAGCATGATTACTGCACAGGTGTGCCTTAGGCTGGCCACAATAAAAGGCAACTCTAAAATGTGCAGTTTTACTGTATTGGGGGGGGGGGGTCCGAAAACCAGTCAGTATCTGGTGTGACCACCATTTGCCTCATGCAGTGCAACACATCTCCTTCGCATAGAGTTGATCAGGTTGTTGATTGTGGCCTGTGGAATGTTGGTCCACTCCTCTTCAATGGCTGTGCGAAGTTGCTGGATATTGGCAGGAACTGGAACACGCTGTCGTATATACGCCGATCCAGAGCATCCCAAACATGCTCAATGGGTGACATGTCCGGTGAGTATGCTGGCCATGCAAGAACTGGGATGTTTTCAGCTTCCAGGAATTGTGTACAGATCCTTGCAACATGGGGCTGTGCATTATCATGCTGCAACATGAGGTGATGGTCGTCGATGAATGGCACAACAATGGGCCTCAGGATCTCGTCACGGTGTCTCTGTGCATTCAAAATGCCATCAATAAAATTTACCTGTGTTCGTCTGTCCATAACATACGCCTACCCATACCATAACCCCACCGCCACCATGGGCCACTCGATCCACAAAGTTGACATCAGCAAACCGCTCACCCACACGACGCCATACACGCTGTCTGCCATCTGCCCTGTACAGTGAAAACCGGGATTCATCCGTGAAGAGAACACCTCTCCAAAGTGCCAGACAATATCGAATGTGAGCATCTGCCCACTCAAGTTTGTTACAATGACAAACTGCAGTCAGGTCGAGACCCCGATGAGGATGACGAGCATGCAGATGAGCTTCCCTGAGACGGTTTCTGACAGTTTGTGCAGAAATTCTTTGGTAAACTGATTGTTGCAGCAGTTGTCCGGGTGGCTGGTCTCAGACGATCTTGGAGGTGAAGATGCTGGATGTGGAGGTCTGGGGCTGGTGTGGTTACACGTGGTCTGCGGTTGTGGCCTTTTATCGTGGCCAGCCTAAGGCAGACCTGTGCAATAATCATGCTGTCTAATCAGCATCTTGATATGCCACACCTGTGAGGTGGATGGATTATCTCGGCAAAGAAGTGCTCACAGATTTGTGAACAATATTTGAGAGAAATAGGCCTTTTGTGTACATAGAAAAATCTTAGATCTTTTAGTTCAGCTCATGAAAAATGGGGTATATACAACAGTATTAGTGATATAGTGATACATAAAGCTCATCCAATAAACTCTGAAAAGCCCCACACTTACAGTAAAGATGTAAAATGAACCTCTTTGTATTATTCTTTCATCCACACATACTTGCACACAACAAACCCAAGGAGGCATTTGGAGACTACGGACGCCTGTAATGGGGGTAATTACAGAAGACATGACCCCGTTTCTTCTTCCCTAGTGAGTGTGATTCATAAGCGACTGTGAAATCGGAGTAATGGGGGCCAGCACAAACAAAAGCAGCCTCTGTGATACAAGCCATCTAAGCTCAATGCTGCCGGTGGAGGTGTAAAATAGGCCACAAACAAATGGCCACAGCAGTGAATGCGAGACAAAGCTGGCACACTTTAAAGCGGCGACTATTAAAGCTGATGAATTGTTACATAATGGCTGAATTTGCCATTTAATGGGAGAGCGACTTAATCGGTGCCCCTAAAAAGGACAAAATGCCACCGTGCTGCAGCGTTTGGCGTATAAACCACGCTCCCGTTTCCCTTCGCGTTTAACACCGCTCTGCTTTTATTGAAACTGAAACTCGTCGATTTACAGTGAAAACCATTCAGCCTGCAAATGCAAATATGTCCAATCTACTGAACTGCTTTTTCATTCACTGCTGAATGCAGCACAATGTGGGGGGCTAATGGTAAAATTTGGCTCTTTGTGGCTGTGATTCAAGGACCTCCATGTCTGAATTGTGTGAAAGATGTGGGAGTCAGAATCATAGCTTCTCCGCTGTGCTTGTTAGACATTGTCTGCACAGTTTCAAGAGGAATGGATGTACACTTTCTTTAGGTCAAGTGGACATTTACTACACTCGGATATTTCGTTCACGAGCCCTTGACACTCTCCCTCTTTTTCTCATTCTTAGCCCCTGCTATTGAAATCTTACTGATGAAACTTTTTTCTTACATCGACTCTTTTTACTGCGTAAAACATGCATCCTTACATTAAAGTTCAATGAAAAACATTCAGTTAATTGAATTGTAAATACACAGGCAGAAAGCACAGCTAGTTTCATTCTTCTTCAGCGACGGCATCTGAAATCCACCAAATAACCATGTTAATTACCTGTTAAAACACATGCAACAGTATCTTTATTCTTTTGTCAACTCGTTTTTTTTAATGCATTAAACATCCTTTCAATGTCAGTGAAAAAGCTTCAGTTAAATGAACTGTAAATATAGAGTATTTAAGTAAAAAGCACAGTGATGGCACTTTAAATACAGTAAACACTAATGCAATCCTTTTATTTTCCAAATATTTTGGAAAATGTAAGGTGTAAAAACCCAAAATATTACAATCCATATAAAATAAAATTAATTAATGATTTAATTTTACTTTATTTACTTTATTTGTGACCCTGGGCCACGAAACCAAAAAAAAAAAACAAATTGAGATTTATATTTATATTTATTGAATAAATAAGCTTTCCATTGATGTATGGTTTGTTAGGATAAGACAATATAAGACACAACTATTTGAAAATCTGGAATCAAAAAAATCTAAATATTGAGAAAATCGCCTGTAAAGTTGTCCAAGTGAAGTTCTTAGCAATGCATATTACTAATCAGAAATTAAGTTTTGATATATTTACAGTAGGAAATTTACAATATATCTTCATGGAACATAATCTTTAATCAATATCCTAATTATTTTTGGCATTAAAAAAAAATCAATAATCCAGATCCAGATGATTATAATATTTACCTGATGAACCACATGAACCAGGATTTTTTTTAAAGAAAGAAGTAATCATGCAGGCCTATTCTTCAGTATAAATCTACAGGATTTTTACACACTGTCAGCCAAAAAATGGTTTAATTTGTCTTGTTGCTAATGTCTCAACATTCCTTTAAATTACTGCATTAAAGCATAGAGGTAAAACACAAGCAGGGGTCAAAACTCTAGTGTTTGTTTTGCTTATGACATGACATATCAGCAGCTTATACCTTGTTTCATTTACTAAATGGTATGAGTTACTGGCCTCTGCTTGTAGCAGTCAGCCAATACTGAATACACACCATCTCCAAACGTACACAGTGAGTAAATCACAATGCACTAGCAGTCCATGCGGCTTTATTTATGCCATCCTGACGCAAAACCACTGATGCACACTTGCAAATACACACCCACATGTACACACAGTATCTCTACCCTTACTGAATTCCTCTTCCTGACTTGACCAGAATGGTAGGAGGGTTATTTATGCTGGTTCGGTGAGACAGGCTGCTGGGATAGAGGATTGCTCTGTAAAGCCTTCACTAAGTCCCTTTATGATTTGGACACAGCGGCGCATATTAGACACAGAGTCTTATCACCGAGGCCCATGTAGGAATAACTCCTCCTTCCCCGAATGTCCTCACACAGCAAAACCCTCCAGACCTGCTCTCCTTCCCCCCGCCGACAGATCCATTTCAAAGAGTATTTACACACAAATAAATAAATAAACACACAATGATAAGGATGAAAACAGCACATTATACTGAATTTTTCTTTCTGAAGTTAGGCCACAAAAATATTTTCTTGTGTAGCGAATGATAGTCAGTACAATTTCTGTCCCTGCAATGTTGCTGGAAAAAAAAAAAAAAAAAAAAAAACATATCAGAAAACATATTATACATATATCAGTTTAACGCATTAACTTAATGAATTCGTTTTCAAAAAATAACGCAATTAAAATGTTTTAACGCAGTTAAATGCTGGCCTCACCCCTAGACCTGTACATCATCTCATATTTCATACAGTTGACTGCTGACAAATATGATTCAGGGCAACAACTCCATAAATGCAGTTATGCTCTAAAATTCATGATATTGGTGCAAAAAAAAAAAAAAAATATGTCTCATATTTAAATATATCACATATCACACAAAGCAATATGACTAACGTGATTTTATACAACAGTTAAGTAAATAAGAAGTTGACATTGTTATATTTTAAACACCAGGTGTTTTGCAGAGAACATATTACCTTCGAAGCCATAGCAGAATTGTTGCGCATGTCAGAGCAACATAGTGTTGTTTAGTTTCTGAATGAATCCGCATTTTGAACAAATTGTGTGAATCAATAATTCAAAGGCCTATTCATAAAGAGAGCAATTTACTTAATTCCTGAATGAATCTGCTTTTTGAACGAATCTAATGAATGAATGGATGACTTGTAAAGACATTTATCGCCACCTGTTGGCAGATTTGTTTCTTATTTAGAGTATCATTTCCCTAAAATAATAATAATAATAAAAACAATAAAGGGATAGTTCACTTAAAAAAAAATTAAAATTCTGTCATCATTTACTCACCCTCATGTCGTTTCAAACCTTTCTTTTATGGAGGTATTTTGAAAACTGTATTTTGAAAACTGTTGGTAACAAAGCAGTTTTTGGTTCACAGTATGAACAAAAAATATTGAGATGTTTCTTACATTATCATGTATATATATACACGACATTTGAAGTGGATCAAAACCTTTCATAAAAGGTGTCTTAAAACCAAAACAATACCCATTTTTGTCTTAGACAACTTTGGTTACATTTTTTGGTCCACTTCAAATGTTGACTACTGTAATATGTGTGTGTATCATTTTTGCACTGAATTTTGCATTTTGAGCTTAATTGCCATGACAATAATTAAAAAAAAAAAAAAGGCTTCATTTTCCCTATATTATCTACCTATTACCATGTTCCTTGGTCTCTGCGGATGGAACATTTAATCCTAGGTGATTTGATATTGCCGAACCAACCAGCATAGGGTCAAAGGCCAATTCAACCTCATGTGGCTCAAGCAGCGCTTTCATCACCTGCAATCCCCATGGTGCCCAAGGCAACTAGCACTAGTCTCCATGGCGACGGCAGCATCAGCAGTGGCGTGCAGTGTCCTTGATGTGAAGATGGAGGAGAGATATGAACACAAATTGTTCCTTGCTTCCCTCCCTCTCCTCGTCTTTCTCCTTCCTCGCTCCCTCAGGTCAACCTGCCACACACACACATACAGGATGAAGTAAGAATGAAAAAAAAGAGAAAGGAAAAGGACTGTCTATTTAGGCTAGAGGCCAGAGCACTCTGAGGCTACTGTACTCCGCCACATTTCTTGAGGAGCAGTTGTGGGTGTGTACTTATTTGGCAACCCGCCACTGTGTGTTGATCTCAGCGAGTTTTGTTTTTCATCATGTGCTGCAGTACCTAGCGCTGTGATTCATCACGCGGCAGCTTGAGCTTGTGTAAAATGCCACGTCTGTGCTACACAGCTTTGTCTGAAGTTACTGCACAGTTTTGCGTGCCACTCTATCGTGTCGCCCATAACACTTTAAAACTGTAAACCAGAGGTGAAAAGAGTACCTCAAAACCCATACTTGACAGCAAAAGCAGTGTAGGGAAAAAGTTACTTTTAAAAGTAATGCGATACAATAGTGTTACTCCATAAAAAAGTAACTAATTGTACTTTTTAAGGAAAGTAATGCATTATGTTACTTTTGTGTTACTTTTTGTTACCAGGGCTAAACTTACTTATTTGTTATTAATACCAAAAAAACGAGAGGTTTCAGTAAATAAATGGGAAAACAAAGTAACTTGCATTACTTATTTGAAAAAGTAACATATTTAGTTGTAAATTTACATGTATTGCATTGCTTTTGTTATTTGAAAAAAGTAATGTGATTACTTAACTAGTGTTTCTTGTAATGTGTTACCCCCAACACTGGTTACAAGTCACCAATAGCAATAAGACTTAAGTAAAAGTCTTGGAGTATTTATTTAACCAGTACTTAAGTATTTTACTTGTGCTAAATATAGGCTCAAAGATGCACTAGTCCTTAACACCTAAAAGAAATGCCAGTGGGGAAAAAAGTTTCCATGTTCATTTTCAGACGCAGTCCACTTGCTCTCAAGTGTTCAAGGACACAAGTGTTCTATTCATCCATCCATTCAACCACAGTGACGATTTTTAAAGTTACAGCACATTTAGACAGTGAATTGAATTCCTCGGTTTAAAAAGGTCAAGGAGTAATTATTTTGAACTAGAACTAATGTTATTTATAAATCTTTGTACATTGAAACTGTAGGAGTCTGAAGTTGATGGGTGGATGGGTGGATGGATAGATGGATGGACAGATGGATGGACTGATGGATGGTCAGATGGATGAATGGATGGAGTAATGGATGATCGGTTGGATGAATGGATGTTTGGTTGGATGGTCAGATGGTCAGATGATCAGATGGATGGATGGTCGGTTGGATGGATGGATTGATGGATGGACTGATGGATGGTCAGATGGATGATCAGTTGGATGGATGGACTGATGGATGATCGGTTGGATAGATGGATTCATGGATGGATTCATCCATTCAACCAACTGACCATCCATCAATCCATCCATCCGACTGACCATCCATCCTTCCATCCATCCATCCGATCATCCATCCATTCAACTGATCATCCATCTATCTGACCATTCAATCCATCCAACCGATCATCCATCCATCCAACCAACCGATCATCCATCAATCCATCCAACCGACCATCCATCCATCAATCCATCCATCCAACCGACCATCCATCCATCCGTCTGACCATCCATCAATCCATCCAACCGATCATCCATTCTTCAATCCACCCATCCGACCATCCATCCATTAAACCGATATTCCATCCATCCATCCAACCAACCGAGCATCCATCAATCCATACATCTGACATCCATCCATTCATCCATCCCTCCCATCCACTCATCCATCCATCAATCCACCCATCCATCTGACCATCCATCCATCCATCCAACCGATCATCTATCTGATCATCCATCTATCCAATCATGCATCCATCCATTCGATTATCCATCCATCCACACATCCATCCATCCATCCATCCAATCATCAATCCATCCATCCATCCATCTTCAAACTTCTAAAGTTTCAATGTACAAAGTACTAGTTAAAATGAATTATTCCTTGCCCTTTTTTAAACTGAGGAGTTCAATTTACTATGTAAATGCACTGTAACTTTAAAAATCATCACTGTCTAAAAAGACCTTTGAAAGTAAAATATGGGCAATAACTGACCAAACATTGTGCTGTTCTTGGCTGTGAGCACATTCAGCTTATTCAACATTGGAATAAGTCACAAAAATTATTTTTAACCAAGGTCCCTGTTCACGTCAGCATGATCTCTTAAGTATGCTTGGTACATTTCATCACATATTATCACAATGGAATGCAGTCTTAAAAAGGATGAAGCATTGCGAATGATATTGTACGAGAGGACAAAACTGCAACCCATTAATATGCATTATAGCTCAAGGCGGGTGTTTACCCAGGCATCTTTAAGACAAAGCAGCCAAAACTGGAATATGTTCATTCCAAGGGTCTGGGAGAGGGTGGAAAGCGGCCTCATAAAACTAAATCACTGTTTTGAATGCAGCACAATGCCCCTGTGATGGTCTCCAACAAGAGTAGATGGCTCTGTTTCAGAGCTCCATTTGCCCTTCCAAGTGTATCAGCTATGACACATCTGCTCAATGTCAGTCAAACTAAAACTACAGAAACCCAGAGAGAGGAAAAGCTGCTGGCCAGAGCTTCTTTCTGTCTGTACAGAAATCTGGACAATGAAGAATTCAGAAAATGGAGTTGCAGTTGCAGTAAATCACTTCCTTGCCACATTAGAAGAATCCAATCTGTTGGTGTCAGAGACCAGAAGATTAGTATTTTGTCAATTTTAAAATGTAAGTTCATTTTTAAAGATTTAGGAATAAGAATAGATTTAAGAATTTCTAAAAACACTCCATTTCTGTCAAACTCTTGATACATCTTTTTTTAGGATTTTTCAAATCCTCTATGACCCTAAACCCTAACTTTGGCAGATTTTGTTCCGTTTACCTTCTCTCTCGTTTTCTTCATGGTAGCAATTGATACTGCGGTACCAGGCCAAGTTGTATGTATATGTCAGTTTGACATATCAAGAAAGAGAAATCTCACCAAAAGAAGCTTCATGCTGTCACATCATATGCAGCGGTTGCTGAGAGACAGTCAGACTGCAAGAATAAATAAATAAAGAATTTAAAGAAGCAAAGAGAAAAGCCTTGAACACACCGAGTTTCCTCCCACGGGTTGAACTCTCTCTATCTCCCTTCTTTTTTTATAGGGATGCAACATGCTTTATTGAGTTTTATTTTGCGTCTAAACCCCACCTTGGCAGGAAGGGACGTGGAATCTACCAGCCCAAACAAATGAACACAGGAAGTGCAGCAACATGTTTTCAGAACCAAACCAGCATCTAGTTGTTTAACATCTGAACCAATCATAAAAGGCACTAGCCCCACAGGATACAGCAGCTGATATATAGAATTTGGCACAACAAAGTCAAAACGGAGAATATTACAGTTATTATAGCTTTAAATTGTGGTTCAAGCAGACAGTGCCAAATATAAATTAATTACAGTGTGCAGTACAGCTAAGAGAAAAACAGACCCACAATTTAAGTGTTACAAAGAAAACAACATACAGTATATAAAATATAAAAACAGCAATGTCTGGAAAAGGTTTTTATTTATTTATTTTCATTTAAACCTGCCAATTAAAAGAACATATAATAATTTAAAAATATTAATATAAAAAAAAAAGAAATATGACATTAAAGAAAAATATTTTGTAAGAAAATAAATGCATTTTTACTGGGAGTTTCAGACACACATGAGGACATTAATTTAATTTACAAAAACTGACATTTTTCTATTTAAACCTGGAAATAAACGGATCATTTTAATATAAAAAAATGTTAATAATGAAGAACGCATGAGGATATTAATTTAGGTCCTAAAATTATAAAATTATAGGATATTAATTTTCGATTATAAAATAATTAGCATATTTACAAAATCTGACATTTTTCTATTTGAACCTAGAAAAAAACAGATCATTTTAATAGAATGAGTAGAATGTGCACATGCGGATGTTAATTTAGATTAAAAAATTATAGGATATTAATTTTGATTAGATTGTAAAATTATTTGCATATTTACAAAATCTGACACTTTTCTATTTAGACTTGGAAATAAACAGATAATTTTAATATTAAAAAAAAATGTTAAGACAAAAGAATGAAGGGAAAAATGCAAACATGAGGACATTTATTTAAATTATAAAATGATTTGCATATTTACAAAATCTGTTACTTTTTCTAAATTAATTTAGATTATAAAATTATAGGATATTAATTTAGATTAGATTATAAAATTATTTGCATATTTACAAAATCTGACATTTTTCAATTTAAACCTGGAAATAAACAGATCATTTTAGTATTTTTAAAAATGTTAAGACATAAAAGAATAAAGAATGGAGGGAAAAATGCACACATAAGAATATTAATTTAAATTATAAAATTATTTGCATATTTACAAAATCAGAAATAACAGATAATAAACAGATTATTTCAATATTTTTTAAAAATGTAAAGACATAAAAGAATGAAGAATGAAAGAAAAAAAATGCACACATAAGAATTTTAATTTAGATTCTAAAATTCTAAAATTATAGGATATTAATTTAGTTTAAAAAAATTTGCATATTCACAAAATCTGACATTTTTCTATTTAAACCTGCGAATAAACAGATCGTTTTATTATTTTTTTAAATGTTAAGACATAAAAGAATGAAGAGAAAAAATACACAGAAGAATTTTAATTTAAATTATAAAATTATTTGCATATTTACAAAATCTGATATTTTTCTATATAAACCTTGAAATAAACAGTTTATTTAAATATTAAAAAATAAATAAAATAATGAAGAATGAAGGGGGAAAAATGCACACAAGAGGATATTAATTTAATTATAAAATTATAATATCATATTTACCCACATATATGTGTATGTATGTATCTATATGTTCTATATATATATATATATATATATATATATATATATATATATATATATATATATATTCCAGTGTTTTAATATTTACAATCCATTGATTATAAGCAGAATACTGTGCGAAGCATGCTATAATAAGCAGATGGTAATGCACTGCTGTATAGGAGAACTGAACGGCACTTTCATACCGATGCATGTGGTGTACCCTAATCTCTGTTCCACTGAGCAACAGAGGAAATGCTGTAAAAAAACAATTTGCCATATGTGAGAATCAAATGAACAGGCACCCCGTCATGCAAAGAAATTAAAAGAAAAAAAAATACAAATAAAACCTGAGGCATCATTTTGTGGGGTCATTTGAAAAGCCACTGCGCAGTCTCAAAATCCACGGACGTTGCCCAACAAATTTCCTTACAAAAAACCTCAAGATTTTGGAAATTAAGTTCATTTGAAGTGTTTGTTTACCATATATTAGTTTGCTGCTTCTTTTCTGTGGAGGAGTTTGAGTTGGTGTTATCCTGGCAAGCAAAAATCCACACCTACAGGACGCTAACACAGTGAGATTTGATCTCACAACAGTTGGAATGAAAGATGGGCTCTCTAGCCAGTGAGCCAGAAGGCCGAACTTTCAGATCACGAATCAGAGTAATACTTTCAAGCAGCATTGGAACGTGCAAAAGCCAACAAACTGTCAAGTGCAAACCAAGTTCGCCTTCATCTGAGAGCGCAAGTTCACGTACTTATTTCAAAGCACTGGTTAGCATTTGCCTGGCACATAGACGAGACTCTTAAAGCTGCAATCCAGCGGGAATTACAATTGGCAGTAATCAAATTTGTTATTATGTAAGAGGACATTTATATAATAAGACTGATTTTTGATTGCAAACCTGAAAATGCAACCTTTGGTTCCAAAAGTAAACTAAAGTGGGAGATTATTAGTGAATATCAGCTTAAAATTTCCATTTGTTGGTCACAAATTAACAAAGAGAAGTAGAAAATGTACAATAAACTATAACGGGATATTGCTACAGTGATATAAAATGACTCATACCATGATGTCAGTCATAGCACCCACACATGCGATGCATGAATGTACTCATCATGTGAGAGAGCAAAAACAACATGCTAAAATTTCATTGCATTCACATGCCCAGTCAATTCCGATCAACCCATAAGCTGAGGACGAACGAGATAATCGTTTATGAACCGTAATGGCCACTGAGTAATATTACACCACATGCACTTAGTTAAACAAGTCCGTCTGACCTCATCCTACAAAATGCCATCCCGATTTATCATAGCGTGCATATGGATGCACATTTAAACGTATATGCGAGGTCCGATGCTTTGAGTGGAATGACGTGTTTTTGGTGTCACATTATGTTCGAACATGAAGCTTAGAATTGTACGCAACCTGTTTAGATGCATTAGTGGTTCAGTAAGAGATCTAGCTTTTATGTAATAGCATCATCTAGGTCACCATACCTGCAGGAACTGAAGTCATTAGAGATGCAAAGCAGCACTGTTATACTTGGGGGTGTCTGTTCCCAATTAAGGTGTTAACCAGGCTTGGAATGATGTTATACAACAGGATACATTGATAGGACACAATGACATTCTAAAAATTCTGTGAGAATGTGAGAATTAGAAGCAGGATTTTAATTTGTGGTTATTACAAATGCAATATATATTTAAATCAAATATAAATTGTGGTCTTAACTCTAAAGCTGTAAAAAAGTGATGACTGCTGAAAAAAATGGGTAGAATAGGGCTGAACGACAGTGCTGCCAGGGTCGCGGTTTTCCCACACAATTGGAATATTTTGAAAATGCGGTCGCGGGAAAAAATACAGAGCTGCGGGTTGTGTTTTTGGGCTACTTTTATAATGTTCCATGGTCATCCAAAGTATAGACAAATAAAAGTTAAAATGATCCTTTGACTAATGTGTATTGTACTTGGATTATATACCTGACAATTTAAGAATGAAGAGGATGTCACATCACAACCTATTACAACCAGAGCATATATGTTATTTTTTTTTACACAGCAGAAATAAACACGACAACAGCTAGTCAAAAGCATGTCACTGATTAAGTCTGCACGTTCTTAATATGGCACTTATTAAGTCTGCACGTTCGTCACGCGTAAAGCTCACGGTAGTGTTGTCACGATACCAAAATTTTGACTTCGATATCATACCTGACTAATATATCACCGATACTACGAAAAAACATAGAACAACAGGAATAGTAACTGAATAATAGATGATCCAAATGGAGATCATAGTTATTTGATCTATTAAAACAAAGCATTTCATCCCTCCTTTAAAAATAAATAAATAAATAAATAAATAATAATAATCACATGCAAGTGCCACTACACAGGATTATGGTGAACAATTACCGAGCTTACAGGTATGTAGAGATCTTTGCTATATTGGTAAGTTTGCTTAAAGGATAAAGCCAAATCTTATTTCATGATATAGCAATTTTATTTCACAACAACAATTTGTATCATGACATGTCATTTTTTGTTATTTTATCTTTGTTATTAATAATAAAAACCTAGATGCAAGTAACAAACTAAAGGACAACTGCAATAAAACAGACACAAATTAAATAAAGAGGCTCTATGAAATCTGTTTCATTTTTTCCTAAATTCAATTAAATTTTTTCTAGACTCTATTTTAATGGTTACATTAAAAACATTTTTTTATCAAAAAGCATGTCTTATTAATTGAAATCATAAAACTTGCAGAATTTAACAGCAATTTATTAAAAGTTTAACAAAAATTAAGTTTTTAAGGCCCTATGAAAAACGTTTTATTATTTTTCTCAAATTCAGTTTTGTTTGTGAATCTCTGTGTTACATTAATTTTCTGGATTCTATTTTAATAGTTTCATTACATTTTAATAATCAAAAGCATGTCTAATGAATTTATAAAGGATAATTAGATTTGATAAATAATTTATTATAGGCTATTTATTTATTTATTTATTTTTTTAAAGAAATACTGTGTTGTGTATTTACAATTTTCTGGTAAATAAATTCTAGTAAATAATTTTTCTGGTAAATATTCCTTAAACATTGTGTTAATACAATTTGTATTATTAGTAGTAGTACTATCTTTACATTAAGTAATATATTAATATATTTCTGACTGTCAAGTTAAACCGAACTTTTATTTTAAGGGGTTGCTGTGAAGACCTTTAGGGTCTTCATTATATGACGATATTTTTCTGCAAAAGAAACTGTAAAATGCTCTAGAAGTGACTCTCAGAGCAGTTCTAGAGATTATGTTCATGTGTTCTTGTACTCACATATTGAGGCGGCAGAGGCTGAAAACACCGTGAGCGTCACGCGTATGTGTGTCGTAAACAAAACTGCGCATCTGCGCCATTCACTAACACAGACACACAGAAATACGAATCTTATTAAAATGCTTTCTTAAAGTACCGGTACTAATAAAATGCTGAATCGTGCCGTTTTTAGAAGCAGGGTGTCGCGATACTTTTAAAGTACCGGTATATCATGCAACACTAGCTCACAGTGATTTCAGCGCTTGCTTTGCCCTTTATGAACTTCATCTTCAGAGCCCCTTTGAGAGAGCTTTTCACCATATCCTTTGAAAAACCTCATAACAAACATGTTTTTAACATAAATATATTACTATGATAGTAAAATATACTTCTCAAAATAATAGACTAATTCCATTACTACTATTTGTAAGGAATATTATTCAACCCAAATATTTTTCATGCATGTTCGCTTTATAAACACTGGGTCGGAACTTTCGCCTACATCACGTGTGTGACCTTTCCAATGTGACTACGGAATGCATGAGGTCAAGCTAGTGCAAGACAAGCATATCTTCTCCTAAAATTATTATTTAGTCTAGTTACTCCTTCCCCCAAAAGTAACTCAAAGGACACCAAGCTAGGATAACCCTAACCTTTACTGTTTACATTTTTTGACAAGTAATTATTAATTTGCATCAGAATATAATCAAAATATCACAATACAGCAGAAAATGTTAAACAGAACCAGGTTTTCATTTATTAAGAAACGTTGAGCAAACAATGACGTCTTTATTTCCTAGAGACAGCCAGAATAGCGGTGCTGTCTGTTATTATCAGCACCTATGGCAGCTTCTAGGTTATGCTAAATGAGGGTCGAAGGTAAAGTGCTAGCCGAGACAGTTGTTTATATTTCCAAATTAAAAGTGGCGGCTCTGCACATTCTGATATGCCCTGGGTCCTTCAGCCTCCGTCTCTGGAATAAATGAGTCGCCTGACTCTCTCTCTCTCTCACACATGCATTTTACTCTCACGTTTTAGCAGCTGATCCACTCTGTACGGCAGGGCTGCTCTTGCACTTTGGTAGCGGAAGTACGGACGGAGGGGAGGGTCGCGAGAGGAAGTCTTGTGACTGGGACGGCAGTGTGTGTCTAAGCTGCTCTCGCCCTTCGGAGCACGTTGGGGTTTCATGCAACGCTCCTTATTGTGCATTCTACGACTACAGCTCCCAGCGAAGCCGTTGGCTCATTAAACATTCATAAAGCGAAATCTGTTTTGCCTTTCTTTTCCTAAACACCGGCCCGGCTTCAAAGAGAAAGTGTGAAGGAGACCTTTCTATATTTATAAGTCCTTATACAAATCCCCCTTCTGCTTGAGCAGTGGAGATATGAACCATATGGGGCCAGTAGGACTTTCGCTCTGATGAAGACCCTTTGTGCACATTAAAATTTAAAATGGAACCAGGCATCTGTGTCTTATTCCCAACCAGATTTCCAGGCAAAGGCTTCGCTCTCCATTCGCCGCCTGTCATCCTAAATTGCCCCCAACACCAGCGGACTGGCACACCAAACATGTGTAAGTAGGCACAACAACATGTTGGAAATGTATGAAAATGACCCAGCTTGAAACCCGGAATGTGTGTTTGCAGACACGTGAGAGCAACATGGAGTGAAAATACAGTCTCAAACAAGAAAAGACAAGGAAGAACTTGTTATTAAAGAGCGTTGTTAGGGCAAATGCATGAAAAATGTATGAAAATGAGCAGCGCTGCACAATATAATATGACTTGCTGCTAAAAATCATGGAATGTTCTCTTTTTTTAAATTCAAAACTTCAAAACATTTCTTCCATTCATAAAGCATTCAAATGTGTTTAAAATAATAATACAAATTTTGCTTTTCTAAATGTACTGTTTTGTAGATGTTTGTATCAGCAGCTCTATGACAGCTAATGGTATTTTGCTTGTCACTAGGAAGAGTTATGCAATGATAAGTGCATTTATAATCATTTTTTCTTTTGTGATTTTCTCAATGATATGTCATTAGTGGTAGCCCTAGCAACACCAAGGTCATACATTTGATTCCAGGCAATGCATGTGTACTGAAAAATGTGTATCTTGAATTAAAGTCATTTTGGATGTCAAATGCATGAATGTTGTAGCTTTACAAAAATGAACAAAAAGTCTTCTATTCTAAAAGTAACGCCCTACAAAAGCCTGGAAACAAACCTGGACAATATTGCCATAGCTTCTTTATATGTCATTATATGACATCTGCATTGATAAGAGACAACAAAACATATTTTACAAAATACAAATATCTATGAATTCTTAAATCAACCAAAGATGCACAGTTTGCTGGTCTTAGCTTGTCTAAGGTTGTCTTTGGGCACTGGAGACCCTCTAAGACTAGCAAAAACAGTTGTTTCAAGGTTTTTCAGCAAGGAAATACTCTGATATATAGGAAATAAACAGTGTTCTACTCAACAGAACAAAATATAATATGTGACCCTGGACCACAAAACCAGTCACAAGGGTCATTTTTTTTTTTAATTGAGATTTATATCATCTGAAAGATCTGAATAGGACAATATTTGAAAATCTGGGGTGCCAAAAAAAAAAAAAAAACATTGAGAAAATCGCCTTTAAAGTTGTCCAAATTAAGTTCTTAGCAATGCAATATGCAATATGCAAAAACTGATCAAAAATTAAGTTTTTAAATATTTAAGGTAGGAAATTTACAAAATATCTTGGAACATGATCTTTACTTAATATCCTAATGATTTTTGTCAAAAAAAAGAAAAATCAATAATTTTGACCCATTCAATGTATTTTTGGCTATTGCTACAAATATACCTGTGCTACTTAAGGTTTTGTGGTCCAGGGTCACATATAATATAATATAATATAATATAATATAATATGATATAATATAATGAAAAGAGTAAGTAATACTGTTTTTAATCATAAATAAATTTCTTCTTCTTATTATTATTATTATTATTGTTTTGCTGTTTTATTATTATTAATAATAAGAAAGAAAGAAAAACGGCATTGACGTTAACTGTCCAAAAATCTAATAAATCAGGCATCACAACTGAATCATAACTATTGGTCTTTGATTAAATTTGAATTAAATTTAAATTTAAGTTAAATTACTTTAATTTGCTTACACTTTGAAAATACATAGATTTGTGCTGATATTGTATAAAACGCCACTTTAAAACTTAGGGCGCACAAACTTTTGGAGGGCAAAAAGTATACAGTGAACTTTTCTATATAGGTTTTTAAGGCTACAGCCAAACATCCTGAAGGCATTTAATGTACGTGTACAAGCAATAGTAGCATCTGTATTCCAGTTTACTTCTTTACCAACCTTCCCTATAGCCTGTAACATGACATACATATTTTCAGAAAGAATAATGCACATCTGCAATACATCCACAGTTTTCTGTATGCTATATATTTTCAACAAGTGCTCTTTCCTTCTGAAAAAGACACATCTGTGCACCTGACACATTCTGAAGCATCTATACTTCTATTATCCTTAGACCAATAACCTTCTCTTTTTTATTTCTGCCATCAATCTATATTCGGAAGCCAGTCATTCTCCTCTAGGGAGCATTCAGGGTTGTGTGGCAATTTCCTCTTAGAATAGAGTGAGATGAGAGAAAGACAAATGTAGATCTAAAGTGCTGCATTATAACACAATATATCATTGCACAGTCTGAATACTCGACCTTAATTTATGAAGTTTAGACCCACAGTCTCAAGGCTGGCTCCATGTGAACCCGGAGCGCAGGTAGAAGACAGACACTCGCATATTGTAATCATGTTAATGCACATTACATTTAACAATGCAGATAAACCTGCGGGTGAGTGGTTAGAGTGTGAATGTTGGCATATGGTTTGCCATGCTATACTTGATCTAAAATGATATTAAACAGCGTTAAGATAATACTTTTATTATGCATGATGGTTTTATGAACACGTATTAAAAAATGACCATTTAACGACCCTCATAATGAGCCAGTTGAATAAAAACGATGCAAAACTGAGCGATCAGTTATGGACTAAAGACATGTCAGTGAGCACACTGTGCACAATCCTGCAGCATGACCATCATATACAGCTGTTACAGATGCACATGAAATTTTTTATTTTTTTTTTTAAATCTTAAATCTTTATTATCCAGAGAAAACATACTTGTTGACAAACTGTTAATGTATAAACCTGTGTAAATTAATTAGTGAAATTATCATAAAATTCTATACTAATTGTAGTAGTTTTATTTATTTATTTACTTATTTATCTATTTATTTATAATGACTGGATTCTACCTAAAAAAAAAAAAAAGAAAAAAGAAAAAACTATTACTATACTAACTAAAACACTATACTATAAAGAAAACTATTCTAGCTTCAATGCCTGAAACATTTCCTGTTTATTTGCTTCTTCATAATGAATTGCTTGTATTTCTAAACTGTAAGTCACTTTGGAATTTTTATAAATGAATAAATGAATAAATAAATAAATATATTGTTCTTGTCTTTCATATATATATATATATATTATGCAGTATATGCAATATATATGCAATATTTTTTGCATTTTAAGCATCAAAACCAATTTAATGCTTAAAAAACATATTTGTTGTAGAATTGTCAATGCATATAACCATGACAGTTATTGTAATGTTATTTGACATTTTTTTGTAATTATTAGTGACATTTACTGTCAATTTCTGAGTGAAAATTGTTTCAAAGTCCGTTTTTAGCTGTGGAATAATATAATATAATATAATATATTTTAATAATACAATATAATAATATATGATAATTATATATAAATTTCTCCTTGCCTAGAACACAAAAGTGGCAGAGTTTACCCCACCTACTCTTTTCTATTTATCTTTCAGAGTATGGTTAATTTACCTTTCAGAGTATATTAATTTAAGAGTAAACCTAAAAAAAAAATAATAATAATAATTATTAGTGAAATTTAATGTCAATTTCTGAATAAAAATGGTTTCAAAGTCTATGTTTAGCTGTGCAATATAATATAATATAATATAATATTTCTGCTTGCCTAGAACACAAAAGTGGCACAGCTTACCCCCACCCACTCTTTTCTATTTACCTTTCAGAGTATAGTTAATTTACCTTTCAGAGTATATTCATTTAAGAGTAAACCTAAAAAAAATAAAAAAATAATTATTAGTGAAATTTAATGTCAATTTCTGAATAAAAATTGTTTCAGTCTATTTTTAGCTGTGCAATGTAATATAATACAATATAATATAATATAATATAATATAATTAATATAATATAATATAATACAATATAATATAATATAATATAATATAATATAATATAATATAATATAATTAATATAATAATATTTCTGCTTGCCTAGAACACAATTTTCCCCCACCCACTCTTTTCTATTTATCTTTCAGAGTATGGTTAATTTACCTTTCAGAGTATATTCATATAAGAGTAAACCTTAAAAAAAAAAAAAATAAATAAATAAAAATAATTATTAGTGAAACTTAATGTCAATTTCTGAATGAAAATAGTCAAAGTCTAGTTTTAGCTGTGTAATATAATATAATATAATATAATATAATATAATATAATATAATATATTTCTCCTTGCCTAGAACACAAAAGTGGCACAACTTACCCCACTCTTTCCTATTTACCTTCCTGTATAGAGTATATTCATATGAGAGATAACCTAAAAAAATAAAATAAAAAATAAAAAATATAATATTAGTGAAATTTACTGTCAATTTCTGAGTAAAAATTGTTTCAAAGTCTATTTTTTGCGTTGTAATATAATATAATATATTATAATATTTCTCCTTGCCTAGATAACAAAAGTGGCACAGCTTACCCCACTCTTTTCTATTTTCCTTTCTGTATAAAGTGTATATTTATATGATCTAATATAATATAACACAAAAGTGGTACAGCTTACCCCACTCTTTTCTATTTACCTTTCTGTATAAAGTGTATATTTATATGATCTAATATAATATAACACAAAAGTGGTACAGCTTACCCCACTCTTTTCTATTTACCTTTCTGTATAAAGTGTATATTTATATGATATAATATAATATAACACAAAAGTGGCACAGCTTACCCCACTCTTTTCTATTTACCTTTCTGTATAAAGTGTATATTCATATGATATAATATAATATAACATAAAAGTGGCACAGCTCACCCCACTCATTCCTATTTACCTTCCTGTATAGAGTTTATTCATATGAGAGTTAACCTAAAAAAATGAAATAAAAAAAAAAGTCCACAAACACATTATACATCAGCTACCCAGGTGCAATTGCTTCAAATAGCTCAGGTCATGTTTGTGTGCGGTTTGTGTTGAACCTCCACTAGTCTTTGTGCAAACCCCAGGGAAGAGAAGAGGCTTAATCATTTATGGACCCCCGCGGAGGACACCAAGGCTGACTTCTTCGCATCACGCCATCCTACAATTGGAACAGCGGTGTGCAGAGAAATCCTCAAACATGAAATCCTAGTCAGCTCAGAAGAAGATACAGTAGCTGGGATGAGAGGATACTGGACAAAAAAATGGGAGCTGTTTGCCTGTTTACTCTCATGAGAAGCTTTTCATGTTATTTTGATTCGTTTTTTTTAATTACACCTGAACGAATATCATCATATTGACCGAAAACTATGCAGCTGACATCTGGATACACCTGCAATTGTATCCTACACCTCCCCTTCCCCTGCAGCACTTTGAAAAGATGAAACTACACAGTCATGTGGTTGTGGTGCTGGTTTGCGTCTCCCAGAACTGTGCTTCACAGTGTCAGGATAACTCCTGCATACTAAGCACTCAAAACAAAGAGCTGTCAAGCCTTCAAGACAGACTTTGCCTGAAATCCAAAACAGCAATACAGCACAAATGAGACGAGAGAGCTGATTTTTTTTGCCCTTACTTTAGTGTGTGTGTGTGTGACTGTGAAAGAGGAAGAAACGGTGGGAAGAAACTGAGAAAGAGACAAAGAGATACAAAGAGAAACAGTCAATGATAGTTTCAAACGGGAAGCATTCCAGCAGCACCTTGTTTAGGTTTAGTAAACTAGGGGCAAGCTAGTAGATCAAAGCCATTTAGAGGCAGCTGTTTGGAGGGACAGCGGAAATAGAGTAGCTGGTGCAAAGTGCCTAATTCATTACCGAACAATAATGCATATGCCAGCGCTAGACGCCGCTGCCACCTGCCCACAGAAAGTGAACCGTGAGAGGCGAACGCAAATGACACTCGCAAATCTCAACTAAACCGTGACTAAGACAATGAGAGAAACAAAGAAAGAGACTCCCGCCCCAAATTCCTCCTGGATTTGTATCTGTTCCGATGGCTCTGAGTGTAGGCAGACGTCATCCAGGCACAGTCAGGATTTAAGGTCTTTGCTGAGGGCTCTGCTGTCCTTCCTTTTCTGTGACAGTTTCTGCCGAAGAGATTACGGCTCTGTCTCCTTGGACGGAGTCTATTAAATACACAGCACTCCCGTGCCCCAAGAATTCATTTCCAAATCATATCAACCGCACTCAACCCAAAAATTACACTCTGTGTAATTAAATCTGACTAATTAAAGAGCAGGAAAAAAGTCTGATCCCATGACACTTGCTAAAATAGGAATATTTATGAGAGATGGAATGATAGTTAGATAGAACTAGAGATAAAACCATAGACAGAATGTTAAAATGACAGAATAACATTTTGATAGCTAGAACACTGGACAGACTTCAGTATAGACAGAATGCTAGATAACCTGACCATACAGAATGACAGGTAGAATGAAAGACAGCTAGAACCACAGATGATACAGATGGATAGAACAAGAAAAAGAACTATAGATACAGTATAATGCTAATGGAACAGAACTGTAGATAAAAGAACACAAGATATACCATATAGAACCATATAGAATGCTAGAACCATACATACGAACCATCATCAATTGAACCATAGAATGTTAGATGGAACTATAGAAACTATAAACTATAGAATTTTTTTTTTCAGGAACTCATGCTTCTTGTGTCTGAACAATTACAGACAAATCTGACAAAACATCACTTGTGTTTGTGCTTTAGGAAGTTATAATATGAGACTATATTGTTAGCATGATGTTAGCTCTAAACTGCTGGATGATACAAATTTGTTAAAATGGTGGAAGTGGGGTAATTTGAACCAGTGGCTCATCCCTCTTCTTATTACTATAAAGAATTATTTTACTGTAATTCCACATCATATTTCATCAACTTTAGAACAAAACATTTTTGATTTTGTTCTGAAAATTATAAAAAGCAAACAAAAGCACGCACATCAATTTTAATAGGGTGCTCGACTGAAAAACAAGTACAATAAATTTTTGTTCAAATGTAAAGTCAGGCAACACCAAGGCTACAAAAATATCAAAATTTTTTATTTAAAAAGCTTTCGATTAGCGTGTAACGTTTCGAGCATGCAGGCCCTTCATCAGACAAATTAAACAACACTAATGTGTCACTCTTTATACCTCCAGGTGGTCAAAGATCACATGACCATACACAATATTTTAATAATAAATAATACACCAAAACAATAACAAATCAACCAAAAAAAAAAAAAAAAAAAAAAAAACCTATGCAAAATACAAGACACAAAAATATGGGGGGTGACATCAATAAATCGCTTTTACAGCGTGAGGCTTTTTGGATTTTCACATTAGATGCATTGTCCCCCAGAGGATTAAATGAGGATTTTGACATTCGTCCATTTCTTTAAATTTACAATATTTATTTAAAGGTTTATAATACAATAAAGGTTTTGGTGTGATCAATTGAACTTAGTGTTATGTATGCTTGCAGGGCTTAAAGTGTATTGAACTGTTTATTAAGAACATTTTTGTGTCTTGTATTTTGCATAGTTTCATAAGTTTGTTTTGTTCTTTGGTTGATTTGTTATTGTTTTTAATGCATTATATAATATTAAAATATTGTGTATGGTCATGTGACCTTTGATCACCTGGAGGTATAAAGAGTGGCACATTAGTGTTGTTTAATTTGTCTGATTAAGAGTTACATGCTATGCGAAAGCTTTTTAAATAAAATCTTTTAATATTTTTGGAGCCTTGGTGTTGCCGACTTTACATTTGAATTGTTCTGAAAATTATGAAATGCCTTGTTTATGAAAATTGGCTATTGAAGTTTTAATGAAATTGTATTTCCCTACAACATTTATAAGTGGGATGTTGGTCAATTGCAGTTTTTATTTATTCAATGTAAACTTTATTTTGTTCTGTATATTTTTGTTGTTTAATGTTTCAATAATTAATATAAGTTGTAAACTTTATCTTTTAATAAAACTTTTAAGAAGTCATCCATCCATCCATTCCGTTATCCAAACAATAACGGAATAAATGTCCCTATTAGGGTCGAGGGAGAACTGGAGCCTAACCCAGCACCTTGAGCCATCTTGAGGATCAGACATTAATTTTTAAGAATCATTTTTATTGAATGTCTCTTCCTTAATTAATTCAGCATAATCAATGGCACAGTTTAAATCCATGTGGCTCAACTTACCCTCTCCCTAAGCTCAATTTTCCCCTCACTGGGGTCAAGCTGAGCCATGAGACAATTTTTTTGTTCTGGAAAGCCATATTTTGAAAGCAGTTTCTTTTAGATCCACAGTGATTATTCCTGAGGATGCACCACATCCTGAAATTTATGTACACGTTTAAGTTGGACCCCTTACTGTCATGTGCTCACTTTAAACACACCGTAAGTACAAACTGGCTCAACTCACCCCGCTCTCCCCTACAATATTTAGAATGATAGACGGACCTATAGCAAAAAAAAAAAAAAAAAACATCGATAGAACAGCAGAACAATACTTAGGAGCCATAGATAGAACCACAGATGGAACCACAGAGAGAATAGCGGAGCCATAGATAGAACAACACAGAATTAAACACAAACGATAGATGGAACCATAAAAAGAATCACTGATAGAACCATACGTACAGTTGATAGAACCATTGGTAGATAGAATGCTAGACAGAAAGATAGAATAATAGAACAACAGATAGAACCAAAAAATAGAATGCAAGAACCACAGAAGAAAATAGAAGTTAGCATGTTAGATAGAATGACAGAACTACATAAAACCATAGACAGTTTCAAGTTTACTTTATTTATATAGCACATTTAAAACAGACACAAGACAGACCAAAGTGCTTTACACTTAGAGACATCATCATAAAATTAGGAGTACACAATTACAGCCAAAGAGAGAGAAAGACAAAAAAACAACAACACATAAATAAGAAATATAATAGGCAAAGTAAAACCTAATAGGCCACTGAAAACAAATGAGTTTTTAAAAGTGATTTAAAGATAGTCAGGCTAGGAGCCGTTCTGATCTCAACTGGCAAGTCATTCCAAAGACGAGGCCCAATTACTGAAAAGGCCCGGTTGCCTCTACGCTTGAGTCTTGAATGTGGAATTGAGAGGAGGTTCTGGTCGCAGGATCTCAAGCTTCTCAGGGGGGTATACTGGTACAGCAATTCAGATAAGTAGATGGGTGCTTGATAGTGCAAAGATTTAAAAACAAATAATAAAATTTTGAAGTGTATTCTAAATTGGACAGGCAACCAGTGAGGGGCCTTCAAGAGCGGAGTGACATGATCCCTTTTTTCTTTTTCAAAAGAAATTTAGCAGCGGCGTTCTGGACCAATTGAAGACGGGCAATTTGAGATTTTGAGATACCACAATATAAAGAGTTGCAGTAGTCTAGACGCAATGTAACAAAAGCATGAATGGCCATCTCCAAAGTCTTGTCAGTGAGAAAATGTTTGATTTTTGCAAGCGTGCGGAGCGGATAAAAACTAGATCCAATCACGGTAGAAATTTGTTTATCGAATTTGAACGTGTCATCTAAAAGAACACCCAAATTCCGTACCTGTGAGGACCTAAAAGCCGATAAAGGTCCTAGGTCAAAATCAGAGGCCTTCATATTTTCTGATGGACCAAAAACTATTTCTCTTCATTTAAGGATAAGAAATTTTGAGATAACCAAGATTTAACTTCATGTAAACCAAACAACAAAGCCATAGACAGAACAACAGAAACATGGATGGATGGAAGGATAGATAGGTGGATAGTTCGAGCCAAAGATATAAAGAACCATAGACAGAATGTTAGATAAACCATGGATAAATCTGGTTATTAAATGAGGAGGTAAGAATTGCAGCGCGCATACACACACACACACACACACACACAGAGGCATCAAAAGCGTTACAGCCGCAGCAGCATCTGCTCCTCCTCTGCCTGCGGTTATGCTCCTGACACTGCGACTTTTTATAGGATTGTTATGCTTGCAGGCACACAAGCTTGATTAGTTTGAAATGAATGCAAATTAATTAATTATCATATTAAGACAAAACAAGATTGAAAGTCAATTTTATGGCCCCAGGAGTTCAAAAGGAATTGACAGCCTTGTCAACAGAGGAAGGAAAAGCATGTGTGCAGACGAACAGGTGAGCGGCCGTGTTTGTTCTTCAGTAACTCATCTCATCCCTCCTCAAAAGCAAATCGAGTGACATTTCGCTGAACTTTGAACAGTAATGGCCACTGTGTACTAATGAATGTCATACGGACTGCCCATGGCATTTAGCCACCCGTCTGTAGTGTTAGTGCTTAGCTGTTCTTAGAACTTAATTTCTCACCTTAAAATGACCTGCTCAGTGATCCATCACCAGAACTGTTACTGTTCTCTACGGAAGCCGTTTCTGCAATGGAATAAAAAAAAAAATAAAGATAATTGTGGCTTTTTATCTCACAATTCCAAGTTTACATGGAGTTTAAATCATGCCACTGACCTTTTTCTCAGTTCATATCTTGCAAGTTTAATGTAACTACTTATTTTAAAGATTTCAGAGTTTTCATTACAGTGAATGAAGAAAGTAGCTCAGCTACTTCAAAGGATAGTGAGCGCTTCACCATCTGAGGTAATCCTTAATATAGCAGCTTCATTTGAATGTAGATAACCGACCCTTGTTATGCTTGGCTCCTCTTGGTTACTGGCACCATGTTTAACAAAGCCAATGAGGAAAGCCCAGTTTGTTGACATTTTACTATTCTATAGATTAGCACTCCAGGCATATGAAATACATCAATATTCTCACAGAAACGAACTGACCGATTCAACTCAGATTTTAAATGACCTCCCATTAAATTGTGCATTGCACGTTAAATGCAAGAGACCCTTATAAATAGAAATGTGAATTGGTTTTATTAAAGCAACAACCAATCAGTAAAATACATTATTCTACTCAACATTATCTCTCAGTTATCAGGGATGTGACAGTAGTCATTTGGAGATTATAAAGGATCAATATTTGTACAGATACAGTGAAAGCATGTGTGCAGTATCCAATATACCCCAATGTATGGGGTATTCATAAAACTGTCAGGCTAACCAAGTGTTATGTAACAACAACAACAAAAATACTATTACTACTACTACTACTACTACTACTAATGTCACACTGCATGATGCCTGTCAATGCTAAGCATTTGATATTTAACAATGCATCTTACAATCAAGTATCTGCTTGTCGAGCGGGATCTACATTTGTGTAAAGTGGATTATAATATCTGTTTGAGATGCTAAGATGGTTGTCCAAGAGATTTTTTATCCACCTATGTGTGTTTAGCATCTCTGAAGAACAATGAATCATGGCGCATGCACAAACACCCTTTCACAGAGGGCTATTAATTTGGCTAAAGGACCTCATTACACGGGTGACTAGGTCATCGAGTTTCTCTCCTCCTATTGGTGGAGAATGAAGATGAAGGAAGCTAATCGCTTTTTCTCCCTCACTCTCATTTCAGGAATTTGACACATTGTACCCCATGACTCCAAACACAACTTTTTTCTTTTATAGTTTCCTCTAAATTGAATTTAGAGTGTCCACGCTGAACAAACAAAACATGCCCGAGAGCTGAACGAGGCCAGCCTTTGGCTATTAACACACCCCTGCAAAGACGTGCAGGTCCAAAACAGCAATACATATCGGCTCTCTGCAATTACATCAACATCACTGTGAGCGTCTCTGATGTTTGGAACATCTGAAACTCTCCTGCACACAAACAATGCAACTTTTCAAACAAACGTTTAAATGGATTTTGTGGAAACTTTTTACCCAGGTGAATATTTCTTAGGGTAGGTTTGTTTTCCACCAAGTGTCTGCACTGTATATGCACATAGTTTACAGTCTTGGCATTTCCATTGTTATTGCTCAAGATAAAATATACACTGACTTTCAAAAGATTGGGATCAGTGCGGTTTTTATTATTATTATTATTATTATTATTAAGAAATTAATACTTTTATTCAGCAAGGATGTATTAAATTGAGTAACAACATTTGTGACCTGGTCCACAAAACCAGTCATAAGGATCAATCATCTGAAAGCTGAATAAATAAGCTTTCCATTGATGTATGGTTTTGTTTGTCAGGATAGGACAATATTTGGCTAAGATACAACTATTTGAAAATCTGGAATCTGATGGTGCAAAAAAATCAAAATGTTGAGAAAATCGCCTTTAAAGTTGTCCAAATGAAGTTCTTAGCAATGCATATTACTAACCAAAAATTAAGTTTAGATATTTTTACAGTAGGAAATCTACAAAATATCTTTATTAAACATGATCTTTACTTAATATCCTAATGATTTTTGGCATAAAAGAAAAATCAATAAATTTGACCCATACAATGTATTATTGGCTATTGCTGCAAATATACCTGTGCTACTTATGACTGGTTTTGTGGTCCAGGGTCACAATTATACTGTTCTTCTAAACTTTCTATTCATCAATAAATACTGAAAAAAAAAAAAAAAACACACATCATGATTTCTACAAAAATATTAAGCAGCACGACTGTTTTCAAACGTCACAATAATAAGTGTTTACTTAGCAGCAAATCAGCATATTAGAATGATTTCTGAAGGCTCATGTGACACTAAAGACTGAAGTAATGGCTGCAGAAAATTCAGCTTTGCATCACAGAAATTACAGTTTACAATATATTAAAACAGAAAACAGTTCTTCAAAAAGGTAATAATATTTCTCAATATTGCTGTACTTTTGATTAAAAAAAAAAAATGCTGCCTTTGTGAGCATAAGAGACTCCAAGACAAACAAACTATATTGGGGTAAGTTGTCACAGTCAGAACCTGTCACTAAATAGCATATTATATGTGATTTAATAATTCTTCATTAAAATCTTGTCTGTAAAACAATAATAATAATAATAATATTAATACATAATATATAAAATATCACACCATTGATTTGCCCAATAAATACTGTAATTTATGTTTTCCTGTCAATTTCATTACAGTCCTGTCATAATAAAAGCTGGTAAAATTCACAAAAATGACCCTGGACCACAAAACCAGTCATAAGGGTCAGTTTTTTGAAATTGAGATTTAAACATAATCTGAAATCTGAATAGGATAAGGACAATATTTGGCTGAGATACAACTATTTGAAAATCTGGAATATGAGGGTGCAAAAAAATCAAAATGTTGAGAAAATCGCCTTTAAAGTTGTCCAAATGAAGTTCTTAGCAATGCATATTACTAATCAAAAATTAAGTTTTGACATATTTATGGTAGGAAATGTACAAAATATCTTCATGGAACATGTTCTTTACTTAATATCCTAATGATTTTTGGCATAAAAGATAATTTTGACCCATACAGTGTACTTTTGGCTATTGCTACAAATATACCCGTGCTACTTAAGACTGGTTTTGTGATCCAGGCTCTTGACACACAAAATACCAGAGAAAACACATTTGAGTAATCAAATTTCTTATCAGAGACCTTCCAGACTTCCCTAAAGAAACAAAATGGTGTTACATGATGTACAACCTTCAAAGACATAATTACATAAAATCATAACATGGACAAAACTTACATAAGGACATAAAAGGAACCAAGTTGTCGTGTTGTTCCTCAGCAGCAAAACAGGCTACTTATCTTTGAGCCGGAGTGTCTATATTTGGCTTGTACTGCAAAATGTTTACTTGCATGAGTTAAAATCAAAAGTAAATATTTAGGGCTTTCAGAGCCTTGGAGGCTTCAGGTCCTTAGAGAGAAAATTTAAGAATAACTATCTGCTTTTGTAAACATTCTGTTCTGTTCTTCTCGGCTGGCCGACCCATTGTGTAATCGCAGTCTACGATGCCCCAAAACAACAAGAGTGGGTGTAATTTTAAGATTTTTGTGAAATATATCTATATTTCTTCAACATACACTTCAGAATGTTCAGAACATTCTGTAATATCTGATGAAATTCATGAGCAAGAATACAGTATCTGTAAAGATGAGAGATGTCAGTGAGACAAAGCAGTTATTGACTTGTTGTATTTACTAAGGCCAGGCTGTGAATGCCGTCAGTTGGATTGTGTGTCAAAACAAAGACAAATGCAGACTGGACTGACACAGCTGTTATATTTATGGTAATTGTGTTTGTGACTGTCAATCTCCACCTGTATGATATTCAGACATCTCTACAGCACGGACAGCAAGATAGCCATGCACATCTGTATCTATGTCAGAGTTCTTATTACACAGATAAACAGACTGACACAAAGATGTCAGTGGAGGATAGAAATCTACTGTGAATCAAATACAAATATCACCGTCTCCTTCATCCTTCACAAACGCAGATGTATAGATGTTCAATTTCATTTTCATAAGAGAAACAAAAACTATAATCGAAAACGCAATATTTTTTTAAGAAAATGGGTTGCACGATAACAATTAGCCTGCTCCTTTGTCCCTTTTTAAGACACTACAAAATAGAATGAAAATCTATCTATACAAGGCCAAATGACAGCCGCACTCATATTAGAAAGTAGAACAGCAGCACGTTTCCCCGTATGATATTGATTTTACCCAAAAGTTCAATAAACAAGAAGGTAATAATGAGAAACTTACATTTCAGAGACAATATTTCCAGTTAATCTGTCTATTTTTGGTTTGCGAATGAAAGTAGATCCAATAAAAGCCACAGCAGAATTATCCGCGTCTCTAAGTAACACAAGTTAATTTCTAAATGATTCAGTGTTTTGAACGAACCGATTCAGGGAATTATAATATGACTCACTCATAAAGAGTCATTTGATTCCTCCCTGAATGAATCAGCGATTCTGAACGAATCTCTCATAAAATCATTTATCGCCACCTACTGGTGTAACTATTTTGTGGAGAAAAAAAAAACACATGTACATATATGTACAAGACATTTATAATGTTTATAGATCACAATGATTTCTGAAGGATCATGTGACACTGAAAACTGAAAAGTAATGGCTGCTGAAAATTCAGCTTTGCATCACAGGAATAAATTATAAAATATAATACAATTGAAAACAGTTATTTTAAATTGTAGAAATATTTCACAATACTTTAAAATATATTGAAAACAATATTTAAAATATTTACAATTCACTTTTTTTTTCTTTTTTTTTTTTTTCAAATAAATGCAGCCTTGGTGAGCATAAAAGGCTTCATTGAAAAACATTTGTAAAAAATCGCTCCAAAATAAAATAAAATAAAATAAAAATAGCTGTTTTCAAGTACCAGTTCTTCCCTGACCACTAGACCACTAGGACGTCTTTTATTAAACCCAAACTTATACTGAGATAATAGTGCAAGTCTCATGACAAATTTGCACAGCTGATCTTTTAGAGTTTCTACTTTTCTCCTGAATCTGTCAACTGACTTGTGTGTCTGAATAGCTCAGCCTGTCCAATCAAAACGTAATCTGTTGAACCCAGAATATGCAATAACCGCTGTTCACCCTGATGCTCATTTGATCTTACACAGCTCTTTTTGTTCTTGACAGAACACACGGCAATGCTCCATGGCTTCAGATCTAGAAGTGGGTCAATACTCAAGGGGTCATTGATTCAATAACCAGCCATAGTGAGCTGATATCATCAAGCGTTCTCGACATCAATGTGCCCTTGAGTGAGGCACTTTACCACTGTTTGCTCTAAGGTCAACATACTACGTACTTCCAAGCACTAATTAAAGGTCAACAAGCATTGTTACTGTGGCCCATGACAATGCAAAATTACTGAGCTTAGTATAATTTAAGTTTCTAAATGTAAATATAAACACGTTTTCAGAATGGAAGAAACTGAGTTGGATGACTTTGAAATACCATGTCCGCATATTGGTGCAGGCTTGAGTGAGACACTTATTTGTATTTAAAGATTACTATTTTATACTGTATAGTATAGACAGAGAATGCGAAAAATAGAAAAGTAAAATTACTTGTACCTTGATGATCTTTTGTTTATCAGTTATTTTTTTACTATCTGATTGCTATTAAGTATAATTTTTTTTATGCAATAGTGTGATTCACCAGAGAGAACGAGAGAAAAAAAAATTAAATCCAAAAATGAAAACGGATAAAGAAAAAAGATGAATTTGACTGAAAGCATTATTATATATATATGCATGTATGTATATTCTATATATATATCATGATGTATTGTTTTCATGGATTTATTTGGCCACGACCATTACAGCCCTACCTTATACAATGGTATGTAATAAATAATAATGATAATAAAAAAAGTTCAAGTTATATTAAGTGATGTACATTTTAGACACAATATTTCAATAAACCATTTGATGATTTTTGATGGTCATTTGATGGTGATTCGTTTCTGAATTATTCCACATTTTTGAATGAATCAAGTGAGTCAATGATTCAATAAGACAGTTGCTAAATTGTTTTTTTCCCCCCAAATACTGTTTTTTTTTTTCCAAATTAATTTTTTTCTGTTTTAATTTTTCTAGACTCTGTTTTAATAGTTAAATTAAATTTTATTAGTCAAAAAGCATGTCTAAACAATTTAAATCATTAAACTATTTAACAGCAATTTATTAAAAGTTTAAGAAAAAATGCATTTTAAGGCTCTATGAAATACATTTTATTTATTTATTTATTTATTTATTCATTCATTTATTTTTTAACCAAATACTGTTTTCTATTAGCATTCTGCATTTCATTTTACATTTTTATGTTTTCATTAAATTTTAATAATCAAAAGCATCTCTAAATAATTGATTAAAAAACAAATTTATTGTTATTTTTATTTATTTATTTAAGAAATACTGTGTTGTGTATTTTTTGGTAAATCATTTTTCTGGTAAATATTTATTTGAAAATAATGTTTTAATAATATTTATATCATTATTATTAGTAGTACTAACATTACATTCAGTAATATATTTCTGTCACAATTTCTTCAAATTAAACCACACTTTTATTTTGACGGGTTTCTGTGAAGACCTTTAAATCAAGTGAGTCAATGATTCAATTAAACAGTTGCTAAATTGTTTTTTTTTTTTTTTCAAATTCATTTTTTTTCTGTTTCAATTTTTCTAGACTCTGTTTTAATAGTTAAATTAAATTTTATTAGTCAAAAGCATGTCTAATTAATAGACAACACAACACAATTTAACAGAAATTTATAAAAGTTTAAGAAAAATTAAATTTTTAAGGCTCTATGAAATACATTTGATTTTCATTTTTACCAAATACTGTTTTATATTAGCTTTCTGCATTCCATTTTCCATTGTCATGGTTTCACTAAATTGTAATAATCAAAAGCATCTCTAAATAATTGATGAGAAAATGAATTTAATGCTACTGTATTTATTATGATTATGATTATTATTTTATTTTATTTATTTATTCATTTTATTTTTTTCAGAAATACGGTGTTGTGTATTTTTTGGTAAATAATTTTGGTAAACAACTTTTCTGGTAAATATTCCTTTGAAAATAATGTTTTAATATTTACATAATTATTATAAGTAGTACTAACATTACATTCAGTAATATATTTCTGTCACAATTTCTTCAAGTTAAACCAAACTTTTATTTTGATGGGTTGCTGTGAAGATCTTTGAGTTTCTGTTCATATATATGATGACAGTTTCTATCACAAGAAATGGTAAAATGCTCTCAGAGTAGTTTACAGATTATATTTATGTGTTCATGTGCTCATATATTGAGGCGTACTTCAGTATGCGTTTAGTAAACAAAACTGCTGTTAGGATTCTGTGACATTCCATGATTCAGCGATTCCGTTTCCACATTGTGGAAATCATAAAGCCCTACTACAGAGAACGGCCAAAGCATTGCAAAAACACAATATATGAGAACAGCAGAGAGCATGTCAATAGGAAAACAAAGCCAAAACCCAGACATTTTAGTCAATTTAGAAATCCCAACCGGGCTATGTTTAGAAAAAGTGGATGCATAAACACCCAACTGATGAGTGATGCAGCGGTGGCAATGATAGACAGGCCTAAAGCCTGAATGTGTCTCATTTGGGCGGCTGAAATCGACAGAGCAATTAAATGCCAACGATTAATACCACAGCACAACATGATCTTCTTCCTCACTAGATCTGATGGGTTTCAGAATTGCGAACGCAAGCACTGAACACTCCCACATGCCCAAAAGAATAGATGCCTTGTTTTGACTGACATTATTGAAGATATCAGAACTGATCTTATTCTTCTTATCTGCAGCCATCTAAATTCTTTTTGATAAATAGTTAATAGCTCAAATTTTAAATAGAATGAGTCCAATATGAAATCACAATGATTCAAGTAAACAAGCTTGCCTTGTTTAATATGCATAGGTTGCAGACAGCGAATGAGAGCATTTTAGTGAGATTTGCTAATGCATCCCGCCACTTAGCAAGGTGGGCCGCCCATTCTGAGCCAGAGGGCCTGAACATGGCTCATTTTCAAAAGCAACTTAAGAAGCATACAAATTGGACCCGTAATTCAGAAGGGGACAGACACTTTAGCAGTAAATTATGCATTAAAACTGCACAGGTGGCAAAAGCGAGTCAAGCAAGCAGCTGGGAATTTACGCATCACCGTCAGCAAAGACTCTCCTCGCAGCCCTCGACCACAACCAACAGATGTTTCTCCATCTTAGCATTTGTCTCCCAGCTTCGTCTTAAAGCGCAAGCAACCTCTGCGCGCCTCCGACAGCTTAATCAAACAGCGGTGAGATTATGCTGAACAAAAGTGTTTGGGGACCGGTGCCTGGATCAGACCAGGCAGCTGTTCTGACTAATGATACGTCAGCTTTACAGCTGTCAGTCAGGGGAATGACCGCAGATTTTGCTGCCTCATTCAAAAAGAAGATGAAGAACATACGTTTTTAATGGAAATGGTAAATCGTCATTCGCTAAGAGGGTACTTGGCGGCTGGTGTCTGTCAAGGTTGGGGAAACACAGAAGCTTCTCAAACTACCACTAAAGCAACTTAAAGGATTAGTTCACTCCAGAATTAAAATTTCCTGATGATTTATTTACCCCCATGTCATCAAAGATGTTCATTTATTTCTCTCTTCAGTCAAAAAGAAGAAGGTTTCTGAGGAAAGCATTCCAGGATTTTTCTCAATATAGTGGACTTCAATGGGAGCCAATGAGTTGAAGGTCCAAATTGCAGTTACAAAGGGCTCTACGCAATCCCAGCTGAAGAATAAGAGTCTTGTCTAGCAAAATGATCAGTCATTTTCTAAAAAAAATGTATATACTTTTTAACCCAAAATGCTCGGCTTACAGTAGCTCGACCTCACGTATTACATGAGTCATGTTGGAAAGGTCAAGTGTGATGTAGGCGAAAGTAAGGACCCAGTGTTTACAAAGCAAACATGCAAAAAAATCAAATTCTATTAATTAAAAAAAAAAAACGATCCTACCTTTTTGAAGTTGTGTGAACTTTTCAATGTAACTATGTAATGCGAGAAGTCGAACTAGTGCAAGACGAGCATTTGTGGTTAAAAAGTATATACATTTTTATTTTTGTTAGAAAACGACCAATCGTTTTGCTAGATAAGACCCTTATTCCTTGGCTGGGATCGTGTAGAGTCCTTTAAAGGGGTCATTGGATGCCCATTTTCCACAAGTTGATATGATTCTTTAGGGTCTTAATGAAGAGTTTATAATATACTTTGGTTAAAAATTCTCAATGGTAGTGTAAAACAACACCCTTTTTACCTTGCCAAAATCAGCTCTGCAAAAATCATCTCATTCTGGTCGAGGCTGCTTTAAATGTTAATGAGCTCTGCTCGCCCTGCCCCTCTCTTCTCTCTGCTGCTCTGAGAGATTGTTTACTTTAGCCACATTTAGCGTGTTTAGCCACTAAACTTGCTAACTAGCACATTATTAGGAAAGGCGATCGCAAAGATTCATAAAAAAACCCTTATACTCACTTCTGCTGTAAGTGAAGCTGGATCACGAATGATTTGCGCGAACATAGATGGATATATGTAGATCAGGAGGCGCATTCCCTTCACAAACAAACGTGATCCACTGCATCTTCAGCCGCTCAGATGTCGGGAGTAAATGACGACCACTATGTTCATTATTACATCCAGCAACACAACACCTCAATCGCTCAATCGGAGATATTCTTGTCTAACTTACATCCCTGCTCTGGCATTGAAACAAAGAGGGGGGACGGTTACAACTGATCTAAGGTAAGACGCTCATGTCAATCAACTATTGTGGGAGCGGCCTCTGTCGGTTTGACGCCACAACGACAGGCATCTGAGAATGGCTCGATTTGAAAAAGGGGATATTATTTTTACAGATTAATTAAAAACCACTGCGTGGATTTTTATCATTATAGGGTAGATGTGTACATACACTGCTAACACACATTAATGTTCAAACAACATGTAAAAGTGAACTTATCATCCGATGACCCCTTTAAAGCTGCATTAAAACTGCAATTTGGACCTTCAACCTGTTGGCTTCTATTGAAGTCCACTACACTGAGAAAAATCCTGGAACGTTTTCCTCAAACCTTTTTTTCGGCTGAAGAAAGAAAGACATGTACATCTCGGATGATATGGGGGTGAGTAAATGATCAGAATAAATTTTTATTCTGGAAGTGAACTAATCTTTTAATGCCTAAGAAATGTTACATAAATATTACATCCTCATCAATAAATCCTGAACAATGTAATTTTTGCAACCCCAGGGTCCAGATCATTTACAAATCATTCCTAATAGGGCTGTCAAACGATTAATCGTGATTAATCGCATACAAAATAAAGGTTTGAGTTTGCCTAAAAAATGTGTGTGTACTGTGTGTAATTATTACGTATATATAAATACACACAAATTAATGTATATATTTAAGAGAAATATGTTATTTTTGTACAAAATATTTAATATAAATTATATAAAAATTATAATAAATATAAATACTTGTAAATATTTCATAAATATATACATTAATGTGTTTGCATTTATATATACATAATAATTACACACAGCACACACACATATATTAGGCAAATTCAAACTTTTATTTTGTATGCGATTAATCATTTGACAGCCCTAATTCCTAATTTTATATCTAAATTGTTTTAAAATTACACTCCAATAAGAAAGATCAAATATTAAATCATTTAAATGTACACATGTTTTGATTTTGTACTTTTTGTTTTTTCTCTTTTTATTTTTTACATTGTTTCACTTTCTGTGCAGTCTGAAAATTATCAGAAAATAATCTCTTGTCACGCTCTGACTCTTTGTAGAATCACACAAGACTCTTCATAAGATACCCTAAGGCAAAAGTGGATGACGTTTGAGGGCTTATTTTCTGCCTTATGCCTCAAGCGCCGATGATATAGAGATGTGACTGTGTTCTTAATTTTAAGCTGCATGTCCCATCAGCTAGAGTTATGACTCAGAGATGCTTTAGCTAGCTTCTGCATGCATGCAATGACACACACACACACAATACGACGCAAACTCCACGTCAGTATCACTTTGATGCATATTTTGCACAGACACACTATCCTGCCCGGGGCCTTCCATTAACATATTAGCATGTGCGCATGTGCTTTGTACTGCTGAAAAGAACTGCATAGTTCATTGTGTTGTCATAAACTGCAAAAAAAAAACACAAAAGCACTTTAGAACCGGCGTCAAACTCAGAATGTCCTCGAGGCATGGACAGGGAGAAAGCAACAGGGGCCTGAAACAAATCCTTGTGGTACTTCACTCCAAAGCTGTCCAAATACAGCCTTCCACTGACAGCAAATAACACTTCTATACACTGTTGTTCAAAAGTTTATTAGGAGGACATTTTTATGTTTTTAAAGAGACTGATATTTTTCGCCACTGGAAATACAATCGGAATCGAAAACAATTTTTGACAGCATTTATTAATAATAGTTAAGATTAAAGGAATAGTTCTCCCAAAAAAATGAAAATAAAATGTACTCACCCTCAGGCCATGTAAGATGTAGATGAGTTATTTTTTTCATCTGAATAGATTTGGAGAAATTTAGCATTACATCATTTGCTTACCAATGGATCATCTGCAGTGAATGGGTGCCATCAGAATGAGAACAAAAAACAAGACAAAACAAAAACATGACAAAAATTCACAAAAAGTGAGGTTAAAAAAAGTGAGGATTTGTTTCTTACGAAAACGCAACTTTTCACTTCACAAGATGTAAACTAATGGACTAGAGTGATGGATTATTGTGTTGTTTTTACACTAAAAAACATACAAACAAACAAACAAACAAAAAAAACACAATTTGTTAAATCAACTTAAATTAAGTTCACTTACTTCAAATTAGCTTAGTTTATTTCCTCTTTTTGTTTTAAGAGAGTATTGCATTAAAATGACTTCAATATCTCTCAAAAGAACAATGAACTTTTTCTTTTTTTCTTTTTTTTTTTTTTTTTTGAGAAATGTGTTTGTGCCACTTTATAACTTAACTTAAAGGAATACTGTACTTTTGTTCACCTAAAAATGAAAAATTGCTGTAATTTTACTCACCCTCAGGCTATCCAAGATGTAGAAGAGTTTCTTTCTTCATCAGAACAGATTTGGAGAAATTTAACAGTACATGACTTGCTCACCAGTGGATACTCTGGAGTGAATGGGTGCCGTTAGAATGAGTTAAAAAAGCTGATACACTGTAAAAAACAATTTGTTGAGTCAACTTAAAATAATTTGTTACCTGGCTGCCTTAAAATTTTAAGTTCAGTCAACTCTAAAAAAATTTAGTCAGCTTGAAATGTTAAGTTGTACTAAGTGACAACCTAGATACATGAATTGACTAAACAAAAAATTTGATTTGTTAAACTTCAAAGCTGGGTTTGTTACCCAGCTGCCTTAAAATTTTAAGTTGAATGAACTCAAATATCTAAGTGGTCACTTAGTACAACTTAACATTTCAAGTTGACTAAATTTATTTGAGTTAACTAAACTTTTAAGGCAGCCGGGTAACAAATTATTTTAAGTTGACTCACCAAACTGTTTTTTACAGTGTATCAGCTGTTTTAACTCATTTTGATGGCACCCATTCACTGCAGCGGATCCATTTGTGAGCAAGTGATGTACTGCTAAATTTCTCCAAATCTGTTCTCATGAAGAAAGAAACTCTTCTACATCTTGGATGGCCTGAGGGTGAGTAAAATTACAGCAATTTTTCATTTTTAGGTGAACAACAGTACAGTATTCCTTTAAGTTAAGTTATAAAGTGGCACAAACACATTTCTCAAAAAAAAAAAAAAAGTTCATTGTTCTTTTGAGAGATATTGAAGTCCTTTTAATGCAATACCCTCTTAAAACAAAAAGAGGAAATTGGAGAGGACAGAGAGATGGGGCTCAGATGCACAATAAAAAGTGGACAAGTAAATCACAATCTCTTCACTGGTACTCAGCTGGCATTACAAGTAAACAGAAGCTGCATCTGCAATAGTGAAGAGAAGACTCAGGGATATAGGCCTTTTAGGCAGAGTTTTAAACTAAAAGCTACACTGGCAAATAAGAAGACAAAAGGTAGAATGGACAAAAATGAACCATAAATGTTTAGGGTGAGTATTACAGATTACAAGTTACTGATGGGAAACAGAAAGAGAAAGCATGAGAACAAACTTCACCTGAATAGCTAAGAAGGTTTCCAAGTAGAAGACTTGAGATTTGATAAACAATCAATTCTTTGGAATTAGAATTAGTCTTCACTGCAATTTTCCATTAATTTAATTCATCTTTAGTTAATAAAAGTATCTTTTCTCCCTCACAGAATGTTCAAAAGGCAGCGTATAAACTATCCTTCCACATCCAGGACTAAAACTCAAGTATTTTTTCAATCTCAGATGTGGTTTGTGTTCTCTGCTGATCTCCAGTTCAACATGCAAGAGATTCAGAAAACAGCAGAGATTCACAGGCAGGCGAAGAGAGCAAATCACTCTGCCAGGTGTTCAGAAAGATAGTGCGGTGTAAAAGCGAAGACGAGATTTGGAGATTTCTGGGGGTACGGCGATAAAAAGTCTTCTCACATATCAAGCATTCATTCCTGTTTCTGGGGAAAGAGTGAAGCTGAACACTTCTCACAGTTCAGATCGGTTCAATAAAGGACATAAAGACAGAGAGAGATAGACAATTGGACAGACACATTAAGACCTCTTGATGTACGTAAGTCAAACAACTCAACTTCATTCAGTCTTGAACACTGAACAAACACTAACTCTGTTAAAAAGCCTAGTGATCTACCTCACTGCCTGCAGAATATACGCAGCTGCTGGTGGAACGTCTACACAGACACACTCATACAAATAGATGCAATACATGCCGCAAACACATTTTTGATAAAATACTCAGCTTTAAACCAAGATCAGTATCTAATCATTATTTTATTGGCATATTTTATTGTGTAACAATTACAGGCATACTTATAAGCAACATTTCTCACTTATGTTTTCTTCATAAACATTGTCACAGATGCATTCTGGGATTTCTGTTCACTTTACAATATGGTTCCATTTGTTTACATTTACTCCACTAACATAGAACGTTCTTAAAAGTTCTTCCTATAATGTTAATATAATGTCTTTAGTAATTTTTGAAAAATGTTTTCACTTTTAGTAGGATGTTCATTTGACGTTTTTAAAATGTTACTACTTGTTTTCAAATCTTCAAATAACATTCAAAACTAACATTCCCTTAAAGGAGAAGTCCACTTCCAGAACAAAAATTGACAGGTAATGAACTCCCTTGTCATCCAAGATGTTTATGTGTTTCTTTCTTCAGCCGTGAAGAAATTATGTTTTTTGAGGGAAACATTTCAGCATTTTTCTCCATATAATGGACTGCTATGGTGCCCCGATTTTGAACTTCGAAAATGCAGTTTAAATGCGGCTTCAAATGATCCTAAATGCAGTTGTAAACGATCCCAGCAGGGAAAGGAGAGTCTTATCTAGCAAAATGATCGGTTATTTTCATAAAAATAATACAATTTATATACTTTTTACTGTCAAATGCTCATCTTGTCTCACTCTGCCTGAACTGTTTTTTTCCGGTTCATGACAGTTAGGGTATGTTTAAACTCGGGCACCATAGCAGTCCATTATATGGAGAAAAATCCTGAAATGTTTAACTCAAAAAACATAATTTCTTTACGGCTGAAGAAAAACAGACATAAACATCTTGGATGACAAGGGGGTGAGTACATTATCTGTAAATTTTTGTTTTTGCTCTGGAAGTGGACTTCTCAAATTCTAAAATTGAATGTTCCCTCAACGTTCATACATACCCAAGAAAAACATTTTTAAAACATTTAGAAAACTGGATTGGAAAAGTGGAACATTTTCACATTTAACATTTAGAAGTAATGTTTTCATTAGCAAAACGTCCTTAGAAAATTTTTTTTAGCTTGGTAACTACATTAGTTAACATGAATTAACAATAAAAAATAAAAAATAATTTATTGTTAGTTCACATTAGTGTTAATTTAAAAATTGACTGATAAATGATTAAAATAAAACATTATATTTTAACATTTTTCATGGATCTGCACTTACTTGAGCTAATAATGAATAGTTGTAATGTTAACAAAGATTAATTTAATACTGTAATGAACGTATTGCTTATTTTTAGTATGAGTATCAGTTAACATGATCTAATTTGACCAATTGGCATTTTTTTTGTCAAATTATTATTTATATAATAATACATTACAAATATTAACATAATCATCATACTGATTTAAAAATATATATATTATTCATTTCTATTTTTTACTGAAGCACTTATTCTTTTAATGAAGCACAAGATCAAAAGCTACTTTTTGCACACCCACAAATACAAAGAATTTCCATTTATATTTCTTCTATTATTTGCTTTGATAGACTGTTATTGTTTGAACACTATAAAGTCTTTGATATGTGACAGAGATGCATTTTGGGGCAAAGGCCCTAAATAATAATGAGTGATAAAAATTCCTTTGTTGCCAGAGCGAGAGTTTTTTAATCTTCATTTTGTCACCTCACGCTGCGTGGGGCTCAGTCAGACATTTTTTGTTTAAACAAAGATATATTTACTTTTTCCTCTGAAATGATAATGTATTTTTGTTCTCTGAATTACATTAAAAGAGAGAGAGTGCGATAGAGAGAGCTAGAGACGGACTGATCAATATGCTGACAAAAGAGAATTTCACTGTCCCTCATGCATTCCTCTGTGGCTCCCATATCAAGGGCCAAAAATGGACTAGCTGTCAATAACAGTCAGGCTTTTGATCTGCAGGGCCCTCTCTGGCCATAAAAAAGTGGCCTTTTATTGAACAGACCCTCACAATTACCTTTATATGAAGGACGATGAGACAGTCACCTCTGCTAATTGCACCAGCTGTCTCTAGAGATGTTTGTTTAGGGTTTTAACACACAAAAACACACACAAATGGAATCGTGGGTGATATAAAAGGATGTTGCGAAGCTGTGAAAACCTATTACGGCAGAATAAGCTGCAAGAAGCTATTCTCAACGAAGAGGAAATCTTTTAGGGCAAATAGGCTAAAAATAGCAGAAATTTTAAGAAAGTGTGTTTTTTTTTGGCCCAAAAAGAGATTTACTGCATGAGCTGAACACTAAGTATAAAAATAGCAGGTTGTGATGTCATGCGTTTTACAGCGAGCTGTGAAATGAATTGATGAGACATTTTTCACAGTGGGCTTCTTCCCAACTCTGATTCATGGTGCTAAAGTTCCCTGCAGCTCTGCTGCGTCAGCAGAAACATCAACAGCGGTCAACATAGAAAGCTGCATAAATGCACATCGCCAACAAACAATGACAGGCACATATTGAGCGTGCATACAAACATAAACGTTCAAACAAGCAATTATGCTTCACGTATATGCTCGGCTGGACTACGCGATGCAATTATGGAAAAAAGAAGTGATTAAATCAGAAATTGTGCCACAGTTTAGATTTAGATGGCTCACATGGCTGTGTTTGTATTGAGGATATCACAGCTCATTGGAGTCAGAGAAGACTCCCTGTTGGGACACTAATGGCGAAACATGTGTAAGAGTGTCTGTGATGAGATTCCATGGGGTTGGAAACTGAACCCACTGAGGATCAAGTGTGTGTGTCCTAGAGATTAATCTTTAGCGTACTGATACTCACTGTACCAGACCTGGATGCTGCGCTGACACGCCGAGCCTCGATCAGTATTGGCAGGCTGTGGTTTGGAGCTTATTGCATGTAATTCAGATGTCAATCTCTGCCAAGCAGGTAGCAGAGACACACACAGACACATGCACACATACACACACAGGAGTGCAATATAAATGACACTATATTTCTAATGCAAGAATAATAACACTGTCTACAATATCCAGTACAGACATATTCAGCAATATTCAGGAACTTAAAAACAGTGTCTTAAAGGGACAGTTCACCCAAATATGAAAATTCTGTCATTGAATTGAATTGAGTCATAAAGAAATTATGTTTTTTGAGAAAAACATTTCAGCATTTTTCTCCAGCTAGTGGACTTCTATGGTGCCCCGAGTTTGAACTTCTAAAATGCAGTTTAAATGCAGCTTCAAACAATCCCAGCCGAGAAAGAAGGGTCTTATCTAGCGAAACAATCAGTTGTTTTCCCAAAAATAATACAATTTATATACTTTTTAATCTCAAACGCTCGTCTTGTCTTACTCTCCCTGAACTCTGTTTTTTCCAGTTAATGACAGTTAGGGTATGTCGAAAAACTCCCATCTCATGTTCTCCCTCAACTTCAAAAATGTCTTATATCTCTGTTTTACCTTTTTTGTTAAGGATGTTTAATCTTCTTTGCATGTTCACTTTACATAGACTGGGTTGGTACTTCTGCAGCGATGTAGGATAATTTTGAAATCATTTTTGAAGTTGAGGGAGAAAATACGATTGGAGTTTTTCGACATACCCTGATTGTCTTGAGCCAGAATACACAGAGTTCAGGCAGAGCAAGACAAGATGAGCCTTTGAGATAAAAAATTATATAAATTGCATTATTTTTATGAAAATAACCAATCATTTTGCTAGATAAGACCCTTCTTTCTTGGCTGGGATTGTTTGAAGCCGCATTTAAACTGCATTTTGGAAGTTTAACCCTTTCACACGTGAGTTTAAAATATTCTAGCTGAGCCCCCAGAGTGAGTTTTTTTTAGGCGACCGTTATTTAGAACGTATAGCCTTATTGTTTCCACATGTATCACTTTTATATAGTTTTTCCCTATTTATAATTAATATTTACGAACGTGCTCACTGTATTATGAAATATCTGATATTCCGATTCTGAAATATGTGCAAGTAAATGTATTTGGAGGTTTAAACACTTTTATAATGAGCGTGTTAGTTGATCTATGCCGAGTGATGGGCGCCGCCATGTTAGTTCGTGCTGAATCCGAGCTATGGGATTTACAAAATGCAAATTCATCCTCTCCTCCCGAAAAACATTAAAGTAAGTATCTGGTGAGCTTGGAGAACAGCAGAGTAAACTTTATAGTTACCTACACAATGTGTATATGATATCAATAAAACATGTCGTCAGATAACATTTGTAAGGATCATTATTGCCGCTGCCATAGGCATCGGCGTGTATTTTGCTAACTATAAATGCATCGTTTTACTAGCACTTATGTGTATGTAAATGTCTGAAACCCAAAATAAGCATTATATGGTTGAAAACACGGAATAGTTGCAATAATATGACAAGCGCTCAGCGCATCCGATCTGGTTCTGCGCCAGCCAAAGCAGATTTGAATTCAGCAGTTGATCACGTGACGCACTGAACGTTCGAATCACACCGGTGTGATCGTACGCTCCAGGGACCAGCCAAGAATGATCACACTGGTGTGATCGTACGCGTGAAAGGGTTAAACTCGGGGCACCATAGAAGTCCACTAGCTGGAGAAAAATGCTGAAATGTTTTCCTCAAAAAACATAATTTCTTTATGACTGAAGAAAAAAAGACATAAACATCTTGGATGACAAGGGTGTGAGTACATCATCTGTAAATCTTTGTTCTGGAAGTGAATTTCTCCTTCAACGATGTCCTTACTACCTTTTTGGGCTTTGAACGTGGTAGTTGCATTGCTGTCTATGCGGAGTCCGAAAGCTCTTTGATTTCATCAAAAATATCTTAATTTGTGTTCTGAAGATAAACAAAGGTTGTACAGGTTTGGAACGACATGAGAGTGAGTAATTCAATGACAGAATTTTCATTTTGGGATTGTTTGATGCCACATTTAAACTGCATTTTGGAAGTTCAAACTCGGGGCATCATAGCAGTCCATTATATGGAGAAAAATCCTGAAATGTTTTCCTCAAAAACATAATTTCTTTGCGACTGAAGAAAGAAAGACATGAACATCTTGGATGACAAGGGGGTGAGTACATTATCTGTAAATTTTTGTTCTGTTTCTTGAGGAAAACATTTCAGGAATGTTCTCCATATAGTGGACTTCTTTGGTGCCCGCAATTTGAACTTCCAAAATGCAGTTTAAATGCAGCTTCAAAGTGCTCTAAACAATCCCAGCCGAGGAAGTAGGGTCTTATCTATTTATATACTTTTTAGCTTCAAATGCTCATCTTGTCTAGCTCTGCTATGTGCATGCATACTCTGTGCACTCTGGTTCAAGACAGTTAAGGTAGGTCAAAAAACTCCCATCTCATTTTCTCCTCCACCTTCAAAATCATCCTACATCGCTGTTTTACCTTTTTTGTAAAGGCCGTTTGACCACTGGGTCGGTACTTCTGCAGCAATGTAGGGCAATTTTGAAGTTGGAGGAGAAAATGAGATGGGAGTTTTTCAGCCTACCCTAACTGTATTGACCCGGATTACACAGAGTACACATGCACTTCGCAGAGCTAGACAAGACGAGCATTTGAGGTTAAAAAGTGTATAAATTGTATTTTTTTGCTAGAAAATAACCCATCATTTTGCTAGGTAAGATCGTTTAGAGCCCTCTGAAGCTGCATTTAAACTGCATTTTGGAAGTTCAAACTCGTGGGCACCATAGAAGTCCACTATATGGAGAACATTCCTAAAATGTTTTCTTCAAGAAACAATTTCTTTATGACTGAAGAAAGACATGAACATCTTGGATGACAAGGGGGTGAGTAAATTATCTGTATATTTTTGTTCTGGAAGTGAACTTCTCATTTAAAATAGTCCATATGACATCAGTGGTTCAACCGTAATATTGCGAAGCTACGAGAATACTTTCCATGTAAAAAAAAAAAAAAAACGACTTTATTCAACAATTTCTCATCTTCCGTGTCAGTCTTCATTGCGCAATCACGAAAGTATCATAACATGTGGTGCTGGTACTCTCCTGAACATGCGGCAAAGACTGACACAAAAGAAAAGAAATTGTTGAGGTTGCTTTTTTGTTTTCTTTACGTGCAAAAAGTATTCTTGTAGCTTCATAAAATTATGGTCTAACCACTGATGTCACATGGACTATTTTAACAATGTTATTACTACCTTTCTGGTCTTTGAACTTGTCAGTTACATTGCTGTCTATGAAGGGTCAGAGACCTCTTGGATTTCATCCAAAATATCTTAATTTGTGTTCTGAAGATGAACGGTCTTATGGGTTTGGAACGACATGAGGGTTAGTAATTAATGACGGAATTTTCATTTTTGGGTAAAAAATCCCAAAATTGATTTCTATTGTGGTAATAATCATGTAATCTATAAATAGTAACTGCAATCTGATTACGACTACAGTTATTACATATCTGACATGCTCAAAGAAACAATGCACTGCACCACAGTATTTAAGATCTTTCTGAATGGCTTACTTCTACACTAAACTGGGAAAGAAAGGAAGGTTAAGCATTTGGTGCGGTCATTGGTTCTGCTCTAATGTGGAGTGAATGACTGCAGAGAAAAAGTTGGAATAAGTGGCAGATCCACAGCTATTTGAGGTCCAATTGTGCTTATGTTGCTACTTAATCAAGGGACTGCAGCAGGTAGAAAATGATGGCGAGCTGGAGATTCATGAGAGGTAAAGAGAAAAAAAGGAAGCAGGAGAGCTTGTTTGAGAGTGAACTTCAGCAGGCTGACTCTGCAGGGAGAATCGTGCTTGCAATCATAGGAAATAAGGCACTGCACCAGCTGATGGGGGCCAGAACTGGTGGAAAATAAGAGGGTGGATAATGACAGAGGAAGGACAAGCACAAGTTATGCCACAAGTGGAAGTATGCCACTTTGGGGAAAGCTTAGTATATGAAATGCAATTGATTGTGCAGCAGCAAATGGAAGCGGAAATGTTAGTAGATGGCTAGAAGGAAAGCTTAGCCAATGCTTAACTGGTTGGCCATCACCAACTGCATAAACCGTCAGTGACAAATGCCAAAAGCGAGGGAAAGGAAATGACAGCGGCATGCCAACTGAACAGAACTCCAACAGGTAGAAAATGAGATTTGACTGCTGTACCAAACCAGCGGTAGATAGAATAATAGATAATATTGTTGAGATTTATTGAGATATAACAGTTGAGCGGCTGTTCCCCGAGTGAAACGCTTTGTGGAGATTTGCTGATGCACAGGAAAAACTGCTTTGTAATAGTATAAACCAAATGTTGATTTGATTTGGTCTATAATTGATTTGGATGGGCACACAGGCTTAGATCCCAACTGAAAAGTTTCTGCTTGATTAGATGAGTGACTTTACAGATTGAGTTTTCAAGGGGCTGCATTACTTTTACAACAGAATGTGATCGAAATGAATATGGCTAAATATAAACCTGTTAAATATGAAATTATAAGACTTAAGGCTCAGCTTTGGCTTTGGAAAATGATGTAATTAGAAACCATGTCAGAATTTGAAGAGGAGGTGATATTAATTATTCCTGAGCAACCTGTTGTATTAGGATAAAAATATCACATGAAATCATTTCTGGAGTTTTTAGTTACGTTCGGGTGAGGTAATGGAAGTGAGAGTGTAAAAACAACCACATGCAATTGTCAAATTAGGACAGTATGGGATTGAATAGTTTTGGCTTGAAGGGTCAAAAATGAACTATGGGAGGTGTCGGAAGATTATATCATGCCCTTCCTTTTAAACACAATGTGAATTGTGGTGTATCTTGAAAGAGAATTTTACAGTGGCTAAACCATGAATTGCATGTATATGAGATCTATACTGTACCTGTTCCATACAGAGTGTGTGTGCATGAATGATTAAGTAGATGAGATACTCAAAAAAGAAAGAGGGAGGGAAAATGAGAGAACATACATTGTGGAGACGATGGACTGTACAGCTGGGAAAAGAGACAGGTTACAGCCATAATGAGAATCATGCAGAGAGCCGTCTGTTCACAGGCACTTTCACAAACTGGATACACCTGTGAGAAATAGATATTTTAGATAAACTAGTATCTAACATAACATTAATTTAGCATGGAAACGCATCAAATGTCTGTATCTCTGTACCACAACATTAACAAGATGTTCAGTGTGTAGTACAAAATTATTTAAACTGCTGAACTCATTTTAAATATTGCTGCAAGCGGCGATTACCATGGTTCAAGTGCTTTTAGACATTAAAGCACATATGAAAAAAAGACGTTACATATTATTTAGCAAGCCTGCAACCACCTAAATCAACAAGTAAAAAGCATTTTTAACAAATCCAGGTCATTTAACAGAAATATGATGTTTTTTAAAGTTTATGACTCTTATAGCACCAGCTGTGGTCTAAAACTTTGCATGCTTGTTTAGAATCACCTGTCGCATGTGCTCACCAGGTTTTGTGAAGTTTAGAGTTTTCGTTTAGGCTTTAGAGGCTATTGGGTATATTTGGACAGGCCCCCCATTATAGCTTCCCAAAGGGCAAATTTCAATTTTTTTTTATATTTATTGACCTAGAGTGTCCAGAGAATTGAACTACAGTTGATTTTTCCAAATAGAGCGAAAAACCTAGGACTAGTTCACAAAAGTAGCTTTTTACATTTTCTCAATCACTTAATAAACGGTTTAATTGACAGCAGTGGTTCTAGAGGCAAAGTTGTTCGGAATGAGGAGGTCTATCATATGATATGAATATTGCGTGTATGTGTGACAAAACGTGCAATACAGTCCTCGCGGTGGCCCTATTCTTTAAAATTTCTCACAGACCTTCAGGGCCATGAGTCAAACAGGCCCACCAAGTTTCGTTCCAATCTACCTCCGTAAAGCTTGTGTAATAGGTGCTCAAAGTTCGTCGGTCTATGGTGGCCATGTTATTTGAGATACACAAATGTTTCCCTTTTATAGCGCCACCAAGTGGCCAAACTCTGCAACTTTTTTTTAACATGACCTCAGATGCAGCTCTTACATTCGCGTTGTAAAGAAAGATATCTCACTCCAATTCAAAAGTTACAGCCGTTTAAGTAAAGGCAGCCCTCCCCTTTTTGAACGTTTTGGCGTCCCTTTATGACAAAGAGTTGAAAGTTCAACTTATTTTTTATTTTTTTTGATAATTATTGATATTCCAGAGAATCTTCTTGCACTAGTTTGGTTCCAATCGGCCAAAAAACCTAGGACTAGTTTGCAAAAGTAGGTTTTTCAAAAAATTGCAAAATATAGAAAAATTCAGACAAATCAGAGGAGTGCGTTTTGTCCAGCATGAGCCAAGGGTTTGGACAACATAAGACACTTGAGCCTATGACAAACGGTTTAGCCATTATGAGTGATTTCACACTTTTGATCGTTGTAGCGCCCCGGTCAGGCCGATTGGGGTGAGAATTGGTGATGTTGTAGATGGAGTGAGTACTACCATCCCACTAAGTTTGAAGTCTCTATGACTTACGGTTTGGTCTGCCTGATCAGTTTTAAGTGGAGATTGTTGATCCTTTAGCCATACTAACAATTACAATAAGGTTTCAACTTTACAAAATTACTACTTTTTATCTCAAAATTCTGATTTTCCTTGCAATTCTTAGTTCATATCTCACAATTCTGACTTTTTCTCTCAAAATTTGCATTTTATATCTCACTACAATTTTATCTTTTTTTTCTTACAGTTTATTTTCTCCGAAATGCAAGATGTAAACAAAATTCTGAGGGAAAAAAAAAATATTTTTTTTTTATTCTGTGGTGGAAATTGTCCTAATTTTGGGCAACAAGGCTGTAATATTTACTAACCTCTTACAAAATAAGCACAGTTAAAAGAAAATAAAACAGCCAATACATATTCAGTCTAACTTAAGGTTCACAATCAATATTATGTGAAGTTCTGACTGTCTGGTTGCTGAAACGAGAAAAAGTCCAGGCCTGATTTTGCACCCTGTTGATGGAAAGTGCCATCATATGTGAAATGCATTTTGTGCCAGGGCCAGGGCGGCCAGCAGTAAAGCACGGTGACGTATCTTATCTCTACCGTCATTTCTTAGCGCTCATATTGTAAAAACAGAATCAATTCGGCACAGAAGTCTTGCCCTCATCCATAACTTAACCTTTCTCCCCGTCTCGCAGAAACTGGCTTACAAAAAATGAATTAAACTTTCCTTAGACAGCTTGAAAAGTGCTCTTGTGTTTGTGAATTCATAAATATAAATGGACAGGGATTCTCATGTGCAGGATGGTGGAAGAAACCTTGCTGTTGTGCACTGGTTGTCGCTCAAGTGTGTAATATCTTAAGTGAATGAGTGCCAGGGGAAATATAGACTTCTATGGAGAGTGAGAGCTGCTTGGGAGAACAAGTCAACACATTAGCCTTAATATTGATTACGGCACAAGGGCAAGATGACAATTTTACACAGAGTAGGCCAAGCGAGAGGTCACGAGGGAATTTAACAGCTAAATAAGACTGGTAGAGACACTCCGTTCAAGAGAGTTCAGTTTTGACGTGCTTTAAAATAGATCTACTGGTGAAACCATAACAGCTCAGAAACTACAGGAAGATATCTTTCGACATGTATTATACTTTTCTTCAGCAAAAACACATTAAATTGACTAAAAGTGACACTAAAGACTTTTAGAATGTTCCAAAAGATTTTAAATGCTGTTCTTTTGAAATTTCTATTTCTAATTTCAAATCGTTTTGGAATGATTTCTGAAGGATCATGTGACACTGAAGACTGAAGTAATGATGCTGAAAAATCAGCTTTGCTATCCCAGGAATAAATTACATTTTAAAATATATTCAAACAGAAAATATATATTTTAATTTGTAATAATATTACTGTTTTTACTGTGTTTTTGATTAAATAAATGCAGCTTTGGTGAGCATAAAACACTTCTTTCAAAAACACTAGAAAGTCTCAGTTCAGTAGAAATTCCACTTTTCTTTTCTTTTTTTTTTTTTTTTTACATTCATGATGGATTGGGTTGTTCCATGCTGCTTTGTGAACACTTAGCTCATATGGAATTTTAAATGTTCAAATATATGCACGGTTCTACTGAATAATTAATTGAGACTCTAACGTGACTGATATAGGAAATGTCTTCTGATTTGCATAAAATATAAATCTTTAATCTTGAAAGACACAATGATTGATTGATGATCCTTTGTTCATTGTGCATCATTATTTTAATATATATAGTCATCCTACAATGCATAGCTAAAATATGACCCATGCAAAGCATATGGACACAATTAGTTATTCTTTATAAAACTACTTTTCAATGAACATAAAATTAATGGTAATTTAGATTGCGTGTGGGAACAAATGTTCCCACAAGATCCCACAAGGACATTCGGTCATGCATGAAACCACCTACGCTGTAGAGACCACATGGCTGGAAAACGGTTTAAAAATACTAAATAATGACAATTTTAAAAAATCCAAACAAAAAAGGTTTATGGGAAAAATATTGGGTTTGAGGATATAGGAAATATCTGCCACTCTAATAAATAGGCCTACATTATTCATTGCTTTGGATAAATGGTAAATGACAGCATGCTTTTTACTTTCATACTAAATATAAACTTGAAAAGGACATGTTTTATGTAATGTATCAAAAAGCAAACTTAATGTGGAAAACCAGTTAAAATGATTAAAGACACACTAATTAAGGAATTCCTGAAATGAAAAAATGGGATGTCCTACATATGTCTTTTAGGATTACACTGATTTGCACATACATGTTTATTTTTAAGTCTGAATCATTTAGGACCCAACATGAAGTCCCTCCACCCTTTTTGCATTCCAGAAATCCCTGTTCTCTTGCTGACAGGGTATAATGTGTGGTGTGTAATTCATTCTGTTGAGTAGAGACTTCAGACCAGTACAAGAGCCACTTCTGTTTACTCTATACAAACTCAAAAGGCCTCTAATGAGACAAAGCCAGAGAGAGAGAAAACAAAACTGAGAGAGGAAGAAAGAAAGACATGCACTCTGAATGCCAAACTATAGTTAGTGTCTAACTCCATCACTTGCTATGGTAATCGTTCCCCTCTCACAAAATACCAGTTCATTAACTTGTTATTTCATTCGGTCTTTTTAGTGCTCATGTTCTCACCCCAAATAACAGGCTACAAATTTTTCAGTAAATAGAAAATTACATATGATTTTCAGCCTTTTTTTTTTTTTTTTTTTTGGTTCTTTTCACTAAACTATTATATGCTCTAGAAGACTTACAATACATTGAAACACACGGAGTTGTATGCAGCACAGCTGTGATTCAGCCGTCGGTAATCACAGCGTGCCGATATACAGCCATATCGCACAACTATGAGTGTGATATTGCGTTTATACACCAATACGATGGTACAAGTGTGTAAATACACAAGAAACAACAATACGATGGCACAAGTGTGTAAATACATAAGAAACAACAACGGAGTGTCTTTAAAAGCACTCTTTTGTGCAGTCAGTTTAACAGCTGAGCCCAAGCCTTCGTTACTAATTCCAAAACATCACTTTAGAGCTAGTAATGAAGGAATGTTAAGTTGCTTAATTGAAAGCTTATTGTATTACTGTATTAAAACCTCACTGTATTATGTAGAGTATTATGAGAGAGAGATGGACTGAGCGAGTGTGATTACCTGCATCTGATGCAGCATTCATACTCCAGCTCAATCTCATATTCACAATAAAACATTAGTTTGAATGTCCGCTGAGGAAAGCGATATCTTTGTTGTACTATCCTTTCATTTGTCAAGGGTGATTTCCGACGAGAGCGCTGCTCAGTGCATTTGTTGGCTGGGTCTTAGAAGCTGTTGTTGAAAATAAAAATAACTTCCTTGTTTACTACCACGCTTCAGTCTCTTTCAAAATAAAAGTCTGCTGACTCACTCATGAAAACAGTCTCTTGAGTAATGTAACTAAAATCACCATCACAAACACACACACTGATTCTCAATATGAAATACTATTATTAAATACTACTATTGTTTATATAAAATAATATTTATTTAATAATAATATTCAATAAACAACGACAACAGTAATTGTAACAGTTGCTAGGCAACTCAGTCAAAAGTGCAAAGGTAGCACTCTGACATACAGCATTAAATTACATAAAAACGATTATAAGATGATTAGATTTTGCCCTCAGCCAAAACCGTTTGCTCTGGAACAAATAACAGATTAATGAGACCAAAGGCTGCCCATAAGATTTACCCAAAATGAATATAGAGACATCAGAGCCAGCAACAAATTCTTCAAGATCTAACAAAGGTAAGGCTTCTCTCAGCGGGTTCATGAGCACTGAACAGTCACTGATGCCCTGGAGCTCAAATCTTCAGAAAAAAATCGAAGCAAACTTTCAAATAGACATTTTCTTTATTAACAAACTGCATATTTTAAGCCTAAACAACCACATTCTTGCCTAAAAACACTTAAAACTACATTTCGTGACAAAAACAGTATTATTTATAAAAGTATAGTGGATTTAGGCATCCACCATGACACTCACTGTGAGAAATACTGCAAGTGGTATTTCACACTGCACTAACTGCAGCAAAAAAGGTAATCTTTAAAATTTGGCATGAACCCACATTCCCGGCTGACAAAGTGTGGCTCATAGAATTAAAAGATATTGCGCTGTTAGAACGCTCAACAGCAAGGATCAACAGAGCTAAGCCAGGAACAATTAATGCGTGGTCAGAATTTAATGAGAAACTTTCAGATATAATAACTCGATAGACTAAAGCTTGTTAAAGATAAATGGCTGGTATCACAGGTGTGTATTAATGTGCTATGTCACCCCATAGTTTCCTTTTTCTATTTCTATTTTTATTTACTTATTTTTTTTTTTTTTTTAAGGCAAACCCTGATTTGTATATAGTTTTTGTAAGCCAGATATGCTGGCTGTTCTTTACTATAAATAAACAATCACAAAAAAATACTGCAAGCAGAGTGATACAAACGGTGAAACGGTTGGAGTGCTAGAATATCGCACGCCTGGAAAAGGCTCTCCAATCAGACTGGAGAACCAGAAAGAACTGTTGTATTTTTAATTGTATTTTTAATAATAATAAAATAATTACAAAGAAATGGTAAGTATCACAATTAAACTAAACATTAAAGTAGAATGACTGAAATAGCCCAATAATCATTGTTTTAATTTCAACAACGAATATTTATTTATTATTTAACAGTGTAAATAGTGCAAAAATAACACTGGAAATATATAGTCTAAGTGTCATACATGTGCTACATTTTGATCCTTTTCCAGATTTTGACAGTCTCTAGTCACTACATGCTTTCAGTGTATGGAAAACAGTGTTGGGGAAAGTTACTTTCAAAAGTAATGCATTACAATATTATGTTACTCTATTAAAAGTAGCTAACTGTTTTACTTGGTTACTTTTTGTGAAAAGTAATGCACTACATTTGTGTTGGCTGGGCTTGCTTATTTTTTTCATAACAGGAAACTCAAAAGTTATATTTTTGGCTACTGTAAGGGCCATTTCACACCAAAAATAAAAATTAATAAAGCTCAGGCTAAAGGAATTGCCTCTGCACCTCATTCCTAATTACTCTCAACATGGGGACAGAAGAGGTGTCAGTTAATAAATGAAAAAGTAACTTTACTTATTTGAAAAATTAACTGCTATTTTCTTGTAAATTGAAAAGTAATGTGTTACTTTACTAGCTGCTTGAAAAATGTAATGTGATTATGTGACTCGCGTTACTTGTAATGCGTTACCCCCAACACTGATGGAAAATATGTCAAATGTGTTGTGGGGAGAACTGTGAGATAAACTAGAAAGGTTTGTGCAATCTAATTCGAACCCATGATGTGATGATAAAATATATTTTGAACATGTTGAAAACTGTCAGGACTATGGTTACATAAATTCCCCACCAAGGTGTATACTTAGAGGAGCTTTAGGACATTTTCGGCCTCCCAAGCAGCAAAAAAGAGGCCAGCACAACTTATGTGGCAGGGTATTCTGCTCCAGCTTGGTGTCACAGCTATGCTTTTTTTAAAAAGAGTAATTTGCAGGATGTGCCACCAAAGTAATTCTCATCTCGCATCATATATCACTCTAGGCAGCCTGCAGCAGGCCGTATGCCCCTGCACTGCATCAGCTAAGAGATGAGCTGCTTCTTACATTTACCCATAAGCTGTAGGTCTTAACAGAGTTCTCTTCTTGGCCTCTCCTAATGCAGAGATATGAGGACAGGATGATGTAGTCAGTTTCAAGAGTTCTTTCATTAGAAAGAGTGCTACAAAAGACTCCCAGCACCAATCCACATCCATTAGCTGCTAAAGAGTCTCTCTGTAGCTAAAACAACGCATGTGATTTTGCACTAAAACTGGGCGACAACAAGCTATCTTAGGAGGCAGCATAATCATGTGGACTTTTTGGATAAGCCTTTGTGTTTGGATGCTGCTTCCACTGGCAGTTTGCTAGGTTTTGTAACAGAGCAAAAGAAACTGGCTGGCATTTTGAAATTGTGTGGAGTGTTTGTCTTGCATGACACAGATATTTTAGTTTATGGATGAATTTATGCAATAAACTTGACAGCTTCAAATAGACAGAAATGTAGGTGTATGTGTTTAAATTTGCATCTTGTTTTGCAGAAATTTTACACTGTATCACTTACTAACGAAGGGATCCTCTGCAGTGAATGGGTGCCGTCAGAATGAGAGTCCAAACAGCTGTTAAAACATCACAATAATCCACAACACTATTGCAGTCCATCAGTTAACATATTGTGCAGCTGTTTGTTTGTAAGAAACAAATCCTTCATTAAGATGTTTATAACTTCAAAACATTGCTTCCGGCTAAAATATGAGTCCTCTGTCCATTGCTTTCTCCAGTGGAAAAGTCATCTCGTCTGAATCAGAAATTTTAGTTTATAGATGAATATTTATGCAGTGGAAATCCAATAAATTACATATGTACCCAGTCATCTCCCACAGTCTAATAAACTCGACATCTTAAAATAGACAGGAAATTGTTGAATGTAGGTGTGTGTGTGTGTACATTGGCTGGGCAGCCAGTGCTGGAGGAGGATGAGGAGAACAGACAAGGAGAAAAAGAACAGCTTAAAATGAAATTGCTCAAGGCGAGTATAAACACTGTCACACATCTTACACCATTTTAGATTCTACTCTATAGCAGTTAGCCAAGGTTTGATATTGAGAAACATTAGTTACCCGAAAACCTCCAGAGACACTTTCAACAACTAAAAATGGAAGAGGTTTCCCTTTCACTCATGTCCTCAAAGAACAGCAGGAAGTCAGCATGAAAGAGGAGAAGAGATAAAGGACACATGTCGACACAGAAGAGAATGAACAAAGTTGGCCTTTCGGGCTATAGGCTTGTACAGCATATATAAGTCCATATAAAGTAAAACTAGTATTTTGTACCGTAAAAATAAACTAATTCATAACTGTTAGAAGAATAGTGCCCATTCAACCTCACATTTTAAGCCATTATCTGTAACTTTAAAACATTAAAGAAATAGTTTACTCAAAAATGACAATTTACTTGAAACAGATTTGGAGAAATTTAGCATTACATCACTTGCTCACCAATGGATCCTCTGGAGTGAATGGGTGCCGTCAGAATGAGAGTCCAAACAGCTGATAAAAACATAACGATAATAAAAACATGACACGTTTTTAACTTAAAACCATAGCTTCCGGCTAAAATACAAGTCCTCTGTCCATAATATTGCTTTTTTTTGTCTGAATCAGGAGAGAAATATGCACAGATCAAGCACAGTTTACAAGTGAAAACAGTACAATATGTCAGTTGATTTTAATGTGAAAGGACAACAAGTGATGGATTTTATCACTGGAGGAAGCATTATTATGGATTATGGACTGGTAAATTTAGCATACTGGACTGGCCAGAAGCGATGTTTTAAAGTTAAATGCCCTTATTAATGGATTTGTTTTTAATAATCATGCAGCTTTTTACGTCATAACATGTTAATAAATGGACTGGAGTCATGTGGATTAATTGTGGACTATTGTGATGTTTTTATCAGCTGTTTGGATTCTCATTCTGACAGCACCCATTCACTTCCACTTCCATTGATGAGCATATGATGTAATGCTAAATTTCTCCAAATCTATTCTAATGAAGAAACAAACTCTTCTACATCTTGGATGGCCTGACAGTGAGTTAAATTTAAGCAAATTTTCATTTGTTTTCATTCATTTTTAACTTCCAACCATAGTATCCAGCTAAAATACAAGTCCTCTATCCATAATATTGATTGCTTTTTTTTTTTAATAAAAAGTTGCCTTGTCTGAATCAGGAGAGACATATGCACAAATCAAGCACCGTTTACAAGTAAAAACTGTATAAAACCATTCCAAAGAATATGTCAGTTGATTTTGATGTGAAAGGACAACAAGCGGTGGATTTTATCACTGGAGGAAGCATTATTATGGATTATGGACTGGTGGATTTTGCATACTGGACTGGCCAGAAGCGAGGTTTTAAAGTTAAATGTCCTTATTAATAGATTTCTCCAAAATCTATTAATAGATTTCTCCAAATCTATTCTAATGCAGAAACACACTCATCTACATCTTGGATGGCATGACAGTAATTAAAATTTAAGCAAATTTTCATTCTTGGGTGAACTATTCCTTTAAGTCAATTAGTAATTGCCTTGATTATTGTAAATAAGCTGCCATGCTTTCGGTATATAATTTGCTGAACAACTGAATGACACAAATAAATAAAAATAAATTCATATAAATATATAAACTGTGAAAATGATACATTTTACCAGCATATTTTGAATGACCATAAATCAAGACGGTGTTCCAGTTGCCAGAACTTTTTGCTCCTTTTGACTGACTAAAACATTGTAAACAGCACAATTCCATAGACTATAAACAGACAGTGATTTTGTAACCTGGCCAGGACAACAGATGCAAAAAAATATATATTAAACATAGAGGCCATAAGTCCCCTGTTCACAACTCAGTACCACAACAAACTTTTGTTTTGTATTCCTGTCAAGAAAGAGACAGCTCTGTTGCCAACAGAAGCAAGCACGGCCAAAAGACGGAAATAAAGCATTACCTTACCACACAGCTTTGCCAAGAAGCCATTAAACTGAATGAAATTATGAGAGAAGATTGGAAGATTATTCAAAGTGACAGTATTCTCTGAGCCCCATAAGATAAGTTTCAAGCAAGCTGAAGATAATTTCCAGAATAGTTTCCAGGGAGAATTCAGGCTCAAACCCTACTTTTGGAAATTACTGTATCTTTTTTTTGTTCAGCCCAAGCTTATTTTAGGTGAGATTCCAATTTCTAGTTTCTTTAGTCAAAAAATGTCTCTCTATGGTTTACAAGTCAGTATACCTCTGTGATTTTCTACTACTCCAAATCTGGGAAAAATCTGGACTGCTTCAAAATATATGTATGGAAAGAAAGCAGACATCCATACTGTATGCCAATGGTGAATTCCCTCACAGTAGTTCAAAAATGACATGGGATGCTTGTCAATTATTAGTCCAGGGGCGTTGGCATGCGCGACTGTAACCTATTTGTTCTATAGCTTTTAATGAGCTTTGGTTTAGCAAATTTCCATTCTGTTCTTATGGATGAATGGTAATTTATGCCTCATTTATGCTGGTTGACACAAGCACTTGCAGCTATGAAAAATGTTGTTTTCACTTGAAGTGGAAGGTGTGAAATATTCCATTTCGGGGGACCTATTTGCTCATAGCATATTATAATAAAATAAAAACAGCTATTAAAATCTCTCTTCATATTATCCGTCCCCTTTGCAACAGGACGTATAATTACGGCAAAGGCGTCGCAACTATAAAATTCATGTTTTATTGTTCTTCGCATCTAAAATGAGGCAGTTTGATACATATGCTATTAAAATGCACTAACCTGCACACATGCAATTATTTTGCAATCTTTTAAGTGCATAGTTTGCTAGTCCCAAAGAAATAGCGACCACAGAATATCTAAGGGGGAGTCTCATTAAAAAACAAACTGCCATATTTTTTATTTCTTTGAAAAGAAAAAGCCCTGCAGTTTTTAACAAAACATCATATTTGCAATGTAAAAATTGCTTTCAAGACAACAGAAAAGAAGCTTAACCCAAACTCCAGGTTTCTCACACTTCTTGAACTTTTCCAGACATTTGTGATTACTGAAGGACTTTTGAAAATAATTTTATATACTGCACTTTTTTCTTCTTTTTTTTTCTGAATAGAATATTGTAATATTGCTGAAAAATGTATACTTGCTTTGGGTGTTTTTATTATTATTATTAGGGGCCAAGCACCTTCTTCTTCTGCTCTGGGAGTCTATGGCAGCCCATGGAACCGCTTGTGGGAAAGTTATGAAATTTGGCACACAGATAGAGGACAGTCTCATCATTAACCACAGCAAATTTGGAGTCTCTAACTCAAACTCTCTAGCAAATTTTGAATCTAATTTTTCGAACTAGACCTAGACGGTTTGTCTGATTTTCACCAAAATTGGCTCAAATCATCTTCAGACATTGCTGGCAAAAAGTTATCACAAGCTTTTTAATATACCCAACTGTTTTTATAAGAGTAATCTCGTTAGAATCAGAGTAGCATACCGAAATAAACCATACCAAATTTTACTATGTCGGCTATTTTGAGCGTAGTAAAATGTTGCATTTTTCAAACGCTTAAAATATTGTAATGAATCTTATGAATAAAATCGCTTGCAAGAAGGTTATGAAATTTGGCACATGGATAGAGGACAGTCTTATCATTAACCACAGCAAATTTGGAGTCTCTAACTCAAACCCTCTAGCGAATTTTACATTTTAAATCTACTATTTCAAACTTGTCCTGGACGGTTTGTCCGATTTTCACCAAGATTTGTGCAGATCACCTCCAGACGGTGCTGGCAAAAAGTTATCACAAGCTTTTTAATATACCCAACTGTTTTTGTAAAGTCCATTAATGAATTTGACTAAATTTTCGCTAAAATGGATACAAGGCTATACTTTCGCAATGCTAATTTGAAGTCTCTAACTCAAACTCTCCAGTGAATTTTGAATTTTGTAAAAAAATCAACTTTTTCAAACTCGTCCTAGACGGTTTGTCCGATTTTCACCAAAATTGGCTCAGATCATCTTCGGACAATGCTGGCAAAAAGTTATAACAAGCTTTTTAATATACCAAACCGTTTTCGTAAACCGCAAAAAACAAATTTGCGCAAAAATGGAGATGAGGCTATATTTTCGCAATGCTTTAGAAGATTTAGACTAAACTTGCTATGTGTTATACCAAGCATGATTTTTTTTTATCAATTTGACCAAAAATCATAAGAGTTACCTCATTAGATTCAGAGTAGCATACTGAATCAAACCATTCCAAATGTTCCTATGTCAGCCATTTTTTAGCGTAGTAAAATGCTGTATTTTTCAAATGCTCAAAGTATTGTAATAAATCTCATAAAATCACTTGTGAGAAAGTTATGAAATTTGGGACACGGTTAGAGGACATCATTAACCACACCAAATTTGAAGTCTCTAACTCAAACTCTCTAGCACCACCAACAGGCCAAATCTGCATCAATGTTTCTGCTAATAACCTTTGAACTGTAAGGTCTAAAAGCAATTACAATTTTAATTTCTATGGTCAAGATTTTTCACAAGTTTGAATTTTCTGAAATATCTACTTTTTTGAACTCATCCTAGACAGTCTGTCAAATTTTCACCAAAATTGGCTTAGATTATCAGAGCAAAGAAAGAAATAAAAGAACAGAAACATTTGATAGACCGGGCTGAAAGTGGTGGACTTAAGACTGTTGCAATACTATACCAAAGGGCCTGATTGATCAAGAGAGAGAGAGACATGATCAATGAAGGAGTCAGAGAAGACACTCACATAATCCATCTATCTTGACTTACACTGTATCCAAGCAACAGAGCATCAGTCTTAAAGAAGGAAAACACATTTTGGTAAGATTGGGTGATGGGAAAGTGTATACAGGGAAGATCATGCTATTAGATCTGACCTTTCTTTTACGTGTATTACACATGCAACCTGCCAACATGACTGATTTTTCATGCAATCCCTGGAGGTAGCACAATGGGAACACAAGGCTGTTGTTGTTTACAGGTAAACACATCAATAGACGTCGATGAACTCTAATCTGTGAAACTGTTAGAAAAAAAACCAAACTGCAACTCTACAAGCTGCTACTATATACAAACAAATATTATTTGCACAACATTTTAATGAATAAAAAGGACAAAAGGTGTTTTGCAATATGAGACCAGCTAGTTTCTAAACATGAGAAGAAGCCACACTTATATTAAAAAAGCTAATGATTCATCATGATTGTGTTAATGTGGTGAGCAATTACACCAGTACAAACCTATATAATATGCCTTCATGGATTTGATAAAATAATTAAGAACAGAAGACATTGTTTATTACGTTTTAAATAATTAGTACTCACTTGCAGGCATTTAAAAGGATCATTATTGAGCCACTATAAAATCACTTCACAACAATGATGCATTAAAGTCTCATCACAATAAACTAGCGGTGATTTGTGCATGAACAAATCTGTTTAAATCAAATCTTTGTGAATTAATTGTTTACATGCACTTTCCAAACACTTATGATGCTTAAAGGAGAAGTCCACTTGCAGAACAAAAACTTTGAACTTCCAAAATGCAGTTTAAATGCAGCTTCAAACGATCCCAGATGCAGTTGTAAATGATCCCAGCCAAGGAAGAAGGGTCTTATCTAGCAAAATGATCGGTTATTTTCATTAAAATAATACAATTTACATCTTGTCTTACTCTGCCTGGACTGTTTTTTGCGATTCATGACATTTAGGGTATGTCGAAAAACTCCCATCTCATGTTCTCCCTCAACTTCAAAATCACTCTATTTTGCTGTTTTACCTTTTTTGTTAAGGGTGTTTGATCTTCTTTGTATGTTTCTTTGCAAAGACTGGGTCAGTACTTCTGCAGCGATGTAGGATGATTTTGAAAAGATTTTTGAAGTTGAGGGAGAAAATACGATTGGAGTTTTTTGACATACCCTAACTGTCTTGAACCAGAATACACAGAGTTCAGGCAGAGCAAGACAAGACAGTGTTTAAGATGAAAAATCCTGAAAAGTTTTCCTCAAAAAACAATTTCTTTACGACTGAAGAAAGAAAGACATGAACATCTTGGATGACAAGAGGGTGAGCACATTATCTGTAAATTTTTGTTCTGGAAGTGGACTTCTCCTTTAAACACTTTCTGAAGTCTCTCCAGAAGATTTGGAGACGCACATAATTTAATACACAATACCTTGTCTTCTTTGTTTTTTAATGAATCAGTGAATCAATTGAATGAATCACCTGCATGAATAACCATGAATCTGAATCACCAGAATGAATTTATAAATCATTCAAAACATCCTCAAGAAAGATTTAAAAGAAAGCTAAAATAGCATCTGGAATAATTTAATAAATGTAAAAGTTTGTATATATTTTCGCTGTTATACTGTGATTTCAATTTCCTCTGATATTAATTTGCTACTATTCATTTTCAGGACTCCTGTTTTTGTGCTGTCAAATGAATGTATGTATGAATGAATCAATGAATGAACGAACGAACGAATGAACATGCAAATCAATTTTTGATTATAAAAATGTAATTAAATTTAGGTCAATTAAATTTAAGATACCTTGACTGGTTTGTGTGTGTGTGTGTGTGTGTGTGTGTGTGTGTGTTTCGTCAGATTGATGAATGATTCAAATGAATCACAAAGTGGCAAAAGATCTTCAAGAACGATTCAAAAGTAGCCAATAAACAAGCATCTGAAATAACTGAATCAAACTTGTGCTGTTCTAAACTGAGCTGCTGTCACAGTTGTAATTATGTTATTGCATTTTTAAAAATAAAACACTGAACTGCCCTGAAGTCATCTAAAAACTTTTTTTAGCAGTTAGTCCAAAAGATATTCATCATCCAGAAATACTGAAGTGATTTTAAATAAACCTTAAAAACTTGTGCTGTGTTAGAGTCAGTATGTGGTGCTGGGTTGTTGTGTTAGTCTCTCCATGTGGTTCTGGGCTGCTGCGGCCTGCTGGGATTAAAATGAACAAAAGAAGGGGAAGCTTTCAGCATGAGACTGCAGAGGAAGCAACCAACACACACACACACACACACAGAGAAAGATATAAGGAATGCTGGGGAAAAAGACGATGGGGCTTAAACATCTTCCCTTCTCCGGTCCAAAAGGAAGCTGGCGCATGAGCTTAACCTCAGCAGCAGTCCGTGGACAGGACAAGGGCTTCCCTCACTCATAATGAGCTAAGCCTGTTTTAAAAAGGGATGGAGAGATTATGCTGGGCCCTAGAGGAGAAGGGGATCTGAGAGCGGACTTGTCCGCCTGTGTGAGGGGATAAGAGGGATCAAAGGCCCTGGGCAGGCCCCTGTAGGACCCAGGCCACCCCTCAGACCCCTGTAATGAACACTCATCAGAAAACTAATCTCCACTGGCACCACAGGCTCCTTAATTAGATTAGCACGGAATCAAAAAAGGAAAAATATACTGGTCATTTCGGGGATTCCAGATATTTTGATTGATATCTTTGCAGTTAGCTAATGTTGTTTTTAGATTGATCACATTAAGTCTTCAAGGGAACTGAGACTTATTATATGCTCTTTATAATATAATGTTATTATATATTCTTTATATTATTGAGGTTTTAATGTCCTCTGATATTAATTGCTATTGGCATTGCATGTTTTAACAATTAGGTAAGATCTGTATAGTGTTTTAACGCTTAGCTAATAGTTATTAGCATGTAACTATTCACAGCTAGCATGAGCAGTATGTTGGAAGTCCTGTTTGCTAGCATGAGTCAAAATATAATGTAATTTTTCGTTTTTTTTTTTTTTTTTTTTTACAACTTTCGGTTGTATTTCATTATAAAACCCTTTATAATCTATAATAACATTAAACTTATTTCATATTTTCTCTACATTTTCTTGGATATTAAGACACCTGCAATTATGGCCAAATTAAAGATTTGTTGTATGTTGTGTGCTCTTACTGAAACAAACAAACAAACAAACAAACAAAAATGTTAGGAACACCTTCTGATCACATGACAAATTTTATGTCATCTTTTGTGACAATAAAAATGTAGATAATTTTTTTTCAAAATTTTTAATTAAACAATAAATTAAATTAAAACAAATACAATACAAACAGGAAGAATAAGTTACCAGTCAAATGAAATCAACAACAACAATTCACCTTTGCACAGCACAGAAGAGCACAAATTTTGCATTAAGGAATATTTGCACATTTTTTGACAAGATTCAGAGGTGGCATTAATGCATTTCATAATAACAATGTTATGAGATTAATGTTTTAAATATAAAGTTTTGAATACAGAAATATTAAACGATTTAAATGAAAAATTAAACTGAAACCGCCAGTAGGTGGCAGTAAGTCAAAATCTTTGTCCCGGAATAATTCATTTAATCGATTAAAAAAAGTAGATTCATTCATAAACGAAACAGCGCTGTGTCAAAGACTATAGATGCGCAGCAGCTCAGCTGTGACTTTGTTTGGATTTATTTTTGTTGACAAATATCAGACAACAGTGTTCCTAAAATGTAAGTCACATTAACTTTTGTTTAAAATAAAAATGTATAAAACTGTTGTATAATTTCAGTGTTACTTTTGCAAACCCCCTTTATAATAATTAAAAAGCTATCACTTGTCTTAGTTCATCGCGATCTCACAAACGTACATTTTAATTAATGAAGCTCTCTACACTGCATACTGAATCTATTATTTACATCGTCTCTACACTTTGGTTGTTATAATGAATGAATCTGTGCTGTGAGGAGCAGGACCGTACCGACAGAGAAGCATTTCTATTGGCTGCAGTCTGCAGGTATTATGGCCAATCACAAAAGGTATTGCGCAGGGAACCTATAAACACAAATATTCTTTTACGTTTTTAGTCTACATTGCGCTACGTTTATGTGCAGAACTGGGATCGCTTTTGTAATCTTTTGAGTGGATAAAATGAAGAAATCACTTTAATTTCTAAATAAACCTAACCAGCTGGAACTGAAACGCCGTTTCCCCTCGAAATTCCCGGACTCCGTCTCCCTGCGTCTACAACATTCTAATACGGAGAAATTATGTCACAAATTTCGGTCCAATGGTAAATCTATGGGAATTTTTCGTCCAATTTGTCCCCCACTGTGTGAACATCGTACACCCAATCACTTATAAAAGTCATAGCAAACTTCTCATTAATCCACATGAACTGACACCTCATTCGAGGGTCTGTGACAAACAATGCGGTACAAGTTACGTGCCAATGTTTTGTGTGAAAGAATAATAATACATATGCAAGATAACAACAGTGATGCTTCACTTTGCAACCACCACTAATGAGGTTTTGCATTCAAACTAAACATTTTTACTCAGCACTTGCTTTTTAAACTTGGATGAAGGTAAGAAAGACAAAAATTTGTCCATTTTTCAGTATTCTGGTTTTCCTCCATTCCCTTAACTAATTTATTCATTGAGAATATCAAGATCCATGTCTCTTTAGGTTGAACCGTAAATCACTTCTCCATCTATTACACTCCAGCTTCATCCATATGTTCATCTCATTCTCTTCTTTCTAATGAATGTGCTTGCTGCCTCTCCATCCAGTGGTTCTGTACCACCTTCCCATCCCTCATTTCTGAACAGGGAATTGAAATTACTGCAGAAACATCATCACAAATCCAGCTGCAAAGGTGAAGCGCATTAGGTCGGTTGCCATGCATGAGTTATCAAAAAGATTTGAGAATTGGCACCTCAACAGTAGGATTTTCAAAGCAACATGAGGCTTTTGGCAATGTTTGAGTTTGGCCTGCAATTTTTGATCCAATTTTAGCCTCCAAAATGAAGCATCCGATGGAGTTGGAAACAGGTGAAATCAGGTGCATCAGTTAGAAAAACGAGAGCTAAAACCTCCATAATCAGTCTTTGGTTTTCTGTGATTAATTTTTGAGACATAAAGCAAAACACGCCCTGCAATTGCAATTACACTCTTAAAAATAAAGGTTCCAAAAGAATGATTGTGCAGTGATGCCATAGAAGAACCATTTTTGGTTCCACAAAGAACCTTTCAGTGAACAGTTCTTAGAAGAACCATTTCGTAAAACATTTTAAAAATCTAAAGAACCTTTTTCGACTATAAAGAACCTTTTCTGCATTTGAAAGGTTCCGTGGATGTTCAAGGTTCTTCATGGAACCATCGATGCCAATAAAGAACCTTTACTAATAAGAGTGTAGTTTTTAAAATATTTCCATTTAGAAATGATCACTAGAATGTACGTAACAATTTTTTTGATAACTTGCCCTAAATACACCTGTCCTAGCATAATCTAATACTTCATAAAGATTAAAATACATTTGAAATTCTAAATATATATATATATATGTACAAATTATAAATATACAAATTATGCGTTTGTGTTTTTTTATTTTTAATTTAATTTTATTATTTTTTTTTTTTTTTTGTAGCTGTGAAAAAGTATCACAGTTTCCACAAAAATATTAAGCATACAACTGCTTTGAGAGTACTAAAAAATGTTTCTTGAGCACCAAATCAGAAAATTGATTTCTGAAGGATCATGTCACACTGAAAACTGTGAAGAGTAGTGGCTGCTATAAATTCAACTTTGCCATCACAGGAATAAATTATGTTTTGAAATGTATTAAAATATAGAACATTACTATTAAAATGTAAATATAAAATATTTTAAACTGAAATAACATGTTTTTTTCATTAAAAAAATGCAGCCTTGGTAAGCATAAGACACTTTTATTTAAAGCTGTATATGTATTACAAGCAAAATATGGGAGATTTGTCAATTTTCTGCTGACTGTGGTTACAGTTTGTTTAGATGGATTTGAAAATTAGTTTTGAACCATTAATGTTGAATATAATAATGTAAAATAACCGTTTCTTCAGTTCTGTAGTCTGTTTCATCTCAGTACTCAACTATCAGTGCATCTCTTTCCAATTCTCTCTCTCTCTCTCTCAATCTCTGCAAGTTATTTGTCCTTGTTTTTTTTTTCTCCCACTATCCCTCTCAGCGCCCCCCTTACACACACTTGCACTTACAGTCACAGAGACGCCGTAGTTTGTGATGTGCCAGAGCCAGCCATTGAAAAAACACTTCCTGTGGCACTCCACTACTGCTGGAGAGCATGTGAGAGGAAAAAGGGAATAGAGGTATATTAATACACATTTTGGGGGGGACACTGTCAAGCTAATGGTTTTCTTGGCACTGGCACATTTTGGCACAGAGTAGAGGAAACTAAGGAAAGTACTGCTCTCTTCTGACATGCTCTGAATATCAACACAATAGACCCCGAAAAAAAACATCATTTTTCACCGGAGAGATGGAAAAATGGGACGATATTCTATTGTACTGTAAGCAAAAATGCAACCTACGTGCTTATCTACGACAACAGAAGACGAAAGTCTAGACGTCCATCACGTGTACCGATTCTAAATGCTGATTTTATATAGCTACAAACACAAATTAAAACAAAAGTAAGAACTGTACTGAGAATATAACATGTTCGAGCATTAAATCTTGCTTTTTCTCTAGCTTTATCACGTAATGGAAGCGCTTGCTGTGCATAGAGTCTCTCAGTAAATTATAGAGGCTTGCAAAACGCAAGCAGAAAACTTCCCACACATTATTTCCTCTTTAGTTGTAATGGGTTAACGCCAGAATTGCAATGTAAGTCCTGTGTAAAAAGCAGCATATGCAACATTTCGAATGCTAATTATTATCTCTGAGGCAGGTGCTAAAATGCAGAGATATTAGATATTATATAAATGATGTTTATTAATCATTCGTGGTAACCAAGTCCATTAGAAGCTGCAGACCTGTGCCAAACTACCAGAATTTGGCAGAGACTGAGCGGCAGCCATTCACATTTAATGAACCAATTACTTTCATGCCGTGATTGTAGATCCTCGCTGAATACCGCTCATTCAATATAGGAGATCTGTTGCGTCCACACCGTGACTACTCTCATTTATCTCATGTTTGTCTCTCTGATAATTATCTGACATGATGGTAAATTTGCTAAATGGATGTGAATGTTTCAAGTCTGTTTAGGTAATTATGATTATGTTCACGTTGGCTGCATTTCCACCAACTGTGGCGGCGTTTGGACGGTAATATTGATCATTTTAAATCAAACAACACACTGCCATCTACCCAATTGTTAACAAAGCTGAGTGGAATCTATTAAGGCAACTTACTAAATAAAATATTTGGATTTGAAATATTGATTTGGTCTTAGTAGCAGATTAGGCTTTCTGCTAAACAAATAGTCCATGACAGTGTGAAAAACACTGCAAATACTACGATTTTATACACACAAACACAAACACACACACATGGAAAATTCTGAGCTTTTTGCAATCCAGGTTTAATGCTATATGATTACACTAAAATTAATATTAAAATTTAATATTAGCTCTCCAAGCAGTGTTGCTATTATTAACTAAAACTAAAGCTACAACTAAAACTATTAAAAATGGTATTTGGAATAAAGCTGAAATAATTATAAATAATTAATTATAAATATTAGATGAAAAGAAAAAAGGAAATTAAAAATTAAATTAAAAAAATGTAAATGATGCTTTGGCAATTAATTGAAGTAAGTCATATTATATACAAACAGAATCTTAAAGGTCATAACAAACTGTCAAAATAAAAGTTAAAATTAAAAGTTTAAAAAATATATAAAACAATAAAAGTTCGGTTTAACTTGAAGAAACTGTGACAGAAATATATTACTTAATGTAATGATAGTACTACTACTAATAATAAAATTATTACTAAATATTACTTTTAAGGAATATTTACCAGAAAAATTATTTGCAAGAATTTATTTACCAGAAAAATATAAATACACACAGTATTTCTGAAAAAAAAAAAGAAAGATAGAAAATAATAATTTATTATTTTGTTTATAAAATCAATTAATTAACGATGCTTTTGATTATTAAAATGTATTAAATCCATTAAAACGGAATTCAGAAAAGTAATGGAAAACACAGAATTTGGTAAAAATAAAATTGAATCTGAGAAAAAATAAAACATATTTCATAGGGTTTAAAAAAATGCTGTTAAATAGCTGTTAAATGAGTATACATTTCATGATTTCAATTAATTAGACAGAAAAAGCCTTTTGATTGATATTTTAATTTAATTTAATTAAAACAGTCTAGAAAAAACAGAATATAGAAAAATTAAAATGGAAAAAACTAAATTAGGGGGGGGGGGGATACTGATTTGGGAAAAAATGAAACAGATTTCATAGAGCCTTAAAAATTTAACCAAAGCACAAAAACTAAAATTGAATTAAAAATACAATGAAAGCTAAAGAGACAAAAATGAAAAGACAATATTACAAATTACTAAAACTAAAATTAAAACAAAAATGTATAATATAAAATTAAAAACTAATTCAAAACTTCAATAATGAATGTATAAAGAACACTAAAATAATACTGCCTCTAAGTCATTTTTACAGTGTTTTTTTTAAACTAAAACTTACTCTCGTCAGAAAAGAAACAGATACGAAAAGAAATATGAAAGCAATTTAGAAATGTTGTGGTCAATTACTGTCCAGTCAGAATACAGCATTCCAGAAACCCACATGATAAAGAAGTAGAACATAAATACTTGACTATAGAACTTTCTATATCTGAACTTAATGGAGCGTGAATGTTACTCTTTGTTTCTCAGACTATCTTTTTTTTTTGTATTCAGCTTCACAAGACACTTGTAGGTGCCCTCAAAAGTCACCTGTTTCAGATTTTCCCCCTCAGTACTTCTCCTTGGGTTTCTTTTGCTATTTATATTCCCTATTAGCTCATCATACCTCTCTGTCTGATCTCTGATGGATCACCCCCTTTACGATACATACAGTGACCTACTGACCCTGTCCCACAATGCTTTTAACATTCAAATGTCAAGGAGGAACTCGGAGGAAGAGAACAAACAGATGAAGAGAGCGAGAGGACAGAGATGCAAAACGAAAGAGATGGTAGAGGAGGAGAAAGAGAATCCATCATTTAAGCAACAGAGTGAAGGCACGGCTGAACTCTGGGTCTCCTGACACTGAAAAAGGGCTCACGAGTGATTATGATGACAAATGACCTCTGCAGTCTATTACTCATGAGTAAAGTAAAACCAGCTGAATCACAGCCACAGAACCCCTGTGCAAATACACATTCATATTAAGAGACTGTATGTAAAATATCATTAATGTGCAGTTCGACTTATTAGTTTGCAGAATTCTTCGCAGAACCTGTAGGACTTTTCTCTACAAAAAGATAAAAATAAATAAAGACTGCCATGATATGTATATATGCATTTCACAAATGTGTACTAAAATAATAATACTTTTATTTAGCAAGGATGCTTTAAATTGATCAAAAGACGATGATAAAGACATTTATAATGTTAGAAAAAAATTCTATTTCAGATCAATTCTGTTCTTCTGAACTTTCTATTCATCAAAAATTATAATCAGTCATTTTCAACAAGTCAGTAATAATAATAATAATAATAATAATAATAATGTTAAAAAAAACAACAAAAAAAAAAAACAAAAAAAAAAAAACGCCAGCAAATTAGAATATTAAAATGATTTCTGAAAGATCATGAGTGGCTGGAGTAATGATATATATATATATATATATATATATATATATATATATATTTTTTTTTTTTTTTTTTTTTTTTCTTTTTTAAATACTGTTTTTGCTGTACTTTGGATCAAATAAATACTGGCTTGGTGAGCAGAAGAGACTTTTTGTTTTAATATTTAACACTTCTTACAAAATAAATTAATTTTATTTATAGTTTAATGTGTTACTTACAATTTCTTTGTAATTATTTATGAATTTTACTAGTGATTTCTGGACCTATATATCTATCTATCTATATCTATATATATATATATTAAAACATTTTATTAAAACATTTAAATAATTTATTTACATTTTATTTATTTTATTCATTATAATTTTATTATTATAAAAATTATAAAATGTATTTATTTAAAAAATCTATACAATAAAACAAAAATTGTATTGTTTTGAATTTATTTATTTGTTTATTTATTTGAATTATTGTTTTATGCTTATATTTAGCCTAAATATAAGAGTTAGAAGCCTTAAAAATAAGACAAGATTAAAACGCATAACTGTTTTTTCAAAACAATGACTGAATCTGCAAAATATTAATAACCAGTTGAACATAAACTTTTTTTTTGTTTATTTTATATAAGCTTTTTAGCTTGTGGAAAACATGTAAATATCTGTTATGCAGCCATTTCTTCTTTTTTAATGCTGAATATTTTAAAGATTCTGTATGAACATTGAAAATGAATGAGCAAAAGTGTACACAACTCAACATTTCTCATGTAGAAACCTGCGTGTAATGATAAACAGAACATTTTTGATGTCAAGTTTCATTTCAGCGCCCAAAAGGTGTTGGAAATTTGATGTATTTTTTGCAAATGTATTGCAATCAAGAAACAAATGCAAACACAGCAAGGAAAAAAACGTACTGTTCTTAAATAACTTACTAACTCACAAACACAGCTGAATCTAATTAAGTAAGTTGTAAATTAGCTATTTGCGTCAGTTTTAAAATATTTTCAAACCAAACATTAGGGAACAGGTAGAGACCAAAAACATCAGCACATTGCAACCGGCAGGCACGTTACTCACAAAAACTGTGAAATTATCTGATGAGTCAATAGGAACTAAGAATAATTGCAAAAAAAATGGCACCAAAATAGGAAATGGCCACTTCACTGGACACCTGCCACAAAAATATACCAGTGCTGAGTGAGCATTTCTTTGAACTGATCTCAACAACAACAAAAACAGTACATCCTGTGTTTCCATTTAGAAGCCACTTATCCGAAAGCACTAAACCTGGTCCCATTAGAGTCTGGTTCCTACATTCAGCTGAGTTTACACTGGGAGAAAGTGAAAGGATACCCTCAACACAATGTCCTTTGCCAACTGTCGTAACGTAATGAGAAATCCATAATGGCATGTGCCGCCATCTCATGGGAGTCATTAGGCCCGATGACTGCGTTCAGTGGATTTATTGCAATATATAAGCCCATTTAACTGGGAGTGTGCGCATCTTACGGTGCAAATATCCATCAGGATATTCTAATGCAATAAGGATACACCTAATTACCAATTCAAAAGCGGTTTCGCCATCTTTTAAACTCACGTCCCGTTGTTTAAACAGATTTCTGCGGAAGAGCTAACACTGAACGCCTAGTGAAGTTTGCAACAGTACGAGCTGTTGACTATCCGAGTCTTTTGTTCCCGGTGTCAGCTCATTGCCTCCGTAAAACAAATTTACAGTGTCAATAAAAAGAGTTCTAATCATTCCCAAAGCATTTCTATTTACAGTGCTCAGGGTCCCATGGCAAACGCATTTTTCTTCTGTAATTGACTCCGGCGCAGTCTAAAAAGCCTTTTCCATTTATTTTGCTAGAAAAGACAAACACATTTTGTGTGAAATGCTCCAGTAAGTCATATGGGATAGGACAGCATTTTCCCGGGCTGATGTGAGAATGCCCGAAGCCATTTGTATTCAAGCACGTAAGCTACAGTAAGGATCTTCTCCTCGCCAACTTGATAAGTTATCTGTAGATGGCCTCTCTTAAAAGCAATGCGACTTTAATCAGTACCCAGTGCCTGGAGTGTTTTGAGGGCAGGGAATCACTAATGGGTTTAACTCAGTCAAGACAGAAAATGAAAAGACACCGAAGGTCTTCAGAAGTTTTTTCTGATTTGGAGAGGTTAACGCTCATTGAGATGTGTGTGTGTGCGTGTTTGTCCGTGGGGAATGCAAATAGGACACGGTGACAGGTGTTTCCTGAGGTGGATAAAATGTCACCAAGTGTCCTTCAGTTACAGCTTTCCTCTTACTTGTCTTATTATGCAAACCTGTAAATACTTTGATCCCAAAAATCCACTGAAAATGTTTGAAAGGTACAGCCGAGGGAAAAATTTTATGGAGTAACAACTCGTTTCTTGCACAAAGCTATAGAATAACTTCAGAAGACCTAGAACAGCACACATGCTGTATGAACAAAATGTATTTATTTAATATTTATTTTTTTGTTGTTTTTAATCTCTACATCACTTGCTTCACATTTACTGTCACTGTACGGAATAAGGGTTATTGTTAACTAAAACTGTTCAAAAAAAAAAAAAAAAGAATCATCATTTGAAATATTTTTTTTAAAACATTTTATTTTTATTTTTTTTTATTTAAGTAGAAGCAAATAATAAATTAAAAAAATAACAAATTAAAGTAATAAATACTATAGATATATTGCATTAAGAGGGGGGTGAAAACTTTTTGAATTTGAAGATCAGCATAAATTTAACTTATTTTGTCTTCTGGGAAACATGTAAGTATCTTCTGTAGCCTCTGAAGGTCAGTACTAAATGAAAAAAAATATGCTATTTAGGCAAAATAAGAGGAATGTACACATCTCCATTCTGTTCAAAAGTTTTCACCCCCCAGCTCTTAATGCATCATTTTTCCTTCTGGAGCATCAGTGAGCATTTAAACCTTCTGTAATAATTGCATATGAGTGCATCAGTTGTCCTCGGTGTGAAAAGATGGATCTCAAAATCATACAGTCATTGTTGGAAAGGGTTCAAATACACAAAAATGTTGGAAAACCAAAGAATTTGTGGGACCTTAAGGACTTTTCTGGAGAACAGCGGGCAGTTTAACTGTTCAGGACAAACAAGGGACTCATGAAAAATCATTAAACAAAAAAACACAGCTGTGGATCATTCAGGTAAGAACACAGTATTAAGAATCAAAGTAATGTAAACTTATGAACCGGGTCATTTTTATAAATTCAACCATTATTTTCTCTTGTGGACTATGTGTAAACATCTTTATGTGAAATACCTTATTCAGGTCAGTACTAAATAAACAATAGCATACATTTTGTATGATCCCTCTTATTTTGGTAAAATAATTACAATTTTTAATGATTCTGTAAACTTTTGACCTCAACTGTACTGTATATTCTTATTTTCCTTTAGTACACAGTTTACAGTAGATATTCTTAACTGGTTTTATATTGGCAATTTTGTCTGCTGGCACAAGTCATTTAAGCAGGTTATTGTTACATAGTTCAGCTTGACTAGTGTAGCAATGATGGGTAACCAGGAAAAAACAGCGTAAAAGTCCCCTAAACATACCACATAGTGCAAATCAGGATTTAACTGGCAATTTAAGCTGGTCACCAGCCAAATCAGCCGAGACCTTATTTACTCCGCTTAATATGAAGAAAATGTCTGTCAGCAAATTGAAAACTAGAATGATTAAAATGCTAATATTGCTAACCGTACTGAAAAACTTCTTGTCCTTCAAAACGAAAACACCTCTGGGTGTTTAAGGACGTCAGTGAACTGATGACAAGCTGGGATTAGCATTGTGCCAAATCCCCTCACAATTGTCTTTGCGCTAAAGTCCTTGCTAAATGCTAATTAATAAGCAAATAATGGGGCTTTCTTTTCCCTTTGTGGCAGCAACATTGACACACAGCGCAATAACAGAGAAGAGAACAAAACACATGAGCAGGATTGTACATTTCTATTGTACATTTAGGGTAGGGTGAACATGTGCCTCTTTATCCCAGACATATCCTGGCTTGGATTTCTAAATTGCCTAAAATGTCTGGGTTTTGGCTTTGTTTTCCTATAGACACACTCTCTACAGTACTCATACATTAGAAGTATGCGAATTTGCATTGCTTTGACCATTCTTCTGTAGATCCCACCTTCTCACAGCCTTGATTGGCCGATTATGTACAATGCCTGCACACTACTGGTCAAACTTTACAGTCATTACCCTCGGCAAGTATACTAACAATAGGAAAACAAAGCCAAAACACAGACATTTTAGACAATTTAGAAAGAGGATAATATGAGCTCTGGAGTTGTGCTGTGGTACTCTCATGGACGCACTGCGAAGACTTGAAACGGATGAGAAGAAATTGTTGCATTAAGTCGTTATTTTAGTTTTCTTTGTGCACAAAAAGTATTCTCGTAGCTTCATAAAATTAAGATTGAACCACTGACGTCACATGGACTATTACTTTAACGATGTCCTTACTACCTTTCTGGGCTTTGAATGTGTCAGTTGCATTGCTGTCTATGCAGGGTCAGAAAGCTCTCGGATTTCAACAAAAATATCTTAATTTGTGTTCTGAAGATGAACAAAGATCTTACAGGTTTGGAACGACATGAGGGTGAGTAACTAATCACAGAATTTTTATTTTTGGCTGAACTATCCCTTTAAAGCTGTACAATTTCTGCTGCATACAAAATGATGACAGTTTTTAGACAGATTTCTCAAACACTCCTTTTATTTGGCGTTGGCTAGTCAAACAAAGAATCACAGCCTGAACTCACACCATTGGTTGAGTCAATGTTGCCGTGTCGGGTGCTTAAACAAACAGAACATTGTTTTAATAGTGCCACAGAGTCACAGCGTTTACACTTTTTGGGGAAAATCAACCTACTAAGGCTTAATGATATTGTCTGTGTGCATCAAACTGGCATAGCAGAAGAAAAAATTACAAATTTAACTTGCATAGGTGGTCATATTTGGAGTGATCCATTTCAAGGATATAGGATAGAATTGGATAAACTTATATATATATATTTAATCTAAATATATATTTATATGTGACCCTGGATATTTGAAGCATTAGCCAAAAATACATTGTATGGGTCAAAATTATCGATTTTTCTTTTATGCCAAAAGGATATTAAGTGAAGATCATGTTCCATGAAGATATTTTGTAAATTTCCTACTGTTAATATATCAAAACTTAATTTTTGATTAGTAATATGCATTGCTATGAACTTCATTTGGACAACTTTAAAGGCGATTTTCTCAATATTTAGATTTTTTTGCACCCTCAGACTCCAGATTTTCAAATAGTTGTATCTCGACCAAGTATTGTCCTATCCCAACAAACCATACATCAATGGAAAGCTTATTTATTCAGGTTTCATATATGAAACCTGAATAAATAAGCTTTCCATTGATGTATGGTTTGTTGGGATAGGACAATATATATATATATATACACACACAACATATATACAACAAATATACAAAATATAATTAATCAGCAACCACAACCATAAAAGGTGCAGTGTGTAATAATGATAGCTAACAGCTAGTGGTTGAAATGGGTACCGCGGACTAAATTCAAAATATTGTTTCTCCCCTCCCTCCTCCTCAGACTCAATGCTCATGTTTGTTGCCAGATTTAGGACATGCAACACGAATGAGCGCAACTGACAACAGAATGTGACGAACCGTAGACTATACACTGATGAGTTGTTTTACCAGCATTTTAATATGCCTGTGGTAAAAGAGCTTTTTAGATAGATGCCGAAGCTTTTCAGGTCAGGCAGAATCTGTGATATTTGACCCAGTTTGGTTGATTGCAAATTGGCAACCCAGTTGGGTAAACTATAATTGGGCAGAATCACACAGAACAGAACAAAAACAGACATTCCGACACGGAACGCACATTTTCAAAGTAGAATAACTGGCTGTAGCATTGTCTTTCAGAGAAACAAGTTTGTGAACTTAGTAAGTTGAATATCTGAATATCGGCAAATATAGTGTTTTTATGCTTTAGTACAGTCAAAAAATTACATAATGCACCTTTAAATAAAAGCCTTCGGTATCACAAGTTCCCTCAGAAATCATTCTAATATGTTGATTTTATGCTCAGGAAATATTTCAACAATCGATGTTGAAAACAGTTCTTTGATGTACAGAAAGTTCAAAAAACATTCTATTTTTTTTTTTTAATAGAAACATTTTGTAACACTACAAATGTATTTACTGTTCATTTTATTCAATTTAATGCATCCATGCTGAATAACAGTATTCATTCCTTTCAGTAAATAAATGAATAAATAAATATACTTACTGACCTATAACCTTTGAATGGTATTGTATATCAAAAAGACTGCATACAATTGCACACATAAGCACACATAAGCACAAAGTCACTCTCATCCTAGGATAATTTTTAAATCCTCTAACTGGTTTTCCCCCCCTAAACCATTCTGTCTAGATTTCTCCCACTGAGAAACAGCCTTCTATTATCACGCCCTGGGCTGCACTTGTTCTTCAGTTCTCCCTCACACTCCGTCCAAAATGCACTGAAAATTACATCCCTCTGTCTTTAATGTGTTATTGACTAGAGAAAGTTCTGCATGTGCCTGTGATGTTGTGTCACTGGTCACAATTAAATGAACATTCTGTCATTAATTACTCACCCACATGTTGTTTAAAATCCGTAAGACTTTTGTTCATCTTTGGAACACAAATTAAGATATTTTTGATGAACACTATTCTGACACTGCATAGACAGCAACACAACTGACACGTTCAAGGCCCAGAAAGGTAGTAAGGACATCGTTAAAATAGTCCATGTGACATCAGTAGTTCAACTGCAATGTTACGAAGCTACGAGAATACACACACACAAAATTGTGCCTGCTTATGAGTTTCTTTAAAAAAGAATGTTTTTTTCATAGCTTTTTTTTTCTTTACTATCATTCTAAAATATGGAAAACAGTCACAAGAAAGTGAGTAGGTATGTCCAGACTTTTGACTGCTAATGCATCATGAGAACAGTTTGTTCTCTCATTCATCACTTCACTTTATCACTTATTTCAGTCCAAGTACCTAATATATGGATCTATATTTTTCATCTTACTTCTTGAAAAAGGGGAGGAATGCTATCTGGTGAAATCAAATTTACGACGGAATTGATGGAACCAGGGCAGAATTGGAGATTAATGGAGAAAATAAGCACAGCAGTCGTAATCTAGTCATTAGTTCTTCAAGTCATTAGGCACGAGTCACAGAGTGGCGTCGACAGGATTTCATCATAAATCATTGCAATACGCACGGGTCTAACCAAAGCAGGTTCAACTTTGTAGCACCACCGGGCAGCCATCCAGTCATGCACAGCTTCTATATGTTTATGTGAGAATGTTTGTATTCTCAAAAACTGTTTGCCAAGTTCGTTTCAATAACATATGAAATTACCAATTCAAATCTGATATTAAAACCATTTTACAGTTTAGAGCATACCTCACACTCTTTTGTTTGCATGCATAGAAATCCCTGATATATGTTTGTTTTCAGGGGTCTTAAAATCATAAAATGGACTTGGAGTGCATTTGTAGTGTCAATGTTTTCATCTGGAATATTAAAGCTTCTTTTGTTCTACATATAATCAGACCTTGTTTTCTTAGCGGTAGCACAGACTTCTACATCTAGAGACTCAATTGTCTCAATAGCTTGTCTGAAAGCAGTCGGAGGTAATTCCAATTACAATGGAGGAGACAAAAAGTCGTCTTTTGCTCCAGAGTAATCAAACAAAAGGTTACTACTAATACAGAAGTTCGACTGCTTCAATGAAGTTCCCACCAGTGGCGAAATGCATTAAAACATCAAGCGTAAATTGATGCACAGTGCAGCTGAAAGCACTCGCCAGCATCCGATCAAACCACAATCATATCAAGCTGTTTCATCTTTCAATACGGCATTACACTGAGCAGATATTTGGCATCGGTTCAAAACTGACAAAGCCTTTCTGATATGATCTGCGCTGACAACAGAAGGTAAACCTCTTTTTTATAGCCTGTTTTTTTGTTTCTCTTGCTCTTGCTTTTCCTTCTTTTTCATATTTTCGAGCTTGTTCTGCCTTCAACGAGTGCTAATACTTCCTAATCAGAAGACGTTTAAGGGAAAGTGCACCCAAAAATTAAAATTGTTATCATTTGTGACCCTGGACCACAAAACCAGTCTTAAGTAGCATGGGTATATTTGTAGCAATAGCCAAAAATTAGGGTTGTTAAATGATTAATCGCAATTAATCGCATACAAAATAAAAATTTGCCTAATATATGTGTGTGTACTGTGTGCAATTATTATGTATATAAAAATACACACAAATTAATATGTATATATTTAAGAGAAATGTGTTATGTACAAAATATTTGTATTTATATATAATATAAACTATATAAAATTATAATAAATATATATACTTTTTAATATTTCTTAAATATATACATGAATGTGATTGTATTTATACATACACAATAATCACACACAGTACACACACATATTAGGCAAACTCAAACTTTTATTTTGTATGCGATTAATCGTGATTAATCGTTTGACAGCCCTACCAAAAATACATTGTATGGGTCTAAATTATTGATTTTATGCCAAAATCATTAGGATATTAAGTAAAGATCATGTTCCATGAAGATATTTTGTGAATTTCCTACCGTGAAAATATATCAAAACTTAATTTTTGATTAGTAATGTGCATGGATAAGAACTTCATTGGACAACTTTAAAGGTGATTTTCTCAATATTTTGATTTTTTTGCACCCTCAGATTCCAAATTTAAAAATAGATAATTCTGTCTCTGCCAAATATTGCCCTGTTCTAGCAAACCAATGGAAATCTTATTTATTCAGCTTTCAGATAATGTATAAATCTCAATTTTGAAAATATACCCTTATGACTGGTTTTGTCTTCCAGGGTCACATTTAGTCATTTTAGCCACTGAAAAAATACTATAGAAGTCAATGGCTATCGTCAACTGGTAGGTTACCAACATTCTTTAAAATATCTCCTTATGAGATTAGCAGAATAAATAAAACGAAACTGGTTTGGAAACACAGAAACATTTTTGCAAGAACTCTCTCTAACTTCACATAAAAGCTTAATTTTCTTAACATTTGCAGAAATGAATTCTGTTACCAAGAATAACCCTCCACCCACTCCACTGCTGTCATTTGTCAAGCAAGTATAGATCCAAACACTGCAACTGAAATCAATGGCCTCGCAGAGGACCGATGTACCCTGGCTAAAGTGATAATCATTCACACTATAACAGAGTTCATGCAGGGTTAAATTATTCAGACCACTTAAACGATATTGTTCCGTTCATTTCCCCTAATAAAGTCCCCCAGTTCCGTACCCAGCCAGGCACGCTCTGGTTCGTGAGAACATCTCAATAGAGCAGATGTGGCTCCATGCTGCTCTTGCTGGATGTAACAATGAGCGAGTAAACAGAGAGGGACTTGTGCAGCACAAAGGCTTTTTGCCGTAATGGATTTTTAAATAGAGAGGGAAAAGCGTCTCCAGCCCTATCACAGAACTGTTTATTCATGCTTTCGTGCTGAAATAACTTAATCCACCATCCTTAGTGAAGATTAGAGTAGATTTGCTTCAATTAAAAACAGACTTTACACCAAACACTCAATACACAGCTCACTGGTGCATTGTTTCAGCTTTACGGAGGTTTTGGAATTGCCTTAAAGCATCACAATGACTAGTTATGCATTTTCGATCATGTAGAAGATAAGCGAATCAAAAGCAGTGAAGACTATGAAGACAATGCAAGGTCGTCTGAACCACACTATGCCCTGGAGTCTAGTAGTTATAGGAATAGTTCACTCAAAAATGACAAGTCTGTCATTACTTACTCAACCATATGTCATGTTTTCAGGGCTGTCAAGTTTTAACATGACAGCAAAGCATTATAAATGTGATCCATATAGCTTGGATCTTCTTTTTTTTTTCTTTGTTGCAATAGGACAGGAAGCGAAGTGGTGGAAGGAGGGGGGTGGAATTGGGAAGGTCCTCAAGTTGGGACTCGAACTCGGGTCGCCTGAAGTGCAACTGAGCTGCCCAGAAGGCTAACAGCTCTAACTATAGCTTGGATCTTCTGAAGCCATTAAAAAGCTTTGTGTGAGAAACAGACTGAAATGTTGGCAACAACCTGAGGGTGAGTAAATGATGACAAATTTTTCAGTTTTGGGTCAGCTAACCTTTTAAAGAAAAAACGTCTTCCAAATGTGAACATTTGCTGGTAATTTATTCACCTTCAGGCCATCCAAGATGTAAATGAGTTTGTTTTTTTCATAGAAACAGATTTGAAGAAATTTGGTATTTCATCACTTGCTCACCAATGGATCCTCTGCAGTGAATGGGTGCCGTCAGAATGAGAGTCCAAACAGCTGATTAAAACATCACAATAATCCACAGTTAATCCAATATTGTGAAGATAAAAGCCATGTGTTTGTAAGAAACAAATCCATCATTAAAGTGTTTTAACTTGAAACTGTCATTTCTAGACAAAATACCAGTCCATAATCTATAACAATGCTTCGCCCAGTGAAATCTGCCATCATAACTGTTTTTAAGATTTTTTTTTCATGTGTAAATGGTGCTTGATCTGCACTGTAAAAAACAATTTGTTGAGTCAACTTAAAATAATTTGTTACCCGTCTACCTTCAAATTTTAAGTCAACACAAAAAGGTTTAGTCAACTTGAAACGTTAAGTTGTAATAAGTGACAACTTAGATATTTGAGCTCATTCAACTTAAAAATTTAAGGCAGCTGTGTAACAAGCCCGGCTTTTAAGTTTAACAAACCAAACCAATTTTGTTTGTTTAGTCAGCTTAAATATCTAAATTTTCACTTAGTGCAACTTAACATTTCAAATCGACTAAACTTGAGTTGACTGAACTTAAAATTTTAAGGCAGCAGGGTAACAAACCCTTTTAAGTTGACTCAAAAATGTTTTATTTTTTTTTAAGGTCTGTGCATATTTCTTTCTTGATAAAGACAAGGTGAATTTTTTTCACAGGAGAAAGCAATATTGTGGATAAAGGACTCGCATTATAGCGATTTGAAGTTAGAAATCTTGATGGATTTGTTTATTACAAAAACACAGCTTGTGGATTAATTACATTTCTTGTGAATTATTGTGATGTTTTTATCAGTTGTTTGAACTCACATTCTGACGGCACCCATTCACTACAGAGGATCCACTGGTGAGCAAGTGATGTAATGCTAAATTTCTCCAAATCTCATCTCATCTACAGTAAATTTTTTGCAAATTTTAATTTTTGGGTGAACTATTTTTTTAACTACAGGTCGTGCTAAAGGTATTGCCCTTGTACTGTTGTTTACATACCAAGCAACCACTAAAAGCCATGCTTCATGGTAGCTAATCCACTGCAGAAATCTTTACGCAGTGCTGTGAGAGTTTCAACACCAAGCAAAGGCAACTGTACTGCAGCACTTCACGTTAACTGTACATTTACGGCTGTGTGTGAATCAACGCTTTCTCTTTGTCAGCAGCTAATAAATTACGGCAGCCGTCGCACCAACTGTCTTCCTTCCTGACACCTCAACCAAACTTTTGAGCAGAGATTACACAGGCCGCTAATGGATCAGGCTAGTGTGGAGAGTAGAGAACTAGAAATATGAATGAAAGCACTCATATAATACACTTTAAATAACATTACATAAAGCTGTTTTCAATATTGATGATAATAAGAAATATTTATTGAACAGCAAATCAGTATATTAGAATGATTTCTGAAGGATCATTCAGAAGACGAGAGTAATGATGCTGAAAATTCAGCTTTGCATCACAGGAATAAATTGCATTTTAAAATATATTCAAATAGAAAGCAGGTATTTTAAATTGTAATATTTATTCACAATATTACTGTTATTACTGTATTTTTTATGAGCCTAGGGGAACACAAACAACTTCTAAAAAATAACCATGTGTGTAGGGATGGATAAGTCTTCTACAGATCTGGTATCTGGTATTTTTGATAAGTTTTGTACAGACATGACTTGTCTCAGTGTGTCTGCCCATCAGGTGGGCTAGCAATGAACACCTATACATGCATACGGATCATTACAGCACATTCTGTTGCTACAGGCAGCTCACATATTATGCAATGACACATATATAGTAATATTAATGCACTCACCAACTGCCTGCATATTTAAATGACCTGCTGCCTAAGCGCGGACACCTGTTTCCACTTAGAAATCCAGATTCTGAAGGAATCATTTATTAAAAATGACAATTCTGTCATAATTCATCATCTCATGTCATTGCAAACCTCTACTCTGTGGAATTCAGATGGGGAAACAGGTACTGACCACTTTTTCCCATATAATGAAAGTGAAAAACATGAATGAAACCAATGATCTGGGATGTCTAGCTCAAAATGACAAAAAAGTCATCTTTAGTCATTCAATAGCTTTGTGAAGTAAAAAGACCTTATTCAAAAGGAATTCTGTAAAATATCTCATTACACTCATCATTCTCTTTTTCAGTGACACTGATTTCCAAACGCAATAGCCTGACCTTCAGATTTAAACAGAACTGAACATACTGCATTTCTAATATCATTCACTGTATTGGAGTCTGGTTAGCATGATTCAGTGTTTATACTAGTGATTCAGTGTAACAAGTCACTCAAACTAACCTCTGGGGAAACGGAAAAGTCTGAATGACGACCCATGCAAAAGAGATCAATACTAATGTCAGCTATTGGATTGGTTCAGGTCCCTCAGGACCAGTGCGTGATTGGCTACTTAAACCGGGATGATTTGTATATATCCATGCTGCCATTTAAAGCGACACAGTCGCGCTGAAGCTAACTGGCCATTTCCTGCCCAACACACGCATACTGAATGGGTTTACCAATAAAACCCCTCAGGAGCTCTGTCAGGGGCTTACTTTAACTGACAGCGCTGAGAAAAATCCACCACTGAAAGAAACCATAGTTCATTTCTTCACTCTATCGAGCGAGTCCATATTGAATGGATTGTAACAGTCTAGTTATTGAAATCAATACCAATAACTGCAATCCCTCGTCCTCTGAACGGATCTCCACCCAATCAATGGATATCAAATTACACTTTGCCTATTGTGCATAATTTCCATTTGAAAGACAGTGATCGGGATTTTGTACGAATAAAGATCGATGTTTGTAAATGGCGGTTGTTTTCTGACACACTTGTTGACCTACAATGCAAACATTTTAATTGTTCATGATTTTCAGCTATCATAGAACATGCTTCCTTGTTGTAACATGACTGTAATATTGCAAATTGCATTCAGACAAAATATAATTATTATTATAATTTTTAATCCATTTTTGTGGAAAAAATATAATGAAACAGTTCAGGGTAAGGATTGTAACATGACTCTCATATTGTGATTAGCATTCAGTCATTATATCGGAGAGAAAAAAAAATATCATTTTGATTTTTTAATGCGATTTTGTGGTAAAATCATATATTAATCATATGCTTCCTTGTCACATGACTCTCATATTGTGATTATCATTAAGTCATTATATTGGAGACAAAATGCACCATTTAGATTTTAATGGGATTTTAAGGGGAAAAAGATCATTTGACAGTTTGGTTAAATCATTTTCAGCTACCATAGTACATTGTACAACCTTAGTACTACCTTGTATTATGTATTGCAAATGGCTTTAAGTCATAATACTTGAAATAAAATTATTATATTTAATTTTTTTTTATCCAATTTTGTGGACAAATATAATCAAACAGTTCAGTTAAATGGGTTAAGAAAGTTTTTTTTTTTGACATCATCTATGAAAAAAATTACTATTCAAGATTTTCAACTAATTATATGTTCATTCATGCTTGTCACATATTGCAATTAACATTCAGTCATAATATTGAAGACAAAATGTATTTATTTTTTTTTTAATGGAATTTCTTGGGGGAAAATATCATTTGACAGTCCAGATATATCAGTTAAGAAAGAGACTATAGTACATGCAACATTTTTACAAGTTTGCAACTGGCATTCAGTCATAAAATTGGAAATAAAAATGATTATTTAAAAATCCAATTTTGTGGAAAATTTGACAGTTCAATTAAATGGCTTAAAAACGATCAGCTGTGAAAAAAATATATTACTATTGAGTAATATAATAAGATTTTCAGCTATCAGCCACAATACTGCATATTAAAAATATTATTTGGATTTTTTTTTTAATTAATTTTGTTAAAAAAAAAAAATCAATTGGAAGTTTAGTTCAATGTGTTAAGAAATACATTTTTTGTGACATCTGCTGTAAGTAAAGAATGGTCTTAATATTGAAAATATAAATGTGACCCTGGACCACAAAACCGTATGGGTCAACTTTTTTAAATAAATAAGCTGTAATAAATAAATAATTGAAATAAATAAGTAAGCTGAATAAATAAGCTTTCCATTGAATCTGGAATCTGAGGGTGCAAAAAAATCTAAAATATTGAGAAAATTGCCTTTAAAGTCCAAATAAAGTTCTTAGCAATGCATATGATATATTTACGGTAGTACATTTACAAAACATCTTCATGGAACATGATCTTTACTTAATATCCTAATGATTATTGGCATAAGAGAAAAATTGATCATTTTGACCCATGCAATGTATTTTTGGCTATTGCTACAAATATACCCGTGCTACTTAAGACTGGTTTTGTGGTCCAGGGTCACAAATGATGGTTTTTTTAGTAATCCAATTTTGTGGAAAGCTCTCACAACAGCTGATCAAGTTCAGTGGGTTCAGAATAAGATTTATTTTCCTGTGATATCAGCTGTGAAAACACAAATGATATTACTTCCAGTCCATTCATCATACTGAAAATGATCAAGTTGAGGGCAAAGCATTATGGCATAGAGTATTCTGTACAGCTTACTTTATTGTATTCTGCACATTTAGGTCATTCCGTACATACCAACATTTGCATATTGTGCACAGGATTCATTCCGGATCCTGCAGAAATAGATAATGTGGTAGTATGCCATCCGAATGGCCTTGGACCTTCTAACTCGGTTATATTAAGCAACTCTGCACCTTAATATAAAAATAACTCAACATGATTGTCTGTGAAGAGAAATGGCTTTTATTTCATGGTCCCTGAACCTCCCTGTATAATTCTGAATCAGAACTGACACAATCCCTATTACGGCTCCTGCATTTTATGGCTTCTTGCTTGGCTGACATTTCTGTAACATATGATTACATTATAAGACTATTAAACTCATCAAGTGTAGACCAAAAAAAAAAAAAAAAAAAATCGCGGACCGGACTCAATTTGAGGTTGTGAAAGGGGCGGGGCTTAGATGATTCTCTCCGGCCCGGAAAAAGCCGTTGACATGTTGATAGATTAAAAGAAGGAGCGAGCATGAAATCTTTTCAGAAGACTGCAGCCAACAAAGAAGGAGAACATCCTCAATAGCCTGCCATTCTAATTGGATCTGACAGTCAAGTCAAAGATAAAAGAGAAACAAGATATGGGGCTTATGTACACATCCAACGGAGACTTCCCGTTGTAGTGCATTAGCAAGGTTGGAGATATCTAAAATCTCATCATCCCTAATCAAATGATCGAGCACGCGAGCGTACAATACGCACCGCATGGGGAAAAACAGGAACATTTGTTAAGGTTAGAAGACCAGCGGCCCGGGTTTATGGATATTGATGCCGGTGGAATTGCGTGTCAGTGCAAAGCAGGGGACTCACAGAGAGAGCATCATTCATCCCAGCGGCCTCTTATACACACACTGAATGAGGTGCCAACCTGTGTCACTCAAAGAGCCATTTCTGTCCACCTCGCTCTATTGTCCTCTGACAGAGAGAGAGAGAGAAGTGCGAGTGCGGGAGGGAGGGATGCTCGTGAGGGATCGTGGGTGTGCGGGGAAAACGGGGCGAGAGGAAAAAAAGACGGCGAGAAATGAAGCAGGGGAGGCGAGCGCCAGAGGAGGGGCGGACATTCATCAGTATCCCCTTTTGTCACGTTTAAATGCTGGAGTCTGGATAAAGCATTGCTTGTTGCCTTTTCCGGAGAGACCACTAGGAAGAAGAGCCAGAAAGCTTTAGGAGAGAGAGAGAGAGAGTTGGGGAGAGAGAGAGATCTGACAGGGGAAGAGATAAATCTATACAGGATCCAGTATAGGCTGACTATAATGACATACAGTAACTTTCAAACTCAAAACTTCCTTCCCAGTGGAAGGAAATCTGAAGGAAAAAAAAAACCACATTGCCCATGCTTAAATATTAATAATACCTACTGAGTTATTAAAATCTTTTTTGTCCAATCACAGTGAGTTCAAGTTAGAATATTCCTAACAATGTTATTTAAGCATCATTAATTATTAATTAATTTGATTTTATATATGTATATATATATATATATATATATATATATATATATATATTTTTTTTTTTTTTTTTTTTTTTTTTTTTTTCCTTTTCTATTTGAATTTTAAAGTTAGCATTTTGTTTAATTATATTTCTACATCATTTTTATAAATGTTTTAGTTTTTTGTTTTATTTTAGTACTTCAAGTCAAACTAAATTTAAATGAGAAATGTTGCCTTGTCAGCAATTTTATTTTATTTCACATAATTTTTTTTATTATTTTAATTTTAGTTTCAGTTTTAGTTTTAATTTTGGTAAAATATAATTAGGGGTTGACAGGGCCGATGCCAATACCGATTATTACAGATCAAGTAGACCGGTAACCAATATTTTGAACCGATATATACAGTTGCATGTGAAATTTTGGGAAACCCTTGCAGAATCTGTGAAAATCTTAATAATTTTAACAAAATAAGAGAGATCATACAAAATGCATGTTATTTTTTATTTAGTACTGTCGTGAGTAGGATATTTTACATAAAAGATGTTTACATATAGTCCACAAGACCAAAATCTACGACTGTTTTTTTTTTTGTTTTGTGATGGTTGTTCATGAGTCCCTTGTTTGTTCTGGACAGTTAAACTGAACACTGTTCTTCTGAAAAATCCTCCAGATCCTGCATATCCTCTATTTTGCATATTCAAACCCTTTCTGACAGTGACTATAACGCAAACGCAACTATTAAAAAAGGTTCACACATTCACTGATGCCTGAGAAGGAAACACAAAGCATTAAGAGCTGGGGGGTGAAAACCTTTGAACAGTTGAAATTTTTTATATTTTGTTGAAATATCATTTTTTTTTTCCATTTAGTAGTGCCCTTCAGAAGCAACAGAAGATACTTGCATGTTTCCCGGAAGACAAATTAAGTACAATTTACCTTGATCTTCAAATTCCAAAAGTTTTCACCCCCCGGCTCTAAATGCATCGTGTTTCCCTGAATGTTTGAAACTTTTTTATAATGTGTTTGTTTGAGTCCCTCAATTATCCTCAGTTTGAAAAGATGGATCTCTAAACCATACAGTCACTGCTGGAAAGAGTTCAAATATGCAAAAGATGCTGGAAAACTAAAGAATCTGCAGGACCTGGAGGATTTTTCTGAAGAACAGTGCTCAGTTTAACTGTTGAGAACAAACAACGGACTCATGAACAACTGTCAGAAAACAAAAAAACAGTCGTAGATCATACAGGTAACCACACACAGTATTAAGAACCAAGGGGTCTCAAACTTTTGAAGGGGGATATTTTAATAATCTATTTTTTTGTCTTGTGGACTATATGTAAACATCTTTTATGTAAAATATCTTACTCAGGACAGTACTGATTAAAAAATAACATGTGTTTTTTATATGATCTCTCTTATTTTGTTAAAATTATTCACATTTTCACAGATTCTGAAAGGGGTTTGCAAACTTTCGCATGCAACTGTATGTCTGGTTTAAAAATGAAAATTAATATCAAAATTAAGAATAACAAGAGCTTTGACAAAAACTTTCTTTAAATGTTTTTAAATAATTTTATCGGCAAATCGGATTTGAAAATGGCCAATGCCGATAAACATAAAAATGCTTAATAAGCGGTACGCCCACTAAATATAATAACCATGGTTCTCAAACCCAAGAACAACCACAATAAGAGCTGGAGAATCTGTTGTTTCTGGCTGTCTGTCGCTCTGAATATTCTTCCAACGAAGAGCAACAACAGGGATGAGTAGCTGAAGCTTATTTTTAACAAGCTTCCTGATCAGTTAAATTGCTTTTTTCCCTGTTAAGACATAATTAAGTCTTTCCAAAAAGGTTGTTATCGAAGAATGAGGCAATTAAACATTGCATTTTTGATTATGTACAATTTCACATGCAAAGAGGATTTTTGTATTAAAAAGGCACAAAAAAGAGAGGGTTAAAGGAGTAATAAATAAAATAAATAAACATAAAACTAATAATAAATACAGAATAACACTATTAACACATGCATTAAGAGGGGAAAATAATTAAATAAATAAATTATTGTAAAAAATTGCTAATTTGATTTGCTGACCTAAAAAAAAAATAGCTTAATCTTCTTAATTTGACATCATAATGTTCCTATGTTTTAAGTGTGGACTTTAGACCCCACTTTAGAATTGAGCAAGACTGATATTTCCTTACATGCTTTATCATCACACTCACAACGGCATCAGCGGCAATCCCAAATCTCTTTCTCCCGCTCTCTTATTCATGCAAGCATATGGTGGTGTCCATCAGCACAGTGAAGCTGCTATGATGGAGTGTACTTGTTGAATTATGCATACGCAATAGAGTCACAGATCACTGCAGTGCCTGCTTCTGACAGATATGAATACCTGTGAGGAGGATAGGAAGTATATGAGCTACATATCTACCTGTCTCTTTCCCGCTCCCTCTCCCCCTCTCCCAGTCACGGCTGAAGATACACCTCCTAAACCGCATAATAACAATGAAGAAAGCATTTCAACAACCCCTGTGATCAGTAAAAGCAAATGTTGGTCTTTGATTTACCAACTGGATGCACTCACAGCTCTATACCGCAGTTATCGAGACGTGTTTTTCTCCTGGCTTTGTGCGTCTCTGATAACTGACGGGGCCTCTGACTCATCGCTTGTGTTCTTCTCAGCGTCAAGAACACGTCAGGTGAAAACCTGTCCAGGTTTTTAATTCAAAGGATTTAAATTAAGCAATTAATAGATCAGCAAGACACAGTAAGATAGTGTCAGACTGTGACCCCAAATCTGTGATTAAGCACAGCTAGATGAAAAACAAAAAGAGGTTAGGTGAGGCTCGGGAGAGCGATTTGAGCGCTGAAATGTTTTGTAGTGAGCCCTGGTGGGAGGAGCGCCATGCTTTCTGATGAAAATGGGGCCACTCTGAAAGCTTTGTGGATGTTTCTGGAATGGCAGGCTCAAACCAGAGGTGTTTCTAGCCTTTTATCAGCACTGTGTATCCATATTTTGAGAGTCTTTTTTGGACATAAATAGAGATAAATCATCTCTACCTGCGTCACAGAGTTGTGCACAAACTGCACAAGCAATAAAGAGCTAGTTCGTCACTGACCAACTTTAAAAGACACTTACAAGAAAAAAGGCCACTGGGTCACCTTTGCACCATATTTATCACTAAAGGGTGCGTATAGGTACCTTAAAGGTACAGTCTGGTCTCTAGAATGTACATGGTACATATTAATACCTTTTGAAAGGGTGCTGGCCTTCCATCCAATGCTCTTTTTGTTTTCTGTCTTATAAAATATCCTGTTACTATTTTGGTGGGAGAAACTGCTGCAATGATTCAGTTTGTGAGTGAACTGTCCAAATGAATCAAACTGAATTGCGAATAATTGCGAGTATTTTGCAAAACTCTTTGACCGGTTGGATTACAACAGTGATGAATTTGTGAATCTGGCAGCGCTTATCGAATGTATAACTTTAAAAAAATTTGGTTTCAGTAAGTTTTGTTAAAGAAATTAATACTTTTGTTCAAGGATGCATTAAATTGATCAAAACTATGGAAGCCCATTTCCGCCACAGAATAAAAAATAAAAAATGTAATTGCAACTTTTTATTTCACAATTCTTTTTTTCTTGCAATTGCGATTTTATTCTAACAATTCTGAGAAATGATATCAGAATTGTGAAATATAATCTCACAATTCTGACTTTTTACTCTAATTCTTTATATCATGCAATTTTGACTTTATAACACGCAACTGCAAACTTATATCATGCAATTCTGAGAGGTTTTATATCACAATACTGAGGAAAAAAGTTAGAATTGTGCGATATAAACTCACAATTGCAAGAAAAAAGTCAGAAATTCGAGATACAAATTGTCATTTGTGATAAAAAGTCTTTGTGATTTGTGAGTTTTTATCTCGCTATTCCGAGAAAAAAGTCAGAATTGGAAGAAAAAAGGTAGAATTGCGAGACATAAACTCACAACTGCCAGGAAAAAGTCAGAATTGCAAGTTTTTATAACACAATTATGAGAAAAAAAAGTCAGAATTGCAAGATACAAACTCATTTGCAAGAAAAGTCAGATTTGTGAGTTTTTATCTCACAATTCTGAGAAAAAAGTGAGAATTGCAAGAAAAAAGTTAGAATTGCAAGACAAACTCGCAATTGCGAGGAAAAAGTCAGAATTGTGAGATACAAACTCTCATTTGTGAGAAAAAACAGAATTGTGAATTTTTATCTCGCAATTCTGAGAAAAAAGACGAATTAGAAGAAAAAAGTTAAAATTGCGAGACATAAACTCGCAATTTTGAGGAAAAAGTCAGAGTTGCATGTTTTCATATCACAATTATGAGAAAAAAGTCAGAATTGTGAGATACAAATTGTCATTTGAGAGAAAAAGTCAGATTTGTGAGTTTTTATCTCGCAATTCTGAGAAAAAAAAGTCAGAATTGAAAGAAAAAAGAATTGTGGAACAAACTTGCAAATGAAAGAAAAAAAGTCTCTTATTTGTGAGAAAAGTCAGAATTTTTTAGTCTTTATTTCACAGTTTTTATTTCACAATTATGAGAAAAAAGTCAGAAGGAAAAAAGACAGATTTGCGAGAGACAAATTGTCATTTGCGAGAAAAGTCATAATTGCAAGATATAAACTGGCAATTGCGAGAAAAAGTCAGAATTGCGAGATACTAACTTTCATTTGCAGGAAATGTAAGAATTGCAGGTTTTTATCTCACAATTTTTGTATTTTGTTTGTATTAAAAAAGTACTTTTTTAATTCAGTGGTGGAAACGGGCTTCTATACCTAAAGTCATTGTAAATACAAAATAAATAAATAAATAGAAATGCTGTTCATCTTAAGTTTTTATTCAACAAAGAATGCTGAAATATTAAGATTAATAACCTTTTTATTTTTTAATTTCAAATTGTAATAATTGTTGCTGCTTTATGATAAAATAAATGCTGCCTTGGTGAACATGAGACTCTTGTAAAAACAAAATCAAAACAAAAAAGTGGTTGGTCAGCTCATTCAGTTTAAACAGACAACTCATGAATGAGCTGCACAACCAGACTTCACTGTCTAGCTACACAATACGAGCATGACGGGGAGAAAAAGACTGACTAAAACCTTATGGGTCATCTGTAGAAATCAAATGCTTTCCCAGAGCTCATGTCTGCCATTCATTCCCGCTCTCCTTTTCACCTCCTGCCTCTTCGGCAGGAAATTTGCTCACTTGATAAAGCGCGGAGCGGGGTCAAACACTCACCTGAGCCTCGCCAATTAAGCCTCAATGAGATACTCTTATCAAATTGGCTTTTACGGCCAAACTCTACAGACACGGGAATGCTGGAGGAGAGAGAGCAGTCACAGACATTTAAGAAATGTGCCACTTTCAGATAAAGCTTCCTTTATACACGCACGCGCTCCTGATGAATACAGAAGCCTAATTAGACTAAACGGCGTTCACAAAGACCATACCAGAATACAAAACGGGATGTGTGTGCAAAAGCGCGCACGCATTTAGGAATGAAATGTCATTTTCAGTTGTCGAACAAATTAGGCGCATTGAAAGGTTTAGAAGGGCTCTGTAAACACCCTCAAGGATACAAAGACACTTTAAACGAACACGTTATGTAAAAAAACTGTCATTGCAAAAACTGTCAAATATGTAACACTGTCATGTATGTCGATAATACACAACATGCTGCAGATAAAATGAATTTGAAATCACACATTAACATGCTTCAGTTAAACCACAGAATTGACTTTAATGATAATTCTAAAAGAGATGGAAAATAAATTAATAACCACAATTTTTAGTAACACATCTCATACAGAATGAAAGTGAGAAACCTGAATGGGAATAATTTAATGACCTTCACATGGCAGCTGAAGGGACATTGTGAGAGTTTTCATTTTACAGTAAAATAGAAGACGCTCTGGAGAATAAAAGAAGCACCTTGAAATCCCGACCGAAGTTAAAACTCTCAAAAGAGTTTCATTCACTCTAAGTTAAATAAATAGGACCAAAAAATGAAAGGAGGATAAAGCAGGGCAATCTAAGATTAATTTCTCTCTCCGTTTCTTTCTATCTCCATTTCGCTTTCACATGTACTGTGGCACGTTTCGAGGGTGACTCAGCCGTCAAATGATTCAGACAGGGAAAACTGTGATTGTGGGGTGAAGGAGGGGGTGCTGTAACCTTAGAAACAAGGTATGCTAACCAAAATCTTGAGGGAAGGGCACTTAGAGGGAATGTGCAAGACGACTCGGGCCAAATCTTGTACAACTGCTCTGTAGTCACTAGAGCATAGAAACATCTTCGGTTCATTTCTAGGACAGGCCATTTTCTGACTTACATGACAGTTACATAGTCCTCAGACTTAGATTTTTTCATCATCACCAGTGCACAACCATTTGTGTAGAATGTTCAGGAACAATGATCTTATACTAAAACTATAACAATGAAACTAATGAAATAGTAAGCAAAAGGGTGAATCTCCTAAAATCTTTCAAGAACACATCTGGGTCATATTTCAACCCAAAATATATGAAAAAAAGTGATAAATTAGGTTTTGCTTAAAATAAAGATTATTTACCACATTTCAAACCAAGGTTTTTTTTTTTTTTTAGTTTTTATTATTATTATTATTCATTTATTTAAGTCCTGTGACATTATTTTGAGAAAATTAAGCAAATTCTCAACCCAAAATTTAGAAATTACTATATTGGAAGCAAATAAATGAATATAAATGTAATTTTAAATAAACACACTACTGGTCAAATTTTTTTCAAATTATTTGGAATAATTATATATATATATATATATATATATATATATATATATATATATATATATATATATATATATATATATATATATATATGTATATATATATATAAATGTTTATATTTTAAAATGTAATTGATTCCTGTCATGATAACACTGAATTTTCAGCAGCCATTACTCTAGTATTCAATGATCATTTTGAAAATTGAAAGAATAAGTAAATAAGTAAATAAATAAATAAATTAATTAATTAATTATTATTATTATTATTATTATTATTATTATTATTATTATTATTATTATTATTATTATTATTTCAAACTTTTGACCGTTTGACTGTTTTTTAAACATTATGGTAGTATTTCTTGTATTCGCTTTAAAATTACTAAATTAGAAGTGTTTCTTGTTTAAATTGCTTGAAACAAGAAATAAATAAGTGTAGTATACTGATTTTTCAGCAGTTGTTACTCCAGTATTTAATGTCACATGATCATTCAGATAATCGAAAGAATGAATAAATAAATAAATAAATAAATAAAAGTATTTATTTATTTTATTTTTTATTTTTTTCCCCCAAACTTTAGACTGGTACTGTATATTCAAACATTGCTTAATTGTTATTTAAAAAAAAAAAAAAATCCATATAACAATAAAAATCATAAAGTTTGTACTTTTTTTATTTAAAATATATAGATTTTATTATATATTATTATTATTATTATTATTATTAATAATAATAATTTTGTTTTATTTTATTTTATTTCGTCACTGAATAAAAAAATAAAAAAGGTAATTGCAACTTTTTATCTAACAATTTTTACTTTTTCCTCAAAATTGTAAGATACAAACTCGCAATTGTGAGTTATAAATTCAGAATTGTGAGATATAAAGTTGCAATTCTGAGAAATAAAGTCAGAATTGCAAAATATATACAATTCTGAAAAATAAAGTCGCAATTCTGATAACAAGTCTTTCCCCCCTCAGAATTGGACTTTATAACCTGCAATTACGGGTCATATATCACATAAAACAAGTCAGAATTAAAAGATACAAACTCATATTTGTGAGAACAAACGTTTATATCTCGCAATTTTGACTTCATTTCTCAGAATTGTGAGTTTATATTATGCAATTCTGAGGAAAAATAGTCAGAATTACGAGATGTAAACTTACAATGGTAAAAAAAAAAAAGTCAGAATTGTAACATAAAAACTTACAATTACCTTTTTATTTTGGCGGAAATGGGCTTCCATAGATTTTTGAGCTGAAATATGACCTGGGCATGGTTTTGTAAGGTTCACCCATAAATCTTTTTGCATTTACAACTGAAAAGGTATATATTTAAAGTTAGAAAGTCATCATTTACAATTCCACAGCAAAAAAAAACCCTCCATTTTCACTAATGGTACAGAGGCTCCCTGATTGGATATACATGAGGTCTTCACCTCTGCAGTAATGATGTAGTTTGCACTGCACGCCTGCAGGAACAAAAATGGCCAGAGTAGACTGAAAGTACGAGCTCATTTTTCTCTGACACTCGTGGGCGGAGCACTGCGCCCCTCTCATTAATAAGCAGCGATTAGTCTTAATAAAAGGAAGAGGACCTGTTATTCAGTAGTAATTGTGTTAAGGAGTTACCACGGGAAGGTAAGTGCCGGAGCCCGGAGATGCTGGCTGACGGGGACGATGTCCTGTCAGGGACAATCTTCTGCTCACTAAATAGTGCTCAGACAGGCCATGGTGTGAAACAACCCCACATTTATCATCTTCACAAATCCAGAGCCATGGGGCTGTCATATGCTCATGTGCACACGCACACACCCTAGCCATAAATATAGCACGTTTTTAAAAGATGCAGAAGGGAATCACTCTCCCATTCAGACACACACACATACATGCATACACTCCCCTGAGGCTATGAGCTCCTCCACATGCCAACGGAGCAGAGGAGGGAGCGGGCATCATGCCAGTGTTGGACAAGGCATAGCGGCACATGGCATCACACAACGCCCAGTGCCACCTTCTGCTGAGTAAAGAGAGAATGTGCACACATGAGAGAGAGAGAGAGAGAGAGAAAGGGAGAGAGAGATGTCATCATGAGCTTAAAGCCTTGTTCAACTTCAATAGTCAAATGGTCTCCGTAAAACATTACCTGGAACACCATTTATGCTTCTTAGATAGTAAAAGGTAATAGCACTAATATCATAATCTTGGAAATGGAAATTATGGTAATTATTTTATTTTATTTTATTTTATTTTATTTTATTTTATTTTATTTTATTTTATTTTATTTTATTTTATTTTATTTTATTTTATTTTATTTTGTTATACATTATCCCATGATACAACACTCAAAAAATAATAATAATAATAAAAAAAAGAAAATAAAAAATTGTTAAATGTTGAAGTACAAAGGCCAAAATAGTATTTTCTTGTAAAATATTCATAATCATGGACATTAATTTAATTTAATTTGATTTAATTTAATTTATTTTTTATAGACCTGATCCCATGGTACAATACCCAAACAAACAAACAAACAAACAAACAAACAAACAGAAAGGTGTAGAAACAATTTCAATTTTAAAGTACAAAGACCCAAAAATAGCATTTTCTTGTAAAATATTCAAGTAATAATAATAATAATTATTATTATTTATTTATTTATTTTTTCATGGACCAAATTTCTCTTAAAAAACATGTAAATTATATAATAATATATTATATAATAATATAAAAATATTATTATTATTATTTTTTATCATTTATGATAGATAAAAATATTATTATTATTATTTTTTATCATTTATTTATCATCACTGTAAACATTTGGTGACAAAGTTCCCAGTATTGCAGGGTTGGTGCATATTACAACTTTTTTAATGTTAACATTATACACAGACTGTATTGTTACCAAGTTATGACATAAAATATAAAATATAAAATATAATCATATGTGATGTGTAACAACGGGAATTTTATCTTCAGTAAAAATTATAAACATTTACTGAAATTCATGTACCATGGTTTTTACATGGTACTCCATGGTTACTTCTAAGAATACCATGTTACTAACATAGTACGTGACCCAAATAGCATGTTTCTTTTTTGTTTTTTTTTTGACATATACCATGGTAGTACTAAAGTAGTCTTGAAGTTACTGTATATATATATATATATATATATATATATATATATATATATATACACATATAATGAGACTTCAGTACTATGGTATATATCAAAGTACCATGGTATTACCATCAAAGTACATATAAAAACACAATGGTAAACAAATAGGGTAATAATTCAGCACCATTAAATTACCATCTAAAATCATGACTATAAAAGGGCATGTAGGAGACTGTCCCTTTTAAAAACGTAACTATGCTTTTAATAACCGCCCTGGAATATGCAGATAAATTCAAAGGTCACTGCATTGTCCATAATTAATGGCATGCCTCTGTGACAGCCACGCTTTCCTGTCATATTTCATGCGTGTAAGCAGTCGTAAACAGCCATCAGCTCAATGTGACGCAAATATAAGACACGTCTCTTAAAGAGGTTAGGTCACAGCGCCGGTGTCTCCTGAGAGAAAGCTTTAGCGCTGTGTATGAGAGCGTGTCATCCTGGCTTTCAATAGGTGAAGTGCATCCGCATGTAATGGGCCATGTCTGGAAATCGATTCCAATTGCAATGCTAAACCCGTACCGCCCTCCTCTCCAAAGCACCCAACAAAGTCCTCATGCAACTGTCCAGTCATTTAACCCGGGGCCTGTGGGATTAACCGTGCCAATGCACTCCTTGTTGAAATGAGATGTTAACGTTAAGTTAGCAGACTAATGGGCTCTGTCAGGTGAGCGTTAACTTAGAATTACATTCTTTCAAAGGCTGATACAGCACAGAATATGACAAGAGGTTACAGAGTTAGCATTAAGTTGAATTAGCAATGTCTAACTTAGTAGCTGCATCCCAAATGACACAACACACATTATGCACTCAACCATGAAGTGTCCGATGTTCCACAATTATTATTATTATTATTTTAAGTGCATCTTCTGTATACTTTCTCTTTTTAGAATTTTTATTGTGAACACACCACTACTCTCACTATTAATACTACATAATGGCATAGAATGGTGTGTAAGTACACAAATTGGGATGCACCTAATGACTTTAAAGAAGACATATCATGAAAATCTGACTTTTTTCATGTTTAAATGGTATAAACGGGTCCCCACCGTATCTACCAACCGTCGAAAAGGACAACCCAGTAACTTTGTTTTGGTGAGCCTTTCTCTGCAAGCATGTAAGAACAAGCAGCTCAATTTTTTTTCAAAACCAAACCAATGTTTTTAGCAGAGTATCTAACGTACGAGCTGTAATGGCGCAGTGCTATTCTGAAAAGGGTGCGGGGAGCAGCTGCTCATTTGCATTTAAAGAGACATGCATGAAAACAGTGTGTTTCTGCTTCCACTTAAAATGGGCATTTTTTAAAATGATATATTAAATGATCTGTGGGGTATTTTGAGCTGAAACTTCACAGACACATTCTGGGGTCTCCTGAGACTTACATTACTTATTGAAAAAAGGGCCATAATAGGTCTCCTTTAACTAAAACATAATTGTCCTTGAAGATTTAGAGGTTTCAGCTTTGTTAGAGAACAATTTATGATGATAAATGATAGCAAATGATGATAAATCCATATGTCTAACAGCATTACCCACAGCATTATCATAAATATCCCACTAACAATAATATGTTTTAAGAACTTTATACTAATGTTTCCAGTGAGTTTTCTTGGTTGTACAGTTTAAGTCAAAAGTTTACATACACCTTGCAGAATCTGCAAAATGTTAATTCTTTTACCAAAATAACAGTGATCATACAAAATGAATGTAATTTTTTATTTAGTACTGACCTGAATAAGATAATAAGATTTCACATAAAAGACATTTACATATAGTCCACAAGAGAAAATAATAGTGGAATTTATGATTTCACATGAATAAGATTTCACATAAAAGACATTTACATATAGTCCACAAGAGAAAATAATAGTGGAATTTATAGAAATAACCCCGTTCAAAAGTTTCAATACACTTGATTCTTAAAACTGTGTTGTTACCTGAATGATCCACAGCTTTGTTTTTTTTTTTTGTTTTTTTTTTGTGATAGTTGTTCGTGAGTCCCTTCAAAAAAATCCTTCAGGTCCCGCAGATTCTTTGTTTTTTTTTTAGCATTTTTGTGTATTTAAACCCTTTCCAACAATAACTGTATGATTTTGAGATCCATCTTTTCACAATGAGGACAACTAAGGGACTCATATGTAACTATTGCAGAAGGTTCAAACACTCACTGATGCTCCAGAAGGAAAAATGATGCATTAAGAGCCATCCTCATTCCATTCAAAAGTTTACACCCCCAGCTCTTAATGCAGAATTTTTTCCTTCTAAAGCATTAGTGTTTGAATCTTCTGTAATAGTTGTAAATGAGTCCCTCAGCTGTCCTCAGTGTAAAAAGATAGACCTGAAAATCATACAGCCATTGTTGGAAAGGGTTCAAATACACAAAAAATGCTGATAAACCAAAGAATCTGTGGGACCTGAAGGACTTTTCTGAAGAACAGCAGACAGTTTAACTGTTCAGGACAAACATGGGACTCATGAACAACTATCACTAAACAAAAAGAACACAGCTGTTGATCATTCAGGTAACAACACAGTATTAAGAATCTTGTGATTTTTATAAATTCAACTATTAATTTCTCTTGTGGACTATATGTAAACGTCTTTTTTTTTGTGAAATATCTTATTCAGGTCAGTACTAAAAAAATAACATGCATTTTGTATGATCCCTCTCATTTTGGTAAAATAATTAGCATTTTGTATGTTACCTTTTGACTTCAACTGTATATGAATGTTAATGGAACTATTTTATCATTCCACAAACATTATGGAATATTACTTTTGTTCTTTGAACATTCCGAAACAAGTAATAACATTTAAACACACTAACGTTCCATGAATAATGTATAAATAATTTTGTAGTGTTTTTATAACATTATTAAAAACCATATAGTTTTGAACCAGCATTCAGTTAACATTACTGGAAGAAAGTTAATTCATAACTTTTAGAGAACCTTGCCAAAATGCCAGAATGCTAGTCAAAGTGTTTTCCCAAAGTTTCTCATCCACTATTTTAAAGAGAATTTATAAAATGCTGGGTTTTCCTTAAAAAAAAAAAAAAATACTGTCTTAGTGTTGACGGAAGGCCAAAAATCAGATATGAGTAATGAAAAATCAAATGTTTAAATATGCATATTTCAAAGATACATTACTACTGTGTCATGACAGAAGGAAGAAGCCTGATAACATTAAAAATACATCAGCTTTATAATGTTTCACAGTGTTCATACACTGTTAGACAGATATGAAAACATTTATAAAATCAGCTATCAGTTTCCATTTCATGGATTTTGATGGATAATTTCATCCAAAGTGACTTGCATTGCATCGAAGGCATACCTTTTACCAATGCAAGTATTGCTGGCAATCAGACTCATGACCTTGGCAGTGGTAGCGCCATGTTGTAATGTTTGAACTACAAGAACGCTAAAGGCAACATGCTGGCTGCAAATCAAACATTGGTCAACTTCTTGGAAGACAGCTTGCAACTATACCACCAACGCAATATCAAAGTCTATATTCATTCACTTGCCATATTTCAACTGTTAAAGAGGTCATCAAGATCACAGAGAGTAATGCTTTAATTTTCCATTTCACAACCACACAAATAGTAAGAAATTGCTACTGCAGTTAATACATATGTGACACGCAAATTATGGTTAATTCATCAACACCGTCATGCTGTGTATTAATTTTAGAGACAATTCAATAAACAGAGCTGAAAATAGATAAGAAATCACTCTGTACTCTCAATTCATTCACTCACTGACATGAATATCAGATTTGCCAAACATATAATAAATATTTAACACATTATTTTTGTATCTAATGGTGTTGGCAAATATTGAGGCGTTGTAAAACAACGATTTTGTGAGATTAAGAGATTAGCATTAAACAGATTAATGCAAAATAATTACTATTTTTGTTCCAGTACTCAAGGATATAATATAAAACAAGGCAAATATTCTACAGCAGCTGATGAAAGCAATGAACTCAGCACCTATAACACGTTTCATGGGGTCAATAGGTAAAAGTATTGATGTCTGTCACTATTGTTGAGATTAAATGAGGTTGGCTATATCCCAATAACAAGATATTTCCTTCCACACTTGCTCCACTCCCCTGTATGAATCTTAAAAGCTCGACACATTAAGCTTGTATGTGGAATGAGTCAGTTTAGAGCCAATACAATCTTCTGTAATCCTGTAATCCAAGTAAAAGAGGCAAATATATTAAAAGGGATCATGAAAAGGTTTGTATTGAATACATTCACAAAACAGCCTAGCTGAAACATTTGATTACCGCTCCAAAGCTGATATTTGTATTTTGTTGCCTTTTTCATCTGTGGGGCGATAGATCAATTCCTATTTGTCTGCTATATTTTCAAAACTCAATCGCGGCCCTTCCAGAAGCTGCCCAGAGTATCTGAGAACACTTAATAAACGGCTCGCCGTTATTGACTTCAATTTAGAGAAAGCTGCTGAATGCTTTTCTTCCATAGAGGCCCAGAGCACCTCGGGGAAATCCAGAATTGCATTGCCATAGGAAACATATTACCACAGGTCAGAACCTCCAGTTTACAGGATTTATCGCTGAGCCCTCAATCATATTTTCACCTGTCTCAACTCTCACTGCCCCTCAGTAGCTTCTCTGTAGCTGTAGTGGAGTCAGGCTGGCCTCCATCCATACAAACAACACTGAGCTCTTTCAAAGGCTGGATTCCTTTAAATCACTTGTTTTCAGAGAAAAAAGCACCATGAAAGTATCACAGTTTGGATAGGACTATGACTTGGTGTTGGGTGATATGCTCCACAGTCATATCGTCAACTTGTGAAATCACCCATATATGATATTATCAGGCTAATTAGTAATTTATGTATTTACTTGTAATTTATTTATTTAATTTAAAGAGTGAACGAACTCCAGAGTACAGCTAAAAGCATCTACTGACTACACATTATACCTTTTTAGTCAAGTGCCATATGGATGTCATAAAATATTTATACTGTGACTGAATTTGTATTTAACATGATAACAATTTAATAAAAACATTGCAAGTTATCTCAGTTATTCAAACAGCAGCTACAGAAAACTAGCAAAGAACATTTAGCAAATATTTTCAAAGAACATCACTGACTATAAAAAGCTATCTGTCTTATACTTACATCGGACTTTGTTGTTTATGATGAGAGAATTCACGAGAGAGCTGTGATGACTCATCTGAATGCCTCTAATTGGCCAATGCATTCATAAACTCAACGGAATCGTCTGTGATTGGTTATTGGTTATAACACTGTTATTGGTTATAACACTGTTAAAACGCCTAAAAAGAAATATGATGGAACAAATAAGATCTAATAATAATTAGAAAATAAGTAAGTAAATAAATGAATAATCAAACAATTCAAAAATGTGGGCTATTTGTTGTTGTACAAAAATTAATACTTTTTTTTCAGCAAGGATGCATTAAATTGATCAAAATTAACAGTAGAGACTTTTATTTTCATTCAAATAATTTTTATTTTAAATAAACTTTCTAGTCATCCTGACAAAAAAAAATTTTTTTTCACCATAATAATAATAAATGTTTCTTGAACACCAAATTAGTATACTAGAATATTTCTAAGAAGTTATGTCTGCTGAAAATTCAGCATTGTAAACACGAGAATAATATATATATATACAGTCATGGCCAAAAATATTAGCAATTCTTTCAGAAAATGCAACACTTCTCTCAGAAAATTGTTCCAATTGCAAATGTTTGGTATTCACATGCTTATTGTTTTTGTTTGCACTGCAACAACACAAAAAAACAGAGAAGAAAAGTCAAAGTTTATAAAATTTTACATAGAACTCAAAAATGGATTGGACAAAATGATTGGCACCTTATCAAAATTGTAAGAAATAATTGCTTTTCAAGCATGTGATGCTCCTGTAATTTGTATTTAGACACACCTGTGGCAAGTAACAAGTGTGGGCAATATAGTAATCACACTTGCAACCAGTTAAAATGGAGAAAAGTTGACTCAACCTTTCTGTTGTGTGTCACACTGAGCATGGAGAAAGAAATAAGTGTAAAGAGTTGTCTGTGGATTTAAGAGAAAGAATTGTGGAAAAACATGGACAATCTCAAGGCTACAAGTTCATCTCCAGAGATCTTAATGTTCCTGTGTCCACTGTGCGCAATATCATAAAGAGGTTTACAGCCCATGGCACTGTAGCTAACCTCCCTGGACGTGGACGGAAGAGCAAAATGAAAAATTACAATGAAGAATTGTTCGAATGGTGGATAAAGAACCGTGATTAACTTCCAAACAAATTCAAGCTGATCTGAAGACACAGGGTACAACAATGTCACCTTGCACTATCCGTCGCCATCTGAATGAAAAGGGACGCTATGGTAGGAGACCCAGGAGGACACCACTGCTGACACAAAGGCATAATAAAGCAAGAATGTGACAAAAAGCAAAACGGACAAAAAGGACATCATGGCACTGTTTACAGAAAAAGAAATGAGGCCTTCAAAGAAAAGAACACAATCCCTACGGTCAAACATGGTGGAGGTTCAAAGATGTTTTGGGGTTGCTTTGCTGCTTCTGGCACTGGATGCCTTGACTGTGTGAACGGTATCATGAAATCTGATGATTACCAAAGAATTCTGGGGCACAACATAGTGGCCAGTGTCAGAAAGCTGCATCTCCGCCAGAGGTCATGGGTCTTCCAGCAGGACAATGACCCGAAACACACTTCAAAAAGCACTCAAAAATGGTTACAAACAAAGTGCTGGAGAGTTCTGAAATGGCCAGCAATAAATCCAGATCTGAATCCCATAGAACACCTGTGGAGAGATCTCAAAACAGCAGTTGGGAGAAGGCATCCTTCAAATCTAAATGACCTGGAGCAGTTTGGAGCAGCAAAAGAAGAGTGGCCCAAAATTCCAATAGAGAGGTGTAAGAAACTCATTCATGGTTACAGGAAGTGATTGATTTCAGTTATTTTTTCCAAAGGGAGTGCTACCAAATATTAAGTTAAGGGTGCCAGTGATTTTGTCCAGTGCATTTTTTGGTTTCTGTGTGGAACTGTATCAGATTTTACTTTTCTTCTCTGTTTTTTTTTGTGTTGTTCCAATGCAAGGGTGCAGATATTTTTGGCCATGACTGTATATGGCTATATATATATATATATATATATATATATATATATACAGTCATGTATTTTTTTTTTTTAAGTCCTATCAACACTAAAATATATATATGGTATTTCTATAGGAACATGCCCAAAAAACACAGTAAAGGTGCCACTTTTTTAAGTCCATGGCCATTTCATGTTTGAATGGATTTATTGTCAAAACTACATTGTTGAAATAAATAAATAAATCAACAAACATTTACACCTTAGGCAGAAGCTTTCATCCAAAGTGGCATATGTGCATTCAAGCTATACTTTTTATCACTGTGCATTCTCTGGGAACTGAACTCTTGACCTTGTCGTTGCTAACGTCATCCAAATACCCTGTAGCTGAGCTACAGAAAGATGTCTGACAGAGACTATAAAATTCTCTTCCTTTCCCAGAAGTCCTCAACTTCCCCTGTGAGCGCTGAATTTCAATGGTTATTCATTTCAAAAACAAGGACCGATCATTCAGTATCACGTTAACTGCATTAAAACCACACTAGATGAGTCAGGCAAAATTTTATGGATGACAAGAACTCAGTCTTATACTGAAGCTTTATCAAGTTTGCAAGGGAGCATTACATGGTATATCTTATACAAGTTTATATAATATCAGACAGACATTTCATTGCAAACATGTTATTTATGAAAGAAACTATGGATGCAGCTATATGCACCACAGTCAGCCTCATATATCAACAGAAACTCTGGCCCCCTTCTGTCAATGTTTAATTAATTTACTTTACTATTCATTTATGGCCTCCCACTGAAGTAAAACTGAAAATGCTGAATGTGTCTTACTTCTTTAAAGGATGGCCAAATAACAAGCAAAAGTCTGTTGTCTGAAATCATTCACAGTAGCCTTTTGTGCTCCGGTTGAAAGTCGGAGAGAATCAGGGTCTCGTGCAGCTATAATTAACATCTCTTTACCAAACATCAAACATTGACAAAGTCCCTTTTTACTGCAAACTGCTGGCAGAGAAACACCAGGATAATGAATTCAGACATTATCAGAATGTTAATTGCGAACAGCCAATCTCAGTTCTGCATGCAAATGTAACATTTGCATATGACTGGAGAGGAAATATAAAAAGGATCCTTGAAACTATGAGGCCGATTGTTTCATGGGAGATTCCCTCATTTCCGACGGCACACAGGAATACCAGACTCAAGACGCTGGAGACTATTGGGCATAAAAGCAGGGTAGACTCATGCTATTGGAATGAAAATGAGCCACAGATTCATAGCTTTTCCCGGTTCCCAATTTACACAGTCCTGTTGGGGAGGAGCTCCACAGCTCAGGTTTGATAGACAGTAATGACACAGATCATTGCTACCAAACTTGGTCAATATATATGGTTGCACAGCCCAAACCTCTAACATTAACATTACTCTTTAATAATGTCACTTTCATGAACATAAAAAAAGGTCAACAGTATGTTTAACCAGTCTGCAAATGTATAAATTTCAGCAATAATATTGGAATCTATTCCTGGATCCAACCCAATCCCATGAGAAATGCATATATTTTATGAGGGTGCGATTTTATAAGAATTAGTATGATGTGATTTATACGAAAACTATGATTTTTAGAAAAAGAAAGCATGAAGGCCCACCATAACCCCATCCAAAACACAAAATAACATTGTACGAATCATACGAATTAGCCACAAATTAAAACAAAACAAAACAAAACAAAAAAAAACCCATAAAATTATAAATAACCATGAGACTGTTGCTCTATCACTTATATGAAAATTTAAATACCATTAATGAATTTAGAATTAATATCAAGCAATATTATTAATACATTTTATTAACATAGCACTGAAACAGAGTATAGAGTATATAGAGTGATAGAACAATAGAACAAAAGAACAATAGAATGATAGATAGATAGAATGACAGAAAATGATAGAACGATAGATAGATAGATAGATAGATAGATAGATAGATAGATAGATAGATAGATAGATAGATAGATAGATAGATGATAGATAGATAGATAGAATGACAGAAAACGATAGAACAATAGATAGATAGATAGATAGATAGATAGATAGATAGACAGATAGACAGAATGACAGAAAATGATAGAACGACAGATAGAACGATAGATAGATAGATAGATAGATAGATAGATAGTTAGTATGACAGAACGATAGATAGATAGATAGATAGATAGATAGATAGACAGATAGATAGAACGACAGAACCAAAGAACGATAGATATATAGAGTGACAGAACAACAGAACAAAAGAACGTGAAATAGATAGATAGTTAAATAGATAGATAGATAGACAAAACGAAAGAACGATAGATATACAGAGTGATAGAATAATAGAGCAAAAGAACGATAGATAGATAGATAGATAGATAGATAGACAGACAGACAGATAGAATGACAGAAAATGATTGAACAATAGAAGTTCAATAGACTGTTCCAGTCCTATACCTGAAGCCAGCCTACACTGTATACTTCAGGACAGGTATTCTCCCACCGAGCTTCAGAAAAGCTACTTTGCCTTGTGAGCTTCAGTCAAGAGGTGAGTTCATAATTAGGCACCCAGGGACAAAGTTTCCTATATGGGGGGAAAAAATACCATATAGATAAAGCAGAAGGGCAGTCAATGGACAGCTCTGAGAAGGCCAGCTCAATGGCCCTAAAACAGTGAGAATGAGATACCAGGCAAGTTCCTCATTAAGCTCCCAGAGACTGTGGCTGGCAAAGTTATTTGTATTCGTGACTTAGTGAAGGCCCATCTACGGGGCTCCACTGATGGTGCCAAGAGCCATTCAGCGCGTGTAGAAACACCCACTCCACAGGCCTCGAGAGAAAGAGAAGTAGATGCTGCACTAGCCAAAACTAAAGGAACCAGTTACTAAGGACTATTGGGTTCACTTCAGAGATACTGAATTGTGTGAAAAATAACATACTGACATTCTGCTTGTAACTTACTTACAATACTTACTTACTTATTTTTTTCCAAATTCCGTTTTTTCCATTTTATTTTTTCTGGATTCTGTTTTTTTTTTTTCCTTCATTTAAATTTTCTAGACTCTGTTTTAATGGTACATTTAAAAATATTAATCAAAAAAGATGTCTAATTAATTGAAATCATTAAACAATTTAACAGCAGTTTAAAAAAAAAACATTTTTAAGGCCCTATGACATTTTTATTAACGTTTAGTAATCAAAAGCATCTCTAATTAATATATATATATATTTTATATATATATATATATATATGTGTGTGTGTGTGTGTGTGTGTGTGTGTGTGTGTTGTGTATTTACATTTTTTCTGGCAAATAATCCTTAAAAAATAATATTTGAATAATAATTTTTATATTTTTTATTTATTTAATAAATATATTATTTATTATATATTAGTAGTACTATAATTACATTAATTAATATATTTCTGTCACAGTTTCTTTAAGTTAAACTGAAGTTTTATTTTGACAGGTTGCTGTGAAGACCTTTAGTTTCTGTTTGTATGTCATATGATGATAGTTTTTTTCAAAAGAAAAGGTAAAATGCTCATTAAGTGACACTCAGCGCAGCTTTACAGGACCCATAAAAACTACACCCAGTTGCATGTTTTAATCTCATAAAAACAGATATTGCAATTTTGATGTCACTTTTAATGCAAATATGATTGCTATAATAGTTTATTATAGCCATTTTAGCTATTGAATTTGGCATTATTGTTGAAGGGTTATACAGTTTACCCAGAACAACATGCAGAAGCAGCAAAAATATGCAGTAAATGGAAACAAATGCACAAGTGTGTTGCCAATTAGCAACGTATCATTGATTGTTTAATATCAACATGCTTTCCGTACAAGAAATGGATGGTTAGCAGTACAGGAACCATAAATGGTCGATAAATCACCACCACCACATTTCTGCTATTGGTACTGCCACCAGCTCTTGGGACTAATTACAGTGAATATGCAGCAACAGCTACAACCAAGAGTTCTGCTCTTTTCTTATGAACTCAGCCTTAGGGTGTTTACATAATAGAGTTAACACTGCAACGGAGAACAAAGCAAATCCATTGATTAGAATGGGACAAGGACATAAAGAAAAAAAAACAACAGGGTTTAAACATTTTTAAATCTGAAACACATTTAAAAGTAGGCATCCAACGAGGTTGACCGATGAGAACTGTACGGAGCCGTGTCCGGTTGTGCTGTCGGAAATCCAATTTTCTGTATCCCAACTTGATTTAAAAGTGACCTGGTTTTTTCCAGTCTCTCGAACTGCATTTTTGCCATTCCTATCAGTCAAACGCCCCGTCAGAGTTTCTCTGATGTGCAGGCGCCCTTAATCATCTGTGCGAAGCCACGCCACACCAAATGAGGTCCCCAAATAATTAAGAACATTAGTCTACGAACAACAAGACCAACTAAATCTGTTCCGCAAACACAGCATTAATCAACAGGAAGCAGGAAGTGAGTTTTAATTCAGACATGCGAAATCAATCACTGAAGAAATCAGAATCGCAAATACGATTAGCCAGGCTTGAGTACTCGGGGACGAAAACAAAAGCAAGATAAAGTGGCGCCGCTAAGAACAAGCTCATAGACTTATAGATTTTGCTGAAATCTTAAGCTGCACTCCCACTGTGTCTGAATGAATAATTCTGTTTGAAACAAAGGGTTTTTATGTTAAATGAGTCGTGCAGGCAACTGCTGCAAGCAGATTTTGAGAGTGCAGATTAAGGATATTTGAGAAAACCAGACATTTGTTAAAGAGCTAATTCAGAATTCACTCAACTGTAATTCCATGCAATACATCAACTTGCATCGTGCACTTTTAAGTGGGCCTAAATGTGATATGGAAATCTTGAAATCTTATAGCCAGAACGGAAACAACAGCTTTAACTTATTTAATAGATATTTAGAAAGTTAGGGCCAAACCATCTTTTGTGGTTAAAATTGTACTGTCAGGTTTTACTAAAGACACGCAGTGAAGAATTAGCACTGAAAAGGCATGTATGCAGTTATTTTTGCCCCTGGTTCAAATAAAACGTTTTACTAATGTTTGTGCTTGTCACATTACTGGCATTTGCACCATTATTTAACTCCCAAAAAAGCATATCTTAAACTATTTTGCGCTTGGAATGGCTGCAATTATCGGTGCTAGGAGGAGGCACCGCAGAGAACAGACAGTGCATAGTAGAAGGGAGAAGATTTTTTCCACATTTATTCATTTGTTTGGAATGCCTGAAGAACACACTACACGAACATATCATTTGCCAAGCCATGTTATTTTTAATTTGCTTCAGGAAATAAAAGGCGACTTTGAACCCTCAACTAGGAGTCACGTAGTACCAGGTCTATCAAAACTTCTAGCACACTTATATTATTTGGCCTCCGGTACTTTTCAACGTACTGTGGCTTCTTTATTTCTTTATTGTTTATTTGCGACTACGCTAATTTGCGCTGCACTTGGTATATTGCTTTGGTCGATATGTAAATGAGACGTTGCATCTATGTTCTTTAATTTGCGCATTGTTAGTATCACCCACAGAAATTTCCCCTCCCATCGGCTCTGTTTTGGAATTGCACACTGGTCCTTAGTGTTAATAAATCAGTCATTTAAAGGTAATTTTAGCATTATTAGTTAAGCTAATATTGTTAGTAAAACTTTATGCAATTCAGTTTTACAAAACTAAAATTTATCAAGACAAACTTTGAAAGTTTTAAAAGCCTTGAAGTTTTATTTGCAAGTATAAATTGCAATTAAAATTTACAAAAGTGTTCAAAAGTTCAATTTCCACAAAAATATTAAGCAGCACAATGGTTTTCAACACTTATAAAAATGTTTCTTGAGGACCAAATCAGCATGACAGAACAATTTTTGAAGAATCATCTGAAGCAACGCTAAAAATCAATTGAACTTCCGATTTGTTTTATTTGTAGGTATAAATTGCAATTAAAATGTACAAAAGTGTTCAAAATTTTAGTTTCCACAAAAATCTTAAGCAGCAAAATGGTTTTCAACATTAATGATAATAAGAAATGTTTCTTGAGGACCAAATCAGCATGACAGAATGATTTCTGAAGGATCATCTGAAGCAACAGTGAAAACTAGAGTAATGACTGCCAAAAATTCAGCTTTCTGTCACAGGAATAAATGACTTATTAAAATATTTTGAAATAGAAAAGTTATTTTAAATTGTAATAATATTTCACAATTTTTCCTACTTTTAATGTATTTTGGTGACCATAAGAGCCAACCCTGAACCATTGAATGGCAGTGTAACTTTCTAAGGGCTTGCCAAAATCAATTCAACTTCCAATTTGTTTTATTTGTAGGTATAAATTGCAATTAAAATTTACAAAAGTGTTCAAAATTTCAGTTTCCACAAAAATAGTAAGCTGCACAATGGGTTTCAACACTTATAAAAAATGTTTCTTGAGGACCAAATCAGCATGACAGAACAATTTTTGAAGAATCATCTGAAGCAACGCTAAAAACTGTAACGACTGCTGAAAATTCAGCTTTCTGTCACAGGAATAAATGACTTATTAAAATATATTCAAATAGAAAAAAGTTCTTTTAAATGGTAATAATATTTCACAATTTTTCCTACTTTTAATGTATTTTGGTGACCATAAGAGCCAACCCTGAACCATTGAACGGCAGTGTAACTTTCTAAGGGTTTGCCAAAATCAGTTCAACTTCCAATTTGTTTTATTTGTAGGTATAAATTGCAATTAAAATTTACAAAAGTGTTCAAAATTTTAGTTTCGACAAAAATATTAAGCAGCAAAATGGTTTTCAACATTAATAATAATAAGGAATGTTTCTTGAGGACCAAATCAGCATGACAGAACGATTTCTGAAGGATCATCTGAAGCAATGGTGAAAACTGGAGTAATGACTGCCGAAAATTCAGCATTCCATAACAGGAATAAATGACTTTTTAAAAGTATATTCAAAGAGAAAAGAGTTCTTTTAAATTGTAATAATATTTCACAATTTTTCCTGCTTTTACTGTATTTTTGGTGACCATAAGAGCCAACCCTAAACTACTGAATGACACACTGTAAAAAATGACTGTGAATTTAACGGTAAAAGACTGTAAAAATGCTACAGTAAAAACCTGTTAAATGGTTAATGGTTAGTTCCTCTACTAAATATGGTGAAAAACTGTATTGGACGTTGCATATCATTTTACGGTAGTATACCGTTTTCGGAAGTAAAAAAAGAATGTTACATTTACAGTGAATAATCGTAAATTGACATTCCCGGAATTCCCTGTGTTACATTTTATTCATTTGATTTTTCTTTATTTTCTTTTGGTGAAATGACTGTTTTTTCTTATCAGTTTTGTACATTAGGGTTGTATGTTACACCTAATGTTGTTTAATGTCTTTTGCAATATTATTAGTTTCATGTGTGTTACCATGATGATGTTTAGTTTTTGTGTGAATGACACTGTGCACCTTCTTTATATGTTAACATTTAAAAGCTGCTTGTTATGGGCTTTGGATCATCATGTGACTTTCTCATCACCACCTGCTTTTGATGGTTATCAGTGTATTACAAAGGTAGTACAAAACAGATTTCAGTACTTCAGTAGGTTGGTATATTAACATTATATCAGTTAATGAAATTATGGTATTTAAAAGTACATTTAAGTTAAAATCGTAAAACCTAAAAACGTTGCTACTGTATTTTTATGGTAAAATTCTGGCAATCACAGCTGCCAAAACGGCCGTAAATTTTACGGATTTTTTTTTTTTTTTTTTTTTTTTTCAGTGTAATGTAACTTCCTGAGGGTTTGCCAAACTCTATTCAACTTCCAATTTGTGAATTAAGAGTCCATTCCTAAATTTTAAGTTGTACTGGCAGCCCAGTTTCAATAAATACTGTTCAATAAGTTTGTGTTCTGAAAGTTACAGTATGTATTCACAGCACATCAAGCTAACTTTGTCAAAAGAATAAGGGAGACTTGATTTCTCATGATACAACTCTTTAAAATAAACACTGAAACAAGCTGAAACACTTCAGCATACTAATTAAAAGAAAATCTGAGTAATATCATATCTCATTATTCAAAATAGAAAATCAAATTTTCTGATAAAGCTGAACTGAATTCTAAAAGATCTGGACAACGGCCAGTTGGGCGCATTGAGTTTCAAAGTTGGATGTAAAAACAGATACTGGCATCAGTGCTCATTGTAAGTCAAGCAGCACTGATCATAGGGCAAATAGAGAGATAAAGTAGTGTCGACCCTCACCTTTTAGAAACACCCACATCTCTACATGACATCGTGAGCAGGGTCGATGAGGGTGAGCAAATTTAGACAGCTAATAAATCAAACCAGCCTCCCCCTTCCAAAAAATGGAGGGTGAGGAGAGCAAAAAGGGATTTCATCATTACAGCCCAGATCGATCCTACTGAACCTAAAGTCCTGAGAGCAGCACTTTGCTAACATGCTATGCTAAGCATAGGCAATCCACAGCCTCGTAGCCAAGAGCCAATTCATTCATTCACTCTCAACTCCCATCAGAACCTCTTCCCCTCCCAAACGGAAAGCACAACATGTCTTATGATCAGCACTCTGCAGTAATTACCGTAATGAAGTGTGCATACGACGAGCAGCATTAAATGTTACGGAGGCAGAGTTTGACCGATATTCAGGCTGACTGCGCTGTGGCGTCACCGCAAACCACTCCCCTCGGCCGCTGTGGCTCACTAACACCCTTCACAGTGACCGCCAAATATGACTGCCACGGAAACTGGGACGCAGCATGCCACATATTCAAGCTGCACGGGAGAGAGGGATCTAGGGATGTGGAACAGAGGGAACGATATCGACATGGGCCCGTTTCAAGCGCTTCCCTCCATCTATCTACCCCTCCACCCCCTTACAGATTCTGCTTGTTACCAGCTACCCACAACCAGGTCACCAAACAGAACCACACTCAAATTTTCACACACACACAGTTTCTAGAGCTCATCTATCATCTATCATCTAACCAGGCACTCAAACATTAGAATCTAATGGGAGTTTCTGTAATATATTTTTACCCTACATATTTATTTCAACTATAAATTTATATCAGTAACACTTTCCTTTTTAAAGCTGCAATACACTGTGTGCTACGAGTGTCACCCATACAATTGTTTAAATTTGCACACAAAATGCAAATTTTATATCCTTAAAATGGAAGCACTTCAAAATAAAGCTTTTTTCCAGTTCTATAAGTGACGTGCATGGGAATCACTGATCTAAAATCTAAGATCATGTTTATTTTAAACACGTTAAAAAAAACATGCATGCATGCAACCCAAACCATATTCCAATGCATGCATGCAATTTTTGTTACTGCAGTCATCACAGCAAGGCTAATATATTCATTTTGTGATGCATACAGTGATATTAGGATTGTCAATTGACTACAAATTTTAATCCAGTTAATTACCTGATTTGCTGATTATTTAATCAATTGAATCGTTTAGTTATTTTTTGAATATTTATTTATTGCAACTATAAATTTATATAAATAACATTTTTACTTTTTAAAGCAGCAATACACTGTGTGCTATGAGTGTCACCCACACAATTGCATTGCACACAATATGCAAATTTTATAGCCTTAAAATAGAAGCATTTAAAAATAAAGATTTTTTTCCAGTTCTATAAGTGACATGCATGGGAATCACTGATCTAAAATCTAAGATCCTGTTTATTTTAAACACATGTTTAAAAAAAGCAATTTTTGTTACTGCAGTCATCACAGCAAGGCTAATTTATTCATTTTGTGGTGCATCCAGTAATATTAGGATTGTCAATTGATTACAAATTTTAATCAAATTAATCACCTGATTTGCTGATTATTTAATCGCTTGAATCGTAATTAGTTGCATATTGAATATCTAAGCGAAGCTGCCAAATTAACATCTCCTATTATGGAATTTCCATACAAGTAAAAGGGCATGATTAAAAGCATTAATTTTTTTTTAATTTGTTATTTTTTAACAGATTTATCAATGATTGTGAGGGAAAAAGCACATTAAATTGCCAACCCAAATGAATACCAATACTTATTTTAAAAACACACTGGCTTGAAGGCTTTTAACTGTGATGGTATCTCTGTGAAGGAGAAAATATTTGATCACAAGTCCCCTGAGAAAGCCTTGCTGTTTTACAATTTCACATGACACTGAAAAGAACATTTTTAGCTAGTTTATTTTTCCAATTAGCATTGTGTTGGGTTAAAAAAAAATAGTATTAGGTACTAAAATATCTCTACTTTTTTCCACATAGAGCTAGCTCTCTCAGTACATCAAATTGAGGGCAATTATAACAAAGTTTATTTAATCACAAATAAGCCAGAGTGAAGATATTATGAAATAATTGAACGACTGAACATAAAAATGCTATTTTTAAAATGCATAATGAACATTATTTGAAGACTGAAGACTTTGTAAGCCCTAATATTGCTTGTGCTGATTTGTAGTAGTCATTCTGGAAAGAAAATGTAATCGCCCTGTACAAGAGTAGCTTTCCTGCCTTGCTGCTTTGCTGTATGGTTGGCGTTTGACACCTCCAATAAACTTAGCAGCTCGCTGTGAAGTGGAGCGAATCGTAGAAGAACTCGCACGCTCCATCCTGACCTTTCCATGCATACGACCTCTATAATGATATTAGCACTGGGATCTGCACCATGGACATCAATTACCTCCACTGGTGAGTTGTTAAATAGGGGGGTCAAAGCATTGGCCGTACACCCAGACTAGGGTAATTCATACAGCTCCCTGGTGTGCGAAAGCTCCATGGTGCTTCGGCCAACAGTGCTATGACTCTTCATCTAACTCTGTAACAGATGATAAGACACCGTCCAAAAGTACCATTCTGTGCTTTTGGCAGCTCTACTCGGCAACCATAACAAATGAAGGCGAAAGAGCTTCCCATCACCGGTTCTGGACTAAAAGGTGCAGTTTAAAGTGTTTCGGTCTGTTGCAGAGGATTTAAAAATGTCACTTCCTCTGGAGGCTAGGATGGAGAGGGGAAGTGCTGGACAATGTTATGAAAAGTGATTTGGTTGGACGGATGAATAAAGTCAACACTTGACCGTACGGCTGTATAAATTTGTCCTCCACGTCCAAACGGTTCACATTTGCACTGGATGAGCATGGAGTGTAAACGCAGGGTCTGGCTAACACGGGTGTGCTGATGTGAGCAGCAGTGGTCCTGACTGATCTCAGCTGGGCTCCTGAGGTGTTAAGACCCCTGAGAGAGCTGTCTCTTGTGTGATGTCACCTAGAGCTGCTGCTCATTCTCCAGATGACAGAAGCACAGAAGGCCAGTTCAGCGGTCTAAAGCCCCTTCATATAAAAGCACTGGGAACATGAGGAAAAATGAGTTCACTTCGGGACGTTTGTGCCATTTTACTTAAATTGAGATTTATTCGCTTAGAATTTATAGAGTTATAAATGCTTCTGCATGAAAGGGAAAACATAACAGATTAGCACTTTAATTAGTACTAAACTCAAATGTGCTAATGTTTGTAGACAGGAACAATAATATACGTTTTTTTCCTCATTAAAAATGTATTTTGCACAAAGAAAATGTGTTGAAAGTCATGTATGCTCACATGAGACGAAAAATCCCTAATTAAAACTAGGGCTAGCAAACGATTAATCGCGATTAATCGCATGCAAAGTAAAAGTTTGAGTTTGCCTAATATATGTGTGTGTGCTGTGTGTAATTATTATGTATATATATATATATACACAAAAACACACAAATTAATGTATATGTTTAAAAGAAATATGTTTTGTACAAAATATTTTTATTTATATATAATATAAATTCTATAAAAATTATAATAAATACATATACTTGTAAATGTTTCTTAAAAATACACATGAATGTGCTTGTATTTGTATATACATCATAATTACGCACAGTACACACACATATATTAGGCAAACTCAAACTGTTATTTTGTATGTGATTAATCACGATTAATCGTTTGCCAGCCCTAATTAAAACAGATTTGATATGCATCCCCTAGAGCTGGGGAAATATATCAATGCATTGCAAATCGAGAAATGTTTTGCAGCGATTCTGAGATCTTCCGAATGCATCGCGATTCTCTCTTAAATTAATTCTGAGCTTAGTTTTTAACAGCAGATGGCACTGCATGCTTTAGACACAGCCGTACTCTGCTTGCTTCGAATTCCTTACATGCACTTGGATCTAAAATAATCATTCATAAAATTTGAAAAGGTAAAAGCGAAGGGGATTCACAGTGGGCTGTTTTTACATTAATCTCACATCATAAAAGCATTATGTGCCCAGGTGCAATTACATGTCTCAGCGCTCTTCTTCATAAGCATTTGAATGTGCGGTTAAAAACTAGATTAGAGCGACATCTGCTGTTAAATACTAAGCTCAGTATTGATTCCAGAGAGAATCGCACTGCGTTTTGCATCCACAAAGCATGTTACACCGATTTACTGTCGCAGCCTTCGATGGGGGCAGACATGTTGAAATCACATGACCAGCCCAATACTACTTAAAATATTATACAATATATCAGTAAATTTTTCAAGTGGAATAAATAGCAAATAATGGCATCAGTAACTTGTGCAATAATACATCCACACTTATAGGTGTCAGTACAAGCCCACAACAACTACTTTTGTTGCATGGAACCTGCACTTTCTACTTTTCTGTGCTACATTTATAAATGCCATTTACCATAGGCAGGGAAAATGTGAACATTCTTTCATTCAAGGTTTGTAATTTTAGCATAGATGTGACCCTGGACCACAAAAAGGGTCAATTTTTTGAAACTGAGATTTATACATCATCTGAAAGCTTTGCATTGATGTATGGTTCGTTTTATATTTGTCCGAGTTACAACTATTTGAAAATCTGGAATCTGAGGGTGCAAAAAAATCTATTTTGAGAAAATCGCTTTTAAAGTTGTCCAATTGCAGTTCTTATCAATGCATATTTTTGATACTTAACCAAATTTTTTACTAACCAAAAATTAAGTTTTGATATATTTACAGTAGGAAATATCTTCACGGAACTTGATCTTTACTTAATATCCTAATGATTTTTGGCATAAAAGAAAAACTGATCATTTTGACCCATACAATGTATTTTTGACTATTGCTATAAATATACCCGTGCTACTTAAGACTGGTTATGTGGTCCAGGGTCACATATCTCTACCTTATTTCTTCCCTTACCTTATCCACTTAAGTTGCTTCATTGACTCAAACCACACTCTTCTCATTAAGCTTTTTTGCTTCTTTCTCACTAGTCTGTGCTTTACTGGTGTCCCTTAAGACTGGCCAGCCAATGCAAGCAGAGTCAGCATTCACACAAAAATGGTGTCACACCAGTGATCCTTGGGAGCCTTCTATAGCTTCATGCCTGTCTTCATTTGCTTGTCTGTTTTCATCTGGAGTACTCAAATGAGAGTATGGAGATGCATTCTTAATGCAAATGTACTTTACATAATTGTATTTCCAAGAAGCAACTTCCATAGTTCTGAAATTTAAAATTTAAATTATGGCATTGAAACACCAGTACATTCTACAGAAAGCTTGTGAGAGGAAGGGAGAATAAATGAGAGCAAACTGCAAGGAAAGAATGTATACAGTGGAAAGAATTTGAAAGAGAATGTCTGCACGACAGCATAAGAGGGAAGTTTGGAAAGAGGTGAAGGAGAAACAAAATAATGAGGTAAGTGGAGACAAAAAGAGTCAAAGAGTGAGAAGGAAAAAAGAGTGAAAAGTGAATCAGGAAGACTTGGAGAGCGTATTGGCGTGTGAGTGTCTGAGAGAGAGAGGCAGTACACTCAGCGAGGAGGGGGAGAATGTGTTAATACACAAGAACACTGCATCAAACCAATGCACTGCTCTGAGCGGGATGCGTCAGCAGTACATTCACGTTTCCACTGAAGGACAAAAGGAGGAGAAAGACTCTGCCGCCTGCAACCCAGTCACACAGAGAGAAATACAGAGAGGAGGGTGAGCGCTGGAGGTGAGGACCGCTGCTCTTGCCACTGTCGCCGTTGACGGTCTTCTCTGCCGCGTGTGTGCGCGAGCGTGTTTGCGCGTCTCTCTCTCTCTCCCTCGCGTGCTTTTCTGCTGCCCACCTCCCACTGCAGAGCCGCTGCCAACCCGCAGCCTCACAGCCAGAGCAGGCGAACTGCCACAACTTACTACCTCAAGACAAGGGAAAATAAAGGAATACCGCAGGATCCACAACGGGGGGAGGGAGGGCAAACTACGGAATCCTCTGCAAGGTATCTCTCTGAAATTAGCCACACGTCACACGGCGGCATCAATCCTCTTTTTTTTTTTTTTTTTTTTCCTGACACTGAGAAGAAGGAGAGAGAGGAAGCCAGACAGAGAAAGAGTGAGAGAGAGAGAGCACGAGGAGCAAACGATCGGCGGATAGGGAGAGAGCTTCACCACTGCTGCGCTGCTGTTGCTGCTGCTCCCCCCCGTCCTCCTTCCCCCCTCCCCCCTTCTGCTCCCGCAACACCACCCCCGAGCCCCCCTCTGGAGAAATTGATGGATTATTGCTAACTGTGCACGCGGCAGTCCGCAGCTGCTACAGCGACAGACAGGAGAGCGGAGTGAGTTAAAAAAGCAAGACGGAATGACCGCAGTGTACGTCTGTTAGCCTTTTTGGATTCATCAACGCACGGCTAATCAGCTGAACAAGTGTCGTGGGGGGTGGAAGACGGCAAACTAAAAAAAAGAAAAAAAAAAAAAAAAACGAACGGCTCAGTCTGCTGCGAAAGGGAAAGACGCATCTGAGAAGACTTTGGGATTTTTCCCCTCTTCTGTTTTCTTTTTTTTCTCTTTTGATATTTTTCTTGGTTTAACGTGCATGCACTTGGGCAATGGAGTCTTGTGAAAATTGTTCAGTGGTATTCAACGTCGCCTTCCAAGGACAATCAATGGGGGAGCCGAGAGGAGATCTTTTCCAAGCTGACTGGATCCGTGCACCTGCTTAGCTGACTGGGCCTTACCTCTTGAACCAGTTTCACTGAATGCCGCTTCTCTCTGGAATTAATAGGGGCCATTTTGTCAAATCAGTTCATGATCCACTTTACTTTTCCAAGAGAAAAAGCTGAAAATGTTGTGCAGTGGGAAACATGAGTGAGCGGCGTTGGGGTCTTGCTTCGAAATATAAAGGATTACACTAAGGACAACTCCGAGCTAATGAGGTAGGTGCATTCTATTTCAACATATTTATTCTGTAGGTCAGCTTTTTTCCCCTTCTCCACTCATCTTTTTCTCTGCCCCCCCATCTCTCCCTCTCTTTCCCTCTTTGTGTTTAACGCAGCACCATCCTGCACTGTCGATGGCAAACAGATGCAGAGTCTTGCTCAAACCAGGGTAGGGCCACTGTTCTCCGTACCCCAGCCGAATCCCCACGCGATGTTGAATTATGAACGCGCCACATCATGAGTCTCTTGTGGCAGGTAACTGTGCACCGTGCCTGGAACGCAGCCCTGCTCTGTGCAGTCTACCTCATGGTGCGATCGTGGAGTGTGTGCGCCGCCCCCTCCGGACCACTGACCTGCCCCGGTGTTTGCTCCTGTAGTAACCAGTTCGTTAAGGTGGTGTGCACCAGGCGCAGCCTGGTCCGAGTGCCCCCGGGCATTCCTGCCACCACGCGGCATTTAAACCTGATGGAGAACAGCATAGAGACAATCGAAGCTGGCACCTTTCAACACCTCCGTCACCTGGAGGTGCTGCAACTGGGTAGGAACTCTATTCGGCAGATCGAGGTGGGGGCCTTCAGCGGCCTCAACAGCCTCAACACGCTGGAGCTGTTCGACAACCGATTGACAGTGATCCCGAGTGGCGCTTTTGAGTACTTGTCCAAACTGCGGGAATTATGGCTCAGGAACAACCCTATCGAAAGCATACCTTCCTACGCGTTTAACCGCGTTCCCTCTCTAATGCGACTGGATCTGGGAGAGTTAAAGAAGCTGGAGTATATTTCCGAGGGCGCCTTTGAGGGATTACACAACTTGAAATACTTAAACCTTGGAATGTGTAACCTGCGGGAGATGCCGGTCCTGACCCCTTTGGTAGGGCTGGAGGAGCTAGAGATGTCTGAGAACTACTTCCCAGAGATAAAACCTGGGTCCTTCAGGGGTTTGAAAGCCCTGAAAAAACTGTGGATTATGAACTCTCGGATCACCACCATAGAGAGAAACGCGTTCGATGATGTCACAGCCTTGGTTGAGCTCAACCTGGCCCATAACAACCTTAGCTCCTTGCCCCATGACCTTTTCGCGCCCTTGAGTTACCTGGTGGAGCTCCATTTGCACCACAACCCCTGGCGGTGTGACTGCGATGTCGTGTGGCTGGCCTGGTGGCTGAGGGAGTACATTCCCACCAATTCCACCTGCTGCGGTCGCTGCCACACCCCTGCCTACCTGCGTGGACGCTACCTGGTGGAGGTGGACCAGAGCACTTTCCAGTGCTCGGCACCTTTCATACTGGACGCCCCGAGGGATCTTAACATCTCCGCTGAGCGTGTAGCTGAGCTGAAATGTCGCACAGCGCCCATGTCATCGGTTAGGTGGCTCCTTCCCAATGGAACAGTTTTGACCCATGGCTCTAACCACCCACGGATATCAGTGCTCAACGACGGGACGCTAAACTTCTCCAACGTGCTGCCAGCGGATACAGGAGTGTACACCTGCATGGTGACCAACATGGCTGGCAACTCCAATGCTTCAGCCTACCTGAATGTGACGGCGGCTGAGCTCAACACTTCGAACCTGAGCTACTTCACCACGGTGACAGTGGAGGAAGTGGAGCCCACCTCACAGGAAGTGATCAAGCCAAAGACGGTAACCGCCTCCCCCTCCGTCTTTCAGCCGGTTTTTATCTCTACGCCGACCGTTTTGCTTCAAACGCCTCGACAGGTCTCGGTGCCGACCGTGCGCGGAACGACGCGCCCGCCCGCCAGTCTCGACGAGGTCATGAAGACAACCAAGATCATCATCGGCTGCTTTGTGGCAGTCACCCTGCTCGCTGCCGTCATGCTCATAGCTTTCTACAAGCTGCGTAAACGACACCAGCAAAGGAGCACGGTGGCGGCTGCTAGGACTATAGAGGCCATTCAGGTGGACGAGAATGTTCCCACCACCCATGCAGGGACAAGTATACCCTCTGAAATTGGAATGATGTTGCCTAGCCTGAGAGATCACAACAGCACCTACAAACCCAGCTACAGCTCCCACAGACCAGCACACTCTGCTCCCTGGGCAGAGAACAACATCGGTAACTCCCTGCACCGTCCCCGCCCCACAACCATCAGCACCATCCCTGAACCCTTCCTGATCAAAACTCACACAAAGGAGAAGGTACAGGAAACACAGATATAACATTCCTAACGCCTTCTCCTGCTCTGTCTTTTATTCTGTTCGTCATGAAAACATGCAATAGAATGCACAACAGAAAAGACAGTTCCTTTTGTACCCAGTGCAAAAATGAGACTGGTTTTCTTGTACATGCTTATACATAAATATATTAATATAAATATATAAATTAATCCACTATCGGATGATACGAGAAACAGATTATATAAAAGTGAAAACGAATTTAAACTATTTTCTAACTTGTAACTCCTATTTAAGATGGGGAAATGTGACGATGCTGATACGACATTGCAAACGAAGACAGATTTGTTTGAAAAGGGGCAACCTGTGATTTTTAGACCATGCTGTATATGATGCAGTAAAGTCCCATTTATACAGAGAACTTTCTAAGTACCTGTCCACTGATTGATCTTTAAAGGCTTATCTTCTAAAAGCACCAAGAATTTGTATCGTGCCAAATGTTATACTTGCAATAAACGAGACTGGCTTAAGAGATAGGAAAACAAAACATTGCAAAACACAGGATGGACACCAAGAGAGAACGGAGCAGCTGGATTCACAGAGTCTGCTGTTCTGCAGCTCTCAGCCAAATGGTTTTTTGGGCTGCGCCATAGTTTTGCAGCAAGCGTTTAACAGTATGGTTCCAGAACAGACATCCTGCTTGCTTTTTTGAGTTTAACCTTCTGACTATTACTCTGATGTTCCTCTTGGTTTTTTGACAAATCGGATTGACTATCCTGTGGTTTTTCCATCCCAGTTTCATGAGTTGGATTGCTTTTTGTTCCTGTTCCTTTCAGATCCTGTACTGCGTTAATTATGATTTGAGTGGCTTTTAGGGCTAATTTAGTAAATGCATTACAACAGTTGCCTCAGATTAGTAGCGCAAGGGCTCAACTGGATGTTAGACTTACGAGACGGTTGCAGTGACTGGATGGTTCACATTAACATGGTTTCACATTTTCTTTATTGGGAAAGGGATTCAAATGAATGTGTGAATTATGGACTTTCCTTTATTGAGATCGTTCCAACAGCAATTTTCTTTGTCCTTATTTTGAGCAGCACTATTTTTATGAGGAGTCTACAGAGGTTACAACAATAAAAAAGAAAACATTTGGTTTGTATTTCTCTAAACTAAACTCATTCCTTTTGTCTTTCTTTCAACCGTAGGGCATTTGCGTAATTATGCAATTCTGATTACCGTATAGAATGCAGCAAATACTCCGCTTTTCTGTCTCTGGAAATTGATTTCACTGATACAGTGAATTATATGCACACTTTGGTGAACTGTCACATGGTCAAATTTCTGGCTACAGGAATGTGGTGACATCTTAATTCTGAATAGATATGTGAGGGGCTTGTGCACGCACACACACAAACTCATCAGCCTTCCTGATGCAGTGCATAATGACAGAATGTTATTTGAAACATAATCTCTGCTCATTTAGAGTAAAGTTACGGCTCGCCTCGTTCAAAGCTCAGGAATCAGTGTGCTTCAGATGAAGCATATGTTAAGAGGGTTGAGTGCAGCATTTAATACAATCCTTTATTGATCTGCTTAACCTGCGACATCCACCAAATTAGAGGCTGAGAGAGAGAGTTGCAAGAGAGGCATTTAAGGGTTAGGATTTATGTTGATTTCTGATAAGTCCAAATAATTCACAATGAAAATTCGTTTAATTTCTGAAAGAAAAATCCTTTTCAGTATCGTTTCCTTGTCAGCAGCTTTATTCTGGTGAGAGGTTGCATTGAAATGTTAAAGAGATTATTTTTTACAATAACATTCATCATAAACTCAGCATGTGTTGAATATATTGCAACAGATAATTAAGCTATTTTCTCTTGGTGTCATGCAAAGTAGAAGAATTTTTAGGCTTCAGTGGACACTAATGTGCCATTACGTTGTGCATTTTTAGCAAGGGGGACAGAGTAGGGGCAGGCTGTAATCAGGGGCAGGGGCATCTGCAGATCTGTGGTTGCAGTAACCCTTCCTTTACCTCCCTCACACACAGCAATTTACTGCCCTCGGAGAACAGATCCAGGCCAGAGCAAACACCCACCACCAAAGCGCTGCAATGATACACACACAAAAACACCCTTAGACCATTACATGTCCTTATGTTTCTACATTATTCAGAGGAAGGAGGCTTTATAGCACACTGCGGTGTTGTATCTGTGGATGATGAGGCTTGTAAATTTAATCTTTAATGCCTGTAGGACTCGTTCTGAGTAGGTTGATGTGACATGGCTTTTATGGCTTGGTTATATGACCAAAATGGCAGAGCTTTTTTTTTTTTTTTCCATGGATCAAGTTCAACTGAATTCCAATTTTAAGAGGCAAATGAGCCTTATAAAGCTGACAATCATATTCTGGATCCTTATTTGCTGCCTTGATTTCTTAGTTGATGCTATGTGGGAGTTTCCTGTCATTTCCAAATCATTTCAAATCAACACAATTTCTTAATTCAGGTCTAGCCTTCGAAACAGTGCCGTATCTGTTTTTCAACTGGAATGCCATCTGAGCAACAACAGCCTTTTGCCATTAGGCTTATCACTTTCTTCCTTTTTTTCCCTCGTCTTTTTTATTACGCTAATTGACATTATTGACTTCCTGCGTCAACACTAGCACAGTGTGAGACCCACTATGGAGGAAGGCTCATTTTTGATGGATTCTCCATGGGAGACTTATCAGTCGCACAATTATCCTGACAGATTTGAGGATCGCATTTTCCCCTCACCCTCCTCCTTCTGCTGACTGATACGTTAGCTTTCTGTAGACTGATAGATAGAGATGAGGAGGGAGACGGACCTTAAAGAAGAGAGCTCACCAGATGCTTATCAGTTAATGAAGTGTCTGTGCTGGGCTGGGCTTTTCTTTCAATGGTTCTGGGCTCTGACGGTCATCTTGGCCATGGGTGAGTGGCATGCTGGTTTGGCGTTATTACAGTGGTGAGGCCTCTACTAGGTTATAAAGATTGGCTCTCATGATTTGGCAGTTGAAAAAAAGGGGGGAAGAATATGCCCAAGTGCTTTGCTCCAACTACAGTTCTAAGTAATTGCAGTATGCAGTTTGACTGGATAGTAGTGGCGGGATTTCTAAGAGTAAAAATCTTGAGGTTTTGAGAACTGTCAAATAGCTTTTTTAAAAGCTATAAAACAAAGTGCTATTGCAACAAAGCCAGACTTGTAATTTGTATTACTCTGAGTGAGTCTCAGCACTATTAAATCCATTAATCTAGACAATAACATTTAAAAGTGATTATGTTTTGATGCAACAGCAGGAGTCGGAAACATAACTCTTTGGTGACACTTTAGAATAAGGTTCAGTTTGTTATTAGGTGATGCATTAAGTATTATTGATAAACATTGTAAAAGTTGACTGTTCATCTACATTAATATTCATCTAAAACATTTTAGCATTCAAAAAAATAAAGGTAACACTTTAGAATAAAGTTTAATTTCTTATTAGGTAATTAATGCATTAGGTATCATTAATAAACACTAAAAGTTGATTGTTTATTTACATTAATATTCATTTTCAAATCATTTTAACATTACAAAACAATGGTAACACTAGAATAAAGTTCAATTTGTTATTAGGTAATGCGTTAAGTATCATTAATAAACACTGTAAAAGTAGGTTGTTAATCTACATTAATATGCACCTAAAAACATTTTAACATTAAAAACATAATGTTAACACTGTAGAATCAAGTTCAGTTTATTACATAATTAATGCATTAGGTATCTTTAATAAACACAGTAAAAGCTGATTATTTATGTTAATTCATTTTAACACTTCAGAATAAAGTTCAATTTGTTATTAGGTAATTAATGCATTAGGTATCATTAATAAATACTGTAAAAGTTGATTGTTTACATTAATATTTATTTTCAAAATATTTTAACATTAAAAAATAATGGTAACACTAGAATAATGTTCAGTTTGTTATTGGGTAATGCATTAAGTATCATTAATAAACACTGTAAAAGTTGGTTGTTAATCTACATTAATGTGCACCTAAAAACATTTTAACATTAAAAACAATGTTAACACTTTAGAATCAAGTTCAATTTATTACATAATTAATGCATTAGGTATCATTAATAAACACTGTGAAAGTTTATTATTCATCTACATTATTATTCATTTTAAAAACCATTTTAACATTGAAATAAAATAATGGTAACACTTTAGAATAAAGTTCCATTTGTTATTAGATAATGCATTTGGTATCATTAATAAACACTGTAAAAGCTGACTGTTTATTTACATTAATATTCATTTAAAAAACTTTTAAGATTTAAATAATAATGGCAACACTTTAGAATAAAGTTCAATTTGTTATTAGGTAATTATTGTATAAGGCATCATTAATAAACACCATAAAAGTTAATTGCTCATCTACATTAATATTCATCTAAAACATTTTAACATTAAAAAATAATGGTGACACTTTAAAATAAAGTTTAATTTGTTATTGGGTAATTAATGCATTAAGTATCATGAATAAACATTGTAAAAGTTGATTGTCCATACATTCATATTTGTCTAAACATTTTAACATTAAAACATAATGGTAACACTTTAGAGTAAAGTTCAATTTGTTATTAGGTAATTACTGCATTAGGGCTCATTAATAAACACTGTAAAAGTTAATTGCTCATCTACATTAATATTCATCTAAAACATTTTAACATAAAAAAAATAATGGTAACACTTTAAAAGAAAGTTTAATTTGTTATTAGGTAATTAATTCATTAGCAATCATTAATAAACACAGTGAAAGTCGACTGTTTATCAACTGTACGTTCATATTTATTTAAAAACATTTTAACATTAGGTACCATTAATAATCACTGTAAAATTTCATTTACATTAATTCAGTTGGTTGTTAGGTAATTAATGCATTAGGTATCGTAAATAAGCGCTGTAAAAGTTGGTTGTTGATTTCCACTAATATTCATTTAAAAACATTTTAATATCCAAAAATAATGGTAATTTGTTTTTAGGTAATGCATTAGGTATCATAAATAAGCACTGAAAAAGTGGATTGTTTATGCATCTACATTAATACATAATACTAATGTACAAGAAACAAACTGGCCGTTCAGAAGCAGCAACAGATTCATCCTATTGCTTATATTTCTTTATTTCGACATAGCAGATCAAATAATTTATGCTTTATCCTATCCAAACACATTAAGCATCAGATTTTTCATTTACACAGTCTATGCGATCAGTCAGGCATGCTCTAATTGGGCTTGTACTACAAGTTATTGTGTCATTCTGAAACAAAAACCTGCTCCCTTTCTGGCATTCTTAGAAAGAAAGGTTTCATTAAGCACGACATCCGAACAGAATAAGCACAGCAAGGATGTAGGATATACAGTAAGCTGGTAGGTTATCTGGGATCAAGCAACTCATTAAATAGATTCCAGATAAACAATCTGGTCTTGTAAACAGCTTTGAACTTAATGGCAAGAATTTGTTATTTTCACATATTTTGCACAACCCCCATACAGGAAACAAAAGGCTAAGGCGCAGAGAATGTTGCACAGGAAAATATCACCATCGACCCATCAGATAAAGAAAATGCAGGGCCGTATCTCTGTGCCCCAGGAACATCCAGACAGCAGACAGATGCCCACCGAGAGTTTAATCATATATCTGTAACAGCGTTTTTTTTCTGTTGAGGGATGTAACAACATTGTTCTGCTTTCATTCTGAAGTGATAACTGGAATGAGCTGCCTTCCTACATTTTTAAAGACAATCTGACAGCTAGAATTTCCTCCTATCGATTTCTGTTTGAGGACAGGCAGAGCCGTAATGGATGGATGTGGCGATGTTCCCTGACAGACCGACAAATTAAAAGCCTGTCCGATTCCATTTTGGAGAAAATGAGGCATGTTTAATTTAGTGCGATTTGGTTATATCCGGTAGAGGCTTTTAACAGCGTCGTCGGCACGTTTCACAGAACCAGCCACCTAAGATCAAGGTATGAGATTCGACGCCCGTCAGAAAGAACGCGAGCGTATGTGCGTGTGGGTGTTGCACTGGCGGCGTGACTCAAACCGGGAAGGGATGAGGAGTGTTTATTCAGCCTCTGCAGCCTCCTACATGATTATCTTGCTTGAAAATACAGAACTTGTTTGCTTGTTTACTTAAAGTCCAATCCTCCCATTGCTTATGAAGCTTTTAGGATAAAAACAAACACGGTGGCTAAGTGCCGTCAGACCCTGACGAAATGCAAACCAGTGGAGGATAAACATTCACAAGGCAGACCAATAAATTCCCTGTATTCTTTACGAGAACATACCAACATACCATAATTTCATCTGACAGGGCTTCATGAAATATAGATGAAAACCGAGGGATTTTTCAAGGTCCTCTCAAGGTTTCCAGTTGTGATACATTTGAGCATAAGGAGTTATGAATGAAGCATTCATGGATGAAAGAGTGCCACCTTCAAGGTTGGCGTCTCCTCTGCTCCACATATTAACTTGCACAATTCACACCAGTCTGCTGGATGACAAGTGTTGCATGTTTGGTTTATGTTTGATCCAAAGTGGCTACATGTGTTTAAGAAGAATCATGTGAAAGTGATAAATTGGTTACTCAACCGTTTGCTGCTGAGGAATCGTATTGCTCATATAGACACATCAAGACCGTGACATCCTAATGTGTTAGGAGTTTTATTTGACCTGCTCTAACCTGCTTTCATTCATGATATAAGCAATGGAAAAGCATTCCTGTTTTCTCCAAAAACAGATAAAGGGAAAGTTTTATGTTAAAAAAAAAATGGGAATTGCAAAATGGGAATCTTAAATCTCAAACTTTATAGGTTTAAGATTAAACTTTGTTATTATTACATACAGTTGAGGTCAAAAGTTTACATACACCTTGCAGAAACTGCAAAATGTTAATTATTTTACTAAAATAAGATGGATTATACAAAATGCATGTTATTTTTTTATTCAGTACTGACCTGAATAAGATATTTCACATAGAAGACATATAGTCCACAAGAGAAAATAATAGCTGAATTTATAAAAACAACCCCATTCAAAAGTTGCATACGCTTGATTCTTAATACTGTGTTGTTACCTGAATAATCCACAGTTGTGTTTTTTTTTTTTAGTGATAGTTGTTCATGAGTCCCATGTGTGTCCTGAACAGCTAAACTGCCTGCTGTTCTTCAGAGAAAATCCTTCAGATCTCACAAACGCTTTGTTTTTCAGCATTTTTGTGTATTTTGAACCCTTTCCACCAATGACTGTATGATTTTGAGATCCATTTTTTCACACTAAGGACAACTGAGGGACTCCTATGTAAATATTACAGAAGGTTCAAATGCTCACTGATGCTTTAGAAGGAAAAACGATGCATTAAGAGCTGGGGGGTGAAAACTTTTGAACAGAATGAAGATGTGTACATTTTTGTTATTTTGCCTAAATGTCATATTTGTTTAATTTAGTACTGCCCTTCAGAAGCTACAGAAGATACTTACATGTCTCCTAAAAGACAAAATAAGTTACATTTATGCTGATCTTCAAATTTTAAAAGTTTTCACCTCCCAGCTCCTAATGCATTGTTTTTCCTTCTGAAGCATCAGTGAACGTTTGAACCTTCTGTAATAGTTGCATATGAGTCCCTCAGTTGTCATCAGTGTCAAAAGATGGATCTCAAAATCATAAAGCCATTGTTGGAAAGGGTTCAAATACACAAAAATGCTGAAAAACCAAAGAATTTGTGGCAAGAACAGTGGGCAGTTTAACTATCACTAAACTTTTTTTTAGGGCAATAATACTTAAAAATAATAATGCTTTCAAATGAAGCATATAATCATCTTGGCTGCTCTAAAAGCTTTACAAATTGTGCTTTCATTAAGACAAATCCACTAACAACTCCAGTTCGATATAAAATACCGGATCATTTAGCTGGCTTGCTATCCAAGATTTATTTGAAGAAATTAAACACTTGCCTATGCACTTTATTAGCTTAACAGGCACTCATATTGTCACTTAATTTTGTTATATGTGGGCCATTATTGATACTAACAACTCGGTGTCTGTTATCACAAAATACATGCCAATGAATTTGCACAACAGTGCTTGAGTCTTAAATGGCTACACTTTCAAACGTGGTTGAGAAGACTTAATTATTTGTGGTCCATGAACATATTTATTTAATCAGATTTAGATGTGTCACACTTTCAATAAACACTGTAGAAGGTGATACCGTGATTCCACACTCAAATGCTGTGGGTGTTAATGACATACGCAACACAAGAATTAATTAACACAAGAACTATTAGAATTGTATCATGGGGAATTCAACATATCAGTGGGAAACATTCATTAAATAATGGAACATCTGTGGTCTGCAATTAACTGTATATGCACTGTACGTTTCTGTATCACTGGCTCTCAATGTAATATTCTAATGCAAAGGCTGAAAAAAAAAAATGATGAGACCTGGTTTAACTAGCAGCCTTCTATATTTCCTTATTCGTTCACTATCTTCTTAGAACATCAAAGGAAAAATAGTCCTTAGTAGTCCTTTATTTCAAGATTTCAGACGTCATACGATATAGGTTTACGTGAAAAACAGACTGTATTATAAGTCTGTATTATAATGACAATCTTGACTGTTGCAACTGAGTTTGATTTGCATTAATTCATACCATTTTTGTGACTCAAAAGAACAATTAAACCTTCGTTACAACCTAATTTTAGTTTTCTGACACCACCATATAGCTAACCTGCCCACAACTCCCAGACCTCAAAACATAACATGAACATGTTGTAAATTCTATATCTTTGTCAATATGGCAGACAGACAAAGAGATATGGAAGAGATAGAGAGAAAATCTGAAGCTAAACATGAAATATGAGAGAGAACCCAACGCCTGCACCAAGGCCAGGGATTCAGTGTTTGCTCAACATGTCACTGTTCTTACCGCTTTCAACATAGAGATCCTGAGTCAGATCTCCTGAGGACCCGTCTAACTAATTCATGTACACTACACACATCTCGTCCCAGGGCTTATCACAAAGCAGTTTAGATAAATTATACATATCAAAGCAGACAAAAAGCACCAGCGTCATCTTTAAATCCCAGAAAAGTGGAAAAAAGTAGGTTTTATCAAAGCATTGCATCATTTTAGTGTGGCAAACCGTTGAAATATTATACCGTCAGAAGCACTGCTTAGCAGCTGCTCACATGCTCCAGTGCTTAGCCTACGGAATGGAGTGCTAGCATACTGCTTACTGTGCCGTATACACTATGTGCAACCTACTGTTTTATTTAAAGGGATAGTTCACCCAAAAATGAACATTCTGTAATTAATTACTCACCCTCATGTCGTTCCAAACCGGTAAGACATTCGTTGATTTTTGGAACACAGATTGAGATATTTTTGATGAAACCTGGGAGCTTTCTGACCCTGCATAGACAGCAACTGCCACGTTCAAGGCCCAGAAAGGTAGTAAGGACATTGTTAAAATAGTCCATGTGACAACAGTGGTTTAACCTTTGCACACAAAAAGTATTGTCATAGCTTCATAAAATTAAAGTTGAACCACTGATGGCGGGTCAGAAAGCTCTTGGATTTCATCAAAAATGTCCTAATTTCTGTTCCGAAGATGAAAAAAGGTCTTACGGGTTTGGAAAGATATGAGGGTGAGTAATTAATGACAGAATTTTCATTTTTGGGTGAACTATCCCTTTAATTATATGAGAAATAGACTTCAAGTGGCATTCAGTCATTATCCTGGAAATAAAAACTTTTACTTAATTTTTGGACCGGTTTTTGTAAGAATGCCCTACCTCTTGGCATTCCAAATAAAATAAAATAAAATAAAAAGAATATTTCACTCAAACATTAATATTTAATCACCCTCTGGCCATCCAAAATGTAGATGAGTTTGTTTCTACAGAACAGATTTGGAGAAATTACATTACTTGCCCACCAATGGATCTTTTGAAGTGAATGTTTTGGACTCTTTTTGCTTATAAACTGTGCTTGATCTGTGCATATTTCTCTCCTGATTCAGACAAGCTGAGTTTTTCATCGGAGAAATCAATATTATGGATAGAGGAATCATATATGTTACCCTGAACCACAAAACCAGTCATAAGTAGCACAGGTATATTTGTAGCAATAGCCAACAATACATTGTATGGGTCAAAATTATCGATTTTTCTTTTATGCCAAAAATCATTAGGATATTAAGTAAAGATCATATTCCATGAAGATATTTTGTAAATGTCCAACTGTAAATATATCAAAACTTAATTTTTGATTAGTAATGTGCATTGCTAAGAACTTAATTTGGACAACTTTTAAAGGTGATTTTCTCAATATTTAGATTTTTTTTGCCCCCTCAGATTCCAGATTTTCAAATAGTTGTATCTTGGCCAAATATTGTCTTATTCTAACAAACCATACATCAATGGAAGCTTATTTATTCAGCTTTTAGATGATGTATAAATCTCAATTTTGGAAAATTGACCCTAATGACTGGTTTTGTGGTCCAGGGTCACATATTAGCTGGAAGCAATGGTTTATAGTTAAAAACGTCTTAATGATAGATTTGTATTTTTACAAACACACGGCTTTTTACTTCACAAAATGTTAATTGATCAACTGAAATCATGCTGTGCATGACTGTGATGCTTTTATCCGCTGTTTAAACACTCATCCTGACAGCACCCATTCACTGCAGAGGACCGACTGGAGAGCAAGTGATGTAATGTTTCTCCAAAAATGTTCCAATGAAAAAACCTACTTCTTGATATTATAAATTGATTGAAAAGGAATTAAGATGAAATTGGTGTCTGAGTAGAAGATGAATGAATTGGAATGAGAAAGATTCAGAAAGAATCAGAGCAGCTGGGTGGTCATAAAAAGAAAGATGGAGCGAATATAGCAGCTCTCAGGGCAAAAACAGTGTGGCTGACACTGACAACAGAGCACAAATCAAAAGGCCAATACACATCGCTGTTATATGGGTGACACATGCACTCTATTGATTTGCACTACGTGTTAAAACGTGAGGTTTTTTTTTCCTCTTCAAAGTGTTACACCCACCACGCCGTTCAAATCACGCTTTCCTCTCTGCATACAGTGTTAAGGTGAGCTGCTTTTGTGAATGTCATCAGATCAATAAAAAAATCATCTGGGCAGAAAGAAAGAGCAAAGGAAATGGGTGGTAATATATAAAAAGGTAGAAAAGATTGATTAAAACAGAAAGATAGAAATCAAAAAGGGGGAATCCATTTTACCCTACAGCTTTTAAAACTCAAGCACAGCTTTCTTCGCCTCACACTAATCTCGCCACTGCAAAGGGGGGAAAAAATAAGCCTCATAAACTGCTGGCTGCAAGAAAGCAGGATTGCAGAGCAAAGGATATTAAAATCCCAAAAGTGCCTTTTCTTTTGTTGAGTAGAGGGGATTGAAACAGTGAACCTGACAAACTCATTTAGCTTAATCCTCACATTTGGGGCCCCGGGAGAGTTACACTACTGCATCCACACAGGGCACAGCGGTGCACAAGACACGTTCGAAAACCGACTGAATCAACATGACCTCCTTAGACGGGTGTTTGTTTTCCTCGACGCAGCCGATTTTTATGTCTGTGTGGGAGTGAATGTATTTTATGTGTGTGAGACAGAGAAAAGCTCCAGCAAAACATGTCTGTTTTTGTTATTTACTCGTTTCACTTTTCAATAAATCATTTTTGTCTATCATTTCATAGCCACATTATGCTCGTTTGCTCACGTGCGCTCTCACACTCCAGTAACTTCGTTAACCGCCTCTCTAAAACAGATCTAATTATCATCTAGGTGAATACCGCATATATCAGCGAAATGATTGAAGCCACTGAATTGCAGCCATCCAATCTCGGATGCGAGCTGCAGTTTCCGAGCGACGCCGTTCTCCGTAGCTTCATTAACAGGCGTATAGCGCTACTTCCATGTCTCCTCAAGGCAATGTCCCATGCTAAGGTTGTATTTGCAATTAGCCCTGATCCCTTTGGGAACTTCAGCAGCGGAGGCCTCAATGACATTCACCACGGCAACGAGCTGTCCTTTATGGCTGGGTTAATTAAGCCCCGGACAGCCTGACTTCCTCGTGAACTCTGCCATATTGTATATCAAGACTAGAGATGTATATGGGAGCGTACTGCAGATATTCCAGGTTCATTTAACCAAGACCTGTAGAATATTAAGTAACTTAGGACTTGTAGACATTTCCACAACATAACCCACCAAATTCTAACTGTTATTGGGTGTGTGTGTATGTATCATTACGTTTTAATCCGAACATAACTCAACATTCTAAATCCAACCTAATTTAGAATGTTGATATTTGTTGGGTCAGTATGGGTCATCTAAATAAAAAATGCAAGTAATCAATTCTGATTTACAAGCTTGTGATTCGATTCGATTTCCAATTCGATTCAATATCGATTATTTTAGATATATATCAGGTACAGTACATGCCATATGTTCTCAAGGGAAAAAAAAAAATCTCTCAACTAATACTATAAAATATACATAAGAGTCAGTTGGTACTACATTACTATAATATTAAAGGGATCATCGGATGCAAAGTTCACTTTTACTTGTTGTTTGAACATTAATGTGTGTTGGCAGTGCATGTACACATCTACCCTATAATTATAAAATCCATGCAGTGGTTTTTAATTAATATTTAAAAACTAATACCATCTTTTTCAAATCGAGCCATTCTCAGATGCCTGTCAGTGTGGCATCACACCAACAGAGGCCGCTCCCACGATAGTTGATTGACATGAGCGTCTTACCTTCAGACCCGCCTTACATCAGCTGTAACAGTCCGAAGTTAGACAAGAATATCTCAGATTAAGTGATTGAGGTGTTGTGTTGCTGGATGTAATATTGAACATAGTGGTCGTCATTTACTCCCGACATCTGAGTGGCTGAAGATGTAGTGGATCACGTTTGTTTGTGAAGGGAATGCGCCTCCCGATCTACATAAATGCGTCTATGTTCGCACAAATAATTCGTGATCCAGCTTCACCTACAGCATAAGTGAGTATAAGGTTTTTTTTTATTAATCTCTGCAATCACCTTTCCTAATAACGTGCTAGTTAGCAAGTTTCATGGCTAAACACGCTAAATGCTGCTAAAGTAAACAGGCTCGTCACTCCACATAGAGAAGAGAGGGGCGGGGTGAGCAGAGCTCATTTGCATTTAAAGGAGCAATCCATCAGAATGAGTTGATTTTTGCAGAGCTCATTTTGACAAGGTAAAAATGGTGTTGTTTTACACTAACATTGAGAATTTTTAACCAAAGTATATTATAGACTTTTCATTAAGACCCTAAGGAATAATATCAACTTGTGGAAAATGGGCATCCGAGAATAATATCAACTTGTGGAAAATGGGCATTCGATGACCCCTTTAAAGGTTAAAATTAACTTATTTGTATACAAACACAATAGTTTTTATAATAATAGTTGCAATTACATAATTATATTTCTACTCCAATTTGTTTCTGAAGTATAAACATTTAAAGGGTGGCTGTCACATAAATTAAGAACAGTAACATTTGCAATGAATATGTTATATGGTGAATATTTAGCAAAATGCACCTCTCTAAAGTTCATTTTTGACTAATGAGTTAATAGTCACCCAATCTTTTTTTGAGGTAAATGTGACGTTATGTGACACATAGTTATAAGCTCTTATATTGACATCTTTGCATGGCTAAAACACTGATTGAGTGATTACATTAGACAGGATACGGAATTTGGTAAGTTGTACTGTTTCTTTTAACATACTCTTGGATGTTCATTCATGTTTATTTCGTGCTGAAACTGGTTAAAGCGGAGGAGATGATCAGTTAATATGCGCTTCTCTTGAACTGAAGTGCTACAGAGATCTGTCACTCCACATTAAACAGCGCCAAAAACTGTATTTATTGTTAGAATACTGTAATAAAATGGACAAAATTTGCAATCTGAGACTTTGTTCCATATCAAAAGTGACAAAATTTATTGCGATTTACTGAACAAGAAGTGCACTTCAATGCTCCGTTCAATAACTGAAAACAGGCTAGACTAATAGATTATTGGGATTTAAGGATCAATATCATTTTGTAAAATTGAGAATGGATTAAAAATCGAGACATCAACATTTTTTAGCTAGCTCTATTATACACATATCACAAAAAGAAGTTTGCATGAATTGCATGCATCAAACCAGGCAAAAAAAGCACCAGGAAAAACTTAAGTACACTCTTAAAAATAAAGGTGCTTTAAAAGGTTCTTCACAGCGATTCCATAGAAGAACCATTTTTGGTTCCACAGAGAACCATTCAGTCAAAGGTTCTTTAAAGAACCATCTCTTTCTTACCTTTTTATAATCTGAAGAACCTTCTTTCACCACAAAGAACCTTTTGTGAAACAAAAAAGTTCTACAAAAGTTAAAGGTTCTTTATGGAACCATTTAGCCAAAAAAGGTTCTTCTATGGCATCGTGAAGCACCTTTATTTTTAAGAGTGTAGGTTTTCTGAAAGCATTGCATCATTGTAAAATAGCAAAACTTATACTACACTTTCAGATTCATCACTCAAGAGTTAGCACACATGCTTCAGTGCATAACCTATAGCATTGATTACCAATGCAAATTTGTATACTGCACAGTATGTAGCCTTTTATATTTAAAAAAAAGGCTATTTGCACTAAGTGTAAACAGTGATAGATGATAAAGACTACAGCATGCACTCTTGGGCAGTCGTGGCCTAATGGTTAGAGAGTCGGCCTTGTAACCCAAAGGTTGTGGGTTTGAGTCTCAGGTCCGATTGTAGGTGGGGGGAGTGAATTACCAGCATTCTCTCCACCCTCAGTACCATGACTGAGGTACCATGAGCAAGGTACTGAACCCCCAACTACTCCCCGGGTGCCGCAGCATTGGCTGCCCACTGATCTGGGCGTATGTTCACGGTGTGTGTGTTCCAAGTATCACCATACTTGGCCATATATCAAGTCCTTTCCTTTCCTTTACCAACTGAGCCACTGGAGCTGTTGTTGAGCAGGCGTCTTTTATAATGTTGACTAGCCACGTTCGTGGGTGGAGTTAGTGTAAATAGCCTCTGCCAACAAGGCAGGCGATTTGCACTTACTGTAAAATAGACACTCCGTAAAAGGCATAGCATGTGAAACAACACATTATGCAACAACTAACCACAAATCATTGCAAAAAGTAGTCTGATGCATTTTCAGTTTCAGATAACTTATTACAGCAAGTGTCATTTACTTTTGGTCCAGTTTTGGATAAAATGTCAAAAGAGAAAACCATTAAGTAGTGTTGGGCAAATAAGTCAATCTTTTTGAGTCAAAATCAAGTCTAAGTATTTAATCGAGTTTGAGTGGGATTCATTTAATAGATTACCTTGAATGTTCATGTTATACATGATGTGGATTCAGTTGCACTTTGAAAATTTTCCACAATGTCTGAGTTTGTGTCAAGTTCGAGCACAAGCCCACCCAAATATGAGTCAATTTATAATTGCAGTCCAAGTACACCAACTATAATGTTAAGTCAAAAGAGAAGAACAAAAAAAAATCACAACTGAAATTACTTCTGCTTCATTTATCACACAGAAATGCCAGCTACTGTAGCTAATCAAGACTACAGAATAAAACTGTCAAAACCCCCTTTTGCTTACAGTCTAATGTTGACACAACATGCAAATCAAAAACAGAAAGAAGCTGTTTGATAATTTTGTATCCAGCATTTGTTATGTACAAATTGTAACTTTCACAGGCATGTAAAAGACTACATTGGCATCCCTGTGTGCTGCAAAAGTGCTGAGTGAAAATAGCTGTTAAGGTGGCTCTGAATCAATAACCTGAAGCCAATTGGGGGGACTTCAAATATGTTCTGTAATTGCAGTTTTAAAATGAAAAACAACTTATGAACCACCCCATTCAGGGTTTAATTGTGTTACCATGTGGTTACCAGCCCATGGGGTCTCATTTATAAAATGCATGTACAATTGCATTTGATCCTAAATAATATGCATTTTATCATTAATATAATTAATATGCACAAACAAGCAACTTTTTTAACTGCCTTTTAATCATTGCATCACTGGAATGAGTTAATTTATACTACTTCCTAATTTCCTTGCCCACTGATAACGAGTGCCATACTTCTGAATCATTAAGAGATTTGTGGGTGTTCTGGAGTTGATGCACATTGCACTTGAATTTAATATGAATTGCACTTTATAATAAGAGATGCATGTATACAGACATTTTCAGAGACTATCGCATGTTTTTATAAATGAAGCCCCACATCTTTAAAACACTAGGTTAGACCTCCCATTTTATGGTGGAAAGTTAGTGGCACATGAAGTTGCAAACAAGATTTAGAGGGAAGGGTCAGAGATTAAAACAGCAAGATGCAGAAAGAGAAAGTCAGACTCTCAATTTCTCAGTGTCTTTGCTGTGTTAGTGCATCGGCTTTGTGATTTCAGTCCACACCATGGGGCGAACGCCACACAAAAGCGCATTTGATATGTCTGAGTTCTACGTTTGAAGGCTCTCTATAGGTGACTCTCTGTCTGGCTGCAGGAAAGTTGTGACTAGTCTTTCTAAGCGCTGCCCTCCAGAATCGCCTCTGGCACCAAACAATTCAAACTCCCAGGAAGAGGACAGAAATATGACTCACTAAAACAATATAGCATGGACAGCAAAAGTCTGAGTGGCCAAAAACTTTCCTAGACAAAGTGTCACACATCTGTATGCCATCTCAGCGAAGATCACGACTGTTGTTGTGTGTGCCGCTAATTCCCCAGACCACTGAGATGTGCCCTGCTTATTCAAGTCAATTCTCCGGCAGCTATTAACCCCCAGCTGTTCATATGCCATTAGATAACCATCATCTTAATAGATGTAAACAAAATCTGCCAGGCTGCGCGTTTCAGGAAGGTGCAGCAATTTGCAGGGCTCAGATTCAGTGGCATCCGCGATGACATTTGGAGTGACTCATTTCATCTGGCAAACAATTTACTGCCTCTCTCCTGGCAAAAACCTTGAACATTTTCAGTCACACACAACATTCAATCATGTTTGTTATCTTTCTCAGAGTACAAAGTTAAGGATTAAAAGATCTACAGCGTCTTTTAGAGTTTGCACGCAGCTTATTGAGAGCAGCCATTAAGGTATTTCTTCTTCTCAAATAAATTAGCATGAGCGCCGTATCTTGTATCTGAGGGACTTAGACTCACGCAATCAAACTCAATCAGATTCTATCAAACGCTCACGTAAACCGGCATAATGACAAGCAGCCGAAGCCAAGCGCATACGCTCATCCGTGTGATCCGGTGCGTCTTCGGAGAAAGTGAGTTAAATCGCGTCCGTGGTGGCGGTTCGTGGAGTCCGCAGGGGATGGGAGTGATGAGCAGAAAAGTGTTAATCTCGGCCATGTTTCATTTCACATGTTGCTATGAATAATTCAGCAGTGGATTACTCCATCACACTCATGGCCTCTCTGCCTGCATCTCTACTCTCATTAAAAAACCCATAACGTCAGAGTCCCTGACTCTAAACCCCTGCCACACGCAGCCTGTGGCTATGAAGGAAACATACGGTGTATAGTTATACTAAATGCGAATGTGTGTAACTTCTGGGAGAACGGTGGAAATGATCTGATTGGATGTGTTTGAAAAGCTTGACTGTATTAGTCTCTATGTAACATGATTTAGAGGACTTTGTTTAGAACAACGTGAAAGGTTTGTATTAGATTGTGCAAAACGTCCTGTAGAGAATAATCGTGCTAGACTGCTTCCATCTGTCCACCTGTTTTCTTTGCATCTATGATAGAATTACCCAAGAAAGTGCTATGCATTTACAAAACGGAGCCCTCTGTCAAGTGCATCAAGTATTCATAACGCGAGTATGGACTGCAAGAGATGTGCAAGGTTGTTTCCACCACGGGGAGTTTCTGTGAATGGAAAAGGACGACTACTAATGGCCAGAGAGGCTCCTGTGTGGGGATGGAAGGTCATAAATCAGTCTTAAACTGTCAGATAAACACCTTATTATGGAAGGATCGTATCTAACAATCACACAATAAATCTCGGATGGTTTGTAACCGACTGAAAATATTGATTTTCACCTGTATTGCCAAAAAACTTCTTTGAGAACATTTGTACGACGCTGCAAAACTGTGATATGCAACTTGGATCGTACAAAAAAGTTTTGCAATCATGGTTAGGTTTGGTGGTTGAAGCTATACTGTACATACTTTTTGCCATTTTATATAAATCAACTTGAAGGCAAACAGTTGAGGTCAAAAGTTTACATACACCTTGCAGAATATGCAAAATGTTAATTATTTTACCAAAATAAGAGGGATCATACAAAATGCATGTTATTTTTTTATTTAGTAATGACCTGAATAAGATATTTCGGTAACACTTTACAATAAGGTTCATTAGTTAACGGTATTAACTAAGAATGAACAATACTCGTACAGCATTAATCTTAATGTTAATTTCAGCATTTACTAATGCATTATGAAAATCAGTTAGTTAGAACTAACAATGAAAGACTATATTTTCATTAACTAACATTAACAAAGATTAATAGTGTAATAAATGTATTGTTCATTGTTTGTTCATGTAAGTTAATACATTAACTAATGTTAACAAATGACACTTTATTGTAAAGAGTTTAGTGATAGTTGTTCATGAGTCCCTTGTTTGTCCCTAACTGCCCGCTGTTCTTGAGAAAAATCCTTCAGGTCCAACAAATTATTATTATTATTATTATTTTTCACATTTTTGTGTATTTGAACCCTTTCCAACGACTGTATGATTTTGAGATCCATCTTTTGACACTGAGGACAACTGAGGGACTCATATGCAACTATTACAGAAGGTTCAAACGCTCACTGATGCTCCAGAAGGAAACCCGATGCATTAAGAGCTGGGGGGTGAAAACTTTTGAATTTGAAGATCAGGGTAAATTTAACTTACTTTGTCCTCTGGGAAACATGTAAGTATCTTCTGTAGCTTCTGAAGGGCAGTAATAAATTAAAAATAATATGATATTTAGGCAAAAAAAAAAAAAAGTACACATCTTTATTCTGTTCAAAAGTTTTCACCCTCCGGCTCTTAATGCATAATTTTTCCTTCTGAGCATCAGTGAGCATTTGAAACTTCTTTAGTAGTTGCATACGAGTCTCTCAGTTCTCCTCAGTCTGAAAAGACGAATCTCAAAATCATACAGTCATTGTTGGAAAGGGTTCAAATACAAAAAAATGCTGAAAAACCAAAGAATTTGAAGAACAGCGGGCAGTTTAACTGTTCAGGACAAACAAAGGACTCATGAACAACTATCACTAAACAAAAAAACAGCTGTGGATCATTTAACCAACAACACAGTATTAAGAAACAAGCGTATGTAAACTTCTGAAAAGGGTCATTTTTATAAATTTAACTATTATTTTCTATTGTGGAATAATGAACATTTTGCAGATTCTGAAAGGTGTATGTAAACTCCAAAAATAAAAATAGTGTCATTAATTACTCATTCTCATGTCGTTCCAAACCCGTAAAACCTTCGGTCATCTTTGGCCACAAATTAAGATATTTTTGATGAAATCTGAGAGCTTTCTGACCCTGCATAGACAGCAATGCAACTACCACATTCAAGGCCCAGAAAGGTTAAATAGTCCATGTGACACCAGTGGTTCAACCGTAATGTTACGAAGCTACAAGGATCATTTTAGTGCGCAAAGAGAACAAAAATAACGACTTTATTTAACAATTTCTTCTATGCACGTTCATGACAGTACCATGCAAACAGGTACAGAAAGCTCTTAGATTTCATCAAAAAAATCTTAATTTGTGTTTCAAAGACGAGTAAAAGTCTAACGGGTTTGAAACGACATGAGGGTGAGTAATTAATGACAAAATTTTCATTTTTGGGTGAACTATTCCTTTAAACTCTAGAGTTAGAGTTAATAGCATTCACCAAAAATGTCCTCCTCATCCGTCTACATGGACTCACATCAGGCGAACGATGCAGTAGGTACGTGGGAGTCCATCTCAAAGTGATGTGCACTTGACAGCAGCGGGGTGTGCAGGGTGAGAGGTTTTCCAGCAGATTACACTCCACGTGTGTGACCGGTGTGACAGGAGCGTCGACTCAGCACCTTCCGCAGATGTTCCACAGATGTCTTCCATCAGTAAAGCCCCTCTGCTCGTAAAACCATCCGCCACCCGCTTTACGACAGGACTGTGTGCGGGCCACAGCCGTGATTATGATCTTGTTAAAACCAAATGAGGTGAAAATGCAAAGAGGACGTGGGGGTGCTGCAGTAAAAATAATCCCGCAAATCCATGTTTTGATATGATGTACAGTGATGGGAGTGACTATGCATATGTATGCAGCCACTTCATGTTAAGTGAACCTCTCGCAAGGTCATGTTTGAACAGGTTTATTGTCAACAAATCAGTGCGAAGAGAAGTAAATAGTTTGCTGACCTTTTGCACAGCTTGTGTCAAGAGTGTCAGTATGGCAGATGGTCACGTTTATAATTATTCTAAATGCACCGCAACTATATGTGTGAGCATGTGTGCATTCAATTTACATTTAAAGTGCAAAGCTTAACTATATGCATAGTGATTTAGAACATACAACATTCCAAAGAGCCAATCACTGCTTTTTAAATACAGGATTGGAGTTCTGACTGGTTGACAAGAATGTTTTAAAAGAACACTGTGTGGATCACATGCTTAACACAACATCAGCCTCCACTCATTTTGCTCATGCAAATAGATGTGCATATCTTTTCTACAGTAACAGTAATTGTCAGGATGATTTCCTCATCTAATGACACGTAACACTTAAAACATGCACTGTATCTGCATAAACTGTGGGATTTCAAAGAAGGTTTAATGACATTTGTTGGCTACACTTCATGTGTTTGAGTGTAGCTGCACAAGCTGCTCCATAATTACAGTTGCATGTACAGATTATGAGAAGCTACACTGGTATTTATAACGATGCTTATAAAATGGTTAGGGTCCAGTCCTGGATGCTTATTGGTCAATATACTGTAGCTGTGCTAATATAAATGATGTAGTAACAGCTGTGACATTAAAAACTACTGGGTACAGTATATGACTGTATGTCACTTCAATCAACGAACAAACATTCTGTTTAATTTCTCATGTTATTCCTAACCTGACTGACTTTCGTCTTTTCGTCACAATGCCTGACCTGCTCTCCGCCAAAAATGAATGGTGACCATCAAAAAAGACCATAAAAAATATATCAAAAATTATAACACTATATAAAAATATGTAATATTTAAAAAACATTTAAAACATTTAAATGGAAAGTATAAGTATTATTAGCAAATCTAAAAATGCATTTAAAACAAAGTGTTGGAGATTTTGGACGTGCTTGCATTTGTTTTGTTTTTTTTTTAAATAGGAAGCCTGTGTTGGCCTATAATAGAATAAAATAAGAAAAAAAAAGTAAAATAAAATAAAATACAATAAAAATAACATAAAAATAAAATAAAATTAAATGAAAAATAAAAATTAAATGACATGAAAAATTAAATTAAATTAAATTAAATTAAATACACAGAAATGCACAGACATTCATTATTTATTGGAAATCATGCAACACAGTCATATTCTTCGCTCTGCGTTAAGAAGAAAAAAAAAAAAAAATCCAAACTGTCATCTAAAACACACTATCGTTTAAAAGTTCAGAAGTCAGTAAGATCCTCAAATGCTTTTGTAAAACCTTAATGCTCACCAAGGCTGCATATACTTGATCACAAATACAGAAAAACACATTATTGTGGAATAAATCATCAAAAAAATGTAATATTTAAAAAATATTTTAAACATTTAAATGGAAAGTATAAACATTCTTAGCAAATATAAAAATTCATTGCTTAAAAAAATAAATAAATAAAAATAATAATAATAATTGGAAACACTTGCATTGTTTCAAAAATAGGACACTTGTGATGGCCAGACATAAAATAAAATAAAATAAAATAAAATAAAATAAAATAAAATAAAATAAAATAAAATAAAATAAAATAGACACGACATGACATGACATAAATCAAAAATGATATAAAAATGAAATAACATGAAAAATAAGATAAAAATTAAATTAAATAGCATAAAAATTAAGTTAAATGAAAAATAAAATAAAAAATGAAAAAATAAAATGACATGACATAAAATAAAATAAAAACTGAAACACATTATCACTGTTATTATTCACTGCAAATCATGTTCATCACTGTTCAATAAATAAATAAATAAATGTCACCCAAAACACACTAATATTTAAAAGTTTTGGGGTTGGTAAGATTGTAAAATGCTTTTTAAAACAAAACTTATTCTTATGAAATCATTCATTAATTATTCACTGAAAATTGTGCATTTTATATATATATATATATATATATATATATATATATATATATATATATATATATATATATTATATAATGGAGTAATGATGCTGAAAATGTATTTTTGACCACAGGAATGAATTACATTTTAAAATATATTCAAATAGAAAGCATTTATTGTAAACAGTAAAAATATTTCACAATATTATTGTTTTTGCTGTACTTTGGATCAAATAAAAAACATTAAAATCTTACTGTTTAGAAACTTTTGATTTCTAAAGATACGCAGGATATGAATCAATAATGAATGCTGATTCCTTTTTTTAATTTGCTAAATGAATTATTTAAAACAAAATGAAAAAAACATGTCCTTAATATTTTTCTTTTCCATCAAGCATATTAAAGCAATAAGGTTCTCAAGGCTGTTTTAAAGTGAGTCATGATTAAAGAGTTTCAGGCTTTCATCTAACAATCCTTTAGCCATTCACAACACAGAGCACTTCTTGTACGTTATTATTTAAATATACAGTACAATGTGACCCGGATTTTGTAAACCCACAGACCCTTTCCATTTCACACAGTGTCAGTGTTGCTGAACCTGAAAAAAGTGTTCAATTCCCTGTTCATTCACAGACACTTGAGGCTCGACTGAATGGACTTGTTTGGACTTGCCTAGGGTCACCTGTTGCACAGACTGACCGGTTGGCTCAAGGGCAGGTGGTTTTGAGAGGCTTGAACAGACAGAATCGAGAAGTCCGACGGCCAAAGTGGGTTAGAGGACCTGCGGACAGAGCCTGTGATGTTTTCCAGCACGCACACACACCATCAGAGTCAGCCAATTTCACATTGACTGAATTACAGGGGAATGGACACGGCTGCAGTCAGGCTAGAAGCACAAGGTGATTAACTCTGGAAGATAACATGGCTTTCTGCACCACGTCACACACGTACACACACGCGCATGCTGTCTGCGTGCTTCACACACACTCACATATTTCTAATGACATTTTCTCGTGTACCTGACCCCGGTCTTCCTTCTTTTTTGGCATATTCACACTCGGTCGTGTTTCTGCTCGCTTGCCTTCATACAGGCAGCTTAGTGTGAAATTGGGGAAATGTCATCTATGTCTAAGTCAGTCGTTCTATAGCCGACGCGTGATTGTGTGTGCGTGTTCGCCTTGAACGGAGGGCAAACAGAACGAGTCGCTAACATGCTCTCATCAGCAGCTTAAAGTGTTAAAGCGTTTTGTCGGCCCGCTGGTGAAGTGTTGAAAACATTGAATTGCTACATGGAAAGAGAATAAGTAGACTGAGACCTGAATAGAATGGAAACAAGTAAAAACATCAGTCATTAAAAGTGACAGTTCTCCCAGAAAAGAAAAATCGGTCTTCATTTTATCACTCGCATGTTATTTCAAACACACACAACTTAATTTCTTCTAGGGTTCCAGTGACATTAAAAATCTGCCTGATACTGGTAGGTTATTTTTATTAATAACCAATTAAAAAATAACAAATTATAAAAAGTACATTTACAGTAGGTATCACAGCATTGTACAGTATAATGCACAATATAAAAATGTATATAGACTGGTTAAATATTACATTTAGCAGTGATGTAAAAAAAAAAAAAAAAAAAAAAAAAAATCAATAGTTTTAAATTACACAAGTAAATTTAGGCATCACAGCATTATAACACAGTATGAAATGTATATTTATTTTAGGACTTGTTAAATATTACATTTAGCAGTGTTAATAAATAGTTTTAAATGAGTGTTAGATGATGGCCAAAAAAAAAGTTTTAAATTATGCAAGTAAATATAGGTACCACAATATTATAACATACAGTATGAAAAATGTATTTTTATTTTAAGACTGGCTAAATATTACATTTGCCAGTGTTAATAAATATTTTAAAATTAGTTTTAGATGATGGCAAAACAAACAAGCAAACAAAAAAAACAATAGTTTTGAGACTGGCTAAATATTACATTTAGCAGTGTTAATAAATATGTTAAAATAGTTTTAGTTGATGGCAAAAAAAGTAAATAGTTTTAAATTATACAAGTAAATTATAACATACAGTATAAAATGTATATTTATTTTGAGACTGGCTAAATATTAAATTTAGTAGTGTTGTTAATAAATATTTTTAAATGAATGTTAGATGATGGCAAAAACAAAATCAATAGTTTTAAATTATACAAGTAAATTATAACATACAGTATGAAAATGTTTATTTATTTTGAAACTGGCTAAAGATTACATTTAGCAATGTTAATAAATATTTTAAAATAAGTGTTAGATAATGGCGAAAAAAAAACAATAGTTTTAAATTATACAAGTAAATGATAACATTCAGTATGGAAATGTATATTTATTTTGAGACTGGCTAAATATTAAATTTAGCAGTGTTAATAAATATTTTAAAATAAGTGTTAGATAATGGCGAAAAAAAACAATAGTTTTAAATTATACAAGTAAATTATAACATTCAGTATGGAAATGTATATTTATTTTGAGACTGGCTAAATATTACCTTTAGCAGTGTTAATAAATGTTTTAAAATTAGTGTTAGATGATGGCAAAAAAAAAAAAAAATCAATAGTTTTAAATTATACAAGTAAATTATAACATGCAGTATAAAAATGTTTATTTATTTTGAGACTGGCTAAATATTACATTTAGCAGTGTTAATAAATATTTTAAAATTACTGTTAGATGATGGCAAAAAAAATCTATAATTTTAAATTATACAAGTAAATTTAGGTATCATAGCATTATAACACACAGTATAAAACTATATTTATTTTGAAACTGGCTAAAGATTACATTTAGCAGCGTTAATAAATATTTTAAAATGAGTGTTAGATGATGGCAAAAAAAAAACAAAAAAAAAATCAATAGTTTTAAATTATACAAGTAAATTATAACATTCAGTATGGAAATGTATATTTATTTTGAGACTGGCTAAATATTACATTTAGCAGTGTTAATAAATATTTTAAATGTGTTTGATTATGGCAAAAAAACAGCTTTTAATTATAGAAGTAAATGTAGGTACCACAATATTATAACACACACTATAAAAAAAATGTATATTTACTTTCAGAATATTTTATATGAGTGTTAGACGATGGCAAAAAAAGTTTTAAATTATACAAGTAAATTTAGGTATAACAGCATCATAACATACAGTAAAAAAAAGTTGATTTATTTTGAGACTGGTTAAATATTGCTTTTAGGAGTGTTAATAAATATTTGAAATGTGTTTGATTATGGCAAAAAAACTTTTAATTATAGAAGTAAATGTAGGTACCACAATATTATAACACACACTATAAAAAAATGTATATTTACTTTAAGACTGGCTAAAGATTACATTTAACAGTGTTAATAAATATATCATTTTAAATGAGCATTGGATGATAGCAAAAGCAATTTAACAAAAATATAGTAAATAAATTAGTTTTCATTTATTATTTAATTTGCAATATTAAAATTTTACATTAACAATTTTATATAAAATATACATTTTATTAATTTGATATAAAATAAAAAATGTGGATATGAAATAAACAGATGACTAAAAACATTAAAAGTAAATGAATTTATGCATCAGAAACATAATGTATAGCATGACAAATATTTAGCAGTGTTATTAAATTATTAGTGTTGAATTAAAGTTCAAATGATAAAGATGATTTAAAAGACATATAAACATACCAACCGATCATATACCTACTTTCTTCTCTGGAACACAAATGATAACATTATGAAAAAAGTGAAAGGCAGAGAACTGATGTAATTCTTGACCGTCATTTAAAAATCTAATTTATTCCTGTAATGGCAAGGCTGGATTTTCAGCATTAATTTACTCCAGCCTTCAGCGTCACATGATCCTTCAGAAAATATTCTAATATGCTGATGATAAGCTGAAAAAAAAAAAAAAAGTGTAATTTTATGCTGCTAGTTTGGTGAACTTCTGGAAAAGAGCAGCTCTGAAATTCTACAAAACATCTCCTTTTGTGTTCTACAGGAGAAAGTAAATCATACATGTTTGGAATAACATACGACAGCAACTCAGAGATTCCTGAATTTGGCTAAAGTAGTCCTAAAGAAAGCTCTACTTTTCAGAAAGATGCTGCCTTTAAGCACCGCTCCGTGTTGAGTCAGATTTTCCTGCGATATTTTTATCGAGACAGCTCATCGTCTCCGTCCTCATCTCTAGGCAACACCTTGCAGTAAAGGTTCCATCTGCCCATAGATTTCCTTTCAGCCTACAAGTACTATACTAAAACGGAGAGGGGATATTTTAGCAGAATTAGAATTCTGCATTTGGGTCGTACCCTTTCAAGCAAGCAGCAGCTATTTCTCACTCAAAACTTATTTGAAACCAGTTTCAAGTGTTCCCAAGGCATTCACCCACCGTAATAAGATTCAGACTTATTTTGAACATCAAGAGAACGGCATCGGCGCGGATGCACATCACAATTTACCGACGGAGGGGGTGGCGATCACAAGCTCTCTTTTTCTCCCTAAGGCCGGCTCTCCTCTAAGCAGGCCTCAAGTCTAGGTAATAATGGCTGTCTTCTTCACAGCATCTCCCTTCACCTGTGGTCTTCACCCTATTCTTTTTCGTCCAAATTAGCGTGACAGCTGTGCGTTCCCGACGAGGTACAGATATCTACACGGCTCGAGGCACCCACAGCTGGTAATGGCGCCGGATAATGAAGGGTTGATCCACTGTACGGGTTCTTTTATTACACTATTTTTCCTACACCATAAGCTTGTCAGGAGACCACACAAATCTGAGGCCGCCATTAACTACCGCAGATGGCCAGTATTAATTAAGCTGATTTGACACACTGTCAAATAAGCAAGAGTCTAATAATAATTAAACATTCTGAGGAGTGGAAACTTTGAGCGATGCGGCTCGGCCAAGTGGCAGGGTGAGCGCCACGACCTTGAGCTAATACTCAGGAGACTCTCGAATTTACATATGGCCCTGTTTGTGCCCAACACACCAGACCAGCCAGGTGCTAGAAAAGACACGAAAAAGAACAAATGCAAATATGTGATTTGGACTTGAGAAGCCACTCTGGAGTTGAGTAGAGAGACATACAGCGACCCCATTATCATATATGGACGCCTAATGAAAATTGAAAATGAAAATTTGCTGAAAATCTACTCACCCTCAGGCCATCTAAGATGTAAATGAGTTTGCTTCTTCATCAGAACAGATTTAAAAATGTAGCATTGCACCACTTGCTCACCAGTGGATCCTCTGCAGTGAATGGGTGCCGTCAGAATGAGAGTCCAAACAGCTGTTAAACATTACAATAATCCACAAAACTCAAGTAGATCAGTGTGACCCTGATCCACAAAACCAGTCATGAGGGTCAATTTTTTAAAATTGAGATTTATGCATCATATGAAAGCATTGATGTATGGTTTGTTAGGATAGGACAATATGTGGCCGAGATACAACTATTTGAAAATCTAGAATCTAGAAGGGGGCATTATTGAGAAAATCACCTTTAAAGTTGTCCAAATTAAGTTCTTAGCAATGCATATTACTAATCAAAAAATACATTTTGATATATTTACTGTAGGAAATTTACAAAATATATTCATGGAATATGATCTTTATTTAATATCCTAATGTTTTTTGGCATAAAAGAATACCATTTTTACCCATACAATGTATTTTTGGCTATTGCTGCAAATATACCCATGCAGCTTATGACTGGTTTTGTGGTCTAGGGTCACCAATTAATGTCATGTTTTTTTTTTTAAATTTCATAAAATCATTAAGACATTTTAACTTCAAACAGTTAAATTAATTATGGATTGGTTTCTTACAAAAAAATGCAGTTTTTACTTTAATTATTTGTGTTTTTTTGTGATGTTTTTATCAGCTGTTTGGACTCTCATTCTGACGGCACCCATTTACCCATTTAAATGGCCTGAGTGTGAGCACATTTTAACCAAATCTTCATTATTAGGTGAATTATTCCCTTAAACTTAGCGTATGAATCTCATTGCATTATATGACCAAAATATTAAACCAAATGTCATCTGCAAAAAATTTGCTCTTTTCTCAGACTCTTTTCTTCCAATTAATTTTATTCAGCTACTGTATGTACACTAACATTTGACATCCAGCAAGTGTTCAGATTACATTTATTAAAGTCTTAATAAAATGGAAGTAGTGGCAAATATTTTCTTTCATATTGTGATGCACATCTGAGTATGATGGATTTTTGAAAATGAAAAAAAAAAAAAAAAAAAAAAAAATACAGTGTGTTCTATTCATCGGTTGTTGACTGGATTTTGAAATGGGGGTTGCTCTCAAAAATAATCTAAATAATTGTAAAAATCCAGCATGCTGTACATCACCAGAGAGTTCTGGAAGTTACGACATTTTGATTGAAAATTAGTCACATTAAAAAGAAAGAAAGAAAGAAAGAAAAAGTATAATGCATGGATGACATCCTTGAGAATTTGTATTTTAATTTCAAGAAGAGTATAATCCATTCATGTATTATACTATTAATTTGACACAAACAAACTGTTTACTCTTTTTTTTTTAATAAATGACACTTTCTGTAAGATTTTGCATCTATTGCAATAACATTAATACATTTAAAGTGTAATGTGGGTTTTTGACACATTCATTGTATCACTAAATTCAAAGTATGCAGTCTTGAAAATTTCTCTTCCGACCCTTAAAATAAACGCCAAAAAACCCAAAAATGAAAATTACCCCATGATTTACTCACCCTCAAGCCATCCAAGGAGTATACGACTTTCTTCTTTCAGATGAATACAATCGGAGTTATATTTTAAAAATTTTCCTGTTTCTACCAAGCTTTATAATGGCAGTGAATGTATATAGTGAACATATATTTACTTTAAATAACACCAAACTTCAGCACGCTTTACAATACAACTATCTTGGTCTAGTTTTAACTCCCACTGGAAATTTCAATTTGGCAATAAAAACATTACTTGTAAAAGCCCGCAGGGCACTGCATGCCATACGAACAAAATTATTTAAAATAAACATCCCTATTAGAATTCGGAGAAAGATTTTTGATAGTGTCATACTGCCTATTGACCTGTATGGAAGTGAGATCTGGGGCCCAACGAGTAACTACAGCCATAAAGATTGGCACAAACACCCTTTAGAAGCTCTGCATGTAGAGTTCTGCAGAAGTATCCTTCATGTCCACAGAAATACGCCTAATAACGCCTGCAGAGCAGAGCTAGGCCGTCTCCCCCTAAATCTAATTAATTAACTCTATTAAAAAAAAGAGTTTTAAAGTTCTGGATCCACTTAAACGCTAGTTCTGAAGATTCTCTTCATTTTAAAGCACTACAAACACAAAAAATGAGTGCTGGCTGACTGTCTGGCTGACTATCTGGTCTCAGTCAGGAATATAACACACAGACATTTACTGACGAAATACAGACTGAGTGACCACCAACTGGCCATAGAAAGAGGACGACATTAAAAGACGTGGTTACCTAAAGAAGAACGAATCTGTAATGAATGTAGATCAGGAGCAGTTGAGACGGAGGAGCACTTCCTCCTCCACTGTGACAAATACACATCCTTAAGAGACTCACTCTACAGTCAAATACAGCAGATTATTCCTGAATTTCAGTCACTCCATGAAAATGACAAATTAATAATATTACTTGGTGAATGACCTACTTCCTCTTTGGTAGCACATCATATTTATAAATGCCACAAACTAAAAAGTAAAGAGTGAACACTTCTGTATTAGTAGAACCATTAATGTTTATATAAATATATATATATGGATGTATTTTATATGTATTTTGTTTATTTATGGATGAATATGTATTTTTTGTTTGTTTGTTTGTTTGTTTATTTTGCTATGTACAATGCTTTGGCAATATGTATAAGTATGTTATGCCAATAAAGCAATATGAATTGAAAAAAATTGAATTGAATTGAATGGTTGTTGAGATTTTGAAGTCCAACAAAGTGAATCCATCCATCATAAAAATTACTCCACATGGCTCTGGGGGTTAATAAAAAGGCCTTCTAAAGTGAATCGATGCATTTGTGTAAGAAAAGCTTCTATATTTAAAACCTCATAAGCTGTAATCTCTAGCTTCCCTTGTACGCGTTTACAGCAGATGACGTAGGACGTAGGCGTATGCTAGAATATGCTAGTCTCGTGAGAACCAAGTTTTGTTTACAGCAAAGGAAAACCAGTCTCCTCTTGGCTGACATCGAACTCCTCTGACATTTTTATTTACTACTCATTGTTTTGTATTTATAATTTGTCCTTTGCTCTTCTGCATTTGTCACTTCCATGTTAGGCACAGCGTTTGCCTACATCCTACATCATCCGCTGGAACGCCACTCTCTCACCAACGCGTGTTAGTCAATTAAGAGATTACAGGTTAAAAAGTGTTAAATATGGATATTTTTCTTACACAAATGCATCGATTTACCTCAGAAGGCCTTTTTATTGACCCCCAGAACCATGTGGAGTACTTTTTATGATGTATGGATGCAATTTATTGTACTTCAAAATCTCAACACCCATTCACTGCCATTATAAAGCTTGAAAGAGCCAGATCATTTTTTAATATAATTCTGATTGTATTCGTCTGAAAGAAGAAAGTCATAGACAGTTAGGAAGACTTGAGGGTGAGTAAATCATTGGGTAATTTACATTTTTGGGTGAACTATCCCTTTAAAGCAGAATTCACCCACTTCCATTTCAGAATAATGGCATGTCACATTAGCTGCCGCTATCTTGGAAATAACATCGAATGATGCTTCTCTCATAAATCAGGAGTGATCAATCTGCTCAATTTTAAAAACCAGCTATCCCACAATGATGTCATTCAAGTAGGGAGGTTGGGAGAATTCCACGTCCTGAGTTTTCCATAACGCAGCAAAGATTTCCAAATACTTGAAACCACTGTATGAAAGCTCGCAATTGATTTTACGCAAGGAAGAGACAGGAGCTTGTGAGCTGTATGAGAAATGAGGCATCCCAAATTGTTTCAGGCATTTTTGAGAGGAATCAGAAAGTGTGTTCTTGGAGCGAAATCAAACCAGCACGCTCCTCACATATAAACAAACACTACGAGGCATAATGCTGACTCAAAGTTAAGCATGCTTCATATCCAGTAGGTGTAATGTGAACGCATTAACCCGTAAACTAACCCAGGATGCATATGTGAGCACACGAGTGTGTGTGGTCGCATGTGAACGTCTGCCAGTTTTCTCAATGTCACCATCTCCTTCAGCCACTGAGGTTTCTCTAACTGGGATCTGAATTATTTAGCATCAAACTTTCATCATATGACCCAAAACTGCTCTATACCATCACTGATATATATATCGTGATACCCTTTTCAGGTTTCTTTGATGAATAAAAAGTTAAAAAGTGGTAATAAAAACCTTTATACTTATGTGACTTATTAAACTTACATTGTTATATTATATATATTTATCAGTAAATAATAAATAAATAAACAAATAAATAAATAAATAATAAATGCTTATATATTAATGAAAAAATATTATAAAATTATCAAAATATAAATATAAATATAAATATAAATATAAATATATATATACTGCTGTTCAAAAGTTTGGGCTCAGTAAGAGTTTTAGTGGGGTTTTTTTTAAGAAGTCTTTTCTGCTCATCAAGGCTGCATTTATTTGACCAAAAATTCTGAAAAAACAGTAATATTGTGAAATAATATTTCAATGTAAAATAACTGTTTTCTATGTGAATATATTTTAAAAAGTAATTTATTCCAGTGATCAAAGCTGAATTTTAAGCATCATTGCTCCAGTCTTCAGTGTCATATGATCCTTCAGAAATCAAGCTAATACGCAACAAAAATTTTTTTTTTTTTTTTTCATTTATTTATTTATTTTGTGATACTCTTTTCAGGATTCTTTGATGAATAAAAAGTTAAAAAGAGCAGTATTTATTTAAAATGGAAATCATCTGTAAATATATACACTAACGTTCAAAAGTTTGGGGTCAGTTTATTTTATTTATTTATTCATTTATTTATAAGAAATTAATACTTTTATTCAGTAAGCCTCTAATAAACTGATTAAAAAAAGTGGCAATAAAAACTTTTATACTTATATAGACTTATTAAACTTATATTGTTATATTATATATATTTACCAGTAAATAATAAAAAAATAAATAAAAAATGCTTATATATTAAAAAAATGCATAAAAATGATCAAAAATTATATATATCAAAAAATATATATATAGCTATTCAAAAGTTTGGGCTTAGTAAGAGTTTTAACGTTTTTAACGTCTTCTCTGCTCATCAAGGCTGCAATTACTTGATCCAGAAATCCAGAAAAAAACAGTAATATTGTGAAATATTATTTCACTGTAAAATAACTGTTTTCTATGTGAATATATTTTAAAAAGCAATTTATTCCTGTGATGCAAAGCTGAATTTTCAGCATCATTACGCCAGTCTTCAGTGTCACATGATCCTTCAGAAATCATTCTAATATGCTGATTTATTATCAATGTTAAAAAGTTGTGCTGAAAAGTTTTTTTTTTTTTTTTTTTTTGATTAAAAATCTTACTGATCCTAAACCTTTGAACAGCATAAATATATATTACCTTTATCATATAATATCTTTTTTGTAACATTGTGAATAATTAAATTTATTTCAGCTTTGTAGTTGATCAGGCTTAGGTTTGGATACAAAACCTCAATGAAGAAGACGCCGTCAGATTTTACAGCTCCGCGTTCACAATGCCCGGCTAATGCAATATCGGCAGCTAATGAGAAGCACAAAAAGATGCAAATTGCAGGTGCGAGCGTAAGCAGGGAGCCCTGGTGGAGACGCGTGCCGAATGGAGTGAAAGAATCTCACCGGGTGGAATGTTTGAGCGAGATACCGCAGGGATCACACCCACGTTACACGCTCCATTGGCCCACGCTGATGGACGATCATAAAACCGGCCGTTGAGGCATTATGGCACCAATGTGCGCAGCCAACACAGCCTCCTAGCAAAACACACAGTGATTCCTTTATTGCAAAGCTTACATTGAAGAGCCATGAGAGGCTGTTCAGAGAAAGACAGGTTTGTTTAATGTATGGCTTGTACAAGACTATAAGCTCTAACAGGAGGAGTAGCGCCCTGGAGATCGACCGAACATCTCGGCATGTTTTCCCGCCACAGATGGTCTGCGAGTATTGACAAACCGCTAAGATCTACACGCATTTTAAACAAGGAATCTCAAGGGATGGCGCTGCCTTTCAAGTCACTATGCAAGGAAAGTATTTATGCCCGGAAATCATCTTTTAAAGGTTTTTGTAACTTGCAGGTTTTTCCTTCGCCATATTGTCCCGGAGTCATTTAAAAGCTGTTTGAAGGAGACACTTTCTACACAATTGGTCCCTGATGTGCCTGAGTTTTCTGGTGATATGCCACATTTACATTGCAAGATAAATAATTCATATGCTCACAGATGGGGTGAGATTCTTAAAGCTTTAATATCTATGAATCAACAGCTAAACCTTTGCACGAGTTTCTCTCTACATCTGAGCCTCTGGATCATGAGCAATATAAAACCACTTTATTAGAATAGGACAGGAAATGATGCCATTTTCACAATCTTCCATTTTATTGGCTGTAATTTCTGCAAGAAGACAAAGCAGACTCGTGCTGCACCTAGGACACACCCGTAAAAACGTCTATGGACATAAAGCTAAACGTAATTTTCTCATGGCACTTATGTTAGCGTGGCATGAAAACCGCTGGGACTCTTAACCGGTAAGCTTTGTTATAAATGTTTCTATATATTGCGTGCCTGTATGAGAGAGGAAAAGTAAGCAGTTCTTTACCTTTCCTTAAAACATTTTTCCCATACACATGATATTAGCCAACTTTCCTTGACTTTGGGTCTTTCTGATTATGCAGCACATGTCCTGTTAGCTAAAGAGTTTTTATTAAAATAAAACAGAAAACAAAACAAAACAAAACAAAACAAAACAAAAAACAAAAAACAAAACAAATAAAATAAAATAGTTAATTACATAATTTTGGTTGTAAAACAACAGTGCTAAAAATCAGTAATCTATAACAAATGTATCAAATGTATTTGATGATTTCTGTGATTTTTTTGTTTTGTTTTGTTTTAATTAGCTGGTTTGTGTAATATTTATTTAAATTAAAAAAAAAAAAAAATTCCCCAGAATCTATCTAAATGTTTCCAATAAACATTCAAACTGTATTCTTGGAAACACTGCTTTCATTTTTTCACCCTGTTAGGTGAAGGGTTATAAAATAATAAAATAAAATAAAATAAAATAAAATAAAATAAAATAAAATAAAATAAAATAAAATAAAATAAAATAAAATAAAATAAAATAAAATAAAATAAAATAAAATAAAAGAGTTAATTACATCATTTACACCAACAGCGCTAAATATCAGTAATCTATAACAAATGCATCAAATGTATTTGATGATTTCTGTGATTTTTTTTGTTTGTTTGTTTGTTTTGTTTTGTTTTAATGTAATTAGCTGGTTTGTGTAATATTTATTTTAATTCAATTCTTTTTTCCCCAGAATTTAATCTAAATGTTTCCATAATAAAATAAAATAAAACTGACATCATGTTCCAGGAAGTGACATAATTTTGGTGGTAAAACAACAGTGCTAAAAAGTATGCAGTAACAAATATATCAGATGTATTTGATGAATTCTGTGATTTTTTTTAAATGGAATTACCTGTTTTTTTTTTTTTGTTTGTTTGTTTGTTTTTTTGGTCATATCCATTAATAATAAATACTAATATATTTTAGAAAATATTCTACAGTTTTAAAATCATAATAATTTTTGTAATTTTATCAATCAGGATATGTTTTTTAAAATGTATTTATTTAATTTTATTTATTTATTTATACTTTTTTTTTTTTTTAAATAAGACAAACCAGCAAATTCGACAAAGTAAATAAATAAAAATGAATGAATAAATGAATGAATGAATGTTAACTTTAGCTTGTTATTACCACGCAGTCAGGAATTGTTTATTTTCTTACCATTATGCAGTTAATCTAGACCAAATTAATACAATTTATGGTTATTTTATGGTTATAGTGTCTGATTTTACAGAAGCTCAAGTCTAAATTGTGAGAAAAGCTCACCATTACCTTTTTTGATTTTTTATTCAGTGGCAGAAACGGCCATATGATCTTGATCGGGGCATGTTACTGAAAGTTGGGTTACACTTTTCCTTCAATTACAACACAAGCATTCATTCATTCATTCATGTAGGTAGGTAGGTAAAACTGCTTACTGTTAGATTACAACCTAAGATTCCTGCACAACAGAACTGACCTTGTAGAACTAAAATTAAAGACGGACATCTTAGTCCTTAGCTCATTTTTAGAGCTAAGGATAAAAACATGCACAGAAGAATGACAAATGAAACGAGTGAGAGAGAGAAGAGAGAGATTTTCTTGTATAAGCTTGTATAAAATTACTCTCTCACTCTGTGTGTGTGTGTGCAAAAACCAAGCTGATCAGCCCCATCCTTGCCTCTGACAGGCCCGGGGAGGCAGTCAGTCAGCTTTTATGCAGCACCACGGCGTGACTTGAATCTTCAGGAGTTTCCAATTCAATATTTCATAGATGCCCAGATTTAATTGAGAGGTTATAATTCACTTCCTGCAGGCTTGGCCAGCTTTAGTCCCCAGCACACCAACACATCATTGAATTACAAGTGCCCACTTTCCACCCAGCACGAGCACGGCTCTGTTCTCTAACCCTCACTGCAAAGAACACTTCAAATCTAATTTAACAATACACTATTAAATTAGGCCCACCAAATGGTTAAAATATTTATTTGTGATTAATATGTTCATATTTAGTCCTTTAATGCATCTTTTTAAAGACATAGATTACTTCATGCAATTATTTTATTTTACATATACTTGCGCAACTTTTTTTTCACTTGTATTTTTCAAACTGGAAAAAAGGCAAATACTCAATATCTCAATGCAAATCAGAAAAAAAATGTCAAGAGTCAAAAATTCACCATGTTTTACGAATAAAAAGTTACATAAAATCAGATGAATGATATATGAACAAACCTCTCTGAAAAACTTAAATATTTAGAAATGAAATGTAAAAAAAAAAAAAAAAGATTGTGGAGTTGTGGGGATTTCTGCCTCAGTGAATGTTTAAAAAATAAATAAATAAATAAATAAATAAAAAGTCTTTTTGAGTAAACCGACCTAATACATGTATGCACTGTAACTAAAATTTGTAGGCACAAATAAATAAAGTGCAATAAAACAGATACTAAATAGTGTATTTTTCATGTTTTCTTTTCACTAGCCTTAATAAACATGTTATGAAAACCCAAACAGCTTAAATTTCAAAACTGGAAAAGTAAAATTCAATTCAATCAAATCAAATCAAATCAAATCAAATTAAATAAAAAAAAAAAAAAGAAAACAAAAAAGGAAGCAGTTATTTTTATTATCATCAATATTTAAAGCAGTTGAGTATATTTTTTCAGGATTCTTTGATAAATAGAAAAATCCAAAGATCAGCATAATTTTTTTTTTTTTTTGGAAAAGAAATTATAGAAATTAATACTTTTATTTATTAAGGATGCTTTTGACCATAAGCAAGGACAAAGACATTTATAAAGTTTTTATAAATATGTAATTTATAAATAATGTAATTTATAAATATTTTTATTTCAACAGTTTTCAACATAATAATAATAATAATAATAATAATAAACAATAATAATAATAATAATAATAATAAACGTTTTTGAGCAGCAAATCAGAACCTTACAATGATTTCTGAAGGATCATGAGACGAGTAATGATGCTAAAAATTCAGTTTTCAAATCACAGGAATAAATTACATTTTAAAATATATTCAAATGGAAATCAGTTATTTTAAATAGCAAAAATATTTCATAATTTTACTGTCTTTGCTGCATTTTGGATCAAATAAATACAGGCTTGGTGAGCAGTATGGAGGGCCAAATTACTCAAAATTAAATAATTAAATAAATGTTGAAATATATAAATAAATCATTAAATGCATCATTTAATTATTGAAAGCATAAATAAATGTATAAATATTTATTTAAATATTTATTAATTTATTAATTAATTAATTTATTTATTTATTTAAATATTTAAATATTTATTTATTTATTTATTTACGCATTTATTTCTGCATTTATTTATTGCCTCCACATTTCATTTTGAGGTTTGCGGTTGTCGGCACGTCACTCAACAATAGTGGGCGTCACCTTTTCAGCTCGATTACTTTGGTCTTTCTAGTTCAGGCGCCTTTTTCATGTTTTTCGCATCACAAACTATAGCTGATCGAGGATGGTCCAGTAAAAGATCTGTCGTTGACTCTTGCAGATGAAGTGACATGACATCTGACGCGCCAAAGCCATTAGCACACGCCACTATGCTCAGTGGCACAACCGCTGACACTTCCGGTTTTCATTGACATGAATCAGCAGAGAGTGGCATGTGCCACTGACAGTCTTACTGAACATCTTAACACGCACTTAACTGCAGAACGATATTTCATTGATGACGCGTTTCTGTCAAATGTAGGATTAGTTACATCGCGGACTTGATTTCTATATATTTGCTTGTGTGACTGTGCCGATGGATTGTGTCAGTGTCGCGGAATGTCACCGTATGTCGCGGCAACACAAGGAAACACAAGGAATCAATCTATCATGGGTCACTACGAATACCGCATTCGCGTCCGTTATTGTAAACTTTGATCCTGACGTGACGCCTACCGGCGTGCATGCAATCTATTATCATCTATGGCTTTAATACTTAAAAAAATATTTTATAGAATTATGCAATATGAAATAAAACCATCTTATAACAATGTGATTTTTTTTATTAAAGTATTGGTCAAAACAAAGGGAGACAAGACAAATATTAAACACATGAAGAAGCCTAAGATGTTGTACACATTAACTGCGCGACGTAATGAAAATGCTGGACAGAAACCGAAACATGTCATCGATGAAATCCCGCTCTGCGCTTAGTGTGTGTGTGTGTGTTCCGGCATTTGTGGTTTATGAGGACACAAATGTGTATAATGACATGGGTAGTACAACGTAAACATGGTTTATGAGGACACTGACACAATCCATCTGCACGTCACACAAGCAAATACATACAAATCAATTCCGCGATGTAACTAATCCTACATTTGACAGAAACGCGTCATCAATGAAATATCGTGGTGCAGTTAAGTGCGTGTTAAGATATTCAGTAAGAGTGTCAGTAGCACATGCTACTCTCTGCTGATACATGTCAGTGAAAACCGGAAGTGTCAGCGGTTGTGCTACTGAGCATAGTGGCGTGTGCTAATGGCTTTTGTGCGTCAGATGTCATGTCACTTCATCTGCAAGAGTCAACGACAGATCTTTTAAAACGAGTAAAGTAAACGAGCTGGAAAGGTGACGCCCACTATTGTTGAGTGACGTGCCAACAACCGCAAACCTCAAAATGAAATGTGGAGGCAATAAATAAATGCATAAATAAATGCATAAATAAATAAATAAATAAATACATAAATAAATATTTAAATAAATAAAAAGTTAAATAAATAAATACATATTGAAATAAATATTTATACATTTATTTATGCTTTCAATAATTAAATGATGCATTTAATGATTTATTTATATATTTCAACATGTATTTAATTATTTAATTTTGAGTAATTTGGCCCTCCATAGAGCAGAAGAGACTTCTTTAAAAAAACATTAAAAATCTTACTGTTCAAAAACTTTTGACTGGTAGTATACGTAACTCGTCGTGCTTTGACGCTAATATAATTTGTCAATACAACGGATGACTTACTTTTACTAAACATCAGAGTTTCAATTATTAATAAATAATCCATAAAAATGGCTATGTACATCATTTACTAACAAACAGGAGTTCCGCTAAGGACTGCAAATTTGTGATGCTTTCTAACCAGTTGCAATTAACCCAAAAGATTCAGAACAGAATGAATGAGTTAACAGCATTTTAAATAGAAACTAACATATTAGATGTATTTAAATCGCATTTGTTGTGAGAGGAGAAAAGAAGACTGGTTTGCACAGACTTAAATCCTCCATACGTAGCGGTGGGAAAGAGTCGAGTTTGATTGAGAGGAACCTCTGGCCTGCTAAAAATTGCTATTCATGGTGTCATCTCTGCTGGGTATAGCGCACACAGACTTGCAGGAATATTTTGCTTCTTAGTTCTGCCATCTCAAACTTCCACATTCAACGTGCATATATTCCTACATCAAAAGTAAAAAGCATCCATTAATATTATCCATAGACACCCTTAGGTTTGCAAAAACCACTCACAGCAGCAACATTAAAGTCTGAGACTCATTTAGGAAAGGCTGTACTGTATGTTCTTTTCATGAAATCAATAAAAAGCCTTGGACAACCACGTAAGATTGGGAGTATAGAGATGCTGAAACATTCATGGACTAGCATGAACCTCTGTACTCCATACACATTGTATGGGCCGGTGTGGTCCATCCCCACTGACTGCACCGTTTCAGCACAGAGTCATTGATATTCCACGGAGATACTCACTCCATCCAGGAAATCAGGAGGCGCCTATAAAAAGTGCATTATGGGGTGCTGGCACCAGGCAGGATGCAGAGACGCCTGGGCACACACACACCCCGTTTAGACCGGGCCCGGTTCAGATCCAGTCCGCTCCAGCTCATTCAGGCTTAGCTCCAGAGTGCCTCTGGATGAGTCTGGCTCTCACAGGCGAGAGTCAATCAAAAGCTTAAATGGAAATGAACATATGAAGTATTGATTAATACTTTGCAGCACAACACTGAAGCATGAGCCAGCAGAGTTTGACTGCTCCTAGAAAAAAAAAAAGAATAAAAAGTTTGATTTGTATTTTGTGTGTGTACACAAGTTCACTTTTCATAAATGTGCTGTGCATATCTGGGCTATCTGGCATTTTGTAGTTAGAGCACATGCTTTGACACATTAAAGGGACAGTAATGAAGAGAAGCCGAAAAATAAAATAAAATATAAAATAAAATAAAATTATAACAAAAAAATTAATTTATAAAAATACAACAGAAAATATTTAAATTAAGTAATGAAATTATTAAATTAAAATGATTCAAATAAATATTAGAATAAACTGAATATAAAATATATAAAAATAAAAACAACAAAAAAATTAAATACTCAAATTCCATAAAAAAATACAGTATAAAAGAGGTAATAAAAATAGCTGAATCATGAAAATACAAAATAACTGAATTATATTATGAAAATTATTTAATTAAATTATTAAAATAAATAGTATAATAGAATAATACATTTAATATAAAATACATATATAAAAATATAATTCAATTCAATGAAAACAAAATACAATATAAAAGATTGTAAAAATAACTGAATTATAAAAATACAATATGAAAAATATTGAATTATTGAATTAAAAATATGAAATCATTGAATTTAATTATTTTAAAAATATTAGAATAGAATAAATTACATATAAAATTTATTAAAAATAAGATCAAATAAATTCAATTCACTTGTAAAATTATTTATTTTAATTATTCACATAAAAATTAGAACAAAATAATAAATTGAACACTAAATATATTTTAAAAATAAACTAAATTAAATTAAAATATAACAAATTCAATTAAAAATGAAATACAAAGAGATTATAAATTATAAATAAAATAAATTATAAAAACTGAATTATAAAAATACAAAAATAAAAAATGTAATTAAATGATGAAATTATTGAATTAAATTATTTAAAAAAAATATTAGAACAGTATAATACACTGAATATAAAATTAATGAAAAATAAAATATGGTAAAAAAAAAAAAAAAAGATTACAAAAATAAATGTAATTGTAAAATTAATGAATTCAATTATCAAAATAAATATTAGAATAGAATAATAATTATTAAAATTAAATAAAATAAATAAAATTAAATAAAAAGAACAATGAAATTTAATAAAAAAGAAAATATTTAAAAAAGTTTTAAAAAATTATAAAGATACAAATTATAAAGATGAATTATAAAGATATAAAATTAAAAAATAATTAAATTATTAAATTAAATTCTTCTAAAAATATTAGAATAGTATAATACTTTGAATATAAAATATATTAAAAATAAAATAAAAATAATTAAATTCAATAAAAGTAAAAAAAGTATTTAATAGATTATACAAAAAATAAATTTAATTGTGAAATTATTGAATTCGATTATCAGAAATAAATATTAGAATAGACTAATGAATTGAATTTGAAATATATTTAAAGAATAAATAAAATTAAAAAAAAATAAAAATACCAATTTAATTCAAATTAAAATACAGTATAAAAGATTATAAAATAATAATTACATTAAAATATGAAATTACTGAATTAAATGAATTAAAATCAATATTAGAATAATAAATTGAATATAAAATATATTACAAAATAAATAAATAAATAAATAAAATAAAATAAAATAAAATAAAATAAGCATTCCCAAAATGTGCTGAAGCCTTCCACTTTTGAGGACTCATGAGAAGCAAGTTTACAAAAAAGTTTCCCTAGTGTTCTATTAGAAAGGTTTCATGAAGGTTTCAGAAGATTAGAACATTAAACATTATGATCATAAACATCATTAACATTATACAACATTTCATATTTTATCACCTTCTACATATTAATATTACAAAATATAGTAAAAAGTGTCGAAATCAGATTTGACCTTAAATAAACTATTTTATAATGTTATGTGAACTCAAGCGTCGTCCTTAGAGAACCAATGGAACTGTGTTTAACTTCAAGTATTTCAAGTGCTGGAGCAAGACCTGCCACTGGAATACATTATCCCTAATGAATAGAGCATTATTCAGTTTTGTTCAACAAAGACCGTGTGGCCACGCTGTCTACAAAAGCCCAAAGCACTGCTCTTTATGTCTCTTTTATCTCTCTTCTTTTGGTCATCCATTCAACCTGTTCTTTCCTTCTAGTCCCATGCATAAAACCCTCCTTTTCTTCTCTCTCTCAGCATCCTCCATCATAATTTCCTCTGGGTTATTCCTTTCCTTATCTCCACATTGTCATCCCTATCCCTCAATCATATTCTAATCAAAACAATGAGTCACAGTAGATAAGCTTGACTTGCTGAAATGGACTTCCTTCAATAAAACGGCACCGGAAGCGCGACCGAAGGGAGGAACCGCGTCTGGGTTCGATGGCAGGAACTGCGGATCGCAAGTATAAACGGCATTCCAGCGTATATAAATGGTCCCCTCGTATCCTTTCCTTTAGGATGGTTTCGGTCACAGCCAGAGGTCTTCTCCTCTCCAGTGTGACACCAAATTACGTATACGCAAAGCTGCATCAAAGACCACATAAAAGCTCCGTAATGTGCTGTGACTCTCTGCCTTTCTCTCGCCTGGATGAGATTTAAATCGATTCTGAACACCCTCTCAGAAATGTCGGTTTAAGGACATTTTAGATAATTACACAGCTGTGGCTTAGCGTTTTCTTCCTTTTTTCCCCCTGTATAAAAAGGTTTTTACCACCCATCATGAAACCGATCCTGAACCTTATAAAACAGTCAGCCAATATCCACAGATGCTTGTAGTAATGTGCCTTGAGCATTTGGTTTATTTAAATGCCAAAAATGTTAACATGTCAGGAGGGACCGTTTATGTATGTGTTAAGAGCCTTGAGGGCTTCATACCACAAACCGGCTGTAAAGAAAACAGTCTAATATGGTTTAAAAATTCACTTGTTTGGTGCACTGCAAATTTCAGACGGTAGCATTGACACTTAGTCATATAAATCACACAAGAGCTCATTTTTAAGGGTTGGTTCAGTCAAAAATGAAAATTCTGTCATTAATTACTCAACCATAAGTCGATCCAAACACGTAAGACCTTTGTTCATCTGCAGAACACAAATTAAGATATTTTTAAAGGAGAAGTTCACTTCCAAAACAAAGATTCACATATAATGTACTCACCCCCTTGTCATCCAAGATGTTCATGTCTTTCTTTTTTCAGTCATAAAGAAATTATGTTTTTTAAGGAAAACATTTTAGCATTTTTCTCCATATAATGGACTGATACGGTGCCCCGAGTTTGAGCTTCCAAAATGCAGTTTAAATGCGGCTTCAAACGATCCCAAATGCGGTAGTAAACGATCCCAGCCGAGGAAGAAGGGTCTTATCTAGCGAAACGATCGGTTATTTTCATTAAAAAAATACAATTTAAATACTTTTAATCTCAAACAATAGTCTTGTCTTGCTCTCCCTGAACTCTGTGTATTCTGACTCAAGACAGTTAGGGTATGTCGAAAAACTCCAATTGTATTTTCTCCCTCAACTTCAAAAATCATTTCAAAATCATCCTACATCGGTGCAGAAGTACTGACCCAGTCTTTGCAAAGTGAACATGCAAAGATCAAAAACACATAACAAAAAAACAGTGATATAGGACAATTTCGAAGTTTTTTGAGGGAGAATATGAGATGGGAGTTTTTCGACATACCCTAACTGTCATGAACTGGAAAAAAACAGTCCAGGCAGAGTAAGAAAAGATGAGCGTTTGGCATTAGCAAGTATATAAATTGTATTATTTTTGTTAAAATAACCAATCGTTTAGCTAGATAAGACCCTTCTTTCTCGGCTGGGATCGTTTGAAGATGCATTTCAACTACATTTTGGAAGTTCAAAATCGGGGGCACCATACCAGTCCATTATATGGAGAAAAATGCTGAAATGTCAAAAAACATAATTTCTTTATGGATGACAAGGGGGTGAGTAAATTATTTGCAAATTGTTGTTCTGTAAGTGGAGTCCTCCTTTAATAAAAATAATACAATTTTTAATGCCAAACGCTCATCTTGTCTTACTCCGCCTGGACTGTTTTGGTTCCGGTTCATGACAGTTAGGGTATGTCGAAAAACTCCCATCTCATGTTCTCCCTCAACTTCAAAATCGCCCTATATCGCTATTTTACCTTTTTTGTTAAGGGTGTTTGATCTTCTTTGCATGTTCACTTTGTAAACACTGGGTCGGTACTTCTGCAGCGATGCAGAATGATTTTGAAATGATTTTTGAAGTTGAGGGAGAAAATACGATCGTTTTTCATCATACCCTAACTGTCTTGAGCCAGAATACACAGAGTTCCAGGAGAGCAAGGCAAGACGAGCATTTGAGATTAAAAAGTATTTAAATTGTATTTTTTAATGAAAATAACCGATCGTTTCGCTAGATAAGACCCTTCTTCCTCGGCTGGGATCGTTTACAACCGCATTTGGGATCGTTTGAAGCCGCATTTAAACTGCCTTTTCGAATTTCAAAATCGGGGCTCCATATCAGTCCATTATATGGAGAAAAATGCTGAAATGTTTTCCTCAAAAACAATTTCTTTACGACTGAAGAAAGAAAGAAACATGAACATCTTGGCTGACAAGGGGGTGAGTACATTATATGTGAATCTTTGTTTTGGAAGTGGACTTCTCCATTAATGAAATCCAAGAGCTTTCTGACCCTGCATAGGCAGCAACGCAACTACCACATTCAAGCCCCAGAAAGGTAATAAGGACATTGTTAAAATAGTGCTTCAACCGTAATGTTATGAAGCTACGAGAAAACTTTTTGTGCACAAAGAAAACAAAAATAAGCATAAATAAACAAAAACAACCCCTTAAAAAATAAGCGCAGAATCAAACAGAAAAGTTTACCCTAGCAATTTTTGCATGTGCCTCCTAATTCCCTTTAGCACTCTTTATGGGTTAGATTTCCTGGAAGAAGTGAGTATCTCTGTGGAATATTTAAGTTTAAATGATAAACCAAATTTCTTTTGATTGCAAAATAAGCTGAGAGACTCAGGCCAAAGGGTTTATTATATATTTTTGCTGACTTACAGTAAAGAAAGGGAAATGAGAAAAATGGCAGATCAGAATTTGATGGCTCTCATGGCTTTTCAGCACAGACAATCACAAATTAATATGACTTTGTACAAAGTACAGTATTAAAATTTTATGAAATATAATGGTTTTACTCATGAAACAAAGTGCTTAGTGCACTAAATCCATTTTGTATCCAGGGAAGAGAGTTTCTGGACAGAATATACACTTTACACCAGTCACATTTTCTGTGCAAAATGGAAAATGCCACTGACATAAGAGACACATTTTAAAATGCATTCCATCATTTTGACAGATAAAACTATGGTAATTTAGTCCATTGAATCAATCTACTTTAGTAACATTAAAGGATGCAAAAAAGTATGGAAGCCCATTTCCACCACTGAATAAAAAATAAATAATTGTGACTTTTTAATCTCACAATTCACAATTTTTTTTTCGCTATTGTGAGTTTACATCTGAATTGTGAGATATAAACTTGCAGTTGCAAGTTATAAAATCAGTATTGTGTAATATAAACTCATAATTGTGAGAAAAAAAACTCAGAATTGTGAGTTTAAATCTCAGAAAGTCAGAATTGCGAAACTCACAATTTTGAGAAATAAAGTTGTAATTCACAATTCTGACTTTTTTCCTCAGAACTTTTATATCTCGCAATTGTGACTTCACAGAATTGCAACTTTATATCTTGCAATTCTGACTTTATAACACACAATTACAAGTCGTTAAGTCAGAATTGTGAGATATAAATGCGCAAATCTGAGAACATATCAGTCTTTTTCTTTCTCAAAATTTGACTTTATAACTCGCAATTACTCAGAATTCCGAGATATAAACTCGGAATTGCGAGAAAAAGAAAAGTCAGAATCATGAGATACAAACTCGCATTTGCGAGAAAAAAGTAGGAATTGCAAGCTTACGTCCCGTTATTCTGACTTTAAAACTCACAATTGTGAGTTTATTTTATGCAATTCTGAGGAAAAAAAAGTCAAAATTTTGAGATGTAAACTCGGAATTGCGAGAAAAACGTCAGAATTGTGAGATGCAAACTTGCATTTGCAAAAAAAACTTTGAATCTCTAGATACAAACTCAAAGGAAAAAAAAAAAAGAGTTTACATTCCGCTATTCTAACTTTATAACTCACAATTGTGAGTTTATATTACGCAATCCTGAGGAAAAATAAAAGTAGCGAGATGTAAAGTCGGATTAGTGAGAAAAAAGTCAGAATTATCAGATATATTACCTCGGAATTGCAAGAAAAAAATCAGAATAGCGGGATGTAAACTCGCAATTCTGACTTTTTTTTTTCAGAATAAAGTTTGAATCGCTAGACACAAACTCAAAGGAAAAAAAAAAAAAAAAAAAAAAAGAGTTTACATCCTGCTATTCTAAAATTATAACTTGCAGTTGTAAGTTTATATCATGCAGTTCTGAGAAAAAGTCAGAATTGTGAGATATAAACTCGGAATTGCAAGAAAAAGTCAGAATTGCAAGATACAAACTCACATTTGCAAGAAAAAAAATGTCAGAATTGAGAGTTTACGTCCCGCAATTAACTCGCAATTCTGAGTATATATCATGCAATTCCAAAAAAAAAGTCAGAATTGTGAGATATAAACTCGGAATTGTGAGAAGTTGAAATTGCGAGATACAAACTCACATTAATGAGAGAAAAAAAAAGTCAGAATTGCAAGATACAAACTCGAAATTGTGAAAAAAAAGGAAAGAATTGTGAGATACAAAGTTGCATTTGTGAGAAACAAGTCAGAATTGTGAGTTTACACCCATTATTCTGACTTTATAACTTGCAATGTTTATGTCAAGCAATTGTGAGAAAAAGTCGGAATTGTGAGACAAAAACTCACAATTACCTTTTTTTAATTAGTGGAAACAGGCTTCCATATGAAAGGGATTAGAAGTAAACAAACAAACAAACAAACAAACAAACAAACAAATAAAATTAATTAATATTCATTCATTCATAATATTGTTCAAAATGTTGAAACTGAGATTTTTCGACTTTTTTTTTTTTTTCACTGAAATAAATGTGAAAAAATGTATTTTTTTCAAAAACTGGAATGCTAGGGGAAACACTGACAATTAATTGACAATTACATATAAAGTGTGATTTTTAATGTGTTCAAAGTGCTATCCAATCACTAAAACGGCATGTTAATGCTAGGTCTAAAGCTGGCCTGTCTATAAGGTTCAAAGGGAAAACGGATCACCTGACAATTCTGACTCTTCCGTGTAAAATCCTACGCAAGAGTAATCAGGGCTTGCAGGTCAGATACACCAGACTAGAGTCTTTAAATAGCTCACAGATTGAAATATTTGACAGGTAATTGACTGACATTCATTTCAGGTTCTTCATTACGGTCCATAAATGCAACCATGCAAAAACGTCAGACTCATCAGCTTCAAATGGATTAATTGATTTAGAAATAATTAGAAGGATCTCACAAATCTTAGTAAGTAATTACTGGTGCGTAATTTGAATATATTTAAAATTTCAAAGCAATCAAGGTAGAGTAACAAGATGGCAGAACCGAGAAGAATCACCATCACCTGTAAGACATGAAATATGTGTTTTTAGTTCTACAATAATTTTAATACTTTTAAAGAAAGACATGCATGCAAAACAAAACAAAAACAGTCTAACTGGTAAATAAATTGCGCGATTTGGTACTCAATGAATCAGTGAAACAAATCAAAATTAATATAACACAAGAGTCATTAGTCTGAATCATGAACAGAACTCATTTCATAACTGAATCAACTCAGATGACTCATTCGTTTGAAGAACTGCAGGTTATGTATGACTCAATGAACCATTAATTTGTTCTTTGTACTTTGTGAAAATGTTAAAAATGCACATTTGTCAGCTAAGTAAGCCAAGTCTAATGTACTGTTTGTACAATGGCAATTTGATTCAGTGACAATGCTTTGAATCACTAGGGGAAAATGTGACCAGAAGCCCAGACAAACAAACGCCTACGAAACGTTCAGGCCAAGGATGATTTAATCTGCAAAGTTCTGCCTTAAATTCTTTTAAACATTAGTGTTTGGAATAGGATTGTATGTATGAACACGAGTACAGAACAGTATCAACTCCGCAGAGACATTGGTGTGACAAAGCAGATTTCCTTTTTCTTTCATTTTTTACCTTCAAAGCAGGCTTGCAAGCGTCACCGGTGTCATTGTCTTGATCTATGCTTCCCTAAACTGCAGTGTCATAACTCACATCTGCTTTTTCATGCACGCCGAGCGTGGATGTGCAGCCTGACAGGTGTAATAGATGAATACATCAGCTCTGATTGATTTATAACAGTTGTCCGGTCTGTGCGACAGCATCAAGGTCACTAGCGATGGACGGTTGTCAAGATTCTGACACGGTGATGGACTCATTACCAAGCTGATATACACACACTGATCTCAGGAAATGTAAAATAACAGATTAATCTGCTTTTTTCTCTGTTTTTACTATTTTTTTTTACTATTATTACTATTTTCTAAAAAAGCCCGTTTCCACCACTGAATAATAATAAAAAAAAGGTAATTGCGTCCTTTTCTCTCACAATTTTAACTATTTTCTGGAAAAAGTCAGAATTGTGAGATGTAAAGTCACAATTACCTTTTTTTTTCCCTATTTTTTATTCAGTGGCAGAAATAGGCTTCCATAATTTTCAAATGGGAGACATTTTAGTTTTCTTTATTCTTCAAGTATTAAAATATTTATAATTATTCTTGAACTAAATCAAACGGTTTGCAAAGTTAGGACTATATCGTTTAATATTTAATTCACAAAATATCTTCATTCAGTTTTTTTTTTATTAAGTCAATATGTAAAATATTTATTTTTGTGGGGAAAAAATAATATTTAATATTATATAAGAGTTTAATAAATCTAAATAAGTGTAACAAAAGTTTTTACTATTTTTTTTTATCAATTTGATATATACTTGCTGAATAAAAGTATTAATTTCTTTGAAAAATAAACCAAATAAAATAAAATAAAATAAAAACACGGACCCCAAACTAGTGTATATGTTTAAAAAAAAAGATTTCCATTTTGAATAAATGGAATATTTTTAAAATAATAAATTAATGAAAATTAATTAATTAAAATGATAATAAAAATGTTTAAACACACACACACACACACAACTAAAATTAAAATAAAATCTTTAAAAAAAAAACAATACTGCAAAATATTAATAGTGCACTAATGTTTTTAGACAGCAACATTTTATTTTATTTTATTTTATTTTATTTTGTTTTGTTCTATTTAATAAAATAAAATAAATAATAATGTGTGCGTGTTTAAAATATGCCTTAATTGTTATTATTTCAAAATATAAAATAAAATAAAATAAAAACTATTTAGACATTAAAAATCACACACACACACACACAACTAAAATTGAAATTAAATCTTTAAAAAAAAATACTGCAAAATATTAATAGTGCACTAAAAATGTTTTTAGATAGGAACATTTCATGTTATTTTATTTTATTTTGTTTTGTTCTATTTAATAAAATAAAATAAATAATGTGTGTGTATGTGTGTGTGTGTGTGTGTGTGTGGTAGTGTTTTTATATCCTTGTGGGGACCTAAACCTGAATACACACAGACTCATGGGGACTAGTGTCACCGTGGGGACCTAAATTGAGGTCCCCATGGGTACAAAAGCTTATAAATCATACAGAATGAGTTTTTTTGAGAAAGTAAAAATGCAGAAAGTTTTCTGTAAGGGTTAGGTTTAGGGGTAGGGTTAGGGTAAGGGGATAGAAAATACAGTGTGGAGAGTATAAAAACCATTGCACCTATGGAGAGTCCCCACAAGGATAATAAACCAGACATGTGTGTGTGTGTGTGTGTGTGTGAGCGTGTGTTTAAAAACTATTTAGACATTAAACATCACACACACAACTAAAATTTTAATTAAATCTTTAAAAAAAGTACTGCAAAATATCAATAGTGGACTAATAATGTTTTTAGATAGGAACATTTTATTTTATTGTATAATTTTTATAGAAATAAAATAAAATAAAATAAAATAAAATACTAACCCTAAACTTTCACACACTATATTTACAGATGATTTCCATTCGGAATAAATGCTGTTTCCTCTCACAGAAATACATTTTATTTTACAGTATATTAAAATTGTTTTTTTTTTTTTTTTTTTTAATTGTGATAATATTTCGCAATATCACTGTTTTTACAGTATTTTTGATCAAATAAATGCAACCTTGATGAGCATGAGACACATCTTTTAAAAAAAAAAAAAAAAAAAAAAATTAAAAATCAAATAATTAAAATCCAATTAGATTTACTGATCACTAATGAAACACTAGCACCTTTTATATGCTTTAAAAGACAGAAACATAATTCAGTTCTAAGACATTACATTTCAGCTGTACTTATATGAACTTCATATAAAAAGGCTAGAAATGAGGAAAGAATCTTTATTATTGGGCGAATATCCCAGACTGACTCTAAAGACAAGTGCAAGAGTTTTACATTGTGCAGGAAGAAATCCTGCAATAGACAGCTACAGTAGAGGCCTTTCCTCTGAGACATCAGGACATCAGAGAGGCTCCTACGCCAATGTGTTGACACCATCCTCCACATAAATGATGCATTTGCTGAATGACCATTCCCAGGGTCCTCAAAAAGACCCTTTAATGCGGCCATGGGCCTTTTCTCCAGCCTCTATCTACCGCTTTTAATTTCCCTGCTAATTAGGAGCCATCTGTGGGCCGTCACAGGCTGAATGTATGGTGCTGAAGCTAATGGCTGAGATGTGTTGAACCCGGAGAGAGATTTTGACAGGGATGCCTTCAGGCTGGCACCCAGCATTTACACACTTGCTAAACTGACACAAAGTGAGAACTTTGGGTGATCATAGTACTCCACAATGAACTCTCCATGCCCTGTGTAATTGGATCATTTTTCAATCTAAATTTTCAAGTACTTTGTGCTGGCACTGATACTTTTCCAGTGCCAACCTCGCCATCCTAATTACACAAAACTGCCCATTATAAAAGGCGAGAATGCGCTTTTCACTTTCACTGTCGTGACAGTCATAACAATGACACTTTCGTGATAAACTGCAATGCTAAACTGTGATCCTGCACGCATTCAGTCACAAGATCACCATTTACTAAAGTGATTTACGGCTTGTCCTCAATACAGATTCACAAGACAATTGTTAGATTTTATGGTGTAAGAAAGACGTGATGACAAGCACGAGTCTTTCTGACTAGGTCAGGCCAAGAATGATGACTACAAATAATAATGACCCCCTCCTCCATCATATTTATGTCAAATACATTCTTAAGCACCACAATTTTTAGTTCTGTTCACAAAAAAGTGTAGTTACAATAGATGCTAATATATACTTACTAATATATATATATATATATATATATATATATATATATATATATATATATATATATACACACAGAGAGAGAGAGAGAGAAAGAGAGAGAGTACAAATGCATAATGCATAATTAAATAGAATACACATACTGCATTACAACTATATACAAAGTATAATAAAATTTTATAAAAAATTATATCAAACTTCACCACCATGCAATGATTGCATTCATTTCATAGATTTTGTAAATAAAATAAAATAAAATAAAACAATTTAGACATAACATTTTAAAAATAATAATAATAATAATAATAATAATAATAATGAAAAATGAAATAAATAATATTAAATTAATATTTAATGTAAATTAAAAATAATAGAAATATTTAAACATGCACACACACACACACAACTGAAATTTCTAACTAGCAAAATCTTAAAAAATAATACTATAAAATATTAATAGTGCACTAATGTTTTTAGATAGGAACATTTTATAAAATAAAACAAAATAAAATAAAATTTAGACATAATATTTAAAAAAATAATACATTAATAAAAGTTAATTAATTAAATTAATTAATTAATACAAAATAATACAAAATATTTAAACACACACAACTAAAATAAAAATAAATAAATAAATAATGGAAAATATTAATAGTGCACTAATGTTTTTAGATAGGAACATTTTATAAAATTTATCAAATAAATAATTTATAAAATAAAATAAAAATCTATTTAGACATGTTAAAAACACACAAACACGCACAACTAAAATTTAAATGAAATCTTAAAAAAAACAATACTGCGAAATATTAATAGTCCACTAATAATGTTTTTTAGATAAATATACTAAAATAAAAAACAAATTTTCCTAAAACATATATAATATCTAAAAACATTATTAGTGCACTATTATTATTTTGCAGTGTTGTTTTTTTTTTCTTCTACAATTTCATTTTAATTTTAAGTTGTCTGTGTTTTTAAATGTCTAAATGGTTATTATTTCAAAATATAATAATATAAAATAAAATAATATAAAATAAAATAAAATGTAGACATAATACTCAAAATAATAATAATACTTTAATAAAAATTTATTAAATTAAAAATAAGAACATTTTATTTTAAAATAAAATAAAATAAAATAAAATAAAATAAAATCACACACAACTAAAATTTAAATGGAATCTTAAAAAAAAAAAAAAAGCCAAGCCCATATAGGGCAGTGTTTTTAATAACCCTGTATACAACATATTGCTGCATACTGTGTATATTATTAGCATATATTATTGCATTATTTGCACATGACTTGAATAACCAATCAATAAATCAACAGAAAGCAGAGGTAGTTGCTTTCTATAGGCTGCATAGCAAGCCTACAGAAAGCAACTGATACAGGTTCGATTAAGCATCACAACAGAATCAACAGAGCAAAAAATGACAGTTTTTTCTTCTCTCCACAAAAAAAACAGTGGCCCTACCAGAAACATTCCAATGCCCAAGACAGCATGAAAGAAAGAATATAAACCATTCACAATCAAAATGCATGACATTTCCTTCTCAACAGTCAATAAAATCCAAGATAATTGTTCTCTCACTCGTGAATGGTCCTAAATCAATGACACATGATCATTTGTAGAGTTCTCCAGTTCATGCAAATGGCTCCTTTAATCTGACACCTTGGCTGCTGTTCGAATAAATTAAGATTCTTTCGCTATCCTACACGCTTAGACATTTACAGATATGAAAAGGTGAAGGGCAATCCGTCCCAGAGACTGAAACTGACGCATTAATGCACAATTGCCTGCTTAGAGGGTGGAACACGCAGCGATTTTCTCCGGCACTTTTCTCAAGTGCTGCAGGGGCGTAACGCTGAGGACCAGCAAGACAGAATGTAGAGCTGCTTTGCACAAATTAATCACAGGAATAACATGTATGCTGATTTAACTCAACAAAACAGACACAAAACTGGCGGTTCCTTACAACACAGCCGATTGGTATTCACGTCGTCGGATAGCGTTTCCGAAGACGGACTGGAAAAGAGGAAAAGCAGTCTTTCAGCTTGTCCTGATATATCCTGCATTCTGGTGGATGCCTTTCCTTATCGCCACGCTCAGATAAGAGACAGACAAATCAAACATGCTGCGATAACCAGTCTCCTGGCAAAGCTAGTCTTCCTCAAGAGGAAACATACAGTGAGAATACAGGATGTAAAAGGCAAGTTTGGAGGAAAAACATTCATAACTACAACGCAGAGGAAGACGGTGACTGATGTGACATACATTTTACGGATGTCAGACACAGTTAATAGATGTAAACAGACGACAAATGTTGATATTGTTAAGTCAAACAGTGCATTAGTAAAGCACGCAGGAAGTTCAAACATCTCTATCCACAATTTCAATCAAAATGCTAATTGTATGACATTATTTTCTCTCTTTGTGCTTTGATTAAAAAAAGGGATAAATACAACCTCAATGTTTTCCTTAGGGCTGTCAGTTGATTACAAAATGTAATCTAATTCATTACACGATATGGTTATTTATTGACTGAAATAACATAAATAACCGCATATCAGTATTTGCTAAGAAAAGCCTCCAAAAAACAAAAATGATTCGAAGATATTATCATGCCAGAACAGAAATCTCAAAATGCATACTAAGCGTTGTCTACACACACACACACACGCACACAAAACAATTACTCTACGTTTACTTGATCAAAAATATATTTAAAAGAGTTTAAAATAAGTGTTTTCTGCTTGAATATACTGTATTTTAAAAACTAAAATTATGTCAGTCTTCAGTGTCACATGATCCTTTAGAAATCATTTTAATACGCTCTTAAAAATAAAGGTGCTTCACGATGCCATAGAAGAACCTTTTTTGTTTAAATGGTTCCATAAAGAACCTTTAACATCTGAAGAACCTTTCTGTTTCACAAAAGGTTCTTTGTGGCGAAAAAAGGTTCTTCAGATTATAAAAAGGTAAGAAAGAGATGGTTCTTTAAAGAACCTTTGACTGAATGCTTCTTTGTGGAACCAAAAATGGTTCTTCTATGGCATCACTGTGAAGAACCTTTTAAAGCACCTTTATTTTTAAGAGTGTATGTTGTTTTGGGGCACAAGAAACATTGTGTTGAATGTTGAAAACAGTTGTGCTGGTTAGTATTTTCATGAAAAAACACACACACACACACGTATACATTAGGGCTGTCAAACGATTAATCGCGATTAATCGCATACGAAATAAAAGTTAAAGTTTGCCTTGTGTGTGCTGTGTAATTATTATGCATATATAAATACAAACACATTCATGTATATATTTAAGAAATTTTGACAAGTATATGTATTTATTATATGTTTTTAAAGTAAAAAGTAAATACGGTGTTTTATGTGATATATTGTTAACAGGACAACAAGATATATTGTTAAAAAGAGGTTATACTGACCTCTTTTTGAAGTTAAAATACAGAATGAGCGCTACATCAATCTGTCATTCAACATTAAACAGCACCAAAATGGCATGTATTGTTTGAATATTGTAATAAAATGGACAGAATTTCAAATTTGAGACTTTGTTTCATGTGAAAAGTAACAAAGCACAAAGCTTATTACGATTTATTAAATGAGAGTTGTGCTACAATGTTCCGTTCATTAACTTCAAAAAACAAGCTAGACTAATCGATTCTTGGGATTTAAGAATTTATATCAACTTGTAAAAATAAAAATAGATCACAAATCGAGATTTTTTTTTTCTTTTTTACATAGACTGCATGAAGGTAAGGTTGTACGAATTTATACATTTATGAATGAACGATTATTTTGGTAATTTGAGTAATCTGTTGATTATTCTGATGATTAATCAAGTAATTGGATAATTATAATGAATTTTTTTGTGGTAATAAGAATAGACTCAAGTGAACAATAGCCTTTAAATTTACTTTAAATACATATAATAGCAATGAGGCAATAATAATTAGCTCAAATAAAGTTTAAAAAGCAGTAATCATTTTGAATTAATTTTATTAAACAAAACCGTAAAAATACAAAATGTATTAGAAAGTATAGAGCTAATGTACATTACGCTTTATAACAAATGACTGCAGAGGGCGCCAACGGCCTGACGATTGTTTTTACACTTTACTGCACAATCTAATCCCTGTTTAACATTGACTCTACGACATTTAATTCAAATGTAAACTTTCTTTATGATAGAAAAGATACAGCCACTGTAATTTCTTCAATATGTGGACATTAAAAGGTGTAAACTCAGAGTAAGGGTTCAAACTTTTATTTTGAAATCGTGATATGCAGTTATCTTGAGAAAGATAATGATGTATTCTCCTGTGTTTGCGTAGGTTTATAAATGATTTACCTTACAAATGTAATGAAATAATGCATGTTGCGTTCCCAGATGAGCATTATAATAAACTCACAGCAGCATGCAGAGATGGAATTTGAGATGCTCCACACATATAAATGATAACAGATCGTATAGCAGTATTTACTGTGAACGGAGCCGCTCTGAGATGCACGTACATAACCAACACGCATGTAAATAATTAAATTGCATATGAAGAGTTCAGGTGCAAAACCCCCTAAAAGACATCTTGGTCAAAAATGAGATAATGATACTGAGTGAATGCTCTCGAAACATATTACACGTCCATCAAATACTTTTAATTCAAACTCGCTAAAATCCCAGCCTCAGCCCAATCAGAAGTACCGGTACTTACATAGAAACCTAGAAACCTAAAAAATGCATTTTTTGAAGAAAGACGTCAGATGGATTTAGAGGCTTTTGCATCTTAACTCTTAATATATTAAACCAGCATCACATATAGTAATTACACTGAATCGTAGCGTTTGTGAGTTCTTAGCATTATGCTTTATGATTTTTAAATAGGTTCAGTATGTGGAATGCGTCACTTCCGGTATTTTGTCGATAACTCGACACGGGAGAAATACAATTGAGGATTTTTTTTTTCTTCAAATTGGATACTCGAATAGAATCGAGGAATTATTACAGCCCTACACTCCATTATAAATCTTTTCCCAAAAAACGGAAATTCAACTGAAAAATTCTAAAGATGACTGGGCATTAGTTTCTAGGGGCATAATATAGCGCACAAGTCATGTAGACTTTATGGTCCTCCACTGTTCATCTTTTTTGAGCTTGTCAGACTCGGTTCATGCTCTGTTTTACAGAAAAAAAATTTAATGACCATTCAAGAAAATGGATGAAAGAAAGTCATATGGGTTTGGAACAACATGATAGTGAGTAAATGATGACAGAATTTTCATTTTTGGATGAATTGTTCCCTCAACTCCAGTGTTGAGAGATAGAGAGGACAGAGCACATAATGAAAGCCAAAAGAAAATGGAATTCAGGGCCGGTTTGATTCAGCCTCTGTGGCATGTGGCATCCTTTATCATCAGCTTTTGATAACATAAAGGAGTTAGACCATAGCCGAAGCAGAAACACTTTTCACAGCGAGTATACGCAGACGCTGCATGTGATGTGAAGTTTCAGCATGTGTGAAGAACTGAATTATGTAAGTGTGCATAAATCATTCATTATCTGGGATTCCCTGAACAGAGCCATCAATAAAACACATCCAATAACCAGCTCCAATAAAACCTGCCACAAACAATCGACTCCAACATTATTCCCTAATCAGCCATGGGGGTCTGCGGCTGCATTCCTCTTCTTCATTGAGAAAAGAGGACACAAAGACAAAAAATAAAATCCTTCTGTTCTTTTATTAGATATACATACGAGTTTCTTTCAGTTTGTCAAGGCGCTCCAGACCATCCAGGCTGGTTGTGTTTAATAATAAAACATCTGAAGATTAAGAAAACAACACAAAGAAATTGTTCACCCAGACATGAAAATTTACTCATGCTTTGGTCATCCAAAATGTAGTTGAGTTTGTTTCTTCGTCTGAACAGATTTGGAGACATTTAGCATTACATCACTTACTCACCAGTGGATCCTCTGCAGTGAATGGGTTCAATCTATCATTCAGGCATTTTAACTTTAACCTGCTGTTTCTGGCCAAAACACCAGTCCAAAATCCATCAACATATTTGTTTAGAACTGTTTTTCAAAGGAGAAAGCACTATTATGGACAGAGGTCTCATATTTGAGGGAGAAACAATGTTTTTTTTTATTGAAATACATCTTCAAGAACCCTTTTTAGTGTGAGTTTTGAATAAGACTACATTTTTGAGCAACCAGTGGAAGATGGGAGGAGTGTTCGGGGTCAAACGTGATTGAAAACACTCATTTTGACACACTTCACCTGACAATATAATTGAGGGAAAAACTAAATTATCGTTCCAGTGTAATTTCAACCTGACAGCAGATCAGCCATAAACCCAAAACAACTCACCCGGAGTCAAACTTCTCCACAGACTGTCAGCATTTTGTAGACCCACAAATTAGCATTTAAATGGTAAACATCTGCAAACTAGTTTTCTTGGTGGGAAATCTGATTTCCATCACAAATGCAGGACTCTTAACAGACTTTTGAGACGGTGTCTCCGGATCTCAAGGGAGGAAGAAGAGAGACACAAAACGAGTGTGCTAAATTGAACCCGGCATTTCCGAATTCCCTCTGAAATGGGGTAAAATCTTAAGAGAAGGGCTGTGAATGAGGAGAAAGTCAGTCATGGTGGATATTTATGATTTAAGAGCTTTTCAGAGGTTATGTAAAATAACGTCTGGCCCAGCCAAACAACTTTCCCATCGTTTAGACTTGGTGAATGTCACTGTCAACGTTCAAGTTTGTTTGCTTCCGACTAGCAATAACAAAAAGGTTTGATTTCTATGGAAGCCTGTTTCCTCCACTGAATGAATAAAAAAAAAAAGCTAATTGTGGCTTTATATCTCACAATTCTGACTTTTTTTCTCAGAATTGCATCATACAAACTTTCAATTTTGACATTTTTCTCAGAATAGCATGATATAGACTCGCAATTCTAAGAATAAAGAACATTTTTACATATAGAGCACACAATTGCGAGTTATTAACTCAGAATAGTGAGATATAAACATATATTTTTCTTGTTTCCTCATAAAAACTGGACTTTATAACTCACAAATGTGAGTTTATATCTCACAGTTCAAAGAAAAAAAATGGAATTGTGACTTTTTAACTTGCAATTGTGAGTTGATATCACACAATTCTAAGGAAAAAAAATTAAGATTTGCGAGTTTACAGCTCAAGTTAAAAGAAGGGGGTGGGGGTGAAAACTTTTGGAATTTGAAGATCAGTGTAAATTTAACTTATTTTGTCTTCTGGGAAACATTCAAGTATCTTCTGTAGCTTCTGAAGGGCAGTACTAGATGAAAAAAAAAAAAAAAAAGATATTTAGACAAAATAAGAAAAAGGTACACATTTCATTCCGTTCAAAAGTTTTCACCCCTGGCTCTTTATGCATTGTTTTCCTTCTGGAGCATAAGTGAGCATTTGAACCTTCTGTAATAGTTGTATATGAGTCTCTCAGTTGTCCTCAGTGTAAAAAGATGGATCTCAAAATCATACAGTCATTGATGGAAAGGGTTCAAATACAGAAAAAAGGCTAGAAAAACAAAGAATTTGTGGGACCTGAAGGATTTTTCTTAAGAACAGTGGACAGTTTAACTGTTCAGGACAAACAAGGGACTCATGAGCGACTATCACCAAAAAATAAATAAATAAATAAAACCACAGCTGTGGATTATTCAGGTAACAACACAGTATTAAGAATCAAGTGCATGTAAACTTTTGAACAGGGTTGTTTTTATTAATTCAACTATTATTTTCTCTTGTGGACTACATCTTTTATGTGAAATATCTTATTCCGGTCATTACTAAATAAAAAATAACGCATTTTGTATGATCCCTCTTATTTTGGTAAAATATATAAACATTTTGCAGATTCTGGCGTCAGAATTGCGAGATGTAAACTTGCAATTGCAAGAAAAAAAAGTTTCTTTAAAAAATTAAAAAGATAAAATAAATTAAAACGTTTTTTAAAATTATTATTATTCAGTGTAGGAAACAGGCTTCCATAGATTTCCTGTCAGGATGAGAGTTTCGGCATTTTTAGAGATCTAACTGCATTTCATTCAGCTTCCCAAAAACAATCATAATGCAATGAATTCTTAACTGACTGGTGCTCACAAATTGTACACAAACGATGCAAGTTTCATGTCTCTTGTCCCGCTCCCTGGACTCTTTCTTCTCACGTAGTAAACTATTTCAGCTCAAATCAAAATTTAACGTCCATCTATTTATTTATTTGGTAAGCAGCTGTGTAATTGAGGTAATGTACAGTCAGCCAGCAATTTTTGGCAAAATTAAACCCCTCTGGGGTGACGCAAGACCCCTCTGATTCACGTCAGTACTGGCTGTACATCATTCCTTACATGTGTTATACTGTTTGGCATACGATTTAAAGTAAGCAATTAGCTAGCATTCTGTACACCGCTTGGTGTGCGAAGTAAAAGACATCGACATAAACCCCCTTTTCAAAATGTATAGCCTAAAGCTAAAAAGTGCAGCTTAGGATGCAACAAACGACAATTAGAAAAGGCTGTGAAAGACAATCTCTGTCAATCACTGACCTTGGGGTTTAAAATGAAAGATAAAAAAACATGTCATTTGTAAATAATCACATTAGCGTTAACTTGCGGTTCTTGGTGGGTCTTCTGATAAGACGGTGTGAAATACTAAATTCTGCGTCTTGGGGTTTGAGTATGTATATATTGAGCTAATCCACTTATAAGAGTGCTTACTGAAATGAAATGTGTGGGAATGGAACCAGTGTGGTTTTACATTTAGCTCCAGGCATCCATTTTTGATTCAGCGACAAAAGGCATGTGAAATGAGACCAGGCTCTCAGAGATGAGTAAATTTGTACTGATGAAAGCAGCTCAGTAAACGGTTGCATCCTGTTGCAATTTCATAAGGAGCGAGTAGGTCGAAACACATGCATAATGACGCACGCTAACTCGCTCGTCTGCTCTCATTCTGACGCTCATTATTTCCTCAGAGGCTATGAATATAGACATATGCATATTCATTTGCGCACGTGCAAGGTGTCTTCGCTCTTAAACAGCCTAAACCGGTGAATGAGTAAGTTTAGTATCCCATAGGCTTATATAATAGCAGCCAGCTAAAAGGCTAATGCCTTCATTGTCATGGTTTGAAATACAAATCTCATTGTAAATTAATCTGCATTTCTTCGGGCAATGCATTTCACAGTACGCAGGTAGGTAAGAAGTTGAACGAGCTGACAATTGAGCGTACAAAGAAGAAACTTAATGGGAAAATGGAACAGCTTTAGCCCTGAAAGAAATGAAATCTGCAGCGGGTGAAAAAGAGAGAGATTTTGAAAAAGAGCCAAATACACTAGAGTCATACAAAGAAGCGAGCAGGGAGCAGTTAAATATTCCCTCCCTGCCTTCGGATTAAAACGAGTCACGATTTCGCAATCTCTTTTAAACAAGCGACACAGTTCTCACACCAGCCAAAGGGAGAGCCCTTTCTGTGCCGTATCCCCTCGTGAGAGTCAGTCGATTTTGTTCGAGTGCAACCGTCTAAGGGCCAGGGTTATATAAAGGCAGAGCACATCACGCTGGAGGGTGTAATGTTTCAGCAGGAGGCAAATCAGAGTCGAGTCTCCCCACTGGCTGGAGTTCATTTCCTTCTGCTTCAGACCAGAGGTGGCATCATCAGTGTCTTTGTGGAAGCAGTGACCTCGGGCGCCACCTGGCACCACGGAAACATTCGGTCCAAACCGCGACGCCGGCGTGAAGTCCGCACCAGGCGCTGTCAGAAGCCTTCCCCTTATCACCAAGGCGCCTTGCGTCTTCAAGTCGACCTTAGTCTGGGAACATAGATTTCCCTCGTCTTGCATCACTGCGTATCCTTGAGCAATATGCTACTGAACGACTCCGGAAATGAGAGACAGAAGGGGGAAAGACAAAGAAAGTGGAAAAAGCAGATTGCACAATTAAAATTATATAATTAACCGCCCGAAAACCAGGCCAGATCCGGTAATGTGCACAAGGAACTCCTCCAGAGCTTACAGTTCTCTTCTTTTTGGCTGAGGATTGGAACGCAAGATGTTAATTTAGGATCACATTAGGAGGATTGATGCAAAAGCGAGTTGTGCTCTCCAGGTGAGAGAAAGCTGAAGCCATATTACCAACCCAGGCTCATTGGAGAAATGTGCTTCTGCCTACATTTGTGCAAAATTACAGGAACACTTCAACAAGTGTTTTATTACTTTTCATCAAAGTACATCAAAGTACAAACAGCGGCACGGCGCAAACTTACTTGAGTAGATGCGTTCACTCGTCGATGAGTCTTGGTCATTAAACAGCACCAGTGTGAAGCACGTGAATTTAGTGAAGAACACAAATGACTCAGTTTTAAAGCCAGATGAAACAGCACAGCACAAGAAAAACACTGTGTACAACGATACAGTCAGAAAACTTTTTAATCTACAAATCGCCATCATTTACCATAGATTTACTATAGTAACACTAACAATATAATACAACTTGACACAAATATACCCACATTTCTGACACAATACCACTGTGCAGTTAATGTAGACATGTATTAAATGTATTAAAGGAGGAGGAATGGAATTTAATTATGATTAAGCTATAGCGTTTATGCATATATACTAAATGTATTTAGATTACTGTTTTTCATACAAATACCTAGGAACCATATTACATTTTTACCATGGCATTAAAGAGCTATATTTGTGGTTTGCTGTTATCATGATCTTTGGATGATACTAAGAGCAATGGTTAATTAAAAAAATAAAAAAATAAAAAAAATCAAACAGAATAATTACATTTCAACATATAAAAATGAGGCTGCTACAATTTTTACAGATATTACTGATTTTGATAATGGACATAAATCTACATCTGCATCCTGTATTTCTAAGAGACAAAAAAAAGTTACATTATTATTAATAAAATTATCACATAAACCGGTTTCTTGATTTTAAGCAATATTGTTATTATAACAAAATGATTATTTTTTTCTATTAAAATGTTTATTTTGTTAAGGAAAAAATGACTGGGATAAGTGTGAAGAATTAAAAAAAAACATGAAGTTTTTGTCATGTTCTGATATTAAAATAGCAGGATTTTCTGCTTTTTATACTACTTATTCCATATTACGTATTGTAGCACATTATAAAACAGTATGCAATAACGTATTGAGTGTAAATTATAATTTTAATTCAAATTATGAAATGGATGCCACCTTATTGGGACAATAAAGCCCTCCTACACCTAGCCTAACCCTACCCGATACTTTTTCAACTTTTTGATTATTTCCTTAATTTTTTTTTTTTTTTTTTTTTTTTTTAAATAAATGCCTTTCTGATATGAGATTGCAAATAGCGAATTCGAACTTGGGTCGATCGTGTTAAAAAAGAAAAAAACTATGACATGCTTTACCATCTACACCACTGGAGCCATTGTTTAGCACTAGTCTTTTGTAGTGTTGACTAGCCCAATCACATGTTGGTGGGCGGAGTTAGTGTTAATAGCCTCTGCCAACAAGACAGGCTATTTGCACACCGTATTTTACACGTAATTATTACATATCTGTACCTGAATACTACCGACCTTATTTTATTTGGATCTTTGCTTATAATTTGTGTATTTTTGTTCTTATGTTTTACTGGTTGTTCACTTGTCTTTACTCATGTCTGAATTTTCTTAGTTAGGCTAGTAGTTTTTGCTGTGGTATCGAAGAAGTACTTAGCTTTAAGGAATAAATGGAAAACAAAGTTGCACTGAAATATTTTTTTGATCCGAAAAACATTCCGAAACCATAATATGATCCGAACCGTGAGTTTTGTGATCGGTTAAACCACTGATTCGTGAGTTTCTGAACTTCAGGAACACGAACTGTAAAACTTTGACATGTTAGAGTATAGCTGAGGGAGACACTGTGGGTATTAGATATTAATATTGTGTTTGTACAAACCCACCCAGATAGCATAAGCCTGCAAACAACACTTGCCCCACGGCTATATGTGGATGATGTTGATAATGTTCACTAAAGCTGGTGAGGAGTGAGAGGCGGCGTTTGATTGCGTAAGACCACATCATCCGCCTCCCCCCTTGGAGACCCGATCTCTGGCCTTCCCCCACACAGAACCGAAAGCCTCCCACTGAACAAGCAAACAGTGAGTCAGCGCTTACTGCACAAAGCAACACTACAGTAGCAGGGCAAACCTGAACCCTCTAAGGCTGCACCAATGCAAAGAGGGAAAAAAAACAAGGGTGTTTGTGTGCAATTATTTAAAGAATCAAAGGAATTATTTTATATAAATTAGTGGAAAATTTAAATTCTGTCAATATTAACTGTCTCTTTTTTTTTTACAAAAAAAAAAAAAATCATTAACACAAATAGAGAATTTTAAAGAATATTCATGGTTCTGTTTTCCATATCAGTCCATAATGATTGTCAAAGTCTAAAAATCCATAACTTGCATGCTATACACAGTTTAGGTTTGGATAAGTAAACACTTATCCTAACTGGGTTGAAAAGGGGGAAGTGCAAACAATTTATCAAGAGCAATATTCACAGTACAGAATATAATAAATGTACGTTTATTATATTATAACTTACAGTTGAAGTCAAAAGTTTACATACACCTTGCAGAATCTGCAAAATGTTAATTATTTTACCAAAATAAGAAGGATCATACAAAATGCATGTTACTTTTTATTTAGTAATCTCTTTTATTTAGTGATAGTTGTTCATGAATCCCTTGTTTGTCCTGAACAGTTAAACTGCCTGCTGTTCTTCAGAAAAATCCTTCAGGTCTCAAAAATTCTTGGGTTTTTCAGCATTTCTGTGTATTTGAACCCTTTCCAACAATGACTTTATGATTTTGAGATCCATCTTTTCACACTAAGGACAATTGAGGGACTAATATGCAACTAATACAGAAGGTTCAAACGCTCACTGATGCTTTTGAAGGGAACATGATGCATTAAGAGCCAGGGGTGAAAACTTTTGAACAGAATGAATGTGTGTACATTTTTCTTATTTTGCCTAAATATCACTTTTTTTTTTTCATTTAGTACTGCCCTTCAGAATCTACAGAAGTTACTTGCATGTTTCCCAGAAGATAAAATAAGTTGTATTTACCGTGATCTTCAAATTCAAAATGTTTTCTTAATGCATGCTCTTAATGCATGCGTGGTTTAGTCTATTAAAATACATGCAGAATCCCCCAAAATTCAAGGTAAGAGGTCAAAAATGCCCCCATATGACTTTTATATTCTTTTTATATTTATATCATCTCTAAACATATTATATCATTCTCTAAATATCAGTTCGACTCTAAATGTGATATTGATTTGCTGAACAGCTCAATAATCAAGAAGTTAATATTAAATGACTAATCTTTTAGACATAATAGTTCTCGTCTTTGCTGTATTTCGACAACGAAAATAGTTCCAAAAAAAGCCACAACAGAACTGTTTTGCATCTTAGAGCAACACACAATGGCATTTCGTTACTGAATCAATCAGCCGTTTGAACGAATCAGTGACTCACCCATGCAATGAATTTGCTGACACCTAAATCATTTCAAAAAATCATTTAAAATATTAGTACTGAAATTGATCAGTATTAAAAAAAAAAAAAAAAAAAAAAAAAACATTATTTATGCAACTGTAACTGCAGGTTAACTGCATTCACGTCCTGCATTAAACAGCCTGTGTAAATGCAGATTCTGTGCCACCTCTGCATTGCAAACACAAATTTTGTTAATACTGATTTCATTTGATTGGTAACAGCTCTATAGTACCTTACAACAGATTTATTGATTCAATTTAAGAATGTGAGACAAAAGATGATGCATACATTTAATTAGGTTTTAAAAACGTCTATAAAGTGTACAAAGCACTAACTAACCATCACACAGAATATAAAGAATATCAAAAGCTTTGGGATTCAGCTGTCCACGGCAGTCCTGAACCTGCCAAGATATCAGCACAATAACACTCTCAGCAAAATATCATGTTATTATCGACAAAATTTCAGAAAATATAGAGATTTTTTTTTTTTTTTGGTCTTTATCGCACACCCCTAGCTACAATCTCTTTCTGTCTGCCCAAGCTGTTAGTCTGATATTGGACAAGATAGATTCAGTCAGACTAAAGCATTTACGTGACATAATATAAATACAAATTCCTGAAATAAAATGCATGTAAACAGTGAGTCAGATTGGCTGAATGAACTGAATGAGGCTGTTCTGTGAACCAGATCTCCTGGTTAATTGAAACAAACACAAAGAATCATTTGTGAATGAGAGTGATTCAGATGTCGATTTCAACTCAGTGAATGAATGAGGTAATAAAAGGAAGGCTATCAATGAATAAAAATGTAAATGTTGTTTTGTTCAGCACACAAATCTAGTTTATGACTTCAGAAGACTTGAAAAACTGCTCATTCTTCATATGGACGACGTTTATAATGCTTTTGTGTTCTTTTTTTAGGAGCTAAAATGAGTTGCGTGTCGATTTCTCCTTTTGTGTTCTATGACAAAACAGCATACAGAACAACAAAAGGGTGGGTAAATAATGACAGCATTTCATTTTTGAGTCAATTACTCTTTTGAGGCGCCTAGAAATGTCTCACAAAGAAGCAGTGCTGTGATTCCCTGTCAGAAGTCGCCGTTATAGACCGCGTTGGAATGTACTGTAACACTCTCCGATGACTCATCTGTCACCAGTGCATCTATCGAGTTTGAGACCTTACCTATGAAACGCGTCCCATGTTAATGTTTCACATTTGTTTTGTTCCCTCCTCCTCGGCCCCTTCTCTCTACAATCGTGACTCCACTAACAAAGGGACTTGTCGAGGGAAGTTGCCGTCGATTTGCAGGCATGTTGGTTGCCTGGGAAACGGGTTTAAAGTTGCGCGTAACTGACGGCAGGTCCTCTGCACTGCAGTAACCGGCACGTCTCAGAGCGGGGCGAACGCACGTGCCACGGGCCAAATCACATCAGCCAGGCTATTTAACAACTCTGAAACAAGAGCCAGGAGAAAAAGAAGAAAAAATAAACCTAGCTGGTCTTGTCTTTAAACAGGAGTGTATGAGGAGCAGAAGGTCACATTGAGGATAAGCGTATAACGCAGAAGTAGAACCTGAAGTTCTGCTTGAATACTTGAATATTCATGGACTGAAAAAAAAAAAAAAAAAAAAGGCAAGTACATTCCCATTAGGATAAGATATTGCAATAAGCAATAAAATAATAATGCTAAAATCTTGCATCTTGCAGATATTATTTATAACAAAAATATATAACAATAATAATGGTAACAATAATAATGGTAACAATAATCTAAAAATAAAATAATAATAATAATAATAATAATAAATAATAATAAAATGCAGAATTAAAAAAAAACATTTTCATCATGTTTTTGTATTCACATATAAAAATTTACATGTATTTATCTCTATTTGTACATGTATGTATGAATATTATCTATTTATTTATTTTAATTTTGATAAACTGAAATGTCTCAGGGCAAAAATGTCACATAATTATTAATTTATTTTTATATTAAAAATTGGTATTCATTACATATTTTTAACAGAAATCAAGATTAAATCTTTGCCTATATTTTCGTATTTCCTATATTTATCTTATTTCTCATTTCCCTTAAAAAATCTTTTAAATATTAGTTTAATATCTTATCTTAGAGGGGAAAAAAATACAGAGAAAATATTTGGAAAAGAAATGTATTGCAGGCAAATGTTATACTACTTTTTAAGATTAAAAAAATATTTATAATATATTTTAATGTGATCCATCTATCTATCACCATCATCTTTTTATGTATTTATCTTTTTTTTGACAAACTGAAATGTCTTAGGGCAAAATATCACATAATTATTAATTCATTATAACATACAAAATTGATATTCATGAGATTTTTAACAGAAACCAAGATGAAGTCTTTGCCTTTATTTCCTTATTTAGTAGATTTATCTTATTTCTCAAAAATATGTAAATATTTGTTTAATATCTTTTAACTTTTAAAAACACAGAGAAAAAATGTATGTATTATTACAGCTTAATCTCATACTACTTTTTAAGACAAAAAAAATTGTTTAGAATAAAATTGTTTCGAATAAATTTGAAATCTATGTATATCTATCTATTTTTTTAATTTTAAAAAAAAATATATATATATTTTTTATTATGATTAATTTTGATAATTATTCATAAACAAATTGTTTATAATAAATCTGAATAAATATGTATCTATCCATCCATCCATCCATCTCTCTCTCTCTCTCTCTCTCTCTCTCTATATATATATATAAATAATTATGTGACCATTTTTTTGCCCTAAGGCATCTCAATTTGTCAAAATGAAAAATAAAAAAAAAAATTGTATGTATATTTTTTTTTTTTTTTTTTTGACAAATTGAGATGGCCTAGGGCAAAAAAAAGTCACATAATTATTCATTCATTTTAATATTAAAAAAATTGCTATTCATCATGGTATTTTTAACAGAAACCAAGATGAAATCTTTGCCTGTTAAAAAAAAAAAAAAATTGTAAAAGTAATGGAAGCAGCATTTAAAATTGGATATTTTTAATAGAAACCAAGACGTCTTGTGGCAGAATCAGACTCAAGGTTTGGGTTTATAATTTTGCCAACCGTAATTGTGAGGGTGGAATTCTAATTTGAAGTACAGCGGCACATCATGCTCCGTCTCTGCAGGTGTTTTTTTTAAGAGCTCATCTCAGGTATGATAACAGTCAGTGATTCAGGTCTGACCTTTGCCCAGGAGTGTCTGCGAGAAGATTTTTCCATGGCAACACCTCAGATCAGAAAGGAAGAAAGCGAGAGATCAACCAACCCTGCGAGGCTTCCCTCTTTACCTGACCTTTAAAACAATCAGACCCTGAGACACTTTAATGAAGTGCCTGGATTGTTCACCTTCAGCAGCACGACACCAAACACAGGACACCTGCCAACCTGCAATTTCAAGGAGGAAAAAAAGGGAAACAGTTCTTCCAACATGAAAGTCAGTTTAGAATGTAACATCTAAGATACTTTTCTCCCGAGTGTATAGGCTGCTCACATGCCAACCCAGTATTCCAATAGAAGCGTCCTTATAACTAAATGCTGCTCCGGTAACACTTTGACCTCATTTTGGAGGATTCTGTAGAGGAGCCTCGATTGTCTTCAGATGTTTTCATGCGTGTCAGTGACACAGAATATGGAACTAGGGATAAAAGCAATAAATCAAGATATCTACTTACAGCATTGTTCTGTAAACAGCACTCTCAAATATAGCACACAAAAATAAATATATATGGTGTTTATATATGTACTGCCATTCAAAAGTTTGGAGTTGGTGCTCTATGTTTTTGAAAGTAGTCTCTTATGCTTGCCTATCTATAAAAAAAAAAAAAAAAACAGTAATATTGTGAAATATTATTACAACATTTATTTTATCTTAATATACTTTAAAATGTAACTTATTCCTGTAATGCAAAGCTGAATTTTCAGGATCATTATTCCAGTCTTCAGTGTGACATGATCCTTCAGAAATATTCTAATATGCTGAAATTTTCAATGCTAAAATAGGATACTTTTTGTGTAAACCATGACCATTTTTTTTAAAGATTCTATGATGATTAGAACATTTAAAAGAACAGAATTAAAAAAATAACGGGAAAAAAAAAAAAAAAAAAAAAAATTATGCCCAGATTTTTTGTAACAATGTGAATGTTTTTACTGTCACTTTTAATCTATTTTAATGTGTCCTTCCTAAATCAAAGTGTTCTTTTTTATCTTAACTTTTGAATGGTGGCGATTTATTTAATTGTTTTATATAATAATGGATTACATTTTTGGCATTAAAATTAAATAAGAAAAAGAGGCAGCAGAGACACAAAACTTGCACAGATATGTAAGAAACCAGTTGATCAGGTATATATGGAAACCCCTGAATTTCTGCCACTGAATAAAAAAAAAAAAAGAATAAAGTAATTGCATGTTTTTAATCTCGCAATTCTTGTGAGATGTAAACTCGCATTTTTGAGTTATAAAATCTGAATTGTGTGATACAATCTCCCAATTCAGATTTTTTTCTCAGAATTGAGAGATATAAACTCGCAAATGCAAGTTACAAAGTCAGAATTGCATGATATAAACTCATAATCCAGAGAAATGTAGTCTGAATGCGAGTTGCAAATGCGAATTCTGACTTTTTTTTCCCCCTCGCAATTCTGACTTTCTCAGAATTGTGGAAAAAAAAAAAAACTTGCAAGTCTGCTTATAAAGTCCAATTCTCACAATATAAATGAATAAATCTCACAATATATCTCACAATTCTGACTTAAATTGCAATTCAGAGAAAAAAAAAGGCACAATTGTAAGATATAAACTTGCAATTGTGAGAAAAAAAGGTCAGAATTATTAGTTTATATCTCCCAAATCTGATGTTACTTCTCAGAATTGTGACTTCATTTATTTAGAATTGCAAGTTTATATTTTAGAATTCTGAGAAAAAAGTCAGAATAGCAAGTTTTTATCTCCCAATTCTGACTTTTTTCCCCTCGCAATTGCGAGTTTACATGTCGCAATTCAGACTTATTTTCAGAAATGCATATTACAAACCTACAATTCTGACTTTTTTCTCAGAATTAGGAAATATAAACTCGAAATTGTGAGTTATAAAGTCAGAATTGTGAGATATAAACTTGCAATTCTGACTTTTTTCTCAGAATTGTGAAATATAAACTCGAAATTGTGAGTTATAAAGTCAGAATTGTGAGATATAAACTTGCAATTCTGACTTTTTTCTCAGAATTGCGAGTTATAAATTTGCAATTCTGAGTTATAAAGAGAACAGCGGGATATTAAGTGACAAATGTGAGAAATAAAGCCATAATTAAGAGATAAAACACACAATTTTGACTTTTTTTCCCCTCACAAATGCAAGTTTGTATCTCACAAGTTCTGCAATTCTCAGTTTATATCTTGCAATTCAATCTTTTTTCCTCACACTTCAGACTTTTTTCTCAGAATTGTGAGATATAAACTCAAAATTACAAGTTATAAAGTCAGAATTGCAAGATATAAACTTGCAATTCTGATTTTTTCTCAGAATTGTGAGATATAAACTTGCATTTCTGAGTTATAAAGAGAATAGCTGGATATACAGTCACAATTGTGAGAAATAAAGTCAATTACGAGATAAAACCCACAATTTTGCCTTTTTCACAAATGAAAGTTTGTATCTCAAAGTTCTGACTTCTGCAATTCCAAGTTTAAATCTTGCAATTAAATTTTTTCCTCACAATTTAGACTTTTTTTCTCAGAATTGTGAGATATAAAATCGCATCTGCGAGTTATAAAGTCCAATTCTGAGTGGGAAAAAGACTGATATTTTCAGAATTGCAAGTTTATACCTCACAATTTTGACTTTTGCGATATAAACTCACAATTCTGAGAAAAAAACAATTATGACTCAGAAGTGAGAGTTTACATGACATAATATAGACTTTATAACTCACAACTGCGAATTTATATCTTACAATGCTAAGAAATAAAGTGCAATAAGTCCCAATTACTTTTTTTTTTTATTATTTTTTTACTGAGCGGGATTCCATAGGTATACGGTTTAGAGGTCATTACACAAAAACATTTGACCACAGAATGCTGTGACTGACGAATTAGAAGTTTTCCAGTAAGTCATTTACATAATCTATATCAGCTACGGCAGCGTGTGAACTCTACTACAACTTTGAAGACTGCCGCACAGAATGTTATCTCAGAAATCGCTCACGTAAGCAATCTGTAACCAAAATATGAGCAGTAAAAAGACTGAGGAGGAGTTGTATTCCGAACCCGTTCTCCAGGATGACACGCACCTCCAAGCCGAAGCCCTATTATATAGAATGTTTTCAGATGAGAGGTGCGATAGAGTCTGTAAAAAAAACCCTACCACTCAAGCACAGACTTCTGCACAGCCCCTGCACTGCTGAAACTCCCGGCGTTGCTGCTTAAAAGCAGACGCTCTCGAGTGTGTGTTCTATTTTCCACTTGACAGTGCTGGTACTTCACCAGAGAGGCGGCACGACTGGGCCAAGGCTGTCAGTCAACTCAACCTCCATCTCCATCAGCGTTTCATTCGGTTCTAATGCATCCGTTCAAGGGCCTCGCCCAGGGTCCGGCCCCCACGTGCCTCAACCATTCCGCTCTGGTTACGAGAAGCCCCGGTTCAGGTGAACCGCTCGTTACGAGCCATCTGGCAGCCCACGTCAGCTACAAAAGGAAATAAATCAATTTGTCAGCCAGACAGAGAGACGTGCAGCAAACAAGGTATGACCTAATTTACGGAGGCCGTGTCCAAATCGACAATGACCAAACGTTATCAGGCGAATCTGACGGTAATGCGAGAGGAAAGATTAAACCCGTTTCAAATGAAGCAATTTGGCCCGCGATTGCATCAGAGTCAAAAAGACGAGAGGCGTACGTTCGGATTCTCATTGAAGTGCCTCAAAAGGGCCGGTGGCAAATGAGAGTTTTGCTTATCAAAGCGAACGCCTCCTGTTAGATTTAACAAGGTAAATATCTCGGCTTTTATTTAACAAAATGAGTAATAAAACTAGCAGTTATGACATTGTGCTTTATGATGAGCCTCGCAAGTCCTCTAAAACAGTCGGAATGGAAAAACAGCTTAGGAAATGCACAAATCTCATTAAATACGGTAGCTGTAATGTTTCTCCCGAGCCATAATAAACCCAAAACGCCGATATTTCTTTTGTGCTCTGTCTTATTCTCTTACTTTAACCACATTACCGCTAACAGTAATTTATTTTGTTATACAATAGCCGAATAATAAGACATCCCGTCATGTGTAATGCGTTTTCAGGCTGTATTGCTTTTTTTAATTACGGGCTGTTTGTCTGAAAGCACGATGTCGGCACGGGATTTGGGGCCAAAGAGTCGATGGGCGAAATATGCATCCGTCCAATGTTTGAGAGCCCCGCTGTGTGCCCTCGTAACCTTAAATCCCATCCCTCGTCACACACACACACATACGCCCATCCATTCCACACAGATTAATTGAATTAAAGCGCTGACCACTGCACAATTTAATCTACCGTTCCTCCAGGCGCTGTGACCTTGGCTTTGCCTATACGAAGGCCCCCGTTGGCATGGTAACCACCCTCGGCCTTAAGGGATAGTGAGCCAGCCGTGTACCCCGCAGCCTAGCGCTCAAAAGCTGAACTTATTTATGCACAATGTGGTCCGGAATTCATTTAACGGAAATGAGAGACATCCAAAACATCGGGGGCTTGCAAAGCAGCAGCATACTGATATTTCTCAAACTTTCTGGATGCTGTTTGTTCGAAAATTGAAACATTGATGTTCCTGTCTTCCTTTCTTCAGTCCAAACGAAAAATTTAAATGTATATTAGGGGTGTAACGGTACACAAATATGACGGTTTGGTACGTACCTTGGTGTTAATATCATGGCTAAATTATAAGGTTACAATGAACAACTTAACCCAAACTTAAATGTAATTACTATTTGTTTTTAAATATAATAATCAACACTTAACTTTAAAAAAAATGTATGCAAATGTATAAAAAAAAAAAAATAAAAAAAAAAAAAACAACTTAAAATTATAAAATAAAAATTCTGTTTGTTAAAACAGACTCAATTACACAGTGGCTGTCATAACATGTTTAATGGCAGATGAATTTAAACATACATTAAATAATTAAGACTAACAGGTAAAGTACAATATGTACAATATAAAGAGTATTTAGTGCAATATTTCACAAAATCCTCTTCTCTAGACTTTTTCTAGTGAACTAACAAGCTGTGGACTCTGATGACCTGCCTGAGGTAAATGAAATGCTATGTAATGTTTTATTTCCATGCTGTTTTGTTGACGTCTTTCTGCGGTTGAAACACTGATTGAGCCGTTACATGAGGCGTGAGATGTTGATTTATTTTTGTTTGCGTTAATACTAGTAGTACAGAGAAAGGAATGATAGTGTTCACTCGCGCTCCGCGCTGCCATGTGAACAGACTCCATTTACACTACACAAGTCTGCGGCGTGTTAACGGCCCTGACACAGCCACCGGAGCTGATCGCATCCACTCTAGTCAATGCTTGTGTTTAAACCAGCACGTTTCTTAACTATCCCAGAAGCGGCTCTCCGAGGCATTTATACAGCGATCTGTCATGCCACATCAAAGACTGTCAAAACACCATTTATCGTTTGAATTTCCTGGGGGGGAAATGCTGTACTTGTTCGGTACTGAAAGACCCAAAAAGAAAGAAAGAAAATTTTCAGTACAAATACGTGTACCGTTACACCCCTAATGTATGTACTAACCACAAAAGCTCACACATGCATTACTTAGTCACATTTGTTAGTTCTTCATCTTTGTACTTCGGTTCAGAATGGTAGGGTAGTGCAAAAAATGTGACTTTCTTTGCACATTCGCTTTGTAAACACTGGGTCGGTAATTCTGCCTACGTCACGCGTGACCTTTCCAACGTGACTACATAATGTGTGACGTCAAGCTAGCGCAAGATGAGCCTTTGCGGTTAAAAAGTATATAAATTTTGTTTTTGTTTTTTTTTTTTTAAAAACCAATCGTTTTGCTAGATAAGACCATTATTCCTCGGCTGGGATCAAGTAGAACTCTTTGAAGTAGGGGTGTGTGATGTATATGCAATAATATCTTAATTTTTGTTTTAACAATGTGCCATTTGACATTATGGAGTATATTGCAAAAAAAAAAAAACACCTACAGACTGCACGAATACATCACGTGATGAAGGTTAAACTAGTGCATGCACGCTTTTAGACTGCATTCTTTCACTGCATGATTCAGTCTATTAAAAAGCTTTTAAAATAATATGTGGGCAGAAAATGTATATATTTGTATCATTTTATATAGTTAATATCACACGAAGTGCCGTTTTTTCTACAAAAATCAGCATGGTGATATTGAGTTTATACAACAGTTCAATAAACAAGTTGATATTAAAAGACTTGCGTGTTAGTCACCATATTGGCTGTTTTTGCTCTATTTCACCAACAGAAATCATTCCAAACAAAGCCACAGCACTGTTTTGCGTTTCTGAGCATTTAAGAGCCTAAATGCATTATTATTATAACTGACTGATTAAATATAAGTATTTGACTCAAAAGATGATGCACATTTTTAGGAAAAAAAGAAAAAAAGTTTATAAAGGTAAAAATGTCCATAAAAGGTTAAATAAATAAATAAATAAATAAACTTATTGGAAAATAATAATTTCTATCACATGTGAACTGACCCCACAGAATATGAAGAATATCAAAAACTTTAGGAGTCACCTGTCCACGGTATAGTCCTTATGATATTAGCACAATAACACTCAGCAAAATATTGCCTAATTATTGTTGTCGATAAAATCTAAAAAAAAAAAAATCGATATATATTTTTGGCCAATATTGAAGAAAGAAAGACATTAACATCTTGGATGACAGAGGGTTGAGTAAGTTATCAGGAAATTTAATTCTGGAGTGAACCAATCCTTAAAGCTGGGATGGGGGGGGGGGGGGGGGGGTGGGACCTTACCCACTTACAAAAACAGAGTTTGCAAGTGTCTTGCTAGCCTATTTCTTTTAGGAAACATAAATCATATTCATGATTTATGTATGACTAAATGACTCACTATTAAGAATTCTTGAATGAAGAACAAATGAAAGAAAGAATGAGGACAGAATGCAATTACCACCCTCTACAACTACGTCTATACAAACTATTCAAATAACGATCTGAAAACATTGGCTTGCTTATTTATAGAAATGTATGTGGTCTCTGATTGCAGTCTGGACGTCAATAAAGATGTTTTTTAAAGCTTGCAAATGAGCTGGACTTAAAATACAAACAAACAGCAAAGAGAGGAATCTCAATTTCTTTCGTCGAACAAAGGATTAACGTGTCCTTACTGTCACAAGGACGTAGCTGCCAATCCAGCATCTGAAGGACGTTTACTCAGTCAACAAAGCACTGGAACACAAACGCAATTACAGAGAGAAACGCACCTGTACACACCTACAATCACATTTGTCTGTGTTCTCAAAAACCAGAACAAAGTGATGTGTCAGTTCTAGTACTGTCAGTTGAGTAGAAATTTTAATCAAATTATACCATATGCATTCGACTGCAGTTATTAAATGAATTGAATATCAGTATTTGCTAAGAAAAATCCCCAAAATAAGGTAAAGTCTTTAACATCATGATATTAAAAATACTTAAAGGCACAGTTCACCCAAAAATAAAAATTCTGTCATCTAGACATTTTTCAATTTTAAACAAGTAGTCTTTCCAATATTGCTTTCTCCAATAAAAACAGTCATCTCACGTTAAATTAGAAATGTGCTAATTATTATTACTTAAATGTGGATTAATTGTGGATTATTGTTATGTTTTGATCAGCTGTTTGGACTCTCATTCTGACGGCACCCATTCACTAAAAAGGATCCATTGGTGAGAAAGTGATGAAATGCTAAATTTCTCCAAATCTGTTCTGATGAATAAACTTGTCTGTATCTTTGATGGACAAAGTAAAATTTAAACTAATTACATTTTTTGGGTGAACTATTCCTGTAAGATTTGTTTTCATAAAAATATAACTGCACTAGTAGTTTTTTTTTTTTTTCACTTCACTTCAGTTGATATTGATAATTATCACGATAAATGTCAAATTTTTATTTCTTTCAAGTTTAAAAGCAGATTTTTGCTACAATGTGAAAGTTGTAAAAACCAGACGGTTAAATGTGGCTTTAAAATATTCTAAATTATTATTATTAAAAATATTCTAGTTTTCATTATTCTAGTTTTGCATGTTTTAATGAGTAATATTGTTTCAAATCAAGAAACAGATTTGTGTTACCCGATAATATTAATAATAAACTTTTTTTTGTCTCCTAGAAATTGAATAACATTTGATAGTAGCTTGAGTTATGATGCAGATGTAGATTTAGGTTCATTATCAAAATCAGTAATATCTGTAAAAATTGTGGCAACCTCATTTTTATATGGTGAAATGTAGTTATTCTGACATTTTTTTTTTTTTTTTTAAATTAACCATTGCTCTTAGTATTATCCATAGATCATGATAATAACAGTTAAAACCACAAATATAGCACCTCAATAGCATGGTAAAAATGTTATATGGTTCCTAGGTACTTGTATGAAAAACAGTAGTCTAAATACATTTAGTATAAATGCTATAGCTTAATCACAAAAAATACTGTAATTATATTCCATTACTCCACCAATACATTTATTCTGTCTACATTAATAATATAATAAAATTCAACACAAACATACCCAAATTTCTGACACAATACCACCAGTGCTACTACAGTAAATCTATGGTAAATGATGATGATTTGTAGATTAAAAAGCCTTTTGACTGTATCGTTTGCACATAGTTTTTCTCCTGTTTGTCACCAGTGTTTCATCTGGCTTTAAACCGAGTCATTTGTGTTCTTTACTGGATTCAAATGCTTCACACTGGTGCTATTTAGTGACCAAGACTCATTAATGAGTTAACTCATCTGCTCTAGTAAGTTCGCGGCATGCCGCCATTCAGGGTTGCCAGGTTTCACAACAAAACCGGCCCAATTGCTGCTCAAAACTAGCCCAATGACGTTTCAAAGGGGTCCCCCGTTAAAAATCGCGCACCTGGGGATAAAATGCATGTTTCCTTTGTCTGGTAAACTTGTATTTCAGGTGATAAATATGACGTAATTGGGGTCGCTTCAACCCGCGGACATCAAAAACAACCCGGTGGCAACATTCCGCGGCAAAACCACTGACTTGGCAACACTACCGCCGTTTGAACTTTGATCCGAGCGGATAAACGGCCCGAGTGGCACGCTTTGACTAGCGCTCTTTTGTTCCGCCTTTGCCGCCTCAACATTATATCGAACATTTAATGAACTCTTTTTTTCATTTATCAAGGAAATTGATATCGCGCGATAATTATTGTTATCGATTTATCGCCCAGCCCTAACTCATCCCCATGTCATCCAAGATGTTTACGCAGGCCCGGCGTCAAGGGGGGGGCTTGGGGGGGGCTATGACGTCCTGAAGCCCCCCTGCAATGATCTGAAGGGCCGACCCCTTCACCCCTGGAATACGATTTTAAACGCGAAAAGCTAAACCGAATGCGATTTCAGCTGAGGGGTACCCCTTTCCGATCTGATTTGTGCCACCTCAGATTCTATTTCACCCACTCCAGCTCCCCAAAATTGATCGATTTTAACCATTCGATGCGGACAATCACCATTGTATTTAAACTTTCACTGCTAAATTCCAACATGCTTTTGCGCCTTGTCTGGTGCTGAGCCAAATAGACGCGCTCTGTGCTTTTAGCCCATATCAAGACGATTCAGTGTTTTCAACCACATAAAAATAATGTTTCAGACATTTAAAAATACACATTTGTTAAATACACACTGATGTTTGTGAGTTTGTTAATGCACTGGTGTGTAAGGAAAGCGGCAATAACAATAGCAATAATAACCCCCCCGCCCAACCGCCCATTAGCCCCCCCGAGAATCATCCAAGCCCCCCCAGGTCGCGTGTCCCAGTGTCCGGGACTGTGTTTACGTCTTTCTTTCTTCAGTTGCAAAGAAAATCCTTAGTGGACTTCAATGGAGGCCAATGGGTTGAAGGTCCAAATTGCAGTTTCAAGGCAGCTTCAAAGGGCTCTATACGATCCAGCTGAGGAATAAGGGTTTTATCTAGCGAAATGACTTAATTGATGAAATGATAACCACAAATGCTCTCTTGCACTAGCTCAGCCTCACCCCTTTGAAGCTGCATTGAAACTGCAATTTGGACCTTCAACCCATTGATCACCATTGAAATCCACTGGAATGTTTTCCTCAAAAAACAAACAAAAAACTTAATTTCTTTTTGACCGAAGAAAGAAAGACATGAACATCTTGGATGACATGGGGATGAGTAAATTATCAGGAAGTTTTCATTCTGGATGTGAACTTCTCCTTTAAAATAAAAATAAAAAAAAAAAAAAAAAAAAAAATCAGACAAATAGAATAAAAATAAAATGTAGTCATTAAAAAGGGCTTTAGAATTAATTGTATTGCCTTTAAAGATTTAAACACTGTTCAGATTATGTAATATTTGTAAAATATTGGTGGCACTTCAAGCTTAAATTCCTTGCATGGGTCAGCTGGCATGATTAATTACATTTAATTTTTATAACACTTAAAAAAAAAAAAAAAAAAAAAAATTAATCACACTCAATTAAATGGCAGCCCTAGAAAACTTAATTATGCAAAGCCCTCGCACGCTCTTTCCGTTTCTTCCAGAGATACAAGCAACTTGGGATCAGGAGCTTGTGGTTTTACTGACAGTGCACATTAGGTTAGGTTTTGGATGCTCTGATCTGTTCTTGTTCTAAAGCTAATATTCTGCAGTCCCCCAAGCGACTTTATGGATACAGTCCATCCACGCACACACACAACCACAGTGGATGTGCTTCACAACAAAATCATTACACTTTCAGCGCTACTAAAGGGCAGGAGCAGGGCTTGTGTGTGTGTTGGTTGGCAAGATGTTACAAACAGACGTTCCTGAAGGAGCTGAAACTTATCTGAGTGCTGATTTGGCACAACACCTCCAGGCTGAATCAGCCCATTACTCAAAGGGTGCTAATTACAATGAGCGTGACCGTGTTACTCTGTGTGCATGAGAGTATGAGAGACATGAGACATACTTTTGTACTCGTGGTTTAGTAGAAGATTAAATACATTCCTACACTTTTTCTAAACACTTTTATGCTTGGAACTAATGAAACAGGTAACTGGTGAATGAAGGAGAAAAGCTAAAATTGAATGAAAAACTGCTTTGAATGTAGAGCAAGTTACTACATTTTGATCAAAGATTACAAAGAAAACCTTATTTATTTAGAATAATGTGCAATGGTTGATAATTCACAATAACAGCAGAAACAAGTATTTGGAAAGTCAACAGACTATGATTTCATGTTGGCTTGAGGACAATATTTGCATTGCAACACATTTAATTTTCCAAGTGACATAAAACATTCAGAAGGAAATAATAAAAGATGGAGCATGATTTTTTTTTTTCTCCCATCAGGTTTAGATTGGTTTGTCAAAAGTAGGCTAAGATATTATTGGCCTTGGTTACATCAGCTGAAAAGTAATTTCAAAGGCAACAAAAGTAGTTACGTTTTTATGAAGGATTATGGGAATACTTTTGTTTTCCTCTTTAGAATATCATGTACTCATTTTACTTTAACTGTTGTGCAAGTAAAATTAATTTTTATTTCATGTGGTCAAGCACATTCTTTGATGAACCTCATCACTCTATGTAGCTTAGAAAAACATATTTAAATTGATATTAAAGGAAGAGTTCATTGAAAAATGAACATACGCTACCAGTCAAAAGTTTTTGAACTATAAGATTTTTAATGTTTTTAAAGAAGTCTCTTCTGCTACTCAAGCCTGCTGTTTTTTGATCCAAAGTACAACAAAACAGTAAAATTGTGAAATATTTTTACTATTTAAAATAACTGCTTTCTATTTTAATATATTTTAAAATGTAATTTATTCCTCTGATTTCAAAGCTGAATTTTTAGCATCATTACCCCAGCCACATGATTCTTCAGAAATCATTCTAATAATCTGATTTGCTGCTCAAAAAAACATATATTATTATTATTATTATTATGTTGAAAACAGTTTAGTAGAATTTTTTCAGGTTTCTTTGATGAATAGAAAATTAAAAAAGACAGCTAAAATAGATTAAAAAATCTAAAATAGAAATCTTTTATAAAATTATAAATGTCTTTATCATCGCTTTTGATCAATTTAAAGCACCCTTGATAAATAAAAGTATTAATTTCATTAATTTAATTTTAATTTGATCACAGGAATAAATTACATTTTAAAATATATTCAAATAGAAAACAGTTATTTTAAATAGTAAAAATATTTAAATTTTTGTTTTACTGTACTTTGGATCAAATAAATGCAGGCTTGGTGAGCAGAAGGGACTTCTTTAAAAAAAATAAAAAATAAAAAAATTCTTACTGTTCAAAAACTTTTGACTGGTAGTGTAATCCACACGCCATCCAATCCAGTCCATCGAAAAATGTCTTGTGAAGTGAAAAGCTGCAATTTTGTAATAAACTAATCTATCATTAAGATTCAGGACAGAAATATGCACAGATCAAGCACAGTTTTATCTAAAAACAGTGCAAAACACCATGATTATCCATAATCTCGCCTTTGCAAGTTCTACTAATTGTTCAAAAAATATCAATATGTGTCCATTACTCTGTGATTTCATGGTTATTCATTTGTCTACTCCCTCTCTGGTCAGCTCCAACTGTTCAAAACATCTGTGTGTGGGAGTCCGTTGCTAAAAATGTTTTTATATCACTGAAGAAACAAAACATGTTTTATATTCTATTGTGTTAAAGTACTAATACAAAGAAGTGCCAGCAGTAAAGTAGCTCCAAAATGATTTTGACAGGCCAATCAGGAATAGAGGAACGCTACAAATCATCCTACCGCGATATACACGCATAAAGAGAAGCAGCGTAACTGTAATTCAGGTGTAACAGTTTGATGTCCCTTTCTTTATTTATGAGACAGCCTGCCCCTCAGTTCTCAAAAAGGAAGTTTGCGAAATGCCACAGAGTTTAATCAAGTTTAATTTGGCAGCTGTATATTCATAGTTATGGAGGGGTTTCTTTATGACTGCTAAATCAAAACTATAAATTAGTTTACTATAATTCAGACGCAAAAGTGACACAAAGACAAACACAATCATTCCCGAGAGGGAAATGAAACTTGGATTGTAAATGACAATTTCTTATAAAGGATATATGTAAAATATAAACTTTAGTCACGAAAAAAAACATGAGTATGCAGCCTGCAATCAGACAATGACAGAACAAGAGATTCTGCCAGAAAAAAAAAAAAAAAAAAAAAAAAAAAAAAGCTGTAGCATGGCCCAAAAAGAGACAGATGGAAAGCAGAAAAGCCAACACAAAGCCCAATGACTGTGTTAAACAAATTACGAATACATTGTTATTATGCAAACTTGTTATTATTATCCAAAGCTACACTTAAGAATGAAAAACAGCACAAGCAATTTAACATTTTCAACTTTAATGTGCTCCAGTCATGTCACGGTGTTAGTGACTTCTGTTGTTTGCTGTTTGGTTGGGCTCATTAGTGACTGAAGAAAAACCCTAGTGAAAAATAAATATACTAAAATGTATTTGAAATACATGTATTTTCTACTAAGTATACTACAAACGCATTTACATATTTATGTACTTAAATTACTTTGCAATTATACTTTTAGTGTACTAAACTGCTATACTTAATGTCTGCTAAACTGGAACAACTATTTTTGTACTTAATGCACTTTAATTGTGCATAAGTAGTGCTGAAGTCCAAATAAAGATATACTAAAGTATATTTGATTGTGCTAAAGTGGAACTATTGCAAATATACTTGTAAAATATCTTGCATTTAAAGACTGATATTATTCAAAGATCATATAATTCTCATCAATAGTGACATTAAAACACATTTTAAGTTTAATATTAATAAATATTAATAAAAGTAGTAATCCAAATAAAGTTTAATTATAATTTTTATATCAGGAAGTCTCAAGTGATATGTCAGTAAATATGTAATACATTTAAACTATACTTAGTATAAAATAAATATATTTTAAATACATTTCTTTTTTACTAGGGAAGGTAGGCTAAATGTTCAAAAACTGAGGTGCGGAGCCTGAAAGCAAAACCAGGGTGAAAATGAAGGTTAAAACCATAGCAAAGCACTAACATAATGGATTTAAGTTGGTATGGTAGGCCTATGTCTGATTCATTTATCATTCAGAGAAAGACAGACATGACAAACTTAGGAAGGAGTTAGTGTTGGCCCAAAGCCTGGAGCAGAGCCATACTTCAATGCCACGACCCAGAACATAGCTCACAACCTGACCGTGCCTGATCTGATAACCACACACGCCAAATTCAATTTTGGTTTAGAATGAATGAAGCAGATTCAAAAAAATAAAAAAAAAATCCTAAACAGAACCTTCCATTAACCTTATCTCCCCAGTCTTCCAACAACATTCCTTCTCCCAAAATTTGTTTAATAATGTATTAAACAAATGCAAACGTTAAGATTTACAGGAGGCAATGACAGAAATGTTAACTTACCCTGAGAACGCTCTAAAATAAACAAATTACAGTAAAAGCTTGCTTATTTAGAATAAACTAATATCAAAGCAAGAAATTTGGAAATGTTTATCTTTTCTAGATTTTAAATAGGGAATAGGAAACACTTCAGTGTCACAATTACAATTTTTGAAGCATTATTGGGTAAACCATTTTAAAAATATTTTTTACATTGATGCAAAAAAAAAATTTAATAAAATAGCACAGTTGTACAATCCGAGTAGGTAATCAAAGGCCATATACACACTGCAGCTAAATACGGTTGTCAGTTCACCTTAATCGTGTTCTGTACACATAATTTACTAAAATACGGGAGTGACAGCTGCATTCAACAACCACATTAACTCCCGAAAAATACAGGTAATGACAACCACATTTACAGAAATTCTACGCAGCGTGTACAGAACCAAACGGAACAACTAGTTGTTAATGACGTATTTAATGCACATCAGAAATGTCTTTGTTTGTATGTGAGATGCAAGAAAATAACAGTGAAAGAAGTCTTAACCTAAGCATATTTTGACACGGGGCTAGTTACGCTCAGGAGCCCTGCGGTAAAGTGTCAGTGTTGCCAGATCTTCATAGAAAAAAAAAACAACAACGACACGAACAACAACAAACAAGGACAAGCACAAAACAACCACTACAACACCCAAATGCTTTGTTTTATAACAAAAAAAAAAAAAAAAAAAAATCATATCCTCAACAGACCACTTTATTAACTCCATAAAGTGCCTAGCTTTACGAGCCAAGATCAAACAACATGCCTAAAAGTGCTTGTAAATATGAGGACATGGCAACACTGCTAGACAGTGCTCTTTAAAGCAGCCTCCCGAACATAAACAAAACACAGCACATCTATCAGTGGTAGTTTAGTTAAAATCAACAAACATAAAAAGTCTTCGGCCAAAAAATGGCTGATATCAATTGGGTTAATTCTTATTAACACTTTGTTGCTATGGTTACAAATGCAGGAGTGACTGCTGTTCTGTACACACATGGAACAATAATTTATGGTACTCACTCCCGCATTTAAATGCGGTTGTCACTCCTGAAACTTGCACTGTGTACATGACCATAATGTGCCGACATACAGCCATATCACACGGCTACATATGTGATATAGAGGGTTTGCACTTATGTCACGATTTGGTCAGTCACCCAGATACGTGGCTATATTGGTTGCAAACAACAACGGCTTGCACGATTACTGTACTACTGAATACGTTGCTAAATTTATGCTGTCTAAATCACAGAATAAAAAAAATGTGTGGAATATGCTAAATCATATGGAGAAGGGCTTAGTAAGCAGGAAAGGGTGTAATATTTTGACAAACTAAAGTTAATAGGTGATAAAAAAAAATACACACAAGCAGTATTAAATTAACATATTAGCCGAATATTTCACCTACCTGACCAGAAATGGTAAGAACAAACATGAATGTTGTCAAGATTCTGGAAATTCAGATTCAGATTCAGACTATAATCGCTTTTTGTCTTTTGCACTCAGTCTTTTTCTCCTTGATTTGTTATAACTTTTGACAGCCTATATTACTCCAAATGTTTTTCCCGGTCCAAACGATTAGTACAGCCAAAAACATGATGATAACTGACCATTTTCAGCAGCAATAATCAGTAAAATTATAGTAAGATTCACTTGGTTCAGTGACACAGTTTACGTTCAGTGCCACCAATATGGCCAATTGTTGACTCGTTGTGAAAACACTATTGCGTTTATACAACAATTTGACGTCACGGGTGTACAAATACATAAGGAACGACAACGGAGTGTCTTTAAAACCCACTTTTGTGCAAACTACTTCCTTCTGCCACGGATGTCAAATCTCAGTTTGACAGTTTAACAGCTGAGCCCAAACCTCCGTTACTAATTTGAAAACATCACTTCAGAACTAGTAATGAAGGAACGTCAAATTGCTTCATTGAAAGCTTATTGTATTACTGTATTAAAAGCTCACTGTATTATGTAGAACATTAGAGAGAGAGCGATGGACTGAGCGAGTGTGATTACCGGCATCTGATACAGCATTCATTCTTCAATCTCATATTCACAATAAAACATTAGTTTGAATGTCCATTAAGGAAGGCGATATCTTTGTCCTACTATCGTTTCATCTGTTAAGGGTGTTGTTAAAAAGAAAAAAAGAAAACCTTGTTCCTTGTTTACAACAGCGTTTCAGTCTCTTTCAATATTTTTTTTTTTTTTAAAAGTCTTTACTGATGACTCACTCATAGAAACAGTGTTTGTCGCCATCTAATGGCAGAATAATGCAACTAAAATCATTTCCCAATACTAAATACTAATATTAAATATTATTTATATAAATGATTATATATTGAATAATAATCATAAAAGTCGCTATGCAATTCAGTCAAAAGCACTGCATTTGTCAAGAATTAAACCTGACTCTAGTTTATATTTAATTCCTGTAAAATCTTAATTAAGACAAGCTCATATGTCTCACGTTTCTATGTTAGAGAATAAAACACAGCTAACATCACAAAGCCATTTGCTTGGAAGCAAAACAATCTAAAACTGTTATAAACTTGAGCCTCTCCAGCAATTTTATCTCAGTCTCAGTTTTGTTTGCTTTAAATATTTCATATTTCCAAATTTAAAATTTTAAATCTTTTCCTCCCTCTCAGCTAAATGACATTCCCAGTTTCACCTTGTAAGTACATGGAGGACGTTTTAGCAGGACAGCCTGCGGTTTTCACGGGGGCCTGACTACATTAGCATAAATGTTCAGCGGTGCTGCATAAGTCAGAGAGTCTGTCAGAGAAGAGATTCAGACTGCTGGCAACCTGGTCAGTGGGACAAAAGAGAGTTTATAGAGCGGCCTTTGGATCTGAGCGATCGATACGGTGAATCAGGGCTGTTCAAAGTCTCTCCCTTGAAATAGAGCGCGCCAGTGACAAGAAATAAAGATCTGTGCTGGAGGATGAGGGACTGCAGATGTGTCCCTGGGTTGCCTTGGTGACTCACTAACACCAAAACCGTTGGGAAGATACAAACCCGGCAACCTCTAAGACAAACATGTGACAGATTTCATCCAGAAAGCAGGACATACGGGGGAGAAGAAGGAGCAGAGACATATAGAGGAAGACGGGGGAGGTCATCTCAGGTCATGTGCCCACAAAGACACCATGTCTGTGAGACTAACTTTGGCTGCTGGGAAGGATATGGCACATTTAAAAGTCCATGCTGGCCCTCGGGGTGAGATGAGAGACCCACTGGGTCAGCAGGACAGAGCTGAGGGGAGTGAGAGGATGGAAATTGTCTGTTAAAGCAGGTCTGACACATGCAAATCCACAGTGGAGACATGTCACACTGCATAATATGTAATCTATCCGTACACATCATGCTGAATGCATGGCATCTGATATCATTACTGTCATTACAGCATCTGTGGGTATGTGAAAGTCCTGCTTTCATGGAAATAATGTGCCAGCTCATAGACATGATATAAAGCGGTGTACATGAACAGCAAATACAAAAAATGCACTTTGCAACTGTAGCTTGCCAAACTATGAACTAATCATGATTTAAAGGAGATAAAACTACACTCAGCACACTTTTGGGACATTTATACATGTACATATTTGAAAAATAAATTAAATATGAAACCAAACTTTTTAAACAGTCTAAAATTGTTATTAACTTGAGCCCTTTTATGTAAAGCACTGTAGATTTGACTGTTTTTATTTGCTTTAAATATTTTAATTTTACATGTTTTTTCCTCTCAGCTAAATTACATCAAAATTAAATGAAATGATAATTTAAAAAATACAATCAATTAAAAGAAAATAAATTAAATTAAAATAATAAAATAAAATAAGCTTACAAACACATCACTAAAGTCTGTTGTTTCAGTGCCAAGATTATTTTTGTGTTAAAAACATAAAAAAATATATATAAAAAAAATGTAAATAATTCAATTAAAAATGAACATGAAATAATAAAAATGAAAAAATGAAATATAAAATAAAAATTAAAATAAGCTTACAAATAACTTTAAATAACTAAAGCCTCTTTAATAACTAAAGACTGTGTCATTTCAGTGCCAATATTTTTTGTCAAAAATATAAAACAAAATTAAAATTAAAATTAAATTAAATTAAATTTCATTAAAAAAATGAAATAATAAAATGCAAGAAAATTTAAAATAAAATAAAATAATAAAATAAGCTTACAAACAAATCACTAAAGTTTATTTCAGTGTCAAAAAATCTTTTGTGTCAAAAATCTAAAATAAAATAAAATAAAAACATTAAATAAAATGAAAAATAATATATAAAATGAAATAAAATAAGATGAAAAATTAAAATAAAATAAACCTTACAAACAAATCATAAAAGTTTATTTCGGTGCCAAGATTTTTTGCATCAAAAAAATGAAATAATATAAAATAAAATAAAAATATAAAATAAAAAAATAGATACAAATAAAAAATAAAATAAAATAAAATAATAAAATACAATAAGCTTACAAACAAATCACCAAACCCTGTGCTATTACAGTGGCAATATTTATTTTTTATAGTTTTTTTTTTTTTTTTTGTGAGTGTGTCTTGTTTTTTCAGTTGAAAATTAGTCTACATGAATGAGTGAATGGATTAAACATAATAAAAAAAATTAAAAAAAAAAAAAAAATATATATATATATTTAAAAAAAACAAAAAAAAAAACACACAGACCGAAGAATACTGCCAATTCTACTGTACATCTTTTTTAATCAAAGGTGCCAATATATATTCTATTATATTATATACACACACTCACACTTTTGGTTAGTTACTCTCATGCATTCATGCACGTCAACAAACTGGTAATTGTTACCCAGCCCTCACAGTCTAAGGACAATTTACGAATTTCATTTCAAACATCAAAGCAAAAACAAACTTTTCTCTCATCCTGTCCATCATCAGTGCCAACGGCCCCAAGACTCTTTCAAAACTACAAATAAAACTCCTACAAAAAAAAAAAAAAAAAATCTATTTCACTCAAAGGCTTGATTGTGTGTGTGCTGATTGTTGTGCAGCTCGACCCCCCCGCTCTGTTCCTTTTGCCTCTGTCTGGCCCCAGGCTGTTTCCAGAAAACACTCGTTCAGTTGAACTCTCAATATGCAACCACTTCCAATTAGCTGCTATATTCTCTCATTGCAACGGCTTTGGCTGCTCGAGCACAGTACACAGATATACAAGGAAAACAGACAGACAGACACACTGCTGCTTCCCACGATTATACAGCATGTGCATTTGAATAATAAAGAAATAGAGCTTAGTGCAGTCGCAAGACGAGTTAGCATCAGTTAGTGGAAGTCTGTCTGTGTTTTCTATGAGATTTTGACTACAGGCCAGTTTACAAGGTCATAACCCGTCAGTGTGAATCAAATCATTCCACGTAGCTCCATGCACACACACTCACAAATACAGACAAAGTCTTTTTTTTTTTTAGCAAGTCATTCACATCTTAGTAATGCCCCTGGGTGGCTATTTCCAGTAATGTGTAAAGATTCAGATACTTGAATAGGGAAAGACAGAAATCACCTAAAAATCATCTATCACAGTGTAAAAAGGCATGTTTTTTTGCATTTCTCAAATAAAACCTATTTTGATACCATAACACACTTAAAATAACAGCATAAATTAAATCATTTTCACACACTGAGTTTCTCTCATGCACTGAGGCAGAAATCCCAAAAAAAATAATTTTATTTATTTATTTAAAAGCTGTTGACAGTATTTTCTGATTTATGGAGTGATAAAAAGACATATCCAAAAATCCCACTGTAAAAAAACTTTTATTTTTATTGTTAAAGGAATTTTAAACCTGTGTTCTGGATCCTCTGCAAATCAGTGCATATTTAATTAGACAGTGCCTCATTTGTATATTTAAACATTACATTTCAGAAAACCTGTAATACAAAACAATTGTTTTAACGTACCGTGATTAATCAACTGGGGAAATTATGGTGATAACTCTTAGTTTCAAATCTATATACCTGTAATATGTTTCTTTAAATTGCATTACACATATATCACCATTAAAGGGATAGTTCACCCAAAAATGAAAATAACCCCATGATTTACTCACCCTCAAGCCATCTTGGGTGTATATGACTTTCTTCTTTCAGATGAATGCAATCAGAGTTATATATAAAAATGTCCTGGCTCCTCCAAGCTTAATAATGGCAGTGAATGGGTGTTGAGATTTTAAAGTCCAATAAAGTGCATCCATCCATCATAAAAAGAGCTCCACATGGCTACGGGAGGTTAATAAAGGCATTCTGAAGCGAATTGATGCATTTGTGTAGGGAAAATATCCATATTTAGGCGAACACAGAAGCACAGTGGAGAGAGCAAAACAAAACACTGGTTACAAATTAGAAGTACAAAACGAAAAAATGTCAGAGGAGACATTTGCGAGGTTTTCCTTTGCTGTAAACAAAACTTGGTTATCACAAGACTAGCATATTCTCACCTTACACTACACCTACATCCTTCATCTTACACTGAAACGCCACTCTCTCGTGAACACGCATACGACAGTTAGTAAAAAGCTAGAGATTACGGTTTATAAAGTTTTAAATATAGACATTTTTCTTACACAAACACATCAATTCACTTCAGAAGGCCTTTATTAACCACCCGAAGCATGTGGAGCACTTTTTATGATGGAAGGACGCACTTTATCGGACTTCAAAATCTCAACACCCATTCACTGCCATTATAAGGCTTGGAAGAGCCAGGACATTTTTTGATGTAACTCCGACTGTATTCGTCTGAAAGAAGAAAGTCATATACATCTAGGATGGCTTGAGGGTGAGTAAATCATAAGGCATAATTTTCATTTTTGGGTGAACCATTCCTTTAAATCAGCCACACTGCTCTTTAGATATCGCCATTAGCTATGGAAAACCCAATAAGGCGATTGCCCCAATGAGCATTAAAACGTCTTCCATTAATTTTCTAACAAGTAGCATGTTCTATCTTTGCACTCTCTCTAATATAGACCATAAACACAGGGCTCAAATCCACAGTAAATAGCCATATTGATCAAGACGCTGTGCTTTTCTAGTTTGCAAACGCATCAAGACCATTCCTGTGATTTAGATAACATTCTGATGTGCCACTTCAACACCACATCAGCCTACAATTACAGGTTTTCCTGGCCTCCCAATTGAGAAATCCACTGCACAGCACACCAAGTCAGTAATCCAGCAACAAAACCAGCTAAGCCGAGTACAATAATGACCTTAATTCAGTGTGCAAAGATTATTCTGTATTGCATCAGAGGTGGTCTGCAGAGGAAACACTGGAGAGAGTTCCATGAGTAATCACTTACAAGAACCGCAAACCCACGAGTCTCAGCAATAAAATAAACCTTACACATAAACACACAGTTGTCTCAGAACAGAAAGAGCTTGCTTATAGTAACACAAATCTACCCAGAGACAGGAAAATATCCATGCATTTTAATCTGTCTATGTGGACGTAATCTTCTGAACTCTTACTCCGTGGCACCTATCAGCCGCTCTCAGAGACACCTCTACTTTTTGCACGTGGCAGCTCCATCATGAAGCATCGCAGGAAGGACTTGGGGCAACAGCTAACGCCGTAGTCGTAAGAACAGCGGCCCATTTTAGCAAGCAGGATTATCGGAATGTGCTCTTTCCTGATAAGTGGATTATTACGATATTTCTCCATTTCACTATGTGGGGTTGAAGCACATTACCAAAAGCGCAACTTATGAAATCAGGCGTGTGGCGTCTGGATTACAGAAGAGTGAGAGCGCTTATGTA